>OY776130.1:72986203-74186203 GCA_963675135.1 Galeopsis tetrahit | reverse complement strand
TGTAATAATTCCAATTTAACGAATTGGATTTATTTGACATGTCGGCTCGTTTTATTATTTTAATTCCAAATTGTTTCACTATTTTTAAAATAATTAAATATTGAACAATAGTTATCTTATTTTAGTTTTTTTGTGATGGAATGGGACTAGTCGAAATGCCAGTTGCATGTGAAAATAAAAACACAATTTCCGACGTTCCATTTTATTTTTTATTTTTTTGACAGTAAATTTATTTTATTTTTTATGTTGATGTTAACATTTTATTCTGTAGGCCCACACTTTTGTTGACGTTAGGCGCCTATCATTTTGTAGACCAAATTAAGATGGAGTAGAAACCTTTTAATTATATATAGTATGAGTTTATTTTATATATTAAATAAAATTAATTTAGGCAAAAATTCAATTTTTGCTTTGAGGTATTGTCTTATTTATGTTATACAAGACCAACAATATGATACTATAAAATTAAAATATGCTACTACAAATCAAGATATATTATAAAAACAAGATATATATATTGTAGTAGTATGTTTTTTAATCTCACAGTAACATATAATATTTTTAATTTTGTAAAAACATATTTTGACCTTGTAATAACATGTTTTTGACTTCATAGTAATATATTTTAACTTTGTAGTAACGAAATATTTTTAACCTTGTGACGAACGAATTCCATTTGTTTCATTCTAATACCATATTCTGGCTTTATAGTAAACCATTTGTTTGAGATCCGCAAAATTTTTAAGATCCGCAAAATTTTTAAATAACTCGAATCAGGGCTTATGACTCAAAATTTTAAAAATTATATAAATTAAACATATTTCTCAAGTAAAATACTACTTAACATAAGTGTTCTCAAAATTCAATTGATGGTTGTTTTTTTTGTTTTTTTTTAAAGGGGAATTGGTAGTTGTATTCATTATGTAAATTAAGAATACTTGTACAACAACAAATAAAGAGAGTCTTGTGTCATTACAAGAAAATTGACTTTTAGTGACAGAAATCTTGTCATTATAGCTTTTCTAACTAAAAACTTTTAATAATAAGAATTGACTTTTAGTGACAGGTCTGTCATTAATTCTCAATTTTCTGTCACCGTAAACTTTTAGCTAGAGAAACAATAGTGAGAGAATTTTATCACTAAAAATCAGTTTTCTTGTAGTGTGTGAATCGTCTGTTATACTATGTATACCTTATTTTACTTTAAAACATGATCGTTATTGCAGATCGTTGGGAGTAATATCAGGAATGACAGGAAGTGGGGGTACAATGGGTGCAGTGTTGACACAGTTGGTGCTCTTCTCAGGCTCAAATAAGATGTCAACACAAACAAGCATCTCTGTTATGGGCATTATCGTCATTTTCGCTGCAATCCCATTAACCCTACTCTATTTCCCCAACTCTGGTGGAATGTTTTGTTCACCCTCCTCCTCACTCAATCCTCAACAAAATGATGATGATTACTTGTTTGCAGAACTTCTCTTGTAAACCATAATTAAGTGAAAGTTTAATAATCCGTTTTGTGTAAATGAAAAATTAATGTCAAAGTTTACCGTTTAATATATTGTTAAAGTCAAAGCAGTTACATACGACGAAAATCGCACACACAAAAAGTCGAAACTTACTTGGTCAACTATGATCCCTGGACGGACGAGTTGGGGGCTTAATTATGACCGACCACAACGAGGTTGGTTGTGGTAGTGATCGCTCCGCGTGGACTATGAGTAGGGAAACATACTGACAGTTGAATGTCAATGTTGTAGGCTTGTTAGCATAGATAATTTCATATGTTCCACTTTTCGTGTTTCACTTAATGTTCCATTCTACTGAATCTTTAACACGTGTCAGCCTCATTATTATGAGACGTTGACCATTTTTAGACATGTCACGTGTTAATAAATCAGATAAAAAATGCAACACTAAAACTGGCACATGTGATCTGACATAAGTTTGATAATTGCTCCCAAATTTAATTTGATTACTTGTGTGATCAAACTAGCTTCCAAGTGGCAAAAGCCCAATTGGTTTAATCTTTCCACGGGTTTACCTTATTCTTTTCTTATAAGAGAAGTTCCGAGGGCCACGGCGGTGACAACGGTGGCCTGAATTTATATGATCAAAGTATGAGAATATTAATGGACCAAAACTATAGTTTGAAACGTGTCCTTCATAAAAAATAATTAAAAAATATTATTATATATAAAAGAAAGTACTGTTATTTATGTTTTTCATAAATTTAATTTTATATTATTTGAAAAGTATAACTTTTGATTTAAAGTATTTTTTAACTTATCTTGCAGAAAATATATTTTGTGCATTTCTCTCATAAAATTTACTTTGTATTTTTTTACCTTTCTACAATTTTAAATATGAAGTGTGATGCATATGATTAATTAGGTACGTGGGTAATCAATATGCAACAATTTTAATTTCCACCACTTTTCATGAATCTAATAAGGTTTTTTCATTTCGAAAAGAGATTTTAACTAACAAGTTAAAAATATTATTTCCCTTAAAAAAATATAAAAAAATGAAGATAATAAAATAGGGGGAAGAAAGTGGGGTAAGCAATCGATCAGGTATGGACGACAAATTCGCATCTTTGAGAATATTAAGAAAGACGACTTTTAGTGAATCTCTTTTGCAACAACTAGAGATTGCTTTATTCCTCTTTTATTTTGTGTTTTTGTCGTGGGGTTGATGAGTAACGACAAGTCAATCGAGTAGACAATTTAATATGAGTGAACGATGTTTTCAACGGGACTTGAACATAACGTTAGTGTGGGATAAAAATTATGATATCATGGAAAAATTGACTTTCAGATTTATAGATGAGATTAAATGTTTTCAGCTAACAAGAAGATATTTTAAAAGTATGTATCGTCGTGTGCATACGAAGAAAAAGAACCCAAGAATAAAAAATTAAACAATTTTATATTTAATGAATTGTACGCAGATGTCAAACAACTATTCAATTCCTCTGTCTTATTTTTTGTATTTCACTTATATTCCACTCTATTGAATTTTAACATGTGTCGCTCTTAATATTATAGGATGTTGATTATTTTTTAATTCGACACATGTCAATTATTATATAATAAAATAAGATGTGAAATACCAAAATTGAAACAAGTTATGCCATTCGATCAGATCAAACCGGGTCATCAAGATCCGAATTCGTGAAAGTTTCCTTTACAAAAAGCCAACTTTTTTTCAACTTATTCTTCGCATGCACGTCGTCTTCTCGTATCATTCTTCATCAAGTGGTTAAAATTTAGAAATTATTGAAAAACTAAAATAGGTTTTGCAGTTATTATTTTTGAGAATTGGTTAAAATTTAGAACTTATAAAAAAATAAAGTGTTTGAGATAGATTATTTTATACCTAACCCTGGTAAAATTTTTGTCTTTAAAATTAGTTTTCTATATTTATAAAATTCAGTATTTTAATACTTTTATCCGACATGGAAATCCAAAGTACATGTAAATTGTGTGAGTATTACTCGTCTCATCTAAGTGGGTCAGATTGTCACCTTTTACTCTTTGGACTTTGGAGAGTAGACTCATTATGAAATAATTTAAATGAGTGGGATTGCTCTCAGTAGGAATTGAACTCAAGATGTTTTGGCGTGAGGGAAAATTAACGAATGAGATCACATGTTCAAATTTTGACGTGTGTTAAAAAATCAGTAGAATGAAACACCGGTGAAACACGAAAAGTGAAACAGAGGAACCCAATCCAAAAACTAATTCTTATATATTAATTTCATGCGCTTTCAAAATAATACTCATAATATTAATTCCAAGTAATTACTTTTAAGTTCGAACTCACAACAAAAAGTAAATAGATACTCATTGATCTTTATAGGTTCCAATATTCTAAAGCTCATCTATATAAACTCATTGAAGCTTCTCAATTTTCCTCCATGCTTCTCAATTGTTTTAATTTCTTGCATAAATTTCTCTTTACACACATACATTTTTGTAAATGGCTCCAAGCTTGAGCAAAGGTGGTTCAAACGCCACAACGCTTGTTGATGCCTCCAACGACTCATTAATCACTCTTGATGAATCAAACTTCACTATCAATGATCAAGTCTTCCTCTCCGAAGTTCCGCCAAACATCGTAGCCACTCCATCACCCTACCTCGTCGCCAACGACAAGGCGACTGCAGTGGTGGCGCCACCTTCCGCCACCACTCCAGGATGCTTCGTCGGGTTTGACACCGACGAAGCCAGCAGCCACCTCGTCGTCCCCATAGGGAAACTCAAAAACATCAAATTTATGTCCATTTTCCGCTTTAAGGTCTGGTGGACCACCCACTGGGTCGGGTCAAACGGGTCGGACCTCGAACGGGAAACCCAAATTCTCATTCTTGACAAATTCGATGAACCTGGAAGTAGCAGACCTTACGTTCTGCTACTTCCACTCATCGAAGGCTCGTTCCGGGCTTCCCTCCAGCCCGGAGCGAACGACAACATAGACATTTGTGTCGAGAGCGGGTCGACCAAAGTAAACGGGTCCTCATTCCGCGCGGCTCTTTACATCCACGCGGGATCTGACCCGTTTACTTTGGTCAAAGATGCGGTCAAAGTAGCCCGAACCCATTTGGACACGTTTAAGCTTCTAGAAGAGAAATCTCCCCCGGGTATAGTAGACAAATTCGGTTGGTGCACGTGGGATGCATTTTACCTAACCGTACAGCCCGAAGGCGTTATGGAAGGTGTAAAAGGCCTGGTGGACGGTGGATGTCCACCGGGCCTGGTGCTGATCGACGACGGTTGGCAGTCGATCTGCCACGACGACGATGCGCTCACGACGGAGGGCATGAACCGCACTTCCGCCGGCGAGCAGATGCCGTGTAGGCTAATAAAATTTGAGGAGAATTACAAGTTTAGAGATTACAAAAGCCCGAATAATTCGGGCCCGGGCCCGAATACCGGGATGGGGGCGTTCGTTCAGGACTTGAAGGAAGGTTTCAAGAGTGTGGACTATGTGTATGTGTGGCATGCTTTGTGTGGGTACTGGGGCGGGCTCAGGCCCGGAGTTTCGGGCCTGCCGCCTGCGAAGGTGATTGCACCGAAGCTTACGCCGGGCTTGGAGACGACTATGGAGGACTTGGCGGTTGATAAGATTGTGAATAACGGCGTTGGGCTGGTGCCGCCGGAGATTGTTCATGAGATGTATGAAGGATTGCACTCCCATTTGGAGTCTGTTGGGATTGACGGTGTCAAAGTTGACGTTATCCATGTAAGTTTCATCAATTACTATTACTGGTATAAGTGAGTCGAGCAAGTTCACGAGCTACTTGTACTTAACTCGTGAAAAACTCAAAATCAACTCAAGTTCATAAAAAATAAGTTCGAATTGAGTTTTGAGCTTTGAATTTTCTAATCAAGTCAAGTTCGAGCCGAATGAGATCTCTTGTTCCAATTTTGGTGTTTTACATCTTATTCCACTATATGGATGATTGACATGTGTCATATTAAAAAATAATCAACGACACATGTTAAAAATCCAGTAAGGATGGAATACCAGTGGAACAGGAAAATCGATCCGCGTTCGTGCTTAACACTACTTGACTCAACTCATTTACACCCCTAATTACTATCTCATTTTAACGATTTTCGGTTAATACTTTTGAAAATATTGTAATATCTTTTTTCTATTTTTATTGCCTTGTATATAGTTGTTGGAAATGGTGTGTGATGACTATGGAGGCAGAGTGGAGCTAGCAAAAGCGTACTACAAGGCATTGACAACTTCTGTTAATAACCATTTCAAAGGAAACGGTGTAATTGCTAGCATGGAGCATTGTAATGATTTTATGTTCCTTGGTACAGAGGCCATCTCACTCGGCCGTGTTGGTATGTCAATTTATTATATTTAGTAAATAAATATGTTTCGACTCGACTCGAATAACTGATCAATTGAACAGGGGACGACTTTTGGTGCACGGATCCATCGGGAGATCCAAATGGTACATTTTGGTTGCAAGGGTGCCACATGGTGCACTGTGCATACAATAGCATTTGGATGGGTAATTTCATCCACCCCGATTGGGACATGTTCCAGTCCACGCACCCTTGCGCGGACTTTCACGCTGCCTCACGAGCCATTTCGGGTGGGCCAATTTATGTCAGTGACTCGGTTGGCAAGCACAATTTCGACCTGCTCAGGAGCCTCGTGCTGCCCGATGGCTCGATCCTACGATGCAACTATTACGCCTTGCCCACTCTTGATTGCCTCTTTGAGGATCCACTCCACAATGGCAAGACCATGTTGAAAATTTGGAACTTGAACAAGGTTAGATTCGACCTTTCAAGTTTTCTATAGTATCACTTTGATTTTAATAAGATCAAAATTTGTTACTATAAGGTCAAAATATACTGCAATGTTAGTAACACAAATTTAGTCTTGTGGACGAATTTTGTGGATAAAGAACTTATAGTAGCACAAACTGTCCTTATAGTATCATGATTTTTTTTTTTTTTGTCGTGTAGCAGCTTTATTTTGACCTTATAGTAACTTTAATCACGTGTCACTAAAATCATACACATTTTGTTGCTATCAGTTTACCGGAGTGCTCGGGACGTTCAACTGTCAAGGTGGAGGATGGTGCAGGGAGACACGGCGCAATAAGTGCGCTTCAGAACATTCTCACATCGTTTCGTCCACAACTGGTCCAAGCGACATAGAATGGAACCAAGGCACCAACCCTATCTCAGTCGACGGAGTTAAAACATTTGCCATGTATTTGTTCCGCGAAAAGAAGTTGATCCTCTCTAAGCCTCACGACAAAATTGACATTTCGCTCGAACCTTTCAATTTCGAGCTAATCACCGTGTCCCCTGTGACGTCCCTGGCTAGAAACTCTTTCCAATTCGCCCCGATTGGTCTAGTGAACATGCTCAATACCGGTGGCGCCATTCAATCGGTAAAGTTTAATCAAACTGTGGTTAAAATTGGAGTGAAGGGAGCCGGAGAAATGAGGGCATATGCCTCACAGAAGCCCTTGGCATGTAGGGTTAATGGTGAGAGTGTGAAATTTGGATACGAGGGTAGCATGGTAATTATACAAGTGGCATGGCCTAACACTTCTGGGATTTCTGTAATTGATTATTTATTTTGAAAATAAAAAGTGTGTTTTGAATTAATGCATGAGGGGTAGGTTGATTTTCCCCCTTATTACTAATTTGATTGTATTTCTCTTGTAAGCAAGACAATGTATTGTCAAAATATTAACCTATCAATAAAATATCCACACAATTTCGTGTCTTTTTCCAACATATAGTTTTTTGTTTTTGTTTTTTGATGTTGATCAAAATTCCCATTTTTAATCACATTATTAAATAACATCTATTGTACTTCATTCTTCGCATAAAAAAAAATCTTTTAAAAATGTGTAGTTAGTTGATGTAGAAAGAGATAGGAAGAAGAAAATTAAGATAAATGCAGAAAAGATAAAAATAGAAAGAAATATGAATAAAAAAATGTAGAAAGATAAGAATTTCATAATGCAACATCCAAAATATAAGTTAAGTGGAAAAATACAACATATATCAATAAAATAAAAATTAATTTGTATGTAAGTGGCTTTTTAATATGTATGATTTGGTAAATAGATTATTCAAATAATTTTGTGAAATGGGCCTAATAATTTAGTTTTATATTCATTTTCTCTAACTTTTGGCTTCTTTATTTAAGGGGCGCGGTTATAGACACACACCGAACTATTGAGGACACCCATGCGATGAGGACACACAGTTCGAATAAGGACACCCATGTAAAAAAACCCAAAATTGCCCTTAAAATTTATTTCCCTCCCTCCACTCTCACCTTTTGGTACACCACCCATCTTCCCCAAACTTCTCCCCCACTCCCACTCCATCTCTCACCTCACCTGCACCGTTCTCACGCCAACATCGAACAAGAGAGGACACCCACGGCAACATCGAACAAGAGAGAGAGAACACGGGCAGCGCGTCGTTTTTTTGAGAAGAAGAGGAGGACTCTTTTTTTTTTGGCAAAAATGGTTAAAGGTTAGTTTTTCTTGCTTATATTTAGAATTAGTGTTGTGATAACACATGTTTTCTTGTAGAAACATTGATTCTATTGTTGTAGGATTTCATGATTTAGGTTTTGTTTTTAAAATTTTGTGTTAATTCATGAATGTGTTGATTAAGGTTGGTTTTTGTGTTATAATCATGTTTATGTGTACAATGTATCAATATTTGATGTGCTAGAATGTCAATAAACCAATGGACATCTAATTGGCATGGTTTAGGAAGACATTAAACGTTTTTTCTGGTTTTTCAAACATTGAGTAGGTGTTGGGAACTTTTTTTCGTACATGGCGTTTCTGTTGGGGGATAATTTTCGAAGATGGCTTATATGTTGGGAACTAAATTTCGAACATGTCTTGTTTGTTGGGGGATAATTTTCGAACATGGATTATTTGTTGGGGGATAATTTTCGAACATAACTTGTTTGTTTGGAATAAATTTTCGAACATTGATTGTTTGTTAAGGTTTCAGTTTCGCACATTGCTTGTTTGTTATGGTTTAATTTTCGAACATTCCTTGTTTGCTAATTATTTCATATTTTTTGCATATTGTTCATGTTTTCTTAGAGGGTGTTAGTAGGGCTCGACCGACTGCTTCCAACAGGAAAAAGAAGCAACATGTTAGCGATGAGGCCGCTCCACAAGAGGCCGTTCCACAAGATTCCAATCCACCACAAGAGGTTGTTCCACAAGAACCGGAAGTAGATGATCAAGACATGGAGGAGGGCACCGATGAGGGAGATGGAGAGGACGAGGGTGAGGACGAGGGAGAGGCGGAGGGAGCTGGTGGTGGAGACGATGAGGGAGAGAAAGAAAGAAGAGTTGAGAATGTTGATCGACAAATTGTAACCTCACCTCCCCTTCTCACAAGCTTCCAAGAGCATGTAGCCAAATACATATGGTTAGATGAGGAGTGAGATGTGTTGAAGTGTCACTGTCATGTGACCAAACTATTGAATTGAGAGTTCGATTATGAACATAATTGGCGTCATTGGCGGAGGTTTTTGAGAGGATCTAGATTGATTCATGTTAGACGTGCAGCTTACAAGTATTCAAACAAGAATCTTATCACAGCCTTCGTTGAGAGATGGCACGAAGAGACCAGCTCATTACACTTCCCCTTCGGGGAAATGACAATCACTCTTGATGATGTCCACTCTATCACTAGTCTGAAAGTTAATGGTCTCCCGGTGCAGTCTACTTCCGAAGAACATATTTTGGCTTTAGATTATTTGATGAAATATTTGGGTTTATCATTAGTAGAAGCCAAGGAAGCATTAAGTGGGCAACGAGGGGGTTCTGTGAAGCTAGCGTGGCTAAGGGAGACTTTTATGCCTATGATGTCCTCGGACAACGAGGACGAGGTGTTGTATTTAGCACGAGCGTTTGTGTTGTACATGTTTGGGACCACTTTATTCTCGGACAAAAGTGGTACTCGTGTTCATGTACAGTGGTTGCAGTATACAGACGACATGGAAGAATTTTCAAACTACGTTTGGGGTACCGCAACACTTGCCTATTTGTATCGACAATTAGGGATGACGTCAAAGTTCAAGTGTAGGCAGATTGGTGGTTACCTTACGTTATTGGAGGTATTAACGTATTTTAAATAAGTTGGTTAATATTTCTTGTTTTTCATTTGATATTCACCTAATATTGTACTTTCAAGCTTGGATTTATGAGCACTTCCCTACTTTAATTTTGCCGCCTCATAAACCAAACTTTGGCCTTACGGATCCACTATCGATGCGTTATGCACCCGAAGCTCATACAGGCCCCTGTGTCGACCGAGTAAGAGGCTTTATAGAGCGATTAAATACCCTCCTAGCAAGCGAGGTACGTTACTAACCAAATTAATATATTTGTCTGTTGTTTGTTTATTTTTAAGATAAATACGCATTTTTTATTTAATTTGGTGTTGTAGGTTAACTGGAATCCATATCGTTCCGTACGAGAAAACCATTCATTGGATGAGGTATCTTACTTTCATGGGTGCATTGTGTGCGGAGATATTGTTGAGTTGTACATGCCGGATAGAGTGCTCAGACAGTTCGGGTACGTACAAACCGTTCCTGAAAAGCCACTTGTTGCCCGTGTTAAGAGAACCGGTTGCACATCCAAGAAAACAAAGCTAGTGTGGTGTGCTATGGCGGAGTACTTTTTTACGTGGGACGCACACATGCTTACGGAGGATAGACTTGGTGAGCGTTGTATCCAAGATTCGGATTGTAGTGATGGTTATATTGATTGGTACCTCGCCAACGGTCGTCCTTTCGTTTCAAATCCTTTTAATAGGAGACTTCCTCCTCGTGAGCCTCCACGTAGGGCCGAGTCATGGCACTTGGTAGATTTTGCAAAGGTTGAGCTGAACTTGTTGTTGCACAAGTGGAGGAACGACGAGCCATTAACAATGGATGGGGTAATGCAAAATATTGAAGAAGTTGTGTCACACCCCAATTTTGAAAATACGGACATTTCCAAAGTAGTTGAAATAACTAATTTTTAGCTTGCCAAAATTAACTACTAAACTTACAACGGTAAAATAAAGAGTGTAACGACTATTATTTAAAAAAAAAATCGTTTAACCAAGCAGCGGAAAAATAGTTATAATAGGGTTCAAGTGGAAAGTTCACGATTAACTTAAATAACAAAACCTTAAGAACCAAAACATAATCCAAGATAATAAGCATAAATCATCCATAATTTGATTCTTAATTAATGAAGGTCGTCTCCCATCACAGTTCCTCGCCGTCCAACTCTTTAACCTGAAATTGTAAAATGATGGGGTGAGCATGCAAGCACACTCAGTGGGATTTAAGTCATTCAATATTGCCACATATACATTGCCACAAACTTAGTGAATAAATAACATTCATGTTTGCCACATATACTTTGTCAATACCTTGCCAACTTTGCCATTGCAACCCTGCCAATAGATAATAAACTTTGCCACAAACTTTGCCAATATACAAACTTTGCCAATATATACTTTGCCACAAACTTTGCCAATATACAAACTTTGCCAATATACAAACTTTGCCAATATATACTTTGCCACAAACTTTGCCAATATACAAACTTTGCCAATATACAAACTTTGCCAATATATACTTTGCCACAAACTTTGCCAATATATCATAACAATAGAAATGAATTCACATAGTAAACAATTAACTCAAACATTTATCTAAAATATTAAATAATGAATAACAAATGCAATAGAGCTCTACAAACCACCGTAGGAAATAAAGCAATTAAAACCCACCTCGATGGAAGATAGGAACTACTAATGATACGTGAACCTTGCACGAACTAGTCCTCGTAATTGCCGTTGCCTTGCATTGATTATCGTGTATGACTAGTTAGCATAATATTCAAGAAATAACTAATCGAAACACTTGCGTAGCAATAAGTTTTATTATGATCCTAGGGACGAAATTGCAAGGGTTAAAATATCGAAGGACTAAAATAGAAAATATTGATAAGTCGATGAAGATAATTAAAACTCGTAAATAAAAACCCTATTTCTCAAAACTGAGTAATCTAATTTTTTATTAAGTCTGGCCATTGGAAAATAGTATTGTGACTAAGTAATTATCTAAGCCAATTAGTACATGCGCACTATATATTTAATAATACATACTAGTAGATTAATAATAAAATAAGCCAATCAAGCAATCTAGACCTACAAATCGAGAGTAAACCAACACAATAAATAATATATATATATATATATATATATATACCACTATACTTAAATAATTAATAACTAAAAAGGCCGAAATTATAGTACTCTATTCACTGACGTGGTTTCATGCTCCAAAAATTTATAATTTACTTGAATCATGCCATTCTTATGTAAGTCACTTTCTAGTTTAATTTAAACAGTAAATTAATCTAGTATCCTAATAGAAAAAATTCTACTGTATAGTGACTAGAGAATTCTGCCAATTTAAATGTGGGTAAATACACGCAATCGAATAATTGAGAGAAACAACGGATGAAATTATGATAGAATCTAGAGGAGTATTGAGAATTACCTTTAAAGAAAATCAAACTCAGCAAGAAAAATCAATACCAAGGAGAGGAAAAACTGGAATGCTTCCTTTGTTTGGGAGAGAAGAATGATGAGAGAATACACTGATGTTTTTGTACGGTGTGGGAGAGATGATTAAAAAAAGAAATGCCCCTTTATTTGAGTTGGATGACTTTTCATTTCCTCATTATTATGGAGGAGTAACCGAAATGTGATCATGATGGGGGAGTGGTTACAAGTTTCGTTTTAAATAAGTTGAATTAACTCATATTAAGTTAAATAAATTTATTATTATTAGCTAGAAAAATAACGGGCATTACATTCTACCCCACTTAATAAAATTTCGTCCTCGAAATTAAGAAACTTACCACGTGAGAAGAACTCTGGATATTTCGCTAGCATCTCGTCTTCTTGTTCCCACGTGGCTTCATCTTTTCCATGCCGACTCCATTGTACTTTGACGAGGGCCACATCCTTACCACGTAGTTTGTGAATCTTCCTTTCTAGTATGAGTTTGGGAACCTCATCATATGTTATATCTTTGTTGATCTCAAAAGTTGCATGGTTGATGACGTGACTTGGATCATGAACATATTTCCTCAACATGGATACGTGAAAAACGTTGTGTACCGTAGCAAGTGTCGTAGGTAAAGCAAGTCGATAAGCTAGATCACCAACTCTTTCCAAAATCTCGAAAGGACCAATATACCTTGGTCTAAGCTTCCCTTTGACACCAAATCGGATAACTCCTTTCGTAGGTGAGATCTTCAAGAACACCTTCTCGCCTTGAATGAACTGCAAGTCTTTTCTTCGCTTGTCGGCATATGACTTCTGTCTATCCTGAGCTATCTTGATTCTTTCTCGGACCTTTCGTATCACCTCAACTGTTTGCTCAACAATTTCTGGTCCTAAAATCTTCTTTTCACCAACTTCATCCCAATAAGTTGGAGACCTACATTTTCTTCCATACAACGCTTCGTAAGGGGCCATTCCAATTGTCGTTTGAAAACTATTGTTGTAGGCGAACTCCACTAGTGGTAAGTACGACTCCCAGTTTCCACTAAGATCCAATGCGCATGCTCTCAACATATCTTCCAAAATCTGGATCGTCCTTTCAGATTGTCCATCAGTTTGTGGATGAAAAGCGGTACTGAAATTCAACTTGGTCCCCATAGCTTCTTGTAAACTCCTCCAAAACTTAGAAGTGAATCTAGTATCCCGGTCTGACACAATTGAGACAGGAACCCCATGGAGCCTCACAATCTCTCGAACGTACAACTGTGCAAACTGATCCATACCAAACATCATCTTAACTGGTAAGAAGTGTGCAGACTTAGTCAATCTATCAACGATGACCCAAACTGCGCGATTTCCTCTAGTTGATCGTGGCAAACCTACTACGAAATCCATCGTGATGTGCTCCCATTTCCACTCCGGGATTTCAAGCGGTTTTAGCAATCCTGATGGTCGTTGATGCTCAGCTTTCACTTGTTGGCATGTCAAACATCGTTCCACAAATGCCCCGATGCTTCCTTTCATGTTTCTCCACCAAAATATAGTCTTCAAATCCCGATACATCTTCGTTCCTCCGGGATGAGCAGTATACGGTGTACAATGAGCTTCTTCTAATATCTCTCTTCTTAAATCCTCGTCTTTTGGTATACATAGTCGTCCCTCGAAAGTAAGTGCACCGTCGGGTGCCAATATGAACCCTTTTGCATTCCCGTCTTGAACGTGCTTCTTCATCTTCATCAAGAACCCATCCTTGTCTTGTGCTTCCTTAATTCTATCCCGCAATAAAGGTTGAATAACCATTGCTGCCACAATTGCCTCAACCTTACTTGGTGGCTCCACGATCTTATCTTCAGCTTAGAAAAGTCTTTCACCAAATCTTCTTGACGTGTAAATATGCATGATAACTCTCCTCGAACTTTGCGGCTTAAAGCATCTGCTACCACGTTAGCTTTTCCGGGGTGGTAATTAATTGTGCAATCATAATCTTTCACCAATTCAAACCATCTTCATTGTCTCATGTTCAACTCTTTTTGTGTGAAAAAATATTTCAGACTTTTGTGGTCTGTATAAATCTCACACCTTGCGCCATATAGGTAATGCCTCCAAATCTTCAATGCATGAACCACAACAGCCAATTCCAAGTCGTGAGTAGGATAGTTCATTTCGTGGATCTTCAACTGTCTCGAAGCGTAAGCAATTACCTTACCATGTTGCATCAGAACACATCCCAAACCTTGCTTCGACGCGTCAGTGTAGATGACGAACCCCTCAGATACATCTGGAATCGTAAGTACGGGTGCCGTGACTAACCTCCGTTTCAACTCTTGAAAGCTCTCCTCACACTTCTCGGTCCATACAAACTTTTCTCCCTTCCTCGTCAATTGAGTCATAGGTGACGAAATCTTAGAGAACCCTTCAATGAATCTTCGATAGTACCCAGCCAAACCTAAGAAGCTACGAACCTCATTCACGTTCTTAGGTGCCTTCCACTCGCTAACTGCTTCCACTTTTGACGGATCGACTTCTATTCCTTGTGCAGTGATCACATGCCCAAGAAACACAACTCGATCTAACCAGAACTCACATTTCTTGAACTTTGCGTACAACTTCTCCTTGCGAAGTACCTCTAAAACCATTCACAAGTGCTCCTCGTGTTCTTCTTTATCCTTCGAGTAGATCAATATATCATCGATGAAGACAATTACAAACCGATCTAAAAATGAGTGAAAAACTCGATTCATTAGATCCATAAATACTGCAGGAGCATTGCTCAATCCAAAAGGCATCACTACGAACTCATAATGACCATATCGAGTTCTAAATTCCGTCTTCGATGTATCACTATCCTTGACCTTCAATTGGTGGTAACCCGACCTCAAATCGATCTTGGAGAAAACACTAGCCCCTTTCAACTGATCGAACAAATCTTCAATCCTTGGTAATGGATATTTGTTCTTGATGGTGAGCCGATTCAATTCTCTATAGTCGATACACATCCTCATTGTTCCATCCTTCTTCTTCACAAATAACACAGGTGCTCCCCACGGTGAGACACTCGGTTGAATAAATTTCTTGTCCAAAAGCTCTTGTAGTTGCACTTTGAGCTCCTCTAGTTCTTTCGGTGCCATTCGGTACGGTGCTTTGGACACAGGTGCTGATCCCGGCAACAGGTCTATGGTAAACTCCACTTGTCGTTCTGATGGTATCCCTGGTAAATCTTCTGGGAAAACGTCTTGGAAATCATGAACCACTTGCACATCTTCAATCTTTACATCACGAGTCGATGTTCCCATCACGTTAACCAAATAGCCCTGACAATCTCGTTTCTTCAGCATCTTTATGGCCTTCATTGCTGATATAACTCGGGTCGTAATACCCGTCTTCGTACCAAAGAATACCAATTCATCTTCATTCGGCAATTTTAACACCACTTCTCTATTGTGACAATTGAGACGCGCCTTATGTTTAGTCAACCAATCCATGCCCAAGATTACATCGAAATCACGCATTTCTATGACATACAATTTAGCATCTATGCTTTTACCACCAATGTTCAAATCTACCCCCTTAACTATAGTATCCGTAACAAACGACTTTCCCGATGGAATACCAACATCTAAGGCTCCAACCTTAATAGTTTCTCTACAGCCAATCTTAGCACAACACTTTGAAGAAATAAAAGAATGTGATGCACCAGTATCGAACAAAGCTAGAACAGGAACTTCATTTAGCATTATCATACCTGTCATGGTATCTGGTTCATTGTGTCCTTCATACTCCTGGCCAGTAGTCATAGAAAACACTCTAGCGTTTCCCTTAGGTGCAAAGGTCTGTTTCTCGAAGTTGCGGCAGTAGGGGGCTGTATGACCCGGCTCATGGCATCTGAAACACTTCTTCTGTCCGGCAAGACACTCTCCTCTATGATTCCTTCTACATTTTTCACAAGCTGGCTTAAGAGGTTGGGTATTTGCTCCTGTGCCACTCTGAAATCCGCCTGGTGTGAAGTTACTATGAGGTCGTGTAGGTGTAGAGTTACCTTGGAATCTTCCTTGCTTGTTCAGGTTGTTGTTGTTATTCTGAGATTGGCCATCCCATTTCCTCTTCCCTTGGTTTTCAGTTAGCCTTCGGTTGGGATTCTCGGTTCGTTGGCTCTCAGCAATTTCCTCTGCTCTCGTGACTAAATCACTGAAGGGAATATCTCCGTGACCAGCAAGGATGCTGCGTATTTCTGGTCGCAGCCCCTTCTTAAATTTCTGAGCCTTCTTACGTTCAGTATCTACCATGTGTGGGGCAAAACGGGCTAACTGAGAAAATTGTCTTTCATACTGCTCAACAGTCAGATTCCTTTGCTGAAACTCGAAGAACTTTGACTCCATTCTCTCACGATAAGTATCAGGGTAAAACCTGTGCATAACAATCTCCTTAAATGTATTCCACGTAAGAGCATTGCGCTCCTCCTCTGGTCTTGTTCTCCAATAGCCCTCCCACCAGTGGTCAGCATCTTCCACTAACTGAAACTCAGCACATGACACACGTTGTTGATCCGTGCATCTAACAAGGCGAAAGACACGCTCAAGGGCTCGAAACCACTCCTCCACGACTGTTGGTCCGTCTCGTCCATTAAAGGTGGGCGGCTTATAACGACGAAATTGTTCCACAATGCCCGCATTGTTTTGGAAGTTAAGGGGCCCGTTGTTAACTGGATTGAGAGCTGGAGCCTCATTATTGACATGGTTAGCGCCTCCTTGTGGAATATCAGCCATAACCTATGAAAGCTCTAAGCTACATTACATTTTTGCGTAACACATAGATTGTCTTTGCACTAAGTGATCTTTAATAAATAAACTTTGAACAATAAATATAAATGCAACTGAAATAATCGTATACCATAAATCATAACTTGTAACATGATAGCATGAAGAGTATAATGAATCGATATAGCTAAATATCATAACACAATTAATTCAACGTGGCATAATAGCATGAGAATTTAACATGGTGAATTAAAATAGCAAAATGTAATAACATGTACCTTGAGGAGTTGGAGCGGTGAGGCGGTGATGGACGACATTGCTTTTATTTATTTTAACCAACTCGACTCAAAATATATATATATATTTTTTTTAACAAGTCTACAAGAACGTAGACCCGCTCTGATACCACACTGTCATACCCCAATTTTGAAAATACGGACATTTCCAAAGTAGTTGAAATAACTAATTTTTAGCTTGCCAAAATTAACTACTAAACTTACAACGGTAAAATAAAGAGTGTAACGAATATTATTTTAAAAAAAAATCGTTTAACCAAACAGCGGAAAAATAGTTATAATAGGGTTCAAGTGGAAAGTTCACGATTAACTTAAATAACAAAACCTTAAGAACCAAAACATAATCCAAGATAATAAGCATAAATCATCCATAATTTGATTCTTAATTAATGAAGGTCGTCTCCCATCACAGTTCCTCGCCGTCCAACTCTTTAACCTGAAATTGTAAAATGATGGGGTGAGCATGCAAGCACACTCAGTGGGATTTAAGTCATTCAATATTGCCACATATACATTGCCACAAACTTAGTGAATAAATAACATTCATGTTTGCCACATATACTTTGTCAATGCCTTGCCAACTTTGCCATTGCAACCCTGCCAATAGATAATAAACTTTGCCACAAACTTTGCCAATATACAAACTTTGCCAATATATACTTTGCCACAAACTTTGCCAATATACAAACTTTGCCACAAACTTTGCCAATATACAAACTTTGCCAATATACAAACTTTGCCAATATATACTTTGCCACAAACTTTGCCAATATATACAAACTTTGCCAATATATCATAACAATAGAAATGAATTCACATAGTAAACAATTAACTCAAACATTTATCTAAAATATTAAATAATGAATAACAAATGCAATAGAGCTCTACAAACCACCGTAGGAAATAAAGCAATTAAAACCCACCTCGATGGAAGATAGGAACTACTAATGATACGTGAACCTTGCACGAACTAGTTCTCGTAATTGTCGTTGCCTTGCATTGATTATCGTGTATGACTAGTTAGCATAATATTCAAGAAATAACTAATCGAAACACTTGCGTAGCAATAAGTTTTATTATGATCCTAGGGACGAAATTGCAAGGGTTAAAATATCGAAGGACTAAAATAGAAAATATTGATAAGTCGATGAAGATAATTAAAACTCGTAAATAAAAACCCTATTTCTCAAAACTGAGTAATCTAATTTTTTATTAAGTCTGACCATTGGAAAATAGCATTGTGACTAAGTAATTATCTAAGCCAATTAGTACATGCGCACTATATATTTAATAATACATACTAGTAGATTAATAATAAAATAAGCCAATCAAGCAATCTAGACCTACAAATCGAGAGTAAACCAACACAATAAATAATATATATATATATATATACCACTATACTTAAATAATTAATAACTAAAAAGGCCGAAATTATAGTACTCTATTCACTGACGTGGTTTCATGCTCCAAAAATTTATAATTTACTTGAATCATGCCATTCTTATGTAAGTCACTTTCTAGTTTAATTTAAACAGTAAATTAATCTAGTATCCTAATAGAAAAAATTCTACTGTATAGTGACTAGAGAATTCTGCCAATTTAAATGTGGGTAAATACACGCAATCGAATAATTGAGAGAAACAACGGATGAAATTATGATAGAATCTAGAGGAGTATTGAGAATTACCTTTAAAGAAAATCAAACTCAGCAAGAAAAATCAATACCAAGGAGAGGAAAAACTGGAATGCTTCCTTTGTTTGGGAGAGAAGAATGATGAGAGAATACACTGATGTTTTTGTACGGTGTGGGAGAGATGATTAAAAAAAGAAATGCCCCTTTATTTGAGTTGGATGACTTTTCATTTCCTCATTATTATGGAGGAGTAACCGAAATGTGATCATGATGGGGGAGTGGTTACAAGTTTCGTTTTAAATAAGTTGAATTAACTCATATTAAGTTAAATAAATTTATTATTATTAGCTAGAAAAATAACGGGCATTACAAGTTGTGAGGCAGCTTGATGGACAAACTTCAGATGACGTAGGAGAAGAGGCACCGTCATCATCAAGTGCACGTCGTGGACGTGGAAGAGGTCGGGGCAGGGCTAGGCGTTCTTGAGGCGTTACTTGTTTTATATCATTTTGAATAAAAACTTGACAATGTTGTTTTTTATTATTGTAGTTTTGGTCGATTAGAATGATACTTTAGTGTTTTTACATGTACGGTAATTTGACTACTTTATGAATGTTATGTTGTATTTATTGAATGGTTTATATATAATGTTGTATGGTTTTATATGGTTTTTATAATGTTATAGTATGGTCTATATATAATGTTGTATGGTTTTATATGGTTTTTATAATGATATAGTATGGTTTATATATAATGTTGTATGGTTTTATATGGTTTTATATGGTTTTTATAATGTTATAGTATGGTTTTACAAATTTCGGATGAGAACACCCACATTTTTAATGTTGTATGGATGAGGACACCCACTATGTACGGGACAAATTTTCGAAAAAATGAAGACCGTCCGAGATATGTTGTCGAACATTAAAATTTTTTCGAATAATTGTAGTATGTGCGGAACAAATTTTCGAACATGGACCAATTGTTGGGAACTTTTTTTCGAACATTGCCCCATGTTCGAAAATTTGTTCGAACATGGACTTCTTCTTCTTCTTTCCTTTTTTGGGTCGACCACGTGTGTCTTCCTTAGGGGTGGCTCAATAAGAGTCGTAGTCTCGGGGTTTGCAAGCTCCCTCATACGCTTCAAGAAGATGAGTTGCTCCTCCGCAGAGAAGCTCTTATAAACCTCAACCATATCGTCTTCGACATCTTCAAACCAATTTTTGTTATGGGTGATAAGAGGGTCATCCACGATTGTGGTGGTTGGGGTAGGCTCCATATCCAGTTTCCTCCAAAAGGGATCAATGGCATTCACGGGTATCGGTTTGTCACAGTAAACATACTCCTCGATCTCATGACCACAGGGCAAACCGTATACCTTCCTCAAGATATGTTGGCACTCTTTAGAATCAAATCCGGGTCGTTTGATCACCTTGATTTCATCAAAGATCTTTTCTAGAGCCACCAACGACACCACCCCTCGTAAATAATCAAAAACGTTTGACAAGAACCTATGTTGGGCAACATTCAAACTCTTTTCGAAGGAGGCTTTAATTGCAACATGGCATGCCTCGAAGAGAGTGTGACATTTCTCCCAACACGTCTCAAAATTTCCTAAGGAATTGTCGAGCATTCTTTTCAAGGCGGCCTGATGGCTTTCTACCCTGATAAGTGAAAATTTAAAACGTTAAACAACTTACAAAATAAAAGAATTACTTTAAATAAATACAAAAGTATAAACATACTTGTTGGTTGTGGTATTGACAAAGTGCATAAATTCATTCGTCCAAGACCTTACTAACCTCTCTTTATAAGGGGTAATCCAACTCTTCAACACGTAATTGACTGACTTTTTCGGAAATTTGGACTTGAACTCTCGAAGAGCTTCTTCAAAGTCGGACTGGGTATCGGACCTCCATAAACGGTTGAAATGAAAGTTGAATACCTCCCATCTTTTGACATCTTTAAATTCACCCTTGCAGTTGGCTAACACATTCCGATCAATGTGGAATGTACAAAGAAAATGACGGGCTTCTGGAAATTTCTTGGCCACAACATTGATTAGGGTGTTATTTGCATGTTGAAGATGCATATTTGAAGATCATTTGATCTTGATTTTATGGAATTATACATTGAATATGTTTGTTTAAGCCGAAATGAGAGAAAGGTTGTGTTTTGTCGATTTTTGTAGGTAACACGATGAAATTTGGAGCAAAACGCATACCACAAGTGACCGGACAGGAAATAGGAATGCACGGTTGGATTCGTCTCGAGAAACGGAGTGAATTAGCCTAAGGAATCGAGTCAATCCGACATCCGAGGCGGAAGTTATGCAAGGAAACGAGATGACGTGCCAAAAAGACAACCTGGCCGGGTAAGCACCACATGGCCGGGTAGAATCAACCCGGCCGGGTCACTTCAACTCGGCCAGGGTTACATTTGAAGAAGCTTCGTAATTGGCCCGGGTGAGACCCACCCGGCCGGGTGGGGTCGACCCGGGCAGAGCCAAAAATTCATGCAGTTCGTATTGTGCCCGGGTGGGGTCGACCCGGGCAAGGCCAATTTTGAGCATTTACTTCGTCTTGTGGCCGGGTGGCATGCCCGGGTGGGAGCCACCCGGCCGGGTCGCATCGTAGTCGGGGTATTTTGGCCATTTTCTCCAATTTCGAGGGGCTAAAGTGCAAAAACTCATTTGTGGAAATATTGCAACATATAAAAGGGCCCTATTTCAGTTTTGGAGAGACACACAAGACCTTGGAGAGCAATTAACACACAATCACACATAGTTGTAGGGGTTTTCATACTTTTGCAATTTTCATTCCATAGTTAGCTTAGATTCTAGTTTAATTTGAGGATTCAAGTGAAGATTTCCATTGGGCTTTGTAAGTAATTGAAGTTTGTAGCTACATTTCAAGTTTTAAGGTGATATCTCTTTAATTCTCATTTCAATTTACCAATTCTATTATTTCTTGCATTTGATTTCTTAATTGTGATGGAATTTGTGATTTCTTGTTTTCTAGCCATGGATTTCTATCCTAGAACCATGGGCTAAGTATTAATTGCCTAGGGTGTTGAAGTTTTGGTGGTTATGTGGTGTAATTATGGATCAATTGCATGATTAGCTTAGTAATTGGGTGCATATGCTTCTAGTGTTGTAGTTTGCATGATTCAATTGGTTAATTCACCCTATTAGCTAGCATTCTTAGTTGTGTCGACTTCAACGACCGTATTGGGTTGCATGATTAGGTATGTGTGTATGAGCTTGAATTAGTCCATTAGAATTAACATAGTAATTGGCTACACCGACCGGGGGTTAGTTACTTAGATCGACGACGCTAGACACTATTCGATTAGAGGTCGTCTATTAGAGTAGTGAAAGGACGTCTCATGAACATTAGTAACCGTGTTGAACGTGTTTATGAGACACTATCCTATGATCCTATGGTATTGATTAGACGATATAATTGCTAGTCAATACACGTGTTCACCTAGGCCTCACAAGGGATTGGTCGACACACACGAGTGATAGCCTTTAGTTCTTCTCAACACATTAGGTTTAATTTGTGTATTTTTGCCTCATAATTCACCACACAACCTATAAAACGGATACACCCGAGGCAATACCTTCTCACCTTGCACTTTCGAAAGGAAGTTAGATATCGTATTCTTGCTTTAGCTTGTTTCTTTGTGTTTAGTTTATATAGTTAAGTACTTGTCTTTATATTTCCGAAAATCCCAACAAAAACATTAGTTACTACAATAGCATGATAACTTGCAATTCTAGGGATTCATTGGCACTTAATTAAATCCTTGGAACGAAATTCTACTTGGGAACTTATCCGAAAAATACGAACAAGTCAATGGCGCCGCTGCCGGGGATTTAAGCGAGTGTTATTAGTGAAACTTAGAGTTTGTTGAGTGTTATTGATAGTAGCATTTCTTTTTCGTTATCTTGTTTTTCGTTTTTCTTTGTGGGCTTTGATACTTGTCTTTTGTAGGTGTATGATCACAAGATCTCGTGGAGGAAATTTGGAACCATTGGATCTTGAGATCGAGGCACACGCAAGGAGAAGAAATCGAGGTAGAAACCATCAAAGAGTAGTAGAGCATTTTGAGATGGAGAACATTGAAGAGATGAATCCTCCACCAAATGGAGATGATGATCCTCAAAGAGAGAACAACCAAGTTGCAAACCAAGTTGGAGGGAATCCACTTCCAAACCCTCCACCAAATCTCCAATTTCCCAATCCACAATATCCACCCCAAAACCACTTTCCATACCAAGGATACAATCCTTACCCCTATCCACCTCCACAACAAGCCTACTATCCACCACCTCAACCCCATCAATATCCACCACCTCAACACCCTTACCCTCCACCTTACCAATACCCTCCACCTCAACACATTCAAGAGGAATACATCCCTCCTCCTCCACATATAGAAGAACCTCAACGTGTGTACCATGGAAGGCCAATGAGGGAATATTTTGAGCCTCAACCTAGGGAGCATTACGATGGGTTGGCAAGACCAAGGGTGGAGGCGAACAACTTCGAAATTAGTGACTCTCTATTAAGGATGTTGAGGGAGAGACAATTTGAAGGAAGAACGGAGGAAGGATTTGAGGAAGACCCGAATGAACACCTTGCTCAATTCTTGGAGATAGCCGACACTCTAAAGCAAAATGGAGTGTCGGAAGATGCTAAAAAGATGAGGCTATTTCCGTTTACATTGTCGGGGAAAGCAAAAGCGTGGCTACAATCAAGCATTCCCGCCGGAGAAGTGAGGACATGGGAAGATTTGAAGAAAAGATTCCTATTGAAGTACTACCCTCCTTCAAAGACGATGGAAGCCAAGCAAAAGATCTCTACGTTCAAACAAGGTCCAAATGAGGGAATCAAAGAAGCATGGGAAAGATTTACGAGTCTTCTCATCACATGCCCCCATCATGGTTTCCCAATAGAACAAACAACTTGTTGGTTCGTTGGTGGGTTACGATTGGAAGATCAACACCACATTGATGCTTGTGCGGGGGGTTCAATTTGGATGAAGTCGGTAGAGGAGATCAATGACATAATAGAGGGGATAGCAAGCAATACTTTCAAGACGAGAGTGGACCGTGGAGCACAAAATCGGGTAGCCCAAGTGGATGCTAATGATAGCATAAGAGCAATGATGTCTACACTCATTGAAAAGGTAAATGTTTTATCTCAAACAAGAGATAATCATTTATCCTTTGTGCAAGAAGATCCTCAATTGGGACATATGGAGGAAGTTCAATACATGGGTCAACAAGGATATCCACAAAATTTTCAAGGGAACCGACAATATCAAGGCCAACCACCATATCAAAATCGTGGCCAAGGATATCAAGCTCCTCCTCAAAACCGATTCCAAGGACAATCTTCATCATCTCAAGGACAAGGGGGACCATCCCCTCAATACCAAGCCCCTCAAAACCCGAATTTTCGGAGGAATGAGAACTTGTCATATTCGAATCCTAAGGGTGCTATTCAATATCCTCCCGGATTTGATCCCGGAGCAAAACTCCCAAGTGGAGAAGGAAAATCCTCCACGGATGAGCTTCTTGCACTCCTCATGAAGAGGATGGAGACAAGTGAGAAGAAATCCGAAGCATCCGACTCCATCCTTGCCCAACTTGTGAGTAACCAAAAATCAATGGAATCCATGATTGGCCAACTTGTGAGTAACCAAAAATCTACCGAATCGATGCTTGCTCAACTCACGAGTAACCAAAAATCAATGGAATTCCAAATGGGACAAATGGCAACTTCAATTGGATCTCAACCTAACAAAGGGAAGTTTCCATCGACAACCGAAGTGAATCCAAAAGAGCATTGTAAAGCCATCAAGTTGAGGAGTGGCACTTCTTATGAAGGACCAAAAATGCCCACGGATGTTGATGATGAGAAGGTTGATGAAGAGATTGAAGAAGTTGAGGAAGGAAAGCAAGATGAGGAAGTGGAAGTTGAAGAAAGGAAGGTTGATAAAGATGAAGATAAAGAGAAGCGAGAGGAGGAAAGTGGGGACGAAGAAGTGAAGAGTCCAAGGACTCCCAAGTGGAAGATTGCTAAGGAGCTAAGAGAGAAGAAGCATGATTTACCATGTGACAAATGGGGGATTCCCATTACTCATGTACCACTTCCCTTTCCTCAAAGGTATATGAAGAAGAGGTTGAACGAGAAATTTAGCAAGTTCATGGAAATCTTTAAGAAGATTCATATAAACCTCCCTCTTCTTGATGCTTTGGATCAAATGCCCCACTATATGAAGTTTTTAAAGGATTTGATTGCTAACAAGAAGAAGTTTGGAAGTCATCAAGCAATCAACCTCTCGGAGGAATGTAGTGCCCTACTACAAAGAAGCCTCCCCAAAAAGTTGGAAGATCCGGGGAGTTTTACCATTCCTTGTGAAATCGGGGGAAGTGAAGCAATATGGGCATTATGTGACCTTGGGGCGAGCATCAACCTCATGCCCTATTCAATTTACAAGAGATTGGATATGGGGGAGTTGTTACCAACGACCATGACCTTGCATCTAGTCGACCGATCGGTGAAGACACCAAGAGGGATCGTTGAGGATGTGTTGGTGAAAGTGGACCGATTTATATTTCCCGTGGATTTCGTCATCCTTGACATGGCGGAAGATGAGCATGTCCCGTTGATCTTGGGAAGACCTTTTCTTGCAACGGGGGAGGCAATGATCAATGTGAAGAAAGGGGAATTGAAATTGAGCTTCAATCATGAAGAAATCACATTTTCAATCTACAAGTCTTTGAAAGAGATTGGAGAAGTGGAGTCTTGCAATTTCCTAGATGTTGTGGACAACATGGTGCAAGATGAATGGGAAGATTTCTCTAACTCTTCTTTAACTCATTCCCTTTCTTCATTTTTATGTGATTCTTTGATTGTCTCTAATGATTTGTTGCCAAGCTCTCATAAGGATTCAATAGAAGAAGTGGATGCCATGGAGATGAGAAGGAGACCTCCAATCCTACCACTTCATACCCCCGTTGAAGGAGGACAAAGCCCGGAAGAGAAGAAGGAAAAGATGAAGCCATTACCGGAGCACCTCAAATATGCTTACTTGGATAGCGAAATGAGGTACCCCGTTATCGTTTCCTCTTTGTTGAATGATGTTGAGTTAGAAAAATTGTTAGTTGTGCTTGCTAGGAATAAGAAAGCCTTAGGTTGGACCATTGATGATTTGAAGGGTATTAATCCATCTATATGCATGCATAGGATTAGGACCGAGAGTGATGTTAAACCCATAGTCCAACCTCAGAGACGAGTAAATCCTATATTGCAAGAAGTTATTAGGAAAGAGGTTATCAAATTCTTAGATTCGGGCATGATTTTTCCCATAAGTGATAGTCCATGGGTCTCACCATTGCATGTCGTTTCTAAAAAGGGGGGCATGACGGTCATAAAAACCGATCAAAATGAGGTAATAGCTACAAGGGTAGCAACCGGGTGGAGAGTGTGTGTAGATTATAGGGAGTTGAACAAAGCTACATGCAAGGATCACTTTCCCCTCCCCTTCATGGATCAAATGCTTGATAGACTTGGTGGTTTTGCTTATTATTGTTTCCTCGATGGTTATTCCGGGTACAATCAAATAATGATTGCTCCCGAGGACCAAGAGAAGACCACCTTCACATGTTCCTATGGAACGTTTGCTTGGAGACGCATGCCCTTTGGGTTATGTAATGCACCGGCAACATTCCAAAGGTGCATGATGTCGATTTTTCATGATTTAATTGAGAAGGTAATGGAAGTATTCATGGATGATTTTTCTGTTTTTGGTACCTCATTTGACACATGTTTGGAGCATTTGGAGTTAGTGCTTAAACGATGCCAAGATACCAACCTTGTCCTTAATTGGGAAAAGTGTCATTTCATGGTCAAGGAGGGGGTGGTACTTGGTCATCACATATCTTCTCAAGGTTTGCAGGTTGATCGGGCAAAGATAGTGGCAATAGAGAAGCTTCCTCCTCCATCTAACGAGAGAGGAATTCGTTCATTCTTGGGGCACGCCGGCTTTTATAGACGGTTCATTAAAAACTTCTCTAATTTATCTAAGCCTCTTTCACACTTACTTGAGAAAGATGTTCCTTATGTTTTTGATGATGCTTGTTTAAATGCTTTTAGTGCCTTGAAGGAAGCATTGATCAACACTCCCATCTTAGTAGCACCGGATTGGAAGGAACCGTTTACATTGATGTGTGATGCTAGTGACGTGGCAATGGGGGTAGTTCTTGGCCAAGTAAGGGAGAAGATTTTCCGGGCTATATACTATGCATCCAAAACATTCAATGGAGCTCAATTGAATTACACCACTACGGAAAAGGAACTTCTAGCGGTGGTGTACGCTTTCGATAAGTTTCGACCCTACCTAGTAGGTGCGAAAACTATCGTTTACACGGACCACGCCGCTATCCGTTATCTCATGGGGAAGAAGGATGCAAAACCAAGATTAATCCGATGGATCCTACTTCTTCAAGAATTCGACATTGAGATCAAGGATAAGAAGGGGAGTGAAAATGTTATAGCCGACCATTTGTCTCGGATTGAGAGGGCTAAAGAGTCCAAAGAAGAGTTTGGGGATGTGAAAGAAGAATTCCCGGATGAGCGTTTGTTCCGTGTCCAAGGATCATTTGTGGGAAAAATTCATGATGAGGCACCTTGGTACGCGGATATAGCTAACTACTTAGCAAGTGGAAGCATACCATTTGGTGTTAACACTTATGAGAAGAAGAAGTTTTTGAAGGATGTGGAGAGTTACATTTGGGATGAACCTTTTGTCTTGAAGAGGGGAGTTGACTCAATCATCCGAAAATGTGTTCCAAAAGAAGAATGGGAAAACATCATGACCCATTGTCACTCATCTCCATGTGGAGGACATTATGGGGGTGAGAAGACGGCTTTGAAAGTACTCCAATCCGGATTTTATTGGCCATGGGTATTCCGGAGTTGTAAAGAGTTTGTGATGAGATGTGACAAATGTCAACGGAGTGGAGGGATTTCGAAGAAAAATGAGATGCCGTTGACAAACATTGTGGAGGTCGAATTATTTGATGTTTGGGGGATAGATTTCATGGGACCATTTCCATCTTCAAATGGGTACATATATATTCTACTTGGAGTTGATTATGTGTCAAAATGGATAGAGGCCATTGCTACTAAGGCCAACGATGCTAACACCGTCATGAATTTTTTGAAGGGGATCTTCACTAGGTTTGGCGTTCCAAGAGCTCTCATTAGTGATGGTGGGAGCCACTTTGTGAACAAATTGATGGAAAAGCTACTTGCAAAGTATGGTGTCACACACAAAGTAGCAACTCCATATCACCCTCAAACCAATGGGTTGGCCGAAGTTTCAAATAGACATATCAAGAAAATCTTGGAAAGGACGGTGAGCACTAGCCGGAAAGATTGGGCTAGCAAGCTTCCGGATGCACTTTGGGCGTATAGGACGGCATATAAGACTCCACTTGGTATGTCGCCTTACCAATTAGTCTTTGGAAAGGCATGTCACCTTCCCGTTGAAGTGGAGCACCAAGCACTTTGGGCTTTAAGAAAAGTGAATTTGGATAGCGACTTGTGTGGGGAGAAAAGGGTGCTTCAATTGCATGAACTTGAGGAGTTTCGTGAGGATGCATATGCAAGCTCACAATTGTTCCGTGAGAAGACTAAGAGATGGCATGATGCCCGTTTGTCCATGAAAATCTTCGAAGTAGGTGATGAGGTTCTCCTTTACAATTCAAGGTTAAGTGTTTTCCCCGGGAAGTTAAAGTCCAAGTGGTTTGGACCATTTCATGTAACTAGAGTATATCCCACGGGTTTTCTTGATCTCGTGAATGAGCAAGGGGAGGAATTCAAGGTGAATGGGCACCGTGTGAAGCATTATTATTCTCTTCCCAACAAGGGGGTAGTACATGTGATTGGGCTTCGTGATCCTTGAACTAAAGGAGTTCCGTCCGGCATAGGACGTTAAACCTAGCGCTAAATGTGAGGCAACCCATTTTTACTTGCTTTATTTCTCTTTTTCTTCAAATAAGTGTGAGTAGTTGATATTCTTTTTGTGAAGAACTCTCTTGGTAGGTAACAAATTACCCACGGGATGGAAGTTGTACGTCGTGGATGAAAGTTTTGAGAAGGAACAAAGATTGGAGTTGATAGCCATCATGAGGTACACCCCGTCCCAAACTTAATATTGCTTTGCAATATTTAAGTTTGGGGGGGTAGGGAAATTTTCTTGTGATATATTGTACTTGAGTTGTGATGAATTTGAACACTTGTCATTGATGAATAGTGGTGTGACATATAATTCTTGACTTGTGTTTAATATAGATGCATGGTGGTTGTTGACATTATTGATTGTTGGGTGAAATGATTTTGAATATTGGTTGTGAGCTATTTTGTGATTGGTTGAATATTGTTTGCCATTGAAATCATTGCAAGTTCTTGGTGAAAATCTCTTTGTCAACACTATTTTTCCAAACTTTTATTTGCTTTGCAAAGAAAAAGTTTGGGGGGGTATGTTCGTATTGTAATTCGATTGACACCAAGAACCATGCACGATCAATGAAGTGGTGATTTATTTATGGAGTGAAAGTGTGAACTTGTCATGGAATGAAGAGATTTTGAGTGTAATTGAGCAAGTGGTGAAGTTTTGACCCAAAAAACCCAAAATTTGAGATTTTCAGGGGGTGCCCGGGTGGAAACAACCTGGCCGGGTGGGTGTTACCCGGCCAAAAGACGAAAGAAACGAAAAAATGGTAGTGCCCGGGTGAAGATGACCCGGCCGGGTGGGTTTTACCCGGCCGAAAGTCGAATGGAACGAAAAAAAAGGTTTGCCCGGGTGGGCGGCGACCCGGCCGGGTGGGAGTTACCCGGCCAATATACGTAGCAAAGGGGCGTGACCGGGTTGGAGCGACCCGGCCATGTCGTGCATCACCCGGCCTGTTCGCATTTTTAAATCGGGCGGGGCATTTCGACCCGGGTAAGTTTTCTCCACCCAAACCCATTTACACTCAAACCCTACCCACACATTCACACACTCTATAAAACCCTCCCCACACTCAAAACACACACATTCTTTCTTGAAAAAGGCACAAGAATTCGGCACTTTCTTCTCTCTTGCTATCTTCTCACTTTTCTTCAATTTTTCTTGAGGAATTCACCAAGAAAATCAAGACCCAAGGTATGTAACTCGTTTCCCCCAATTTATTTGCAAGAATGAGCATGATTTAGAAGTTTTTGAAGGTTTTTCTTGCATGTTTTTGGGAAGTGACGAAAATTCAAAATTTGACATGGGTTTGTTGATTTCTTTGGTGTTTCTCCCATGGGCTTTGTGTATTATGGGTAATTAGTGATAAATGTTGAATAACAAGTCTTAATTTCAAATACCCATGGAGAAATTTGAAGGATTTAGAGGTAGAATTGTGAATTTATGCTTCCATGAGAAAAATGGTGTTCTTGAGCATGTTGTGTTTAATTGATGAGCATGTTAGTTTCTAAAGCTTGGATTTTGTTTGAGAATGCCTACACATGCTATTTTGGAGTTAGTAGAAGTGTTATTGTTTGGTTTGGTGAAGATTTTTCTTTCAAGCATTTCTACAAACACTTGGTGAGCATGATTTTTGTGAAGAAAGTGAGAGAAAACTGTTGGTATTTGAAAAAATTAAAGAAGAATTGTGGTTGTATGTGAATGGGCATAGGAAAGTTCATGTCTTGACTTGAATTAAGTGTGAAAACTTGATGTCTAATTGAAAGAAGTCACTTGCAATGTATAATTCTTTGATAATTTGAAGAATATCATTAACTTTTGTTGATTGTGCTCATTTGTAGGATGTCTAGGAAAAGATCGAAAGGAGAGAGTTCTAGAAGGGAGATGAGTGTGGATGATCTTTGTAAAGAAAAGTGTGGAGTATGGCCATCGAAAATAGGAATTGATTTTGGAGATAGAGGGATGGAATACGTGGAGGCCTTTGCCAAGATAATAAACACCACATGTAGGCCGACACGTTACCCGGATGAGGCGTGCATGGTGAGGATGGGCATAAAAGATGATGTGCACGAGTTGTTTGACAACATAGGTTGGGAGCACATTCTACTTATTAAAAGGGAATCGTGGATGAAATTCATTGTGGAGTTCATGTCCACTCTTGAACTAAAGGAGGCAAGGAGAGGAACTCCCATCGGAATATCATTCCGGATGGGAAATGAAGATCAAGAGCTCTCCTTTGACGAGATTAACGAGATGTTCGGAACTGTAATGAATGTAGCTCCCACCACTCCTCAAGAAATGAAGGGATTCGGAGAAGAAGAATTTTGGATAAAATTGACCCGGAGGGGCATTAACGATCGGCCCAAGTATGACCCTAGCCACTCCAAGGCTTCACTCATCCGGAACCCGGTGTTCCGATACGCCCACAGAATCCTCTCAAACGTTGTCTTTGGAAGGTTTGAGGCGGGTGCTGTTAGGAGGGATGAGCTGTATGTATTATGGTGTATGGTGAGAGGGAAACCTCTTAACATGGGAGCCTTCGTAATGGAGCAACTGTTGAGGCATGTCAAGAGAGATGTCTCAAATTTCATGTTGGGAGGCATTATCTCAACTATTGCCGAGAGCTACGGGTTAGAACTTGAGAGGTCAAGGGCTATTAAAGGAGGATCACTCCTCGATTTGGGATTGATGGAGAGGATGAAGATGTTGAAGTTCGATGACAGGAGAAGGACTTTCGTTTTCATACAAGAGGACGAGAGTGTATTTCCATTACCATATCGGGGGTTAACTTCACATCGGAGGGTCGAAAATTGGGACATGGGGTCCCCACAACACCACCAAGTTGTTGACGCCTATGCAAGTGGAAGAAACGTCCCGGACCTCTTCATTCAGTTACCACCGAGAGGAACCAATGTTGAAGCAATTGAGGGTCCACCTAGTCCTCCACATCGTGATAGGGGTGAATCGTCTTCAAGGCAGTTCGATCATGAAGCTCCAGCCCCTACTCAGAACGTGCCTAGAAATCTTGATCAAGTCTACACAAGGGGTACGAGTGGTGTAGGGAATCTAGTGCGAAGCATTGATGGATTGACTGCATCAATGAGAGAGATGAGAACGAGCTTTGACGAGAGATTCACTAACATGGAGAACGAGTCGAGAAGCTTGCGCACCACGGTGGAGGATGGAATGAGAGAATTACGAGACCAACAACAAGCCTTCAACTCGTGGGTCATGCAATATGGTTTCCCGGGAATGCAACCACCACCTCATTGAGAGGAATGTGTGGTTAAGCTCTTCTTACCCTTGATCTTTTCCATTCCCTTTACGATTTGTGTTCAATATGTACTCTAATTAATTCCTTGGGATTTGTAATATTTGATGGATGATTGTTATTGTTTTGAATTATGTGTGAGTTGGGATGTGTGGTGAATGAATGTTTAAGATTGTGATTGGTTTGTAAATTGTAGATGGTATAATCATTGAGACACATTTGATGATGTTTTGTGGTGAATTTGATTCCTTGAATGTGTACATGATTGGAATGGATCATTTTGTTTATGTTGTAATCATCTATTTGTCTATGGATGTTTTGCATACGCAATGAGTGATGTGTGATGATGATTGATGAATGATTGAGTATTGAATGAACCGGTGAGAGTTGAGCTTTGAACCGAGCATTAATCCGGTTTATTTCATTTGTGAGTGGATCAATTCATTGCTTGTTTTTCTAGAACTTGCCCAAGTTCTTGCTTGAGATCTTAATTGTGTGATACTTTGAGATATGATGTAGGCCATCTTTCGTACTACAAGTCACTTAGCCATATTTGTCCAAATAACCAAAGAAATTTTCCGTAGTTAGCCCGTTTGAGCTTGAGTTCCCATTTTCTTGGCAACCTACAATGTTTAACCATTTAGCTTTTTGAGCTTTTGATGCCTAATTCTAGTGGAGAACAAAAAGAGAGTGGCAAAACATATACTTAAATGCATTTGGTTTGAGGAGAAAAAAATTGGCAAGTTTGTGAAAAGAAAGAAAAAGATGAAAGTGAGGAGAAAATGAGAAAATAAAAGAAAAAGTTGAGAAAGAAAAGAGGGACAATGAGCCCCAAGTGCTTTAGAAGAAAATAAATTGAAAGGGTGAGTGATTGGCTACAAAAGATGAGGAGATGATTGCATGTGAGGCATTTGAATGAAAAGTGAGAATGAAGTTGTGTAAACCTTATGAGAGTAAGCTTGATGTGTTGAAAAACAACTCTCATTCTCCACTAGACGAGTCACTTCCTCCATATTTATCATACCCCGTCCAAAGAGCCAACGTTACGTCCATGTTTAAGACCTATTGATCTTATAGTTGAACATGTTGTGGTGGAAAGATTGTAGAGCTTGGGCAAGCTTATGGTAATTGCAATGCGTGATTTGATTGATGAGTGTCCATTGTCCTTAATTTGTTTGAGTGTTTGAGAGAAACACCACATCTTGTGAGTTGAACTTGAGCATTTGGATATTGTCATCACCATCACTTGTTATTGTATGTTGAGCATGCGTGGGGTAGCTAGATTGATTTTCAATGATGAACTTGTGATCATTTTGAGAATGTATCTTGAGAAAGAAGAATTCATTTCATTCATCGGAGACGTGGGATCTTTCATTGATTATCCATTTGCAACCGTACACCCTCTTGCTTTTATTCTTTTGTTACTCGGGGACGAGCAACGGTTTAAGTTTGGGGGAGTTGATTAGGGTGTTATTTGCATGTTGAAGATGCATATTTGAAGCTCATTTGATCTTGATTTTATGGAATTATACATTGAATATGTTTGTTTAAGCCGAAATGAGAGAAAGGTTGTGTTTTGTCGATTTTTGTAGGTAACACGATGAAATTTGGAGCAAAACGCATACCACAAGTGACCGGACAGGAAATAGGAATGCACGGTTGGATTCGTCTCGAGAAACGGAGTGAATTAGCCTAAGGAATCGAGTCAATCCGACATCCGAGGCGGAAGTTATGCAAGGAAACGAGATGACGTGCCAAAAAGACAACCTGGCCGGGTAAGCACCACATGGCCGGGTAGAATCAACCCGGCCGGGTCACTTCAACTCGGCCAGGGTTACATTTGAAGAAGCTTCGTAATTGGCCCGGGTGAGACCCACCCGGCCGGGTGGGGTCGACCCGGGCAGAGCCAAAAATTCATGCAGTTCGTATTGTGCCCGGGTGAGACCCACCCGGCCGGGTGGGGTCGACCCGGGCAAGGCCAATTTTGAGCATTTACTTCGTCTTGTGGCCGGGTGGCATGCCCGGGTGGGAGCCACCCGGCCGGGTCGCATCGTAGTCGGGGTATTTTGGCCATTTTCTCCAATTTCGAGGGGCTAAAGTGCAAAAACTCATTTGTGGAAATATTGCAACATATAAAAGGGCCCTATTTCAGTTTTGGAGAGACACACAAGACCTTGGAGAGCAATTAACACACAATCACACATAGTTGTAGGGGTTTTCATACTTTTGCAATTTTCATTCCATAGTTAGCTTAGATTCTAGTTTAATTTGAGGATTCAAGTGAAGATTTCCATTGGGCTTTGTAAGTAATTGAAGTTTGTAGCTACATTTCAAGTTTTAAGGTGATATCTCTTTAATTCTCATTTCAATTTACCAATTCTATTATTTCTTGCATTTGATTTCTTAATTGTGATGGAATTTGTGATTTCTTGTTTTCTAGCCATGGATTTCTATCCTAGAACCATGGGCTAAGTATTAATTGCCTAGGGTGTTGAAGTTTTGGTGGTTATGTGGTGTAATTATGGATCAATTGCATGATTAGCTTAGTAATTGGGTGCATATGCTTCTAGTGTTGTAGTTTGCATGATTCAATTGGTTAATTCACCCTATTAGCTAGCATTCTTAGTTGTGTCGACTTCAACGACCGTATTGGGTTGCATGATTAGGTATGTGTGTATGAGCTTGAATTAGTCCATTAGAATTAACATAGTAATTGGCTACACCGACCGGGGGTTAGTTACTTAGATCGACGACGCTAGACACTATTCGATTAGAGGTCGTCTATTAGAGTAGTGAAAGGACGTCTCATGAACATTAGTAACCGTGTTGAACGTGTTTATGAGACACTATCCTATGATCCTATGGTATTGATTAGACGATATAATTGCTAGTCAATACACGTGTTCACCTAGGCCTCACAAGGGATTGGTCGACACACACGAGTGATAGCCTTTAGTTCTTCTCAACACATTAGGTTTAATTTGTGTATTTTTGCCTCATAATTCACCACACAACCTATAAAACGGATACACCCGAGGCAATACCTTCTCACCTTGCACTTTCGAAAGGAAGTTAGATATCGTATTCTTGCTTTAGCTTGTTTCTTTGTGTTTAGTTTATATAGTTAAGTACTTGTCTTTATATTTCCGAAAATCCCAACAAAAACATTAGTTACTACAATAGCATGATAACTTGCAATTCTAGGGATTCATTGGCACTTAATTAAATCCTTGGAACGAAATTCTACTTGGGAACTTATCCGAAAAATACGAACAAGTCAATGGCGCCGCTGCCGGGGATTTAAGCGAGTGTTATTAGTGAAACTTAGAGTTTGTTGAGTGTTATTGATAGTAGCATTTCTTTTTCGTTATCTTGTTTTTCGTTTTTCTTTGTGGGCTTTGATATTTGTCTTTTGTAGGTGTATGATCACAAGATCTCGTGGAGGAAATTTGGAACCATTGGATCTTGAGATCGAGGCACACGCAAGGAGAAGAAATCGAGGTAGAAACCATCAAAGAGTAGTAGAGCATTTTGAGATGGAGAACATTGAAGAGATGAATCCTCCACCAAATGGAGATGATGATCCTCAAAGAGAGAACAACCAAGTTGCAAACCAAGTTGGAGGGAATCCACTTCCAAACCCTCCACCAAATCTCCAATTTCCCAATCCACAATATCCACCCCAAAACCACTTTCCATACCAAGGATACAATCCTTACCCCTATCCACCTCCACAACAAGCCTACTATCCACCACCTCAACCCCATCAATATCCACCACCTCAACACCCTTACCCTCCACCTTACCAATACCCTCCACCTCAACACATTCAAGAGGAATACATCCCTCCTCCTCCACATATAGAAGAACCTCAACGTGTGTACCATGGAAGGCCAATGAGGGAATATTTTGAGCCTCAACCTAGGGAGCATTACGATGGGTTGGCAAGACCAAGGGTGGAGGCGAACAACTTCGAAATTAGTGACTCTCTATTAAGGATGTTGAGGGAGAGACAATTTGAAGGAAGAACGGAGGAAGGATTTGAGGAAGACCCGAATGAACACCTTGCTCAATTCTTGGAGATAGCCGACACTCTAAAGCAAAATGGAGTGTCGGAAGATGCTAAAAAGATGAGGCTATTTCCGTTTACATTGTCGGGGAAAGCAAAAGCGTGGCTACAATCAAGCATTCCCGCCGGAGAAGTGAGGACATGGGAAGATTTGAAGAAAAGATTCCTATTGAAGTACTACCCTCCTTCAAAGACGATGGAAGCCAAGCAAAAGATCTCTACGTTCAAACAAGGTCCAAATGAGGGAATCAAAGAAGCATGGGAAAGATTTACGAGTCTTCTCATCACATGCCCCCATCATGGTTTCCCAATAGAACAAACAACTTGTTGGTTCGTTGGTGGGTTACGATTGGAAGATCAACACCACATTGATGCTTGTGCGGGGGGTTCAATTTGGATGAAGTCGGTAGAGGAGATCAATGACATAATAGAGGGGATAGCAAGCAATACTTTCAAGACGAGAGTGGACCGTGGAGCACAAAATCGGGTAGCCCAAGTGGATGCTAATGATAGCATAAGAGCAATGATGTCTACACTCATTGAAAAGGTAAATGTTTTATCTCAAACAAGAGATAATCATTTATCCTTTGTGCAAGAAGATCCTCAATTGGGACATATGGAGGAAGTTCAATACATGGGTCAACAAGGATATCCACAAAATTTTCAAGGGAACCGACAATATCAAGGCCAACCACCATATCAAAATCGTGGCCAAGGATATCAAGCTCCTCCTCAAAACCGATTCCAAGGACAATCTTCATCATCTCAAGGACAAGGGGGACCATCCCCTCAATACCAAGCCCCTCAAAACCCGAATTTTCGGAGGAATGAGAACTTGTCATATTCGAATCCTAAGGGTGCTATTCAATATCCTCCCGGATTTGATCCCGGAGCAAAACTCCCAAGTGGAGAAGGAAAATCCTCCACGGATGAGCTTCTTGCACTCCTCATGAAGAGGATGGAGACAAGTGAGAAGAAATCCGAAGCATCCGACTCCATCCTTGCCCAACTTGTGAGTAACCAAAAATCAATGGAATCCATGATTGGCCAACTTGTGAGTAACCAAAAATCTACCGAATCGATGCTTGCTCAACTCACGAGTAACCAAAAATCAATGGAATTCCAAATGGGACAAATGGCAACTTCAATTGGATCTCAACCTAACAAAGGGAAGTTTCCATCGACAACCGAAGTGAATCCAAAAGAGCATTGTAAAGCCATCAAGTTGAGGAGTGGCACTTCTTATGAAGGACCAAAAATGCCCACGGATGTTGATGATGAGAAGGTTGATGAAGAGATTGAAGAAGTTGAGGAAGGAAAGCAAGATGAGGAAGTGGAAGTTGAAGAAAGGAAGGTTGATAAAGATGAAGATAAAGAGAAGCGAGAGGAGGAAAGTGGGGACGAAGAAGTGAAGAGTCCAAGGACTCCCAAGTGGAAGATTGCTAAGGAGCTAAGAGAGAAGAAGCATGATTTACCATGTGACAAATGGGGGATTCCCATTACTCATGTACCACTTCCCTTTCCTCAAAGGTATATGAAGAAGAGGTTGAACGAGAAATTTAGCAAGTTCATGGAAATCTTTAAGAAGATTCATATAAACCTCCCTCTTCTTGATGCTTTGGATCAAATGCCCCACTATATGAAGTTTTTAAAGGATTTGATTGCTAACAAGAAGAAGTTTGGAAGTCATCAAGCAATCAACCTCTCGGAGGAATGTAGTGCCCTACTACAAAGAAGCCTCCCCAAAAAGTTGGAAGATCCGGGGAGTTTTACCATTCCTTGTGAAATCGGGGGAAGTGAAGCAATATGGGCATTATGTGACCTTGGGGCGAGCATCAACCTCATGCCCTATTCAATTTACAAGAGATTGGATATGGGGGAGTTGTTACCAACGACCATGACCTTGCATCTAGTCGACCGATCGGTGAAGACACCAAGAGGGATCGTTGAGGATGTGTTGGTGAAAGTGGACCGATTTATATTTCCCGTGGATTTCGTCATCCTTGACATGGCGGAAGATGAGCATGTCCCGTTGATCTTGGGAAGACCTTTTCTTGCAACGGGGGAGGCAATGATCAATGTGAAGAAAGGGGAATTGAAATTGAGCTTCAATCATGAAGAAATCACATTTTCAATCTACAAGTCTTTGAAAGAGATTGGAGAAGTGGAGTCTTGCAATTTCCTAGATGTTGTGGACAACATGGTGCAAGATGAATGGGAAGATTTCTCTAACTCTTCTTTAACTCATTCCCTTTCTTCATTTTTATGTGATTCTTTGATTGTCTCTAATGATTTGTTGCCAAGCTCTCATAAGGATTCAATAGAAGAAGTGGATGCCATGGAGATGAGAAGGAGACCTCCAATCCTACCACTTCATACCCCCGTTGAAGGAGGACAAAGCCCGGAAGAGAAGAAGGAAAAGATGAAGCCATTACCGGAGCACCTCAAATATGCTTACTTGGATAGCGAAATGAGGTACCCCGTTATCGTTTCCTCTTTGTTGAATGATGTTGAGTTAGAAAAATTGTTAGTTGTGCTTGCTAGGAATAAGAAAGCCTTAGGTTGGACCATTGATGATTTGAAGGGTATTAATCCATCTATATGCATGCATAGGATTAGGACCGAGAGTGATGTTAAACCCATAGTCCAACCTCAGAGACGAGTAAATCCTATATTGCAAGAAGTTATTAGGAAAGAGGTTATCAAATTCTTAGATTCGGGCATGATTTTTCCCATAAGTGATAGTCCATGGGTCTCACCATTGCATGTCGTTTCTAAAAAGGGGGGCATGACGGTCATAAAAACCGATCAAAATGAGGTAATAGCTACAAGGGTAGCAACCGGGTGGAGAGTGTGTGTAGATTATAGGGAGTTGAACAAAGCTACATGCAAGGATCACTTTCCCCTCCCCTTCATGGATCAAATGCTTGATAGACTTGGTGGTTTTGCTTATTATTGTTTCCTCGATGGTTATTCCGGGTACAATCAAATAATGATTGCTCCCGAGGACCAAGAGAAGACCACCTTCACATGTTCCTATGGAACGTTTGCTTGGAGACGCATGCCCTTTGGGTTATGTAATGCACCGGCAACATTCCAAAGGTGCATGATGTCGATTTTTCATGATTTAATTGAGAAGGTAATGGAAGTATTCATGGATGATTTTTCTGTTTTTGGTACCTCATTTGACACATGTTTGGAGCATTTGGAGTTAGTGCTTAAACGATGTCAAGATACCAACCTTGTCCTTAATTGGGAAAAGTGTCATTTCATGGTCAAGGAGGGGGTGGTACTTGGTCATCACATATCTTCTCAAGGTTTGCAGGTTGATCGGGCAAAGATAGTGGCAATAGAGAAGCTTCCTCCTCCATCTAACGAGAGAGGAATTCGTTCATTCTTGGGGCACGCCGGCTTTTATAGACGGTTCATTAAAAACTTCTCTAATTTATCTAAGCCTCTTTCACACTTACTTGAGAAAGATGTTCCTTATGTTTTTGATGATGCTTGTTTAAATGCTTTTAGTGCCTTGAAGGAAGCATTGATCAACACTCCCATCTTAGTAGCACCGGATTGGAAGGAACCGTTTACATTGATGTGTGATGCTAGTGACGTGGCAATGGGGGTAGTTCTTGGCCAAGTAAGGGAGAAGATTTTCCGGGCTATATACTATGCATCCAAAACATTCAATGGAGCTCAATTGAATTACACCACTACGGAAAAGGAACTTCTAGCGGTGGTGTACGCTTTCGATAAGTTTCGACCCTACCTAGTAGGTGCGAAAACTATCGTTTACACGGACCACGCCGCTATCCGTTATCTCATGGGGAAGAAGGATGCAAAACCAAGATTAATCCGATGGATCCTACTTCTTCAAGAATTCGACATTGAGATCAAGGATAAGAAGGGGAGTGAAAATGTTATAGCCGACCATTTGTCTCGGATTGAGAGGGCTAAAGAGTCCAAAGAAGAGTTTGGGGATGTGAAAGAAGAATTCCCGGATGAGCGTTTGTTCCGTGTCCAAGGATCATTTGTGGGAAAAATTCATGATGAGGCACCTTGGTACGCGGATATAGCTAACTACTTAGCAAGTGGAAGCATACCATTTGGTGTTAACACTTATGAGAAGAAGAAGTTTTTGAAGGATGTGGAGAGTTACATTTGGGATGAACCTTTTGTCTTGAAGAGGGGAGTTGACTCAATCATCCGAAAATGTGTTCCAAAAGAAGAATGGGAAAACATCATGACCCATTGTCACTCATCTCCATGTGGAGGACATTATGGGGGTGAGAAGACGGCTTTGAAAGTACTCCAATCCGGATTTTATTGGCCATGGGTATTCCGGAGTTGTAAAGAGTTTGTGATGAGATGTGACAAATGTCAACGGAGTGGAGGGATTTCGAAGAAAAATGAGATGCCGTTGACAAACATTGTGGAGGTCGAATTATTTGATGTTTGGGGGATAGATTTCATGGGACCATTTCCATCTTCAAATGGGTACATATATATTCTACTTGGAGTTGATTATGTGTCAAAATGGATAGAGGCCATTGCTACTAAGGCCAACGATGCTAACACCGTCATGAATTTTTTGAAGGGGATCTTCACTAGGTTTGGCGTTCCAAGAGCTCTCATTAGTGATGGTGGGAGCCACTTTGTGAACAAATTGATGGAAAAGCTACTTGCAAAGTATGGTGTCACACACAAAGTAGCAACTCCATATCACCCTCAAACCAATGGGTTGGCCGAAGTTTCAAATAGACATATCAAGAAAATCTTGGAAAGGACGGTGAGCACTAGCCGGAAAGATTGGGCTAGCAAGCTTCCGGATGCACTTTGGGCGTATAGGACGGCATATAAGACTCCACTTGGTATGTCGCCTTACCAATTAGTCTTTGGAAAGGCATGTCACCTTCCCGTTGAAGTGGAGCACCAAGCACTTTGGGCTTTAAGAAAAGTGAATTTGGATAGCGACTTGTGTGGGGAGAAAAGGGTGCTTCAATTGCATGAACTTGAGGAGTTTCGTGAGGATGCATATGCAAGCTCACAATTGTTCCGTGAGAAGACTAAGAGATGGCATGATGCCCGTTTGTCCATGAAAATCTTCGAAGTAGGTGATGAGGTTCTCCTTTACAATTCAAGGTTAAGTGTTTTCCCCGGGAAGTTAAAGTCCAAGTGGTTTGGACCATTTCATGTAACTAGAGTATATCCCACGGGTTTTCTTGATCTCGTGAATGAGCAAGGGGAGGAATTCAAGGTGAATGGGCACCGTGTGAAGCATTATTATTCTCTTCCCAACAAGGGGGTAGTACATGTGATTGGGCTTCGTGATCCTTGAACTAAAGGAGTTCCGTCCGGCATAGGACGTTAAACCTAGCGCTAAATGTGAGGCAACCCATTTTTACTTGCTTTATTTCTCTTTTTGTTCAAATAAGTGTGAGTAGTTGATATTCTTTTTGTGAAGAACTCTCTTGGTAGGTAACAAATTACCCACGGGATGGAAGTTGTACGTCGTGGATGAAAGTTTTGAGAAGGAACAAAGATTGGAGTTGATAGCCATCATGAGGTACACCCCGTCCCAAACTTAATATTGCTTTGCAATATTTAAGTTTGGGGGGGTAGGGAAATTTTCTTGTGATATATTGTACTTGAGTTGTGATGAATTTGAACACTTGTCATTGATGAATAGTGGTGTGACATATAATTCTTGACTTGTGTTTAATATAGATGCATGGTGGTTGTTGACATTATTGATTGTTGGGTGAAATGATTTTGAATATTGGTTGTGAGCTATTTTGTGATTGGTTGAATATTGTTTGCCATTGAAATCATTGCAAGTTCTTGGTGAAAATCTCTTTGTCAACACTATTTTTCCAAACTTTTATTTGCTTTGCAAAGAAAAAGTTTGGGGGGGTATGTTCGTATTGTAATTCGATTGACACCAAGAACCATGCACGATCAATGAAGTGGTGATTTATTTATGGAGTGAAAGTGTGAACTTGTCATGGAATGAAGAGATTTTGAGTGTAATTGAGCAAGTGGTGAAGTTTTGACCCAAAAAACCCAAAATTTGAGATTTTCAGGGGGTGCCCGGGTGGAAACAACCTGGCCGGGTGGGTGTTACCCGGCCAAAAGACGAAAGAAACGAAAAAATGGTAGTGCCCGGGTGAAGATGACCCGGCCGGGTGGGTTTTACCCGGCCGAAAGTCGAATGGAACGAAAAAAAAGGTTTGCCCGGGTGGGCGGCGACCCGGCCGGGTGGGAGTTACCCGGCCAATATACGTAGCAAAGGGGCGTGACCGGGTTGGAGCGACCCGGCCATGTCGTGCATCACCCGGCCTGTTCGCATTTTTAAATCGGGCGGGGCATTTCGACCCGGGTAAGTTTTCTCCACCCAAACCCATTTACACTCAAACCCTACCCACACATTCACACACTCTATAAAACCCTCCCCACACTCAAAACACACACATTCTTTCTTGAAAAAGGCACAAGAATTCGGCACTTTCTTCTCTCTTGCTATCTTCTCACTTTTCTTCAATTTTTCTTGAGGAATTCACCAAGAAAATCAAGACCCAAGGTATGTAACTCGTTTCCCCCAATTTATTTGCAAGAATGAGCATGATTTAGAAGTTTTTGAAGGTTTTTCTTGCATGTTTTTGGGAAGTGACGAAAATTCAAAATTTGACATGGGTTTGTTGATTTCTTTGGTGTTTCTCCCATGGGCTTTGTGTATTATGGGTAATTAGTGATAAATGTTGAATAACAAGTCTTAATTTCAAATACCCATGGAGAAATTTGAAGGATTTAGAGGTAGAATTGTGAATTTATGCTTCCATGAGAAAAATGGTGTTCTTGAGCATGTTGTGTTTAATTGATGAGCATGTTAGTTTCTAAAGCTTGGATTTTGTTTGAGAATGCCTACACATGCTATTTTGGAGTTAGTAGAAGTGTTATTGTTTGGTTTGGTGAAGATTTTTCTTTCAAGCATTTCTACAAACACTTGGTGAGCATGATTTTTGTGAAGAAAGTGAGAGAAAACTGTTGGTATTTGAAAAAATTAAAGAAGAATTGTGGTTGTATGTGAATGGGCATAGGAAAGTTCATGTCTTGACTTGAATTAAGTGTGAAAACTTGATGTCTAATTGAAAGAAGTCACTTGCAATGTATAATTCTTTGATAATTTGAAGAATATCATTAACTTTTGTTGATTGTGCTCATTTGTAGGATGTCTAGGAAAAGATCGAAAGGAGAGAGTTCTAGAAGGGAGATGAGTGTGGATGATCTTTGTAAAGAAAAGTGTGGAGTATGGCCATCGAAAATAGGAATTGATTTTGGAGATAGAGGGATGGAATACGTGGAGGCCTTTGCCAAGATAATAAACACCACATGTAGGCCGACACGTTACCCGGATGAGGCGTGCATGGTGAGGATGGGCATAAAAGATGATGTGCACGAGTTGTTTGACAACATAGGTTGGGAGCACATTCTACTTATTAAAAGGGAATCGTGGATGAAATTCATTGTGGAGTTCATGTCCACTCTTGAACTAAAGGAGGCAAGGAGAGGAACTCCCATCGGAATATCATTCCGGATGGGAAATGAAGATCAAGAGCTCTCCTTTGACGAGATTAACGAGATGTTCGGAACTGTAATGAATGTAGCTCCCACCACTCCTCAAGAAATGAAGGGATTCGGAGAAGAAGAATTTTGGATAAAATTGACCCGGAGGGGCATTAACGATCGGCCCAAGTATGACCCTAGCCACTCCAAGGCTTCACTCATCCGGAACCCGGTGTTCCGATACGCCCACAGAATCCTCTCAAACGTTGTCTTTGGAAGGTTTGAGGCGGGTGCTGTTAGGAGGGATGAGCTGTATGTATTATGGTGTATGGTGAGAGGGAAACCTCTTAACATGGGAGCCTTCGTAATGGAGCAACTGTTGAGGCATGTCAAGAGAGATGTCTCAAATTTCATGTTGGGAGGCATTATCTCAACTATTGCCGAGAGCTACGGGTTAGAACTTGAGAGGTCAAGGGCTATTAAAGGAGGATCACTCCTCGATTTGGGATTGATGGAGAGGATGAAGATGTTGAAGTTCGATGACAGGAGAAGGACTTTCGTTTTCATACAAGAGGACGAGAGTGTATTTCCATTACCATATCGGGGGTTAACTTCACATCGGAGGGTCGAAAATTGGGACATGGGGTCCCCACAACACCACCAAGTTGTTGACGCCTATGCAAGTGGAAGAAACGTCCCGGACCTCTTCATTCAGTTACCACCGAGAGGAACCAATGTTGAAGCAATTGAGGGTCCACCTAGTCCTCCACATCGTGATAGGGGTGAATCGTCTTCAAGGCAGTTCGATCATGAAGCTCCAGCCCCTACTCAGAACGTGCCTAGAAATCTTGATCAAGTCTACACAAGGGGTACGAGTGGTGTAGGGAATCTAGTGCGAAGCATTGATGGATTGACTGCATCAATGAGAGAGATGAGAACGAGCTTTGACGAGAGATTCACTAACATGGAGAACGAGTCGAGAAGCTTGCGCACCACGGTGGAGGATGGAATGAGAGAATTACGAGACCAACAACAAGCCTTCAACTCGTGGGTCATGCAATATGGTTTCCCGGGAATGCAACCACCACCTCATTGAGAGGAATGTGTGGTTAAGCTCTTCTTACCCTTGATCTTTTCCATTCCCTTTACGATTTGTGTTCAATATGTACTCTAATTAATTCCTTGGGATTTGTAATATTTGATGGATGATTGTTATTGTTTTGAATTATGTGTGAGTTGGGATGTGTGGTGAATGAATGTTTAAGATTGTGATTGGTTTGTAAATTGTAGATGGTATAATCATTGAGACACATTTGATGATGTTTTGTGGTGAATTTGATTCCTTGAATGTGTACATGATTGGAATGGATCATTTTGTTTATGTTGTAATCATCTATTTGTCTATGGATGTTTTGCATACGCAATGAGTGATGTGTGATGATGATTGATGAATGATTGAGTATTGAATGAACCGGTGAGAGTTGAGCTTTGAACCGAGCATTAATCCGGTTTATTTCATTTGTGAGTGGATCAATTCATTGCTTGTTTTTCTAGAACTTGCCCAAGTTCTTGCTTGAGATCTTAATTGTGTGATACTTTGAGATATGATGTAGGCCATCTTTCGTACTACAAGTCACTTAGCCATATTTGTCCAAATAACCAAAGAAATTTTCCGTAGTTAGCCCGTTTGAGCTTGAGTTCCCATTTTCTTGGCAACCTACAATGTTTAACCATTTAGCTTTTTGAGCTTTTGATGCCTAATTCTGGTGGAGAACAAAAAGAGAGTGGCAAAACATATGCTTAAATGCATTTGGTTTGAGGAGAAAAAAATTGGCAAGTTTGTGAAAAGAAAGAAAAAGATGAAAGTGAGGAGAAAATGAGAAAATAAAAGAAAAAGTTGAGAAAGAAAAGAGGGACAATGAGCCCCAAGTGCTTTAGAAGAAAATAAATTGAAAGGGTGAGTGATTGGCTACAAAAGATGAGGAGATGATTGCATGTGAGGCATTTGAATGAAAAGTGAGAATGAAGTTGTGTAAACCTTATGAGAGTAAGCTTGATGTGTTGAAAAACAACTCTCATTCTCCACTAGACGAGTCACTTCCTCCATATTTATCATACCCCGTCCAAAGAGCCAACGTTACGTCCATGTTTAAGACCTATTGATCTTATAGTTGAACATGTTGTGGTGGAAAGATTGTAGAGCTTGGGCAAGCTTATGGTAATTGCAATGCGTGATTTGATTGATGAGTGTCCATTGTCCTTAATTTGTTTGAGTGTTTGAGAGAAACACCACATCTTGTGAGTTGAACTTGAGCATTTGGATATTGTCATCACCATCACTTGTTATTGTATGTTGAGCATGCGTGGGGTAGCTAGATTGATTTTCAATGATGAACTTGTGATCATTTTGAGAATGTATCTTGAGAAAGAAGAATTCATTTCATTCATCGGAGACGTGGGATCTTTCATTGATTATCCATTTGCAACCGTACACCCTCTTGCTTTTATTCTTTTGTTACTCGGGGACGAGCAACGGTTTAAGTTTGGGGGAGTTGATTAGGGTGTTATTTGCATGTTGAAGATGCATATTTGAAGCTCATTTGATCTTGATTTTATGGAATTATACATTGAATATGTTTGTTTAAGCCGAAATGAGAGAAAGGTTGTGTTTTGTCGATTTTTGTAGGTAACACGATGAAATTTGGAGCAAAACGCATACCACAAGTGACCGGACAGGAAATAGGAATGCACGGTTGGATTCGTCTCGAGAAACGGAGTGAATTAGCCTAAGGAATCGAGTCAATCCGACATCCGAGGCGGAAGTTATGCAAGGAAACGAGATGACGTGCCAAAAAGACAACCTGGCCGGGTAAGCACCACATGGCCGGGTAGAATCAACCCGGCCGGGTCACTTCAACTCGGTCAGGGTTACATTTGAAGAAGCTTCGTAATTGGCCCGGGTGAGACCCACCCGGCCGGGTGGGGTCGACCCGGGCAGAGCCAAAAATTCATGCAGTTCGTATTGTGCCCGGGTGGGGTCGACCCGGGCAAGGCCAATTTTGAGCATTTACTTCGTCTTGTGGCCGGGTGGCATGCCCGGGTGGGAGCCACCCGGCCGGGTCGCATCGTAGTCGGGGTATTTTGGCCATTTTCTCCAATTTCGAGGGGCTAAAGTGCAAAAACTCATTTGTGGAAATATTGCAACATATAAAAGGGCCCTATTTCAGTTTTGGAGAGACACACAAGACCTTGGAGAGCAATTAACACACAATCACACATAGTTGTAGGGGTTTTCATACTTTTGCAATTTTCATTCCATAGTTAGCTTAGATTCTAGTTTAATTTGAGGATTCAAGTGAAGATTTCCATTGGGCTTTGTAAGTAATTGAAGTTTGTAGCTACATTTCAAGTTTTAAGGTGATATCTCTTTAATTCTCATTTCAATTTACCAATTCTATTATTTCTTGCATTTGATTTCTTAATTGTGATGGAATTTGTGATTTCTTGTTTTCTAGCCATGGATTTCTATCCTAGAACCATGGGCTAAGTATTAATTGCCTAGGGTGTTGAAGTTTTGGTGGTTATGTGGTGTAATTATGGATCAATTGCATGATTAGCTTAGTAATTGGGTGCATATGCTTCTAGTGTTGTAGTTTGCATGATTCAATTGGTTAATTCACCCTATTAGCTAGCATTCTTAGTTGTGTCGACTTCAACGACCGTATTGGGTTGCATGATTAGGTATGTGTGTATGAGCTTGAATTAGTCCATTAGAATTAACATAGTAATTGGCTACACCGACCGGGGGTTAGTTACTTAGATCGACGACGCTAGACACTATTCGATTAGAGGTCGTCTATTAGAGTAGTGAAAGGACGTCTCATGAACATTAGTAACCGTGTTGAACGTGTTTATGAGACACTATCCTATGATCCTATGGTATTGATTAGACGATATAATTGCTAGTCAATACACGTGTTCACCTAGGCCTCACAAGGGATTGGTCGACACACACGAGTGATAGCCTTTAGTTCTTCTCAACACATTAGGTTTAATTTGTGTATTTTTGCCTCATAATTCACCACACAACCTATAAAACGGATACACCCGAGGCAATACCTTCTCACCTTGCACTTTCGAAAGGAAGTTAGATATCGTATTCTTGCTTTAGCTTGTTTCTTTGTGTTTAGTTTATATAGTTAAGTACTTGTCTTTATATTTCCGAAAATCCCAACAAAAACATTAGTTACTACAATAGCATGATAACTTGCAATTCTAGGGATTCATTGGCACTTAATTAAATCCTTGGAACGAAATTCTACTTGGGAACTTATCCGAAAAATACGAACAAGTCAAACATTCATCAATGCAAGTTCACGGTCCGTGATAATAACATCCGGAAGAGAAGATGAGCCCAACACGTCTCGAAGCACCTCCAATGTCCATTGATAATTTTCTTCTTTCTCATCCATTAGGTACACCGACGCAACACAAAATGTGATCCCAGTCGATGTAACTCCCACAATCTCCAAATAAGGTAATCGGTACCTATTCGTCTTGTATGTGCAATCTATCATAAGGACCTTCGGAAAAGCATGCACTAATTGAAGTGAGACGGGATGTGCAAAAAACAACTCGTTAAGAGTGTTTGTCTTCTCACATCTTCGCGTGGCATGAAAGTACTTGTGCTCGACAAGTTGACTAATCAAATATTGCAACTGACTACGTCCACAATATTGATGGATTCTATGCTTCGACCTTGCATTGTAGATCGTTCGAAGAGTCGAGTGATTGTGCACATTCCTCTTCTTCAACCTAGACAATACAGATTGAGGAGAAGCGTGTAATTTGGACATTTCAATTACGAACTCCTCTTCCTCGTTAGTTAGACGGCCGACATACGAATGACCCTCAAGGTAATGGGATATTGGATGGTTATGTGTACCGCATTTCACCTCCAATCTCCACTCACATTGAGCTTCTTCTGTACCCTTCAACAGAGACGGACACCCACATTTCTTGGTGCCCGTAACCCTTCCTATCTTTTCTTCTTCCCCCTCATTCTTCTTAGCCTTCTTCTCAGGAGTCGCGGGCTTCTTCTTTTCACGATATGCACCGCCACGCTCACACGTCAAGAAAATACGTGCCTTTTTATTCCCTTGTCCATTATCCGAACGCTTCACAACAATAACTATGTTGTGTTGTTTCCCCGTACGACGCACCCAAGAGAAGAGTGCGTCACAAGACTCAAACAAAGTCATATTCGTGAAGACGTCCGTGTAGTCCATAATTATTTCACGACCACGGATGTCAGGATCCATAACATCATCATTCTCCATTTGAATAGCAGATTATTCCAACCAGTCATCATCATCATCTTATTCCTCTTCAACTCCATATTCATCCACCCAAACGTCATCCTTATCATCATTCAAATTCTGAAATTCAAAACAAAAAAATTATACAAATGTTCGAATATAACTACCATGCAAAAAACCAATGTTCGAAACTAACTTCCATTCACAACACAAATGTTCGAAAATAACATCACAACAAGAGACAAATTTTCGAAAATTTATTCCATGCAAATGACCTATGTTCGAAAATAACTTCAACATAAATAACCAATGTTCGAAAATTTCTTCAAAACAAATGACCAATGTTCGAAAATTTCTTCAACACAAATGACCAATGTTCGAAAATTTCTTCAAAACAAATGACCAATGTTCGAAAAAAAACATGAACATCTTCGTCTTCTTCGCGAAACCAGACGCGAAAAAGGGTTTTTTTCGATTCAAGCAAATGTCATTCATATTGTCAAAATGTATGTTCTAAATGCATACTATTTAAACTAGATACCATTATAAACTCATATTATGCAACAAAAAAAAACAAGATTAAACTAACAAAATACAACAAAACCCTACGCATAAAAAAACTTCCATTTTCAAAACTAAAAAACCTTCAAAACATGTTAAACAACTTACAAATGAATATTTGGCACCCCCACGAGTCTCTTTTGCATCACTATCGGCCATTTTCGAGTTCTTCCCCACTCAAAATCGTTTTTACAATTTTTGGAATGAGAATTTTGATCGACCCTTCTTCTTTCCGCGATAGATACAGTGGTGGGTGTACTCATCCGCAATTTTTTTAAATTTTTCAAGGAGGGGTAAAATAGACAATTTACATCCCCCTTTTCTCAAAAAAAATTCCTAGCGGGTGTCCTCAATACAATAGTGGGTGTCTTTAACCGCACCCTTATTTAATTGTGGCCCTACTTTATTGGGTAAAGCCCAACATGAGGGACTTGTTCTTTTCTTAATCTTCTTCCCCTTAGATTGTGGAGTAATATTCAGATCTATCATGATCATTTTTTTAGAAATGTTGATGGGATGATTGAAATTCGCCTCAAGACAAGCCAAACAAATAGAGAGAATTTGCAAACTCTTCTGAGAATGTGTTGATCTTTCGATGTACTCAGATGAGTTTGTTATCGTCGTCAGTGATATATTCAGACGAGAAGGGAATGATATATGTGCTGCACATAGTCGAGTGAGAGGGGTGGGAATGAGAAAGGAGAAGGAGAGTATTATGTATGTGTCTCATTTCATTTGTTAAAGTGTTGATTTGTTTAATTTAATAAATATGAATGTTTGGATGAAAAAAATAATAAGTAAAAGTTAATTTGTACATAAAATAATAATTGTAGAACTAATTTATCTATTTTTTAAAAAGTAGGGGTGTCTTATTGAATAAAAAAAAAATTATAGAGCTAAGCGGCTCAAATCCAAACCAAAAAAAAAAAAAAAATCGTAAAAGGAATATGTAATCCCCAAAATCTTGTATAAACCCTAATCAAATTACGGCACCACAAAACAGTTAAATACATTACAATTCGCAAAAAATCCCCCGCCGATCATCTCCTTCTCTTATTCGATTGTTCCGAGGATCATTCATCGTTGAGATGGCGAAAGTTTCCCAACTAAATGACGACATCGTTCGCAGCATGTCAATTGGAGCTGTCTTCTCTGATTTCGTGAGTTATTTTCTTCTCAGTTATTTCTTTAGTTTCTTTTCCTTTTCTAATTTAAGGAATAGATTTTTACTGCCTGTGGAAGCAGCTATTGGTGGCAGAATTTTAATTTTCTGTTTGCATATGCGTTGGTTAATGGGTTGGATACTTGGATGTAATGCAGTATATTTTCAACTGAATTTGACTGTTACATTGTTGCTTTCTTGAATGGTTGAGCTTTTTGGTACTGGATTTTACAGCATTGCCTTTAAACCTTGAGAATATACATTCTTTTTCAGGGTGGGAAAATCAATTCACTTGATTTTCATCGCTCGGATGATTTGTTGGTAACCGCAAGTGATGATGATTCGGTGCGATTTTATGATGTCAACAGTGCTAAGTAAGACATCCTATACTTTACCAAATTACTAGACCCTGCCTCATTCTTGTGTTTTGTTCTTTATTATTTTAATTGTTAATATAATTTGATGCATGTTGCTAAGTTCAGATTGGTGAAAACGACCTATCATAAGAAACATGGGGCTGACCGGATATGCTTCACTCACCACCCTAGTTCCGTTATATGCTCTTCGTTGTACGATTTGGATGCTAATGGAGGTGAAATAGTTAGCTACATTTTAATGTCTTTTTTTTTTTTTTTACATACAAGCAGTTCTGATATGTTTCTCTTCTTTTTGTTGCCAGAATCCTTGAGGTATCTGTCTTTGTACGATAATAGGTGCCTTCGATACTTTAAGGGGCACAAGGACAGGTAATTTGCATTTCCTGTGCATGCTTAGAATCTACAAGTGAACCCTTCCATCATTTGTTTGCTTCTATTGGCTTAGGTTTGACAAGGATGCACTTTTGGCAATATACATTACATTTTCCCCCATGTGTTTCATGGCTAGGCAAAATTCTTTGAGTTCATGCATCTGCTCATATCCTACTGGCTACTTTTCACATCCCGACTCACAGTTCACTAAACATCCATATTTTCATAAACGAGTTGAACATACACACATTTTTTTAAAAAATTTGCAGTAGAAGTAAATAAATAAAAACATAAACCATCTTAAACTCGAATCCAAATGTCAATTATTTAATAAATTAGACTCAGAGGTTTTGAAAATTATTCTAAGAGATGTGATTCTTATAAAAGAAAATTCAAATCGTAATAGCACATGAATTAAGTTATCTAAATAAGTGAAGCCGTATCCACCAGCCCCCGACCACACTCTATCAATCCATTTGAATAATGAGGGCATGGCGTAATATGTTGCTTCTCCCGAATGATAAATAAAATTAATACTCCGCATTTGGGTTTTAAAACATCTAAACTTGAACAGTTTATGATTTTCTTACATTTGGATATCTTAGGATTAATGTTAAATAAATATAATAACTAATCGCCATGAAAATTAGGGGTGTTACCATAACACGTTAATCCCGCTTTACAAAACTCATCTCAATAATGAAGCAGCATTTGGTTTTTACCCTTTAAAAGTGGGTGAAATGAACATGTAGGATATTATGTGCCCAGAAGCTAACTGTATTTTATAGTCTGCACATATTTCTTAAGTGAAACAGGCAACTATACTAAACCCAAGATAACAGATAAATGGATATAGTGAGAGGTGTTCAGAGCAAAGAGACATTATTTCAATAACCATGTTCTTATATGAAAGAAGCTTAGAAGTATATGTTGTCACTCCTTACGGAGATGTATCTCTTTCATTCAATTGATATGCTTTTGAATTGTATACAGAATTGTGTCTCTGTGCATGTCACCACTCAACGACAGATTCATGTCTGGTTCTCTAGATCACAGTGTCCGCATGTGGGATCTACGCGTGAATGCCTGTCAGGTTGTTTTTTTTTCTTTTGCATTCATTTCCAATTTGTGCTCCATATCCTTCTGGAAAATTGAGGCGGTATGTAGTAGTCATGCCACATTGAACTGGAATTTCAATTATTTATGGTTTTATAAGTTAATATGCCTTGATGATTAGGTAAATGACTTTGGTGAGTATTGATATAGTCACTTCACAAATTTTAGTGGCAGTTTAACTTTCTGATTTAAGTGCATGTAAAATATTAGATTAAAAGAAGATGCTATATGATCAATGAGGTTGCACAGTTGTCAAAAGATTGTTTCGCTTCAAAAAAGAACATGTTAAATCTGATGAGAGCTCACTAATGTAGCTTTCAGGGAATCATACCCCTGCGCGGTAGGCCTACTGTTGCTTATGACCAACAGGGGCTTGTCTTTGCGGTGTCAATGGACGGAGGTGCAATCAAATTATTCGATTCTCGATCATATGAACAGGTTTGCACTTTCAAACAAAATTTTCTATTCAACCTTATATTTTGACAATGTAACAATTTTTGTTGTTGTTTAGGGTCCCTTTGATACATTTATGGTTGGTGGCGATACGGCTGAGGTGTGTGATATTAAGTTCAGCAATGATGGTAAATCGGTGCTTTTGTCAACAACAAACAACAATGTCTATATTCTTGATGCTTATGATGGAGAAAAGGTTAGCTTAGCCCTGGAATCTTATGAATTTGGTTTTATTGGTTTCGTTATTTTGTAAATGTCAAAATTTCTCCTGTTGCAGAAATGTTCATTTAATATGGACGCCTCCCCAAATGCCACCACAGAAGCAACGTTCACCCCTGATGGCCAATATGTGTTCTCTGGTACGGATTTTTTTCTAACTCTGAATTTGATTTTAAATTTTATTTCCAAATTCCAACACTGCTCTAATTTTTGAACGCCACCCACCCTTAATTTTACTTTTACAATTTAAAATGTAGTAATGTAGTATTGAATGTCATGCTAAGTATTTGGCCACTTTGGCCGAACGACAAAGATGTTGTACGCTTAGCATACCGTTCAGTCAAAATGAACCGTACAACATTGTGTGTAACTGTTACACAAGAGTTTTTGCGTATTTGAAATTCATATTAATGAGCTACATTATTTGTACTTTTAGTGGGTGTTTGCAAACTCAATTAGGGTGTGTTTGCAAATCATAGTGATTGATTCAAAGTGATTAAAATTGATTTTTGCAATAAAATTGAAAGTTGATAGTGTTTTAAAATTAAGCACTTTAAATCAATTGTGTATATGTTGTAGTGTGTACAAAACAAATCACTTTTTCTATAAATTTACAAAAAACACCCTTATTACATTTGAATAGGTAATGTGTAAAGATGAAATATTATTTAAATTATGAGGGTAAAATTGTAAAATTGATTATTATAATGATGAGAAGCACATAGAAGCTATTAGAAGTAGGTGGAGAGGTGCTTCACCAAAATCACTTTTAACAAATTAACTTAATCACTTAGTTGTATTTGAAAACACTCCAAAAGTGATTCTATTTGAAAAAAAAGTGTTTTTAAGCACTTTGTAGTGTTTGAAAACACCCACTTAGAGGGGCCAGAATCACTTTTTTTTTTTAAACTATCCTCTCGTAACTTTAGCTTCTGAGGAGTGCTTTTGTAAATAGAGTTTGCAAAAACCTCATAATCAATTTGAATGATTTGGTTTAGACTAATCATGTCACGTTGCATTCTTGTTTATTTATGTGAATACAGGTTCTGGGGATGGTCATATACATGCGTGGAACATCGGTGGTGAGCCAAACAAGGTACTATTAGTATATACTCCGTATACAATTGAAAGAAAGTACCCCCTCCATCTGCAGTTTAGATTCAAAATTTGTCGAAATTGGATTCATGGTTTCTTAATTTGACAGGTGGCAGCTTTGGAAAGTCACATAGGCGTGCCGACATGCTTGAAATGGTCACCGCGAAGAATGATGTTTGTTGCAGCTGCTGCTTCACTTCTTACCTTCTGGATTCCTCAACTCTGACTGACTCATTTTCTTGTGAATCTATTTTCAATCATTGCTCGTACATATTCTGTCTTGATTAAAACAATATTCTTGTAACAATTCTCTCTACAGCTAAACTAAATTCTCAGCTAACCCAACTGAGTAATTATTTTTGCGAAATTTCTAATTTTATACACACCGTCACTAAATTCCCAACTGAATTTTGAAATCTAGATTAAAACATTCTATGTTAGTTTAAGAATATCATGTAAAATTGTACTATTTCTTGCTTGTGTCGCAATCTTTCCTGTCCTCTCTACTAGGAATGTAAACGAGCAAGAGTAGTGAGCTTGAAATTCAAGCATGGGGCTCTACTTTAATATCCTACGGAGTACTTTTTAATGGATCCCACAATATCCATTATTTTGTACCTTTTTTTTTTCCTTAAATGTCATGGAAATGATGGAATAAACAAATTATATTTGTATTAATGAATTAATTGAGGGATTAATGGGAAAAATATATATTTGTAGAGTTTAAAAGGCAGTTGTGGCCCTTGTGGGAGTGAATGTATTGAATTTTTAAAAATCGCCAATTCCAATATTATTTTAGTTAATTAATTTCTGAGTTAATAAATTAAAATGTGGAATAGAGAATGCATTTTACTCAAAGTACTCATATTCTATAACAATAATGACAATAATGAAAATACACTCCAAAAGACAAAATTTACACACATAAACAAAACAAACACATAAATCACACACACATAATAATCAAACACTTACAACAGTAGATAATAAACAACTTATTAACTTAAATAAAATAAAATAAAACCCCTGGCATGCATTATTAGCAATTTCTCATCAAAACATCATCCATCATCTTCAAGTCCGGCCAGTGGCACCGGCGCCGGCACGGCCCGTGTCGGCTTCTTGCCCTTTCGTCTTAATCGCTTCTCCGGCCTGTTTCGTCTTGTCGCCGATCGCCTCTCCGGCCTGCTTCGTCTTCTCCCCCACCTGAATGATTCCCTGTTGCACCTGCCTCTTTGCAAACTCCAACGGCTCCTGCCCCGTCGCCTGACGGAACGAGTTGAAAACCCACGAAATCGACGAAAGGCCCGTAAGCCCGAACGCGCCGGAAGTCAAGAATCCGGCGACTGCTCCGGCGATCAAGATGGCCGCCGGAACCAAAACAGGGCTGCAAATGAGGAAAACTGGGGTGGCGACGGCGAGGCCGATTAGGGTTCCGATGAGGGTGATTCCGGCGAGGCCGAGGAGGGAGCCGCCGATGGGGATGAGGGTGACGAGGGCGATTATTTGGGTGGCGGTGGGGCCCTTTTGAGGGAGGAGGCTTTGCATGCCGCCGCCGCCTTCGTGGCGGCCGTAGCCGGATTGGGGGTGGAGGCCGCGGTCACGGTCGGCGGCGAGGGTTGAGCCGTACGAGGAACGGTCGCGGTCGGCCATTTTGTGGTGGCGCGTGAAGAGAGTGGCGGCGGTGAAGTGGTGTGGATTGTAGAGGGGTTTTGTGTAAAGGGTGGATTATTATGAAAATGTTATGGAAAATTAATGGGAGTATATAAAGAAGGGGGAAAGTGCAACGTGTTGGATTGCATGTGTGAGGGCTTGCATGAGAAACAAGTTTCATGTGTGTTGTCACATTTTATTTATTATGTTTTTTTTCATTTTATTTCACCGCCTAGCTACTTACCAACTTACGTATTGGAATGATTTTGTAATTTAAAAAATATTATAGAATCACTTATTTCAATTTTTGTATTTTAAATTGTATTCCACTATATAAATTATTGACATGTGTTAAAATAATTAACGTCTATAATATTGGAACGACACGAGTTAAAAATTCAGTAAAGTGGAATATCAGTGGAATAGAGGAATCGAACAACTCATTTTGTTCGTAATTGGAAAAATTAATTGGCCCGATTTCACCTGGTTCAATTTTGACGTTTCGTTATAAGTTTTTCATTTTTTTAAAATAATAAAATTTATTATCTCTATACATTTTACTGCATTTCTCTCTAATCTAACTATCCACTATACATTTTATAATACATTTCTTAATTTTCGTGTAAAAATAAATAGAAAACTTATGAATGAACGAATTGAATGTTATTTGTCGTGTTTTATTTTGTATTTCACTATCTAAATTATAAACTCCGTGTCATATATGAAATCTTCTCCCACAAAAATATTCATAAAAAACAGTAGAGAGAAATGAAATTGATTTTGTTTTGTATGACAATTTTTCCGTGACGTGTGTCGAGCGGTGTTGCCGCGGTGTAGAGAATCAGTATTTAAAAAAAAAACTAAAAGTAGTGGAGTATAATTCTAAAAATAAAAGTACTACAGTACTACTTATTATCTGAATTGTTTTGACTTCAAAATAAAATTGAGTCTTCAAATATTTTTTACAATGATATGTAAAAGCTATAAAATTATATATATGCTTCTATTAGAAATAGTTTTAATTTAATATTTTTCTTTATTACTCGCTTGAACTTTGAACTGCGGCCTCATACATTCATAATACGATAATGAGATAATTAGTATTTGTAGAATGTTTTCCTTTATCACTTTATTGAACTGTATACTCGTAAATTCAATAAATTGGAGTTTATTTTATGTATGAATTGAAATCGTCTAGAGTTTATTTTATGAATGAGATCGTCTAGTGCAGTTTCAATGCAAGTTTATGTTATGTATGAGATTGTCTTTATTTTACTCCGTTTAAAGCCAAAATTTAAGTTCGACTAGTATCAAATAGAGTTAAAATTCGGACAAAATAATCTTGCATCAAACGTGATACATTGTCCTGTGACATGAATTATAAGAGACAAGTCTTAATTTAATTATATAGTTTTGATCACTTTATCATTTTTTTTTCTTCTAATTAATTAATGAATTAATTACCATTTCAAAACGTTTTTTTAATTATTGAAAATTTTTCAAGTTCATCTTGATGACAATCTACAAAGTAAAATGCATCCATAATTAAAGCATACAATTTAAACAAACTCCATAGCATAATTAATATAAGTAATTTATAAATTAGTACCGATTAAAACCCGATCTCTCCCGTAATGTTGAGATCCGTAATGTTAAAACGTCATGTCTAAATTATACTCTGTTTCACCCTATTTTTACAAACTTAGTCCCTAACATCTTGCTTTGCTTTGTCTGCTCCCTCTTCATCTTCTCTCCGGCCATCTTCACCATCTTTCCCATCTTAAAAATCACCTCCTTCGTCCGCCGCATCGCGTACTCGAACGGCCCCTGCCCCGTCGCTCGACGAAACGAGTCGAAAACCCACAAGACCGACGACAGGCCCGTAAGCCCGAACGCGCCGGAAGTCAAGATTCCGGTGACTGCTCCGGCGATCAGGATCGCCGCCGGGATCAAAACCGGGCTGCATATGAGGAAAAGTGGGGCGGCGACGGCGAGGCTCATTAGGGTTCCGGCGAGGGTGATTACGGCAAGGCAGAGGAGTGAGGCGGCGAGGGGGAGGAGGGTGACTACGGCGAGAACTTGGGTGGTTGTGGGCCCCCTTTTAGGTTGGATTTCGCCGGTTTTGGCCATGGGAGGGGTGGCGCGTGAGGGAGGGTGGCGGAGGGAGGGGTGAAATGGGAGGTTATATAGAGGGAAAAGAGTGCTACGTGTTGAGTGGATTTGTGCATGAGTTACAAGTTTCAATATGTGCTGCCACATTGCTATTTGACTTTTTTGTTTAATTTATGGGCCATAGGGGTCCACTTTACTATGATGTTTTGGGTTGGGCTTTTTTCTTTTGTATAATACCCCTCCAGCCTTGTTAGAAGTACTTCCCGATTAATGTACTCCCCCTAAAATGTCATACGTTACCGAATCTATCCTTATAAATACACTCCCCATTAAATCATAAACCCTAATTCTTTCGTATTCTCCTCCCAACACTCCACACATTTTCTTCTTCCTACCAACACTCCAAGCGTCGCTGCCTCCAAGCACCGCCGCCCTCTTCCTCGCCGCGTGCTGCCAAAGGTGATTTTTCTTCTTCTTCCTACCAACACTCCAAGCGCCGCCGCCCCCTTCCTCGCCGCGCGCCGCCGTAGGTGATTTTTTTTTCTTATTTTCTGTTCAAGCGGCGCCCCCTTGCCCAGCGCCGCTCTCTCTTCCCCTCGCGCGCTGCTCGCTGCTCGACGGTCGTCGCCTTCCTCCTGCGCGAGCAGGTAAGTTTAGGATTTTTTTAAAAAAAAAATTATGTTGTGCGGCGACACCGCCGCCTCTCTCCCACGACAACCTTCTCCCGAAACCTGAATCGGCCATGTAGCACTGCCTCCTCCCCCTCTTTCGCTGTGCCACGCTCCCCCTCTCCACACGACAGTCCGCGCAGGTAAGTCTTCTTTTTTCTTTTCTTTTTTTGTTAACTTTCAACGAACCAGTGTCGACGGAATGCATTCTCGTCGGTAAATTGTTATTGATGGAATGCATTGTCGTTGGCAAATTGTTGTCGACGGAATGCATTGTCGTTGGCAAATTGTTGTAGACGATAATGCATTTCTTCAACACTGGTTCGTCGAAAATTTTAAGTTTTTTTTTTTACAAACTAGTGTCGACCGAATGCATTATCGTCGACGACAGTTTGTCGACGATAATGCATTCCGTCGACCCTGGTTTATCGAAAATATATTTTTGATTTTTATTTTATGTTTTAAAATTTCTGTGTTGAAAATGAGTTGGTGTTGGTCGCCGGAGGAGGCGGCGGCGACGACAACTATTAGGGTTAGGGTTTTAAAAGTGGGGGAGTGTATTTATCATGATTATTTTTATTTTAATATAAGGATAGTTTAGGTATTTTACATTAATATTAAATTAATAAATGTAGAGGGGGAGTATACTTAACAGAGCTGGAGGGGTATATAGCCAACGCCTTGTATAATATGGACCTGGGCCCATTTGTCTCTTTTTGACTTTTGGGCTTTTACATGTCCGTCCCATATCAGTTTTCACCCCGATCTAGCATAAAAACTGAGAAAATGTTATAAAGTAATGATATTAAGGCTTTTTCTAATTTTATTAAAGTAATATAGTAAGGAACGATATTGAATAAAAAAATAATGACATAGAAGGTAAAATAAGTGAGAATTTGGGAATAAGAATTCTGAAATTTTTCTCTTTTTTTAAGTATGAAAACAAATGTGGAATAGATCAAAAAATAAGTGTAAAAACTAATTTGAAACGGGGGAAATAAATTGTTCGAGATGTCAAATAATATCTCACATTGAATCAATAATGGAGAATCATGAGGTATTTAAAAATGGATTTGTATCTCCATGGTTATAAACCTCTCGAATAAGCTAAAAAAGTAAGGGCGCGGCTAAAGGCACCCGGCTTTCCTATGAGTACACCCACTGGAATTTTTTTTTGTCACAAAGGGTATGTGAAATGTCGTTTATACCCCTCCTGCACATTTTTTAAAAAAGGACGGATGAGTACACCCACAGTTTCTATTTCACAACGAAACCATCCACTCCACCACCACAACCCAAAAAAACAACATTCTTCAACAAAAAAACTCAAAAAACACAACAAATCAACAAAAATAATATAAAAAAAAATCTTAAGATGTTCGAAAATATTAATCGAACAAAGTTTAGATGTACGAAAATTTTTAACCAACAAACTTATTATGTTCGAAAAAATATTCAAAACAACTTACATTTGTTCGGAAAAAAAAATTGAACAAAATGTTCGAAATTTTTTCCAAAACAAAAATTGATTGTTCGAATTTGTTTCCAAAACAAACATAAATTGTTCGAATTTATTTCCAAAACAAACATAGATTGTTCGAAAATAATCCCAAAACATCCAAGAACCCTAATTTTTTCACAACCCTAAATTTCCTAATTTTTCAGAAATCTAAACTTACTTGGAACGGCGGACGAGGAAGGAGGCGACGAACTGGCGGCGTTGATGGTGGGGGCGTCGATGCGAACGGGCGGAGTGGGAGACGGCGTCGATGCGAACGGGGCGGCGTGGCGAGCGGCGTCGGTGCGAATAGGCTTGGCGGGCAGCGTCGCGGTGAGAGTGGGGAGGGAGAAGGTGCGGCCGCGAACGACCGCGAAGGGAAGGGGGAGGGGCTGCGGCCGCGAACGGCCGCGAAGGGGAGAGGGAGGGGCTGCGACCGCGAACTGCCGCGAAGGGGAGAGGGAGGGGCTGCGGCCGCGAACTGCCGCGAAGGGGAGAGGGAGGGGCTGCGGCGTGGGCCGCCGCGACGAGCAGCGCCGCGACGAAGATGGCAAAATTGGAGGTGGGTGTCCTGGGCTGAATGTGAGAAGAGAAAGAAAGAATTATGGTTTTAATGGAAGAAGGGTATTTTTGAAATTTCCAGGTGGGTGTCCTCATCCGTTTTGTGTGTGTACTCATCGCATGGGTGTACTCATAGGAAAGTCGGGTGCCTTTAGCCGCGCCCAAAAAGTAAATCTGCAAACTCAGCCCAGAGCTTATAATATTATACCGATGCAAATACTTATTTTTGGGGGTTTGACTATATGCACCTCCATTTCGGAGAGATGCACTCCCCCTTCAAAAAAATTTAATAAAATAATAGGGTAAAAAACCAAAAATACCCTTCATTAAAATACAGTATACTAGATGCACCCTTCTTACTAAACGTACCCTCGCTGTCATTTCTTTCCCGTTGTCCCAAAATCACAATTTTCGACATCCGTCACCATTTTTTCCGGTGACCAAGAACTAAAAAAAATTCAAAAATTCCAACAACAACAACAAATCGATCAACAAAACGACCACATTCATCCATATACACTTATAAAAACTTAGAAAAATAACAATTTTTTTAAACAAATTCGTCAAACCAGTGACGAACATATATACTCCCGTCGACAACAATTTATCGACGGGAGTTTATATGATCGACACTTTTTTAACGAAAAAAAATTTAATTTCTTTTTTTTTTAAATTTCGACCTTTGTTGGTCGACCGTATACAATTTATCGACGAGAATGTATACGGTCGACCAACAAAGGTCGATCAAAAAATTTAAAGTTTTTTTTTTTTAATCGACACTGTAATGTCGACCATATGCACTCTCGTCGACAACATTTTGTCAACGAAAGTGAACGTGGTCGACATTACAGTGTCGAAATAAATTTAAAAAAAAAAGGTTTCTGCATCTATGCAGAAAACCCTAAAAATCAAAATCGAGCCGGCCAAAAAAAGAGAGGAAGAGGCGTGGGGTGGGCCGATGTACATACCTGGGGCGGCGGCGAGGTCGGTCGAAGCAGCGTGGGGTGGGCCGACGCCGTGAACGGAGGGGTGCGGTGGGCCGGCGAAATTGAAGAAAAAAAAGAAGTGGCGGCCAAGGGAGGGGGCCGCGCCGGTGAAGAGAGAGAGAGGGCGGCCAATGTACGGGGGCGGCCATGCGGCCGCTGCGTTAATTTTTTTTTTACTGTAACTCGGTGGGGGGCTGCGACGGGCTGCGAGTGGCGCAAGGGAGGGTGCGGCCGCTGGCAACAAATTTTTTTTTAACACATAAAGCGGCGAGGGTTTAGGGGCTGCAAGGGTGGGGCAAGGGCGGCCGCGAGTGTGAGGGTGGGGGCGAGGGCGGGTGCCGCCGCCGGCGGCCGCGGCGGGGTTTGTGGAGTGGTTTGGGAGAGGGGGAGAGAAGAAGAAGATGAAGATGGAAGAGGGTGGGAAGAAAAAGGGGAAGGGAGGGGGCGAGGAGGCGGAGGCTGCGAGGGCAGGGCCGTCGGCGGCGGCAACAGGGCCGGTGGAGGAGTGGTTGGGGGGGGGGAAAGAAATGAAGAAGATGAAGATAAGTGAAGGATTAGGGTTTGAGGGGTGTGGATAGTAATAGAATTTAATGGAGATAAGGGCATTTAAGACAATTGAGTGGGGTGTAAGACCAATTTTAAGGGGTGCATCAATCGGGGGAGTGCATCCCTCTGAAATGGAGGTGCATATAGTCAAACCCATTTTTTGTGGAGTAAATCTAATTTGAAGACCTATAAGATTGGTCCGTTCTTTTGGGTCTCCTTAGCCCAAAAATATTTAGGCTTCTGAAACAGCCCAATAAGGCATTATTGGTTAATACTTTTTTTTTTTGACGGTTTGGTTAATACTTATTTGGGGTTTTCTACGGTAAGACAGGGGATTCGCCCTGTCTTACAAAAGGCGTCCAATGAATAATTGACACATCATATTGTATTGCTATAGGCGATCGCATTTCGCAATTAGATAAAATATTTATTTTTTACAAAAAATATATATAAAAGTACAAAAATATCCTTATAATATATTTTAAATAAACACATACAAATTTACAAACTTAACCTTCAAACTTTTCTAGGGCAGGACATAGGATTGAACTCTCCGGCGAAAAAAGATGGCCGGAAAATGTATATCGAGCTGCGTGGAGGATGCCCGAGTGCCAGTGAGAGCCACATACGTGAACCTGTACAAGTGGCCGGAATCCGACTTCGAATTTGTGAGGTCCATGAGTTGTAAATCTCGCGAAGATGAAAAACGCAGCGTTCCGTGTACGGGCATCCAAGAGTGGTGGACAGTTTTTCTTGCCGCCAAATGTATTTGAGGAGCTACACTTAATTTCTCCAGAGAGGAAGATCATAAAGAAGAAAAGACGACTATAATAAAGTGCCTCGGATTAATGCCAAAAAAGAAAAAGTCCGGTGCCGGCGGTCGGAAGAATTTGAAGAAGGCTAAGTCGGCATCGTGCTCCGTCTTCGCCTCCATTTTCCGGCAGTTGCTTTCTTGCACCACCGACATTGATGTTGCCAATTAATCATCTTCATTTTTCTCTTCTTTTACTTGCTCATTTCTCTGCTGCTTTACTTATTCCCTTTTAATTTATACATAAGACCTTTTTTTTTTTTTTTTTTTGAATTCAGTATTGCTCATATATTAATAATTATATTTCAAAGAAATTGTTTCTTGGTTTTATAATCTTATTATGTGGTTGATCATTGATTTTAATAAGAGGCAATGCTGCCGGTTAAAGGGGCACCAATTTTGCTTTTATTTTTCAACTTTTTCATATTTGTTTTGCATTTTCTGCTGTGTGTAGCAGCAGATTGTTGGTGAAGATCAATCGAATACAGGAAATGGCTGTCGCTATGGCTTCTATTGGTACAACATCATCATTAGCTCCTTGATGAAGAAGCCATGAAAGTGCAAGTTGAGCAGGCGTACAATTGTGTTTTTTACCCAATTCTTCCATTCTAAAATAGATGTCCTTGTTCTTCTCCCCGTTGTCTCCAGTAAACCTGATAGTGCTAGTAGTGGAGACGGAGTTCGAATTAATCCATATGCAATCGCCGGATGATTTCTAGGGTTATGAGATTAATTGATTTAAAATATTATAATTTGATTAATTCTATAATACAATAGTAATTGATTTAGATGATGTATTATTTAATTTTAATAATAAGGATATTTATGTAATTTTATAATTTAATATTTTTATTTATTTTAAAATAAAAGGATATTTTCGTCATTTTATATATGTCAATTTAATTTATTAGTAGGGCGATGTAGTGCGATTGCATAATGCATAGAGCAAACGCACTAATGCAAAGTGCAATTATATAAATTAAATTTCATACGTCAGATCAACGATCTAACGATATTTGAAGTATTGCCTTTTGTAAGACAGTGCGAAGCCTGTCTTACCATAGAAAGATCCTACTTATTTCCTACTAAAGGTTTGAAATTTGGAACCCATTTTAAATTTTAAAACTCTCAATCCTTTCCTAATTTTGAATTCTAAAAAGGGGTATTAAAGTGATTAAGCCACGTGTGGAAATGTTACACGAAATTCTCTTATAGTTTAGAAAGTACACGAAACCTTTCATATAGTTTATTAAATTCAGCGATTTTTTTCCTTTTCAAAAACAAGTTACTGATTTATCTATTTCTTCAATTTCACGTTATGTATTTAAAATAATAGTCTCAAAACTTCGATATTTAAAGATAAAAGGTTCAAAAAATTTAAAAAGTAGGTAAAATCATCAACTCATTTGAAAATTGAAGAATTCACATAATTTAATAAACCACTAAAAAAATTCGTACAGTTTCTAAATAATAAGGAATTTCATGCAACAGTTTCAAACACAGGGAAATTTGGTGCAATAAACCCTTTTATAAAGTGATTATTTTGGAAAGATAAAATTTCTCATCAAAATGGATGAATATGGTTTTGAATTTTTTATTTCTTCAATAATAAAAAAATGCTTTAACTAAAAAAATTACAATATGTTGGTTACATGATCTCATCAATCAAATTAGATTGGGTGACTGATTATTACCTAATTAGATGTTGGTTGCATTTGTCACATCTAGTTTGATAAGTAGATGTCGATTTTTTTAATGTAAAGAAGAGAGTTGGCAGGTCTTTGTGTGATTTACATTAAAATTAACAATTTATTGTAATAAAAAAAATTGTGAGTTGTATAATTAACAATTGTGAAATGTTTTTATTCTTTTTTCGTTGGTAGGCCCAAATGATAAAATGTACAGTTTTCAGAAGGACAGAGAGAACAATTGCAAAGCAAATGTCGTATTAATTGATTTAACGAAGTGATATCACCCTGAAAGACGGAAATATTCGAAAATATTCTTAATATATTCAATTTTCGTGATCTCCGAAATCGATATTACAAGTAATAATATATTTACGATATTTATAAAAAAATTATCGGTATGCAATTATATTATTGAATCTAAAATTAATAAAATTATCGAGAAAATATTGAAAAAATTAAGAAATTGTTGGTAAATTTTCAAAAAAATGATATTTATGCTGTTGGGATTCTCGGGTTGAACACTTTCGTATCCGTATTCCCCTCTTGATATGATATTGTCCGTTTTGGATTTGTCAAACTCTCAAGGCTTTTCTTTTGAGTTTCCCTAAAATGCCTCATACCAGTTCGGATACTAGTCCACCCTTTTATAACTATAAATCCTTTTATGCCTTTTCGATGTGGAATATTTATTTGTCCCCTTCAACATAAACTTCAACATTAACTTGAATACAAGAGAGAAAATGTGTGCTTAATAGAGAATGAAATCACTTTATCATAATTTGTATTTCATTCTATGTTTTACTATTAAGATTTTTGACACGTATAATATAAAAAAATATTCAACATTTAAAAATAATCATAAAATTACGTGTTAATGATTTCAAGCGGAACATGAAAACGCTATAATAGACAGTTTTTCTAAGTACCGACAATAGCATGTTACTGCGTAAAACTCGTGTTGGAACACAGTGAGATTTACTGCAAGAAAACGGAATTTCAGCCTATCAAATCAATCAGTCACTATTCACTGACATTGCAAGAACATTAGACTTGGGCTGTTAGTGGGCCTTATTCATTGGGCCCCCAACGTGAAAGGGAGATATCTGGACGGTTAATGTGGCCCATTTATGAAATGATTGATGGGACTTACTATTTTTATTTCCACCTAAATTTACCACAGTGAAGTAAAATTTTCATTTTCAATTTTACATTTGGATTTTTTCCCCCTCAAATGTATAATTAAACATAAAATAAATTTGAAGTAAAAATACATAATTCAAATCGCCACCTATACGAGGATTCTGTGAAAAGAAAAACACTTGGATCACACAAATCCACACGAATGTGTATTTAAATGTGCAAGATCTAAGAGTTTTCCCTCTGCACAGGACTCCCCTATATAGGAGGGGAACCTCTTTCAAAAACACACTTGATGGAATGCATATCAAATTATAAAAAAAATACATTATTTGCGATTTAATATGTGTAAATTAAAATATTCGAATTTAACTATAAATATCTTCCGAATAACCCTTGAATTGATTTTTCCACCCATTAGAAACTTTTATTTTTAAAACTTATCAAATATCTCTCTCAACTATTGACCTAGTATAATTAGCCCATTAACTCTTCTTTTGTCCCATCAAACACTCCTTAAATCTTCTTTTAGCCCATTAACTCTTCTTTTGTCAAAATTAACTCAATATCGTTTGGTGAAAGTTTTGGACATGTGTCCGTGGGCTTTGTCTTTATATGAACACCCCTCAAATTTATCACTCTTAAATATACCCTTTCTCCTCAAAATGAATTTGAATAACGTTTTCAATTAAATTTCAAATGATTCGAATATATTTTTAAATTTTCAATTAAATTTTTAATTCAACACATTAATTTCTTGACCTAAATATACACTTCTTCCGTTCTATAACAAATGATGTGTTAGTATTTTTTGTAGAATTAAGAAGAGTACTCTATATGTATCGACAAGTTTATCCATAATGAATGAATGATTTTAGATTATCATAAAGGTAAGTTGAAAATTATAAGTATTTTCTAAAATAAAATTGGTAAATAAATGTGCAAAAAGGCTAAAACATCACTTTTTTTAATTCTCAGTATTCAGTCCAAGGATTGACTGTTCACTTGCGAGCGTTCCATTTAAAGTCAGAATAAAACTATGTATGAACGGATCACTTAAGAATTGTTTGCACATTCAATGTTTTGAAATTGGAATTTGGATATGAGCACATTCTAATTTATATTTTATACCACGCGTGAATTAGTTTCAATCAAAGAGATATAGATAGATATAGAAAGAGAAAATAAGAAAGACAGAGAGCATATTTTGATGTAAAGTTTGTACACATAATTATTTTATTTCTCTCTCATTTAGAATCACACTCACCAACCCTACTTCAAAATAAGCCACACTCCCCCTCCACTAGCCTTCTAGTTGTAGGGCCCTCCAAAATTAGGACATCCATTGTTTTCAATACTTGCATACATTTACCATATAAAACGCTAATTCAAAATACGTTTTTGTGTAGGGTATGCAAAGGGAGGGGTCTTCTTGCATCTTCATTTTCATGATATGGTGGGTTCTTTTCAATGTAAGTCACTCATTTTAGTTGTCCAATTCAAATTGAGGTTTGAATTCTATTTTATAAGTATATCATATGTTCACATGCACAAATATTTTATTTCCCAAATTAATAGTATAATTTTTAAAGGAATAAATATTAGAAATCTTCGAGCATCGGTGATCACCTAAGCATATTTTAGGGTTTTTCTTTAAAATCGTTGTTCCTTTCAATCATGAGAAAGTAGGAAGACATGTGCAAATTTTACATGCAAACGTGCAAATCAGATCTCCACTCTTGAAGTAAGATAAATATTCGACAACAGAGACAAATAAAAGTAAAGTTTCACCTAACACCAAAAGGTTAAGATGTTTTTTTTTAAAAAAAATATAGGTCCAAGAATGGGTGGAAAGCCACACTAGACGAGGAATAACTCATAAAGGAGATAGGAGAAAACAATCAACTAAAATCTAAAATTTATAAAGTAATAAAAAAATTACATACTCTGTCCCACAATTATTTGCACTATTTCCTTATTTGTTCGTCCCACAATTGTTTGCACTAACCAAAAAGGAAATTTTTTCATAAACTCCACCCTCACAATATCCACATATTTACACAAAATGCCATTACTTTTACCCTCAATTCAATCATTCATTTTACTTTATTCATAAAAGTTACAAAATTACCCCTCAATACTCCACTCATTACACCCTTTTCTTAGTTTGCGTGCCCATAAAATGGTGCAAACAATCCTGGGACAGAGAACTAATTAAGCAACGGGTCAATCTATCAAACTGTCATTGTGGTGCCATTAGGAAGGAACGATCTGTTGATCACAACCCCAACAACTAAGCAAACTATTGAAATTTCATCGTGGCAGTGAAGCAAGAAATTAGAGAAGCGCACGTCGAAGAGGACACTGTTGGAGAAGTGTCGCGGTGGTCGAGTGGCACTTCAAAAGGGGAAAGAGGAAAACAATGACGGAAGGTCTACTCGGTGTGTATCCCTATGTGAAACAGTGGTCACCAACGAGAGCGGTGACCATCAAAAGCGCGAAAAAGTGGTGAAAGTTTGTTCTTTCTTTAAATTTGTTGTTAGAAATTACTTAGCTCCCCAAATTATTAATATTTGAATAAATTAAAGAATGATAATGTTGACATACAAAATAAACCTAAATAAAACATTGGCTAAGAACAAAATTTACTCATTTTATAAAATTAGGGTACCCCAAATTCACAATTATACCAAGAAATGCAATATGATTTTGTGAGCATACAAAATAGACCTAAAAAAGAGGAAACTGATTTAATATAATTAGCTGACGGCCAGTACTTCTGTAGGTTCACATGAAAGAAAAATCTTTTTTGGATTTTTTTACTGTTGTAGAAAATGACAACCATTTTTGGAAGATGCTCATAACTTAATTATACCATCGATCACCACTTTTATTTAATTTACACCATATTTGGAACAAAAAATACAGTAAATTTAATGATCTGTAGATCAATTCGTCTGTTTTATTTTTCGTATTTTACTTGTTTCATTTTGTTGAATCTTTTAACACATATCGTCTCTATTATTATGAATTTTTTTTTTTTTTTTTTTGAAGTCATGTTGTTTATTTTTTTAATTACATGATACGTGTCAATAAATTTAATAGTGAAACACAACTTTGTCGTCAAGTTTACGAGACGATGGGGCGATACTTTTGATCTCCATAAGCTCGTTTTTTTGTTTCGGTCATTCTGATCCTGGTCGTTTTGTTTTTTTTGGATTTTTATTGCATTGGTTGGTTGGTTTAGAGGGGTGTATCTTTTTTCCTTACCCTGAATTTTTGCGGGTAAGATTTTAATGACGCTCCAACCTCTAAATCGACTTATGATTTTTTTTTTTCTTTTAATACACAACTTTATTCTAATAATAGTGAAATACAAAATGAAACCATCTTAAAAAATCTCATACTTCAATAATTGGTTTGATTCTTCTATGTGAAAAACTGACACCCTAAAAAGTCTTCTCTTACTTTTTCTTGTTTAATGAAAAAAAGAAAAAGGCTGAACTAAATGTATTAAAATTTGATACCAATTTCAACAATATACGTACACTGCCAATTTATTAATTGGCTACAACCGAATTGTTCTTTCTAATCATTGGGAGTTGATAATGATTAATTTCAATAGAAAATTTAAAATGTACAAAAACCTAATTAAGCACCCCGAATAAATTTGATAGCCGTAATTAGTTACTTTTTGCATCACTAAAAGCATAGTCGGCAATGAGCCTTTTCGTTTTATGTTTTTATTTTTTATAAAAGTCTCAATTAACATATAAAATTATTAAAATAGTGTCGAGATTTAGACATGAAATCTTTCATTTTTATATCTAATTCATCATAATTTTAACTCTTGCATAATAATTGCATTGATGATATCTAAAAAATAAGAAGAAAATTCTAGGGGCTCAGTACCCCGCTCCGTCACCTAAGATACCCATAATTTAGTAAAAAACTCACTATCTGATTTTATATCAAAACAATACATATAATTAGCGGTAAAATGTAACCATAATCAAACAAATGAGTAGTTATAGTACACATTTACTCCCCCAATGATGCAATGACTATCAATCAAGATCATTTATTCTATTTTATGTTTTATCTTGTGTTTCGTTATTTATAATATCATTTATTACACGTGTCATATATTAATAGAATAAAATATCTATTTTGACTCGATCTTGATCTAAATATTGGCTAGTGAGGTCTGATCAGTTCACCCTATTAAAATAAAATCAAATCAATCAGCTCATAAATCGAATTAAACCCACTTTCTACATAAAATTAAAATTTTACGATAAAATCATATATCCAATCACGTTTATTTATTTGTAAAATAAAAATATTTAACTCTTTAAACCGATTAAAATTTTGTACGACTTTCAGCCCGTCCTATATTTTAATTCTTCCACACCCACATATGAACAAAAACATCTTTAGACTTCAATTGCTTCCATCTCTACCCACCTCAGACTCTCCACCATAACAATACCCGACCGGGTACCCCGAATTCGGGTCAAACGACGACCCGCTTCCATAACCCGCCCGCCTCCCTTGAAAATTCGGGTACACATTTTCATTGCTCGTGTAACGCATGAGGTCAGCGTTAGTCGCGTCGAGCTCCTTCTGAAGCTGAAGGACTTGTCTCTGAAGGACCGAGATGGCGCCAACGCAGCCGTAGACGGGGTCCTTGAGACGAGCTTCGGCCTCGTACGCGAGAGAGTTCACCGCATCCTCTCTTTGGTGGGGGAGAATTTCGTTTAGCAATTTGCTAACGTTGCTTGCTCCGAAGATTTTGTGCACGTTTGCAAATTTTGTTGGCTCTTCTGGGGGGAAATAGGGGGCGAAAATGCACCCTGCAAGGCATTTTCTTCTAAGGAATTTGCAAGCTGCACAGGGAGGGTTTGAGTAGCTACTTGATGATGCCATTTTTTTTTTTCTGCCAAATTGAAAAAAAAAATCATAAATTATAGTGTAATTGGGATTGAAAATTGCATATAAGTTAAAATAAATAGTCATGGTGTGTAACGACATAAATTATGTCATTAGTCTAGCTGAAAGTCTTTAACGACATGAACTTGTGACTATTTTCAATTTCTCGTCGTTAAAGACTTTTAGATGGATAAGCTACAATAATTAAAAAAAAAATCTTATTACTAGTGATCAATTTTCTTATTACTTTTAGGGTATTCTGGTTTCGAGATTTTGAAGTGTAGCATAGTTTCTACCTTGGGATTTTAGAATTCAAATTTTACAATCTCATACCTAATTATAAATATCTACCAACTCTATATAAACACTTGTAAATTCTACTAATATAAAGTTAAATCATAACATAAATTTCAAAATAAACACATATCATTACAAGTATTGAAATTTAAAAATCAACTAAATTTTGAAATTCAAATTTCAAAATTCTCATAATCCAAAGACAAACGTACTTAAAGAATAAAAGACACTAAGATCTGAACTGGTGAAATTAGGGCGGTAATTATATAAATAAAATTAGGGTGGTATTTTGACTGGGAATTCTTTAGAATTAAACAAGATCATAACTAAGAAAAAAACTTTCAAAGCATGGATTTGTATTGGAGAGGTAAAAAAAAAAGGATAATTAAGCAAACTAATATTTTCTCTTAATAAAATTGAATATCTGCACAAATCGAGCTCGATATAACTACAATAATCTATAAAAATATTGATCATATATTCAATTTGGTGCACATGTGCAATTAATTAACCATATATAGTAGTAATTAAAAAATAAATTAAGTGTTGATTTTGTTGTAATAAATTAAATCCTCCTGCAAAAAGGATTACAAGTCAGAGAATAAATGGATCTATATATATAGGGAAAGTTCAAAAGTCCCTGGAAAAACATACCTCCTTTAATTACAAGATCTTACAAGTATATCACTTCTGAAAAAACAAGGGTTTCTGGATCTGGAAGAAATATATCCTTTCTTTCAAATCAGCCAGGAAAAATAATTATGAAAAATAAAAAGTATATATGTAGTTATTGTTGATAATAGTGAAATAGTACAAAACGATGTGGAAAACCCTAGAAGAGAGAGAGAGAGAGAGAACTGCAGTGTGTAAAGATAATGAAAGAGAGAAATGGAGCATCAGAGTGAATGGTGCTAGTAAAGCAAAAGCCTATGCTATATTTAATATAGAATGATGACTCTGACCCTTCATCTAAATAAAAGGAGAGAAATAAATTAAATCAAACAAATTAAATTTGGGTGATACCCTTATAACTATAAACACATTTTATAATTTTTGTGATAAGCATACCATATTTTATTTTAAAGTATAAATTGTATTTTTTTAAAAGACCAATCATATCACCGTTGGATCGTAATTGAGATTGATCGAACAAATTAAAGGACGTACGACTAAATTATGGTCAACATTTTTTTTAAATCACGTACTAAGCTAGTGTTGTTTGGCCGTCAAACTTACATAATGAACTTTCGGTCGAATGGACATACAGACTGTGCACTTCGCTTTGTGTACGACCACGTTTACGAACAAACACATCGCGTGCAACCCATAAAATTTTCAGTGCGTAAATTGCATTTTCAGCATCTAAGTCCAAAAAATTATGCAATTTAAACACAGTGTATTCTCATATGACTTGTATGCACTAGAATCACCTCAAATCATATACTCCCTCGTCCCGTATTAACTTTCATAGGTAGGTGGACACGTAAATTAAGAAAGTGTAATAATGAGTGGAGTTTTGAAGGGTAATTTTGTAAAATTTTATGTATAAAATAAAGAATGAGTTGACGTTTGTGTATGTATGGAAAAAAAGTAATGGCATTTGTGTAAAATTGAGGATATTGTGAGGGTGGAGTTTATAAAGGATTTTTCATTTTAAGGGTGTGAAAGTTATTGTGGGACGTCCCGAAAAGGAAAGTGTGAAAGTTATTGTGGGACGGGGGGAGTACTTTTCTAGCTCTTCCTCTTTTTTGCACGGAGATTAATGAATATAGTATAAAATGTGTAGTATATAGTTGAGGTAGATAGGGGTATATATTAAGAAGAAGATGTAGAGAAAGGTGATGAATTTTATAATTTAAGAAAATTGAAAACTTGTTAAGAGAATTTCAAAATAAGTAAGTAGTGATATACATTTGGCTGGACGAATCAAGTAAAAACTAAAGAATTAAACCTAGACATAAACCTTATAAATGTTGGAATTTAAATAATTTAAAGGTAGGAATGTGTTTTTGAGTTTTTGATGGGAATTAAGGGTAGAATAAATGTAGGAATTAATTACAATATATAATTTGGTATCCCATCAAAAACTCGTTAGCTGCACCATTGGCTGTGCCCAAAAAAATAGACCTAATAATTAAAGTGAGACGTCTCTTCTCTTATGCTCGTGGAGTTTAATCAAATTAATTAAAGTTTCGTTAAAATAAAATCAAAACATAATTAAGTCGGTAATTAATCAAGAATTTAAATTAAAAGAATGAAAAAAAAAACATGTAGGAGACAAAAGCTATCAAAGCCATACGTTGAAATTGATGTATGTTTTGAATGGACATGCATATTCCTTAGTAAGTCCTAATTTGTGTCAGACTCGATCTGTTCATAATTGAATTCAACTGATCAAGATCCTTTGAAAATTTGCCTTTTCACTGTTCTAATCTATTTAGTATTAAAAAAAAAAAATTAAAGTTTTCAATGTCCTTTAGGTCGGACTAATATTGAATTTGGTTCTGATGGAATACATATTTTGATTTTTGTTTCATAAGTTGACCCAAAATTTGAATTCAATCCAATTACCTGTCATTGTAGGTAATGAACCGGTCAAATCCATTTTTTTATGCATTTTTCTGCACATGAGCAAATTCACGTTTAATTTGAATTGCACAAGAGCTAAGGATTTGACCGATTTTAATCTGCAATAGTAGGTAATTGAACTTAATTCCAAATTTGAGTTAACTTATAGTACCAAAATTAAAATGTGTATTCCATCGGAATCAAATTTAAAATTAGTTCAACTTAAAAAATCGTAAAAACTTTAAATCCAAAAAAATAAAATAAAGAGATAGGAATTTTGTTATTTAAAAAAAAATGACGTAAATGAGAAGTTTATGGTGAAACGAGTGAATATGTGGCTCAAATTCATACACAAATTCGCATTGTATTTAGTTGAAGTATCGAGATATAGATACATTTATCCTCTTGGATCACTTTATAAGTTTATATACTGCTGTTTTTCTTCTTGTTCTTGGTCGACATGTAGACAACTTGCATGTAATGAGTATTATGTCAGAAAAAAGTTTAGGTTTTTACGTACGGACAAATAATACTGCATAGTAATAGTGTTCGTATTTTGAGGGGTTGAATTATTTGAAACTATAGTAAGTTTGTTAAATGTAAATGAAACAACTCAAGTTGAACAATTCTATGTTTTTCGAATTTAAAATTAATCATTTATATTTACAATACTCAGTGTTTAGTACTTTTATCTATCAACAAAGTTTGGGGTAAGTTCAATCTTAAAGTGAAAATTAGTGTGAAAATTTTAATGAAGCGTTTTGGGATTTAGGAATTTTGAATATCCTCAATTTTTTTGAAGCGGGTATGAGTCATGACTATCTAAATTTTTTGAATAAGCTAAAAAACATGTTTCAGTTAGTTAAAATTTGGGGTAGGAGGTGTATTAAAAAAAAAAAAGACATGAAATCTATTATCGGATGAGTTATCTCAACGAGTATATAAAGGGACGTACTAAAACACTTGATTTCGTTAATAAATATAAATGACTAATTTTAAATTCGAAAAAATTTAGAGTACGGAAATTAGAGTTAGTACTTAGGGGACAAAAAATATTTTCCCTAAGATATAATATATATATATATATATATATATATATGTACTCATATATAATTAAAATGTTTTAATTTCAAGCCCATATGTATTTTATATATGGTCACAGATATATACTTTTATATATATATATATATATATATATATATCATACATACATATTGTTTTGTTATACGAGAAGAATTTTTTGTTTGATGAGTGGTAAATTATAGTAATAGAGTGATATAGAGATACATGTATCTAGCTTATACCTTTTGAAATTATATCGTTTATTTATTATGTAATAATTAATTAATTATTAGTTTATGAGAACACACTTTCTATACTGTTACTTTGGATTAATAAATATATATTTATAAAATAGAATAATAAACTTTAATTTATTAGAACACACTTTCTATACTAGGCCAGAAACTTTAATTCTTCATGCTCAAGATTTATTAAGTGATAATTAATTAATTAAAGGCATAAAATAAAATATAATATGATATAATATATTTAATGAACTTAGCTACTTAAACACTAGATATGGTGGTTGAGAAATATCTAAATAAATAAACTGGCCCAAGTAGGTGGTGATGCTAATGATTAATGAGCCCATTATGTATATTATGATTGGTATATGTATTTAAATATTTTTCACGTAAAATGGGGCATGGGAAATTGCTCAATTATTTGAGCATGGAGAATCAAGACTTAGATCCCATAAAAAAAAAAAGAGAATCAAGACTTAGATACGGTGGTTGAATAAATCTCAATATATATATATACACACTAGGCAAATACTTGTATACACTTGGATACACCGCCCCTACCTATGAGTTTCCAGCTATTGGGTCTTTCTTGGGACTGGGCCTCAGATTCCAGTCACACACCCATCTGTTTACTCAGTTCACCCTCAATAAACTCGCACCCACAATTTTTTTTAGTTCACCCAATAATGATTTGCACCCCCTCCTAATTTCAATTTCGATTTTTTATTTATATTTTATCTGCACCCACTAATTTAATGAGTTCACCTTCTAATCATATTTTTACAACAGTTATCTACACCCGCTCATTTTATGAGTTCACCCCCAAATTATTTTTTACCACAGTTATCTATGCCCGCTCATTTTATGAGTTCACCCACATATTATTGTTTTACCACGATTATCTGCACTCGCACATTTTATGAGTTCACCCCAAAATATTTTTAGAAAAATAATCACATTTAAAAGAATATATTATCCTTTTATTAATGTACACAAAATATAATAAAATAAACTCTAAAAAATCGATTCACCACCAAGTCACCCATATTTTTAAAAAAAATCGTAAAAATATAATTAATAAAAAAAATCGAAATTAGCCATAAATCTCGATTTTTTACTTTTTAATTTTCCTTTCCCCTACTCTTTTTCCATTTTTAATTTTTTTTTCCCAAATTTTTTATTTCTTCATTTTTTTTTTCCTTTTCCTTTTTTATTTTAAATTTTCCTACATTTCTTTTACATTTTTTGCATGTGTATTTTTTAAATTTTAATACTCCCTCCGTCCCAGGGAAAGCTCCCCATGAGCTCCAGACACGATTGTTAAGAAATACTAATATAACAAGTAAATGATGGGAATGGGAATGGGAATGGGAAAATCCTGGATGGAGAAATTCTGATGAATAGTGATTGTGTATGTTTGTTTTGGGATGTTGAGTAGGATGAGATGTAACTTTATGTCAAATCAATTGTGTAAGAGTGTGTGATGTTGTATTATAATATTATATAATGTAACTTTATGTCAAATCAATTAGTAAGAATGTGTGATGTTGTATTATTATAATAATAAAATATATAAATATTTTTAGGGGTGAATGTAATTGGATGTTGAAATCCGGATGTGAAATCCCGAACTAGAACAAGACGGGGGACGTTACGTCCCACGTCCGGACGTGTGAGTCCCAAAACAAACATGCCCTTAGAGATGATGTGATGGACAAAGAAAACAATATAATGAATTGTGAGAGATGATATTTACCCAATAAATTTACTTATTATATTAGTATTTCTTAACATTCGTGTCTGAAGCTCATGGGGAGCTTTCCCTGGGACAGAGGGAGTACAATATAATATTATAGGCATGATTTTATTCTAGTCGATCGGCAGTGCACTTGAATTTCAATTTTAATTTGATGAGTAAAGGACCTGCCGAAAATTCATGTCGATCGGCGGGTGACCCAACCACCACCATGCCCGACCACCCCCTTGACGGCGACGGCGGCGCTTCCGTCCCGGGCGTTGAAGCCCAAGACCCATATTCGAATCGCAATCGCGATTCTTCACTTCCATGACAATCGACATCATCTTCCATCTCGGCAACGATCCATGGCGGCCGAAATTCTCTTCTCATTTCGACCACCGACGCGACTGCTTCGATTAATCTCCCTTGTGTTCGCGATCCAGGAGCTTCTTCGGCATCAATGGCTCTCGCCTGCAACACTCGGATCGACGCCGCCTCTCTCTCGTCGTTCATCTCTGCCTAAATCGAAGCTATATTGCTTTGTCCGTCTTCTTCATCATGCTACTGTGCATCCTCTTCCTCCGGCTGACGGCAGCCCGACGGAGGAATGTGAGTATGTTGCCGATGGATCTCTAACCGGCCGACACTCAAAGCCGGTGACCTTGCTGATGAAATCTCAAACGACGACTACTGACCTAGGGTGCCCTCCCATTGGGCTAGGGTTCTCTTCAATTGGGTTTGGTAATGTGCACCCCCTATTTTCTTCAGTACACCCCGATTTGCACTTCCTCCACTTTTTTTTTTTTATGGTACTATTAGTTATTGGTACTGGTATTACTATTTATTGATTGTAGTATTACTATTAATATACAAATGAATTAAAATTAATGATTACTGATTACGGTATTATTAATTATTAATTGTGGTATTACTGGTTATTGTTTGTGGTGTTACTGATTGTGTGAAATTATTTATTATTGTTTAAGACATTACTGATTATTATTATTTTTTATGGTATTACATATTATTGATTATGGTATTACTTAATATAATTAGATTTGTGAAATTATTTATTATTGTATAAGATATTACTGATCAATGTTCATGATATTACTAATTACTGTTCATTGTATTACTGATAATTGTTTTTGGTATTATTGAATATAATTGGATGTGTGGAATTATTTGTTATTGTATAAAATTTTATTGATTAATATTAATGGTATTACCGATTACTGTTCGTGGTATTACTAATAATTGATTTTAGTATTATTTAATATAATTAGATATGTGTAATTATTTGTTATTGTATAAGATATTGGAGTACTAATTATTTTTAATGGTATTAGTGTATTACTGATTATTACTTATTGTATTATTGAGTATAATAAAATCATACATATAATATTATTTTGTATTAAAATTTTAAAAAATACTAATGAAAAAAATGAAGAAATAAAATTTTTTGAATAAAAACTGAAAATGGGAAGAAAAATTAAAAAGAAAAAAAAATTGAGATTTGTGCCTTATTTTGATAGATTTTTTAAATTATGTTTTTACGATTTTCTTTTTCTAAAATATGGGTGATTTAGTGGTGAATCGACGGTAACTCGACAATGACTCGACTACATATTGTAAATGTATAAATTATGGTTAATTTTATTATTATATTTTGTGTAAATTAATAAAAAGATAATATAGTATTTTAAATGTAATTATTTAAAAAAAAATTGGGGGTGAACTCATAAAATGAGTGGGTGCAGAGAATTGTGGTAAAAAAAATTAGGGGTGAACTTATAAAATTAGCGGGTGTAGAGAACCGTTGTAAAAAAGAAATGATTTGGGGTGAACTCATAAAATGAGCGGGTGCAGATAACTGTAGTATAAATATGATTTGGGGGTGAACTCATAAAATGAGCAGGTGCATATAACTGTAGTAAAAAAATATTTGGGGGTGAACTCATAAAATGAGCAGGGTGCAGATAACTGTGGTAAAAAAATAATTTGGGGGCGAACTCATAAAATGAGCGGGTGTAGATAATTGTTGTAAAAAAGAAATGATTTGGAGGTGAACTCATAAAATGAGTGGGTGCAGATAACTGTAAGTAAAAATATAATTTAGGGGTGAACTCATTAAATTAATGGGTGCACATAAAATATAAATAAAAAATTAAAATTAAAACTAGGGGGTACGGTGCACTAGGGGGTACGCAAGTGTGACCCTATACACTAATATACATATACGGAGTATTATTTATTTTTATATCTTGATATTCAGTTCAAAGACCAATTAATCCGAAAATTGATCTCATAGTTTACTGGTAGGGATCAATAGAAGTCGAAAGCTCTGCATAAATCGACTGACATGTCGATAAATTTAAATGTGCGACATTTTTTATAATGTACACACATATAAATAGAATTTTTGTTGTCTCTAAGATAAATTTAGAAGGTACCTATTCAAATTTCTTCAATGAAAACCAAATGAGAATGAGATACTAAAAATTTTACAAGTTACAATGATTACAATACTTTCTTCAACATTGAGCCTAGTCCTTCCGTCCTATAATACCTATGATCATCCGCACTTGTTAAATGTAAGTCATTTGTTCGATTTCTTTTAATGATCCACAAAAGCATAGCTTTAAAATAAAATCTTAATTTTATTTTTCTTAACCCATTTTTTTTTTATTCTCTTTTTCATCTTGATTATCCCAGTTCACAACAATGGCTGAATTTTTGTAAGAAAAAAAGAAAAGGAGGAGAGTGTAATTAGGACATAAAAATTGGTGGAGGCTCAACAGTTTATTACAAAATGGGCTTCAAATAAAAAGCCCACTAGTACAGATCCATAGGCCCGGCCCATTATGCTTCATTCTAATTTCTAATTGGGTCTGACTATATGCACCTCCATTTCGGTTTGATGCACTCCCCCTTTCAGTTTTATTAATAAAATAATAGATAAAAAACCTAAAATACCCTTCATTAAATATACACCATACTAGATGCACCCCACCTCATTTCTTTCACCTTCCCCTAACACACAACTTCCGGTCGTCGGCGACCATTTCCGGCGACCATCAACTCAAAAAAAAATAAAAAAAATGGTCGACCATATTAGAGCTGGCAAATCGGGCCGCCCGGCCCAGCCCAGCCCATCGGGCCAAGCGATGTTCATGGGCTGGGTCGGGCCGGCCCATGAATTAGTCGGGCCTATAAAATTAGAGCCCAGCCTAGCCCATCTGGGCCTAGCGGGCTAGCGGGCCAGCCCAGCCCATGAGTTTTTTTTTTTAATTTTAATATTTCTAGCAAAAAATTATATATATAAACTTTATTATGTATTGGTCACATATAATTTTTTTTATATAAATAATTATAATTAATAATATAAATTACTAATGTATTAACTATACATAATTCATAAACGATATAACGATACAAGCTTAAATATAATTAAAAATAATTTATAAGTTCAAATTTTAAATTTAAAATAAAATAAAAGACGCAATAATATTTAAATATAAGGTATTTTACTTATTTTAAGTATTTATTTGCATAAAGAAAAAAACTTGATCGGGCCAAATGGGCTGCCCATGGGCCGACGGGCCTAATTCAACCTAGCCCATTTGGCCCATCGGGCCCATCGGGTCGGGCCAAATAGGCCCAGTTCTATATGGGCCTATAATTTTGGAGCCCAGCCCATACTGGGCTTCGGGTTGGCCGGGCCGGCCCATCGGGTCGGGCCCAAATTGCCGGCTCTAGACCATATACTCCAAAAAATCACAATTTTTTTTTCAACTTTCGACCAACCAGTGTCGACCATATACACTCTCGTCGACAAATCGTTGTCGACGGGAATGTATATGGTCGAAACGGTTGGTCGAAAATTTAAAAAAAAAACAATTTTTTTTTAAATTTGATTATGTAAGGTCGATCAAATACACTCTCGTCGACAACAATTTGTCGACGAAGGAGTATGTAATCGACCTTATACGGTCGAAAATTGAAAAAAAAAAGAAGAAAAAAACTAGGGTTTTCTGCATTTTTGCAGAAAACCCTAACATTGGGAAAGGGGAAAACCTGGTGGGGGTGGGGTGTGGCGGCGTCGGAGGGAGGAGGGGGCGGCCGCGATCTGCTCATTTTTTTATTTTTTTTATAGTTGGGGGTAAGGGGCGACGGGCTCGACGAGGGAGAGAGGAGGAGGGGACGAGGGGGGAGGGAGAGGACGGCCGCGGCGGCCGCGCGCGGCCAAGATTCTTTTTTTTTTTTACAGGCGGTGGGGGTTGGGGGGGGTGGGCGACGGGCTTCGCGAGGGAGGGAGGGGGGGGCGACGAGCTCGGCGAGGGAGGGAGGGGACGGCCGCGGCGGCCGCGCGCGGCCAAGATTTTTTTTTTTTTTTACAGGCGGTGGGGGGTGGGCGACGAGCTCGGCGAGGGAGGGAGGGGACGGGCGCGGCGGCCGCGCGCGGCCAAGATCTCTTTTTTTTTTTTTTTTTTTTTTACAGGCGGTGGGGGGGCTCGGCGAGGGAGGGAGGGGCTGGCGTCGCCGGCGACGGGTGGTGGAGGGGCAGGTCGCCGGCAGTGGTGGTGAGGGGTGGGGGAGAAGATGAAAGAAGAAATAGAGGAGGAAGAAAGATGGAGGATTTGGGGGGGGTGTGGGTAGTAAAAGGATTTTAATGAAGGAGGGGTATTTATGACATTTGAGGGGAGGTGTGACCTAAAATTCGGGGAGTGTATAAATCGGGGGAGTGATGGGGGAGTGCATCAAACTGAAATGGAGGTGCATATAGTCAGACCCTTTCTAATTGGATGCAGAATAATAGGCGGGATAAGGGCCCGTGTGCCAAAATCTCAAATTAAATAAAATTTCGGACTCCTAACACACAAAAACACACTTATTGCTGATTGCATTGCACAAATTAGCTTATAAATCAGTAAAAATGGCGCTTACCTCTTCAACACCTCGAGATTGATTTGAAAAAGGCATTCCTCAGCATATCAAGAAGTTAGGGGCATAGGCTTTATGATTCTTTTCTTTTGTACCGTTTTGGTGCTCTTGATTGCTCAAAAAAAATAAAAAAATAATACATTATCTGTAATTTGAATATCTAACAATAAAAAAATAATTCTTGATCTATCAAACGGACCTTAGGCAGTTAAGCAAATTATTTTTAAAAAAAATATTATAACTAGTTAACTAACTACTGATTATTTCATTTGATATAAAATAATAATGATTTATTTTTAAAAAAATAGTTATTATTTCCTAATGTAAACACTACATAGCACGTATTATTATACAGTATAAATATTCATAAATATGTAATTTTTATATAAATATAATAATAATTTTTTTAAAAAAAAATTGGTACAGACTTGAAATAAAATAATGTTTTCATAAAAGGAATAACATAATTTTAATAGATAGAAAAAATTAAAAAAAGGATAAAGTTTTACTGGATAGAGAAAATATTACACCCTATATTAGTTTTTATAATTTTCAGTGTACTTCTTTTTTATCTATTCAATTTTATAATTACTTCTATCACTTTTTAAGTAGAAAATACTACTCAATCAGTACTCTTTTATTTTCACCTTCAAATTTTCACTGATATATAAACAATGTCCAACTCAAATAAAAATTATAAAAATAGACGTATAGAGTATTTAATTTTTGTTTTTCGTTCGTCCCAATAAAATCTACTTTTTCCATTTTTAGCAAATTTCTTTTTTCACGTTTAATTATATTATTCTCTTTCAATCAAATCACCTTTAATACATTTACGGTACTAATTATGTTATACAGTACCAAGTATTTCTTAACTTCGTGCCCAAAGCTCTCGGATAGATTCCATCGGAACGGATATAGATAACTACCAAGTCATAACTCCTTTTAACACACTTCTCAAAAAATTAGCCTTTCATACGTCACCCATTAGGTCAAGCATTTTCCCTCTATTTTGAGTATTTTCCCCCTATATAAAAATTCCTCCTTCAACCACAAGATTCTTCCCTCATTTTGCCGCCTTCTTCCCCCTTTCATTCAAACCCCCCACAAAAACCCCTTTTGATTTCACAACAATTAAACCCCCTTTTCCCATATTCCCCCAAATTCCCCAATTCCACACCCCTTTCCCCACCATAATTCCCCCAAAAGGACTCTTTAAATCTATTCCGATTCCGCTAAATGGGTTTCTCAAAGAAGCCGGAATCCGACGCCAAAAAATGGGCTGTTATCGCCGGAATCGGAATCCGGACGCCGTTGAAGCCGATACTGACGGAAAATCGCAACCCAGACGGCGCAGAGGACGAAAATTCCACAACTCCGACGGCGCGTGAGGCGAGAATACCGGAAGTGATGACGTGTCCGGCGGTGCCGAGGAAGCGCCGCCCCGTGTCGACGTGCCAAGGTGTGAGAAATTTCTTTGTTGTTCCGGACTTGGAATCAGTGTTCATACGCATCGGGGAAAGGGCCAAATGATTTTTATGAGATTTTGAGGTTATTTTATGATTTAATTAGGGTTTTATTTTTTTTCAATTTTTAGATTTAGGGGTTTTGGTTTGTTTGTGGTAGTTTAGATTAGGGTTTAATTAATGTGATAGTTTAGTGTATAAATATAGTATGTTAGTGTGAAATTAATACTGTGTACTCTGCTTTTGAGCTCAAATTAAAGAGATTTTTAGTGCTTTTTGTTTCTTGATATGACAAATCTTGTAATTTCTTGCTAATTTTATCCACTTTTGAGGTGTAGAATTTTATTTTTTTTCAAATTTGTGGAATCTCCCAAGTTGAATTTTGTTTTTTTAATTCAGTTTATGGTTACTTCAATTTGTATCTAATTAAATTTTAAATGATTTTTTTTATTAATATGTAAAAATACACTCAAACATTAAACATTAAACATGTAATATGACTCATATAGACTCCCTTATACAATATTTTTTAATTTTTTCATGCTGGTTTTTGGCTTTTAAAAAATTCAGACCATACACTAAATAAAAACTCATAATGTAAAATATTCAAATACTAGTATATTTCGATTCTGTATTCAAATTTGAATATTAAGATTTGATTTGGTATTTGCTAATATTTGTACTCCAGTAGCATATACTATCGTTTTTTTAAGAAAAGAAATCAGAAAATACTGTAGGCAAATTGAATACATGAAGTACTATTTTTCATTTCGAATCCCATTGTTAAACTGAACACAAATTAAATCAATATCCATATTTAAACAATTTGTCGAATTTATCTAAATTTAATTTGTTTAATTGATCAATAATACTGTAATTCAAATAATGGAACACTTTTCTTTTTCATCGTACACTACTCAGACAACACGTGCGTGCATAGAAATTCAAGCCAATAATTACTAATCTTACAAAAGTAGCTGCAGCTGCTGTTAAAAAAAAACGCATATTTTAACCACAGTAAAAAAATACTCCCTTCATCCCAAAATAAGTTTCTTATTTCTTTTGGTGTTTAGATTAAAAAATATGATAAAATAATAGATGTAGTACAAGTGATTAGTATGAAATGAAGTATGATAAAATAATAGATAAAATATAAGTGATTTGATTGGGAGAGAGAAAATAATTTACCAAAATAGAATAAAAAATTTATTGTGAAACATCTAAAAAAGAAATTAGAAAACTTATATTGGAATGGAGGGAGTATTAAAAAAAAATTAGCTTGGACACCAAGTATCAATTTCCCTTAAATTTCAGTATAATGTTACATAATACTTTTCATATAATGGATCTATTTAATGGTATAAATCAGTTTTAAGGATATAAGCATCTTTTGTCTATATTTTTACTTATTTTGATAACAACAATCTTAATATTTTTTTTTTATTATAATTCATTTTCTCACAACCTTCTAATTTTATTAACTTTTTAAATTATTTATACACGTTTTTTTTTTAATAAATAAAGCAACCAAAAAAATGTACAAAATGGTGAAATATTTTGAAGTAAATAAATGGGCCCAGGGGCCCCCCCAGTCAAGGGTTGAGTGGTGTGGTAATTTAAAAGGACACGCACTTACACAATTGAGTGAGCCTCTTAAATACGAGAATCCTATGTGGGGTTTTATCACCGTATAATCATTTCCGAAAATATTCGGAAATATATCCGATGTATTCTCGATATATCTATTTTTTTGGGTCACCGATATCGATATTGGGAAAAATCGATATTTCCACGATATTTTTTAAAAAATTAAAAATATCGATAAATATCGGTAGACAATAACAATATTGAGCCTAATATCGAAAAATATCGAGAAAATGTCGATAAATTAAAAAAAATATCGATAAATGTCATACGAAATAACTTTGTACATTATATTTTATATAAATACCACTTCTCTCCTACTATTTCTTTCTGCCATTAATCATGCCCTAATCTATTGTTTTACAGGTACTGCCCAATCATTTTTCTCTTATTTATCAAAATCACCCCCTATACTAAATGTTTGTTATTAAATTTAAGGTCTCGATATTTCCATCGATATCGATATTTTAATCCTTGCGTATTATACCAAATCGAAAATATTCGATATTTCTTAGATATATTTTCGATGTTGAGAAGAATCAAGGATATTTGTATTTTCATTGGGCTAGTCTTGGGTGGGACCGTCTCACAAAATGAGATCCGTGAGACGACTTTTATATATAAAAAGTGATAATGTATGAGTAAAAAGTGATAGTGTTTGAAATAGTCACTTTTGTTAAAAATATTATTACTTTTTACTTAAACATTATCACTTTTTTTATAAACTAAATTTTGAAAAAAAAAAAAAAATTATCCTACCCAAAATTTTGAAATATGGGTTAAAGGGATCCGTCTCACAGAAAAAAAATCCGTGAGACAGTCTCACACAAGTTTTTGTCATTTTCATTTATTTATTAAATTTCTTTGATCAACATTCATAAATTTTAAATGTCTTAATGCAAGGATGTTTAATTAATTCTTTGTAGATATTGCGTCGAATAATTCAAAGAATATTTATTTTTATCCACGCATATATTTATATACACCTAGCCAAGTTCTTGTATAAACTCGATTCCATATATGGAATTGAGTTGATCAAAGTCAATTTTTTTTGTTTTGTTTTGAAAAACTGTGTATTGAAAAGTGCAAGTCATTAAAATTAAAAAATGCAACAAAATATTACTGAAAAGTGTAACACAATTTTTAATGAAAAGTGTAAGTCATTATAACTAAAAAATACAACAAAATATTACTGAAAAGTGCACGTCTATATAACTAAAATGTGCAATATAACATTACTAAAAAGTGTACGTCAATATAACAAAAATATTATTTAAAAAAATGTAAGTCACTATAATTAAAAAGTGTAACAAAAAATTCAATTTCTTATATGCACTCAATTTCATAGAATAACTACCCATATACCTAATGCACAAGATGGACCATATGAGGACTTTAATTTATTTTACAAGATAATAAATATCACAAGTCAACACGCTTACCTAATTAATGTTAAAGCGTCAAATGTTAAACAATTTTATGTAATTTGTGGGGGCCTATGTGCATGACCAAAGTGTGACTAGCTAGTTTTAAAAGTTTAATAAGAGGGAAATTATACTAAGTGGGCTACTTTATTACATACTTTTCTTAGGTTTATTTTGTGCTAATACATGGCCTCCCCATACCCTATAGTTTTGCAATTCAATTTTTTTTTTCTTTTTTTAAATTGCTTAAAATGATTCGAACTCATAATCAAGTTAGTGTGTATTTATTTGGAGTATAATTTTGTGTTTCTCATGATATTCAATATTCATTTAGATAAATAACATGTGTAATACTTAGAATTTAATCATCATATCAAAATATATATATATATATATATATATAATGATTCGAATGTTGAAATTATATATAAAAATATACAATTAAAAGTTAGAGATATGTGAATTGAGACGAGTGAAAGATGTTGTAGAACAAGTTGTTGTTGAGTTTTAGAATTTAATTATGTTTGAGCTTGTTTGATAAATAATTTAATCGAGCTCAAACGAGTTTTAATCGATCAGTTGAATACGAACCGAGTTCAAACGAGCTTTAATCGACCAGTTGAATACGAACCGAGCTCAAGTAATTTGACATTTTTACACTTATTTTATCTTTTTTTACTCTATCGATCTTGAGTACCACTACTACACATTTGAGCTTGGAGAGCTCCACTTAGAGAGCTCTTTTTTTGAAAAGCTCTCCAAGTAAACACTTGGAGAGCGATTTTATTAAAAAAAAAAAATTTAATATAAAGAGCGGTTGACAACCGCTTTGCAAGCCACAATAGATAGCGGTTTAGAACCGCTCTCCAAGTAAGAACTTGGATAGCGGTTCATAACCGCTCTCCAAGTCAGTTTTGTTGGTCAAATTAAAACACGCTAGCTCACTCCCCCATTAATCACTACGCGTCGAAGCAGCTTCTCCCCCAAATTCCACAAAGTCTAAACCCTAAAATCACGACGCGTTGAACTTGTGAAGCCAAATCCACCGTCGCCTCCTTACTCGCGCCGTCGACGTCGCCTCTCTCTCGTCGCGCCGTCGCCTCCCTCTCTCTCGTCGCGCCGTCGTCGTCGCCTCCATGGGCCTCATACCAAGTACTTGCGTACATCTTTCTGGAAAGACAACAGAGCAATTTTGAGGTAAGCTTCTCATTTTTCGTATTTCTTGGCCTTTATGTGCTTCGCGTGTTTGCATTAGGTTTAGGTCTTTCTGTTTTCGCTGTTATTTCCCCCCAATTTTGAGCGGATATGCACTTGTAAATGCCGTTTTGTTTTTTCGTCGTAGATTTTTTTTTTCTTTCAGATTTTAAAGCTAGATCTAGGGTAAAAGGAGAAGAAATGAGAGATTTGATCCACTGGGATTCTCCTGTTTTTTAGGTTGTAGATTGAATAACGCCGTTTTTATTGATCTCTAGGGTTTGTCTGGTTTTGGAATATTTAATTACTGCCGATTAATTTCGTTATCACTTATCACGAAGCATCGATTTTAAGATTTTGAAGGGCATTGAGTGTTATTTCAGTTTTATTAAAATTCTGTACCGGGAGAAGCTATCCTATTTATATTCATAGATGTGATGGGTTTGACATGCTATGAATGAGAGAAAGATGGGTTTGACATGCTTTTAATTTTTTTCTCACTCTGCGGAGTAGTTTATGAAATACGGTTATAGACGCGCATTCAACTCATATGATGCGATCATGTCAAAAACGATTCAATTCTTCAGTTGTAAATGTAGACATAAGGAAGGGCAAAGAATTACTTGGTGAAGAACCTCGAAGTTATCAGTTATCAGCAGAGCTGAAGAGCAAAAACGTATAAGCGATCGGACGTGAAGAAATTCTGGGAGTGGTGGGCGATTATAGATTACTGTACGTAATCTTTTGGGGGAAAAAATGGAGCAGGGCAGGGCAGAGAATCAAAGTGAGAGAGATTGGAAATGGGAGAGAGGAAGAGGAGAAAGAGGAAAAGACGGTGTTATAAGGGTGTGCGTACAGATCAGATATAGTCAAAACGCAAACTGACTGTTACTGTGAAATTTATAAGTTGGTGATTACAAATTCCAACCAATTATGATATCATAATTAAATTAGTATAACTTTTGGTAGAATGTAATGTATTAACTGTATATTTGTGATGATATGTTTGTGTACGTTTATTTATTTGATTTTTTTTCGTATTTGACGTATATATATATTGTAGTGGTATAATTAAGTTATGATTTTGTATAAATAAGATTTTTAAAATATAAAATAATTATTAAAAAAATAATATAAAAAAAAAATTACTTAGAGAGCGGTTTTGAACCGCTCTCCAAGTGAAATTAATAAAAAACAAAATTAACATACAGAGCGGTTTTGAACCGCTCTCCAAGGTCTACACTTAGAGAGCGGTTCATAACCGCTCTCCAAGGTCTTTTACTTAGAGAGCGGTTTATAACAGCTCTCTTAGCTTGGAGAGCTGTCACTTGGAGAGCTGTTTTAAAAGCTCTCCAAGGTCCTTTTTCAAAGCTCTCCAAGTCCAATTCTGTAGTAGTAGTCAAGCTTTGAACTGGATCGAACATAAATTTATGTTAAATTAATCTTATTTGATATTTATTTCGAATTGAGCTAATTAAACGATTTTTTATCAAACTATATCGAATATTGAATAACTCAATTTGATGCATGGATGAAAATATCCGAAAATATCTTCGATATATTCTCGATATATCCATTTTTCGTGGTCACTGATATTGATATTAAGAAGAATCAATATTTTCACGATATTTGTAAAAAAATCTAAACTATCGATAAATATCAGTAGACAATAACAATATCGAGCCTAATATCGGTAAAATATCGAGAGAATATAAAAAATATCGAAAAATATCGAGAAAATGTCAAAAAAATTCAATAAATATCATATAAAATAACATTGTACTCCGTATATTATATTTTATATAAATTTATCACCGATATAAAATGTATTCAAATTGTTTTGTTAATTTCATGTATTAAAAGTTTGTTATTAAATTTTTATAATTTTCAAAATTTACAGATATCGATATTGGATATCGATATGTCCATCGATATTTCCACAAATTTAAGGTCTCGATATTTCTACCGATTTTCACCCTTGATTTGATGAGACACAAAAATATACAAATTTACAATGGATCAAGATAGTTATATTATATTGTTTCATAGTTGAATTAAAAAAAAAGTGAAATCAATTTATTTATATTATATCAGTATATATATATATATATATTTTTTTTTTTTTTTTTTTGCCAATAATGCTTATCTAAATATTTAATACCACCGCCATGGCTTTCATTGGATTCCTATTAATTAAATGCTGTAAGGATAAGTTTCAATTTCCCATCTTGGTTCATTTATTTACTATTTTTTAATAAAGTTACTGCAATCCTCATTTAAGAACGAGATATAAATATAAAAGTAATAAAACACGTCTTCCTACAATAATTCATAGACTGGAAATTTTTCACTAGATACATACAAAAATGATGAGTTTAAATTCTTTTTTAATTAATTTAAGCACTTCATTAATTTATCTTTCTATTATTCACAACTATCAATAATTCAGTATTTATAATAAAGGGATTAAAGTTTTTGTTAAGTTGAACTAATTTTGAGTTTGGTTTAGTCATAATAGAATACTACATCTCATAAGTTGGTTCAAATTTTAAATTCTCAGTCAAATTATCATAATTTCAGGTAAATTAACCGATCAAATCCTTAGTTCATGTGCAATTCAAAACAACCACGAATAATCGTAAATTTGTTCGTGTGCATAAAAATGTAGAAAAAAATGAATTTGATCGGAATCAAAATGTGTATTCCATCATGACTAAATTTAAAATTAGTCTTTTCAAAATTAGTTAAAGACTGCAATACCTTTAATCCTTATAATGAATAATACAAATAATTCAGTATGCTGTAAAAAAATAATTTTACGTACTTTAGCCGAATTATTGTGGTAATAAATAGATAGTATCATAATTGATTACGGGTATATCCTACCACTATTATTAATAATAATAAATGATAGTTTACATGGCATTTGAATGTAATACTAATCAATACCAATATATATGAATTTAATCTGTAAATTTTGGTGTGAATTTAATACTCATCACAATATTCCAAATTGATCTGTCAAAAAAATGTAATTGTAAATAAATGCAAATTATTTAATAAACTAACTTTATTTAATTTAGTGAATACTGAGTTTAATTCTATTAAATGTTATCATTAGGTGATAACTTAGAACTCATTAAACAAAGATTAAGTTCAAGCTTTTAAATGATTTCAATTTCATGAATAGAAGTTTAGTCTCACCCATGTCCTGAGTTCAATTGAGTCTCATTCCCAAATGATAAAGATAATAATTCGATTAACAAGTTAGGCAAATATTAAAAAATAAATATAAATTAATTAAGTTTACATATTTCTACAAGTTCTAACGTTTAAATAAAATAAAATATATTCTTTTATAATATTATAATTTAGACTAGTTCATGTCCTGAATTTAAATAAACCTTCTTCTCAAAAGGTAGAGACAATAATTCAACATGAGTAAGAAAAATATTAAAAAACTAATTAAAATAAATTAATTTCACATTATTTAAAAATCTTAAGTAATACAAAATCTTGTTAACCTAAACCTATACATAGATAATAGGTTGCTGCTATTGTAATAATTTTTCCTAAACATATTATTGACTAAAGTGCCCTCTAATATTAATATTTCTCTAAAAAAAACAAAAGAATATCATTAATCAAACGAACACGTGTACGAACAATCAAATTGTACATATTTTGGTCAAAGAAATATTTATCTTTAATTATAAAAAATTAAATAAGCCTTACAAGATTAGATTTTGGTCAAAGATATAGCTGCACAATTATAAGAAAATTAAATCAGCCGTACAAATTTGTTTAAGCGAGTTTCAACAGTTGTGAACTTTTTAATTTGTTTTGTGTGTGGGGGACAAACTCAAAGATTAAAGTGTGGTTAAGGACCATAAAGAATAAGATTTTTTTTTTTGACTTACGAACGTGTTTTATTTATTGCAATACATGTGAACTAGAATACTAAGCATTTTTGTGTTCCATTTCACGTTTCATTCTATTAATTTTTTAAATAAGTGTCGTCTTCAATATTATGAGATGTTAACATTTTTTGATATATACTAACACATGTCAATAAAATAGGTGGTAAAACACTAACATTCACATGTCCATAACTTAAAATTTCCCACAATTTGTCATGAAATATAGGGTGACACATGTAGTGTTGATATGAAACAAGATGGTGATTTTTTTTTTTTTTTATGGAACCTAAAATCTTTATAAAATATTTGTACATGTTAAAATGTAAAAGTAATTTATACATGTGGTTGATTCTATAAGAAATTCATACTCAATTTTTATATTGTTACTCTAATTCTTATACTCAATTTTTATATTGTTACTCTATATGTGTGTGTTGGTATTTGGGAATCGAAATCAAATCACACAAAACTCGATCCATATAAAAATTCTTAATCTCATATGATAAGAATTTTTAATCGAATATCATATTATATTTTATTTTATATGAGGTTGAATTATTAATATGTATATGCTATATTTATTACTCCATAAATATAAAAAACATGTTGTTCATATATTTTTGAGTTCACAAAGAATATGCGTATTCTATTTAAAAAGTTAACTTTTGAGTATATTTTCTATTTTATTAACAAGATTGAATATCTATCAACAATATTTTTTACTCGTTACTCCACATATTTTTATTATAATTAAAATATGATTTTTTTAAAAACATGCATTTACAAAAAAAAAAAATAACACACTTTTAGTAGACACGTAGAGTATAAAAAACAGGATACATATCAACATATATATATCGTCTCACTTAATACAAGAAGTAACACGATCCAAACAACAAGAATTATAACGGGGTGGGTTACACCCATAATGAATTAGGTAAAAAGTTGAATTAATATTAGTATATAATTTTGGTTTGTAATATTATATGTATATATATTGACATTAATGGTATTGATAAAATCACATCTCATAATTGGGTTGGTATTAATGAATGAATAGGAATCCAATGCATGGAGCTAGAAGATACTCTCCCATTAGACATGCAGCATGGGGTTTCGCAGGAATCCTATGTTTATTCCATTGTACTAGAAGATTCCATAATTACTCAATCTCATTCACTCTACTTTATGGTTTTCCTTTATAAACCCTAAACCCAACTTATTTACAAATTAAAATGAATTGAATATAATTTCTTTTATTAATTTAGAATTACTAATTCCAAAAATTTGGTCTAGTGGTAAAAAAATTGAAACTTATAGTTGACTTGCAATTATTACATGGCGTTAAGATTTATGAAAGAAGAAGGACCTCTATTATTTTCAGAAACGTGTTACCAATTTATTTTTTTCTATTTCACGTTATGTTTTCTTTTGAAATAGTCTCAAAACATTAATATTTGAAAAGAAGAAGATACGAGAAATAGTATAAATAAATAAGATCGTTAACTCATTTTTTTGAAAAAAAAAAGAAGAGAATTTGTCTAATTTAATAGACTACGCGAGTGTTATGTGCAATTTTTAAACCAAAAATGAATTTTGTGCAATATTTTCAAACAATGAAGAGAATATTTGAATTATGAAGTTTTAAAATAATGAGTGCTCAAATTGAAGTGAACAACCAAAACGTTAAAAATTATAGATATTAGAAATTAAATATTTATATTTTTATTGAAATAATCACTAATGTTCATCTATCTCATAAATGAATTTCCAATTTGGATATTCTTTTTCCCGGCCCACAAAGCAGCTTTATTCAGGCCCATTTACCTTCACTTGTAGGCCCATTCATCAGAATTTAGGCGGGAAAATTAAGAGTTGGCGCCAAATAGAATTGTACTCCCTCCGTCCCATAGGAACTTGCACACTTGGGTGGGCACACAATTTAAGAAATGTGTAAGAAAAAGTGTAATGAGTGATGTTTTGAGGGGTAGTTTTGTAAACTTTTATGAATAAAGTAAAGTAAAAAGTAGATTGAGTGTGAAAAAGTAATGGCATATGAGTAAATAAGAGTATATTTTGAGGGTGGGGGTTATGAAGATATTTCCTTTTATGGAGTGTGCAAATTGGTATGGGACATCCATTTATAGAAAGTGTGCAAATTCCTGTGGGACGGAGGGAGTAATGTTGTAGCCCCACATAATTCGATCTTCCCCTTATGCGAAAATACGTCAAATATCACTATTGTGGAAACGAAGTATTAGAGTGAATACTATACATATAATTAAAACAACTTAAAAATATTCACTGATCATAAAGTCCAAATTCGGATAGTCAAGAAAATTTGTGAAAATATACTGTAGCATTTTATAATGTGTAACAAGTAACAGCAATACACTTTGTTTACAACAAGCATTCGTGTCATGAATCACATTCAAATTAATATATTCCACCGTATACGTCGCAAGGACGAAATCTAATCAAGAATGTAGCTAATCGAATACAATTAATACAAACGTCGAATAAACTAGCAACGATGGAGTAAAGTGTGAATACATAGAACCCAGCAAGGGAGATGAAGCATACATATGTAAATGTAAGTAGCACTGTTCCATGCCCAAAGGGACTCTGCCCAATCCCAGAATTCATCAAATCTAACGTTGCCAAAACCGTTTAACGCACCTTTTACCAGAAGAAATGCAATGGGAGGAAACGCTAAAATTACCAATAGCATGCTACAAGCTCCACGAGCAATGGCCTTCCTGGGGTTTAATCTATAATCGAGCCTCAAGGGTACGACAGTCAAACACAAAGGAATTAGTAGCAATGCTCCGATTTCTGCAGTTGCAAAGTTTATTATAGACATGAGACAGAGCCCGATAAAGGCAGCAGCAACGGTTACTGACTTAAGGAGGGTCCATTCTCTTGTAATTGAGGATGAAAACGAACCGGATGCTGCATATGTGAAGAAGAGGCTAAGAATTGAAAACGTGAACCAAAGTGCGAGGTTGATTGATGGTGAGGAATTGGGAATTTTGTTGAGAAAATATGGAATCAATGTTACAATTGCACCCCATAAGTAGACAAAGAGTACGGTTTTTGCAGCATAGAGCCATTTCCATGTAGGGGCAGATTCGTCCTTGCCAGAATTTGATTTGCTGGCATCAGAAAATAGAGAGGCAGCAACCAATGGAAGGGGAGCAACGAGCAAAGCAAAGGCAATCATGTACACTCCAACTGAAACAAATCTACTAGGGGACGTCATGAGATACAGAAAAAAAGACTGATGAAACTTCTCGAGAAGATTATTCACAGAACGTACGATTCCTTCAACCAACCTGTAAGTACAGAGAATTCACCTTCAGCTGGAGGAACATAAACTATATGAACACATGCATATTCACCAAGAGATAAATAAAGGAAATAGCACCAGAAAATCGAAAAGGTCGGGGCATGAATCATTAAATATTAGTAGTAGATAATATTTCTAAACAATTATAATGAGTTTGCGCAAAACATAATCTTGATAAAGGAATCATCTACGTTGCTTGATTCAACAACATTATGGGGCAAAAGGAAGAAATTAAGTAACACTCACCTGCCAACACGCAAGAGAAATAGAACCCTCTGACTTGAAGCATACTTTGGTGAAATTTCCATAGTGATTGCATCAACTTGATAATCACGGAAGGCACCATGTGGACCAGTGGGAACACCTAATGCCTGATAATAATTTAAAAAAAAAAAAATGGTGAGCATAAACACAAATAAATAGTGGCTGTTACCCACATATTTAAGCCCATGGGAAGGATAGAGGAGTAAAAATTAGAAAATTCAATTTCATTTACAACTAAAAGACGGGAATTCTCGGGATGTAATGGTATCCATGAAATCAAAAGAATCACCTGGTTATATAGGGAACTGGCGAGAGTCGCACATCCTTCAACATAATCTGAAACAGGGATCCCAAATTTCCATTCTGGGTTTAAGCTTTTAGCCACCTTTCCAATCAACTCCAGTAGTTCACCAAGACTGTACAACCACCAAGAATCAAGCAAAGACCAAATCTTCTCCACCCTGACTTGTAAACCCTGTCCGTGAACAGCCAAATAATTAACTATATTGATGAGGTCCAGATTTGGCATTTGCCCATTAGAAGCTTCAGCGTATATATTGAGAACATCCTTCTCCAAATCCACGCTGTTATCAGCAACCTTAATCACAAGTGCAGCAGCCATTGTGCCAGCACGTCGAAATCCATTAGCCACTACATCTCCCTTAGTTGCACCACACATTTCTAGATTCTGCTTCAAGTCACCAACTGAAAGCGTATTATAATCTCTTAGCCATGCAGAAACTGCTTCATATTCTCCATGCCTCGAATCAGCAGCAAGCCATATAATATCTTTAGCAAGCCAAGAAACTCGAGAGAGGAGAGAGAAGACAGTGTACGCGACCCCAAGAGATAAAGCTTCACTCATACTGGCCTTGACAGCATTGTAAGGTGTTACAATTACAATAGCTTCCTTTCCATCACCATGTGGAGCTCTTATTATTCCAACTGTATTGATCCCATAAGAAGTACAGCTGTAGTTCTCCTGGATCGTTCCAGCATCGGGTCCCAAGAAAAAATGCAGTGGATGAAAATTATCTGATGGGGGCTGGAACTTGTGGTAATTTACTTCGCCACCCAACTCCATTATGTGTCCTGCTATAATCTCTGGAATCTCACTGCATGCACACATTTTGGAGGCAGGAATCAAGAATGGGAAAAAGTCTTAACAACCAATGGAATTAAAAGATGCAGCATAAGAGATGGGCAAACAAGAGAAAAAAAAAGATGATAAATTGTAAACTATTGAGAAAAAAAAAGATGATAAATTGTAAACTATTAAGGTTTGTGTCCTCCATGTTAGATCAAACATCGTTAAGGACGTGGAGCTTTATTAAATTCAAGCATGTCATCCCGCAGTTCAATAAGCTAAAGAATAATTCTTCAATAAAGGTCAAAGCGGGGAGAAAGAAACTTTAAGCCCAATTTAAGGCAAAACAAGGTCAGTCTTCTTAAAAATATAGCTACTAGAAAAAGAAAAAAATATACATACATGCCAGTTTTGGTAGACTTAGGATCCAGATTCAGAATCCTGTTCAAAAAGATCATCCCATCTGAAGCATCACTATTAGAGAGCATAGGGCTCCCAGAACCTGCAAAGTGTCAATTCAAAAATATGAAGGGACAAAATCATCGGCAATAAAATGAATCTAAAATCAGGAATTGATTTTTTTCAGATGATAACTCTCATTAGCTTCATTTGACTACCCGTCACTAACCAATGCAAAGCATCCAAAATTTGCACTTCTTGGAACAAAGTAATACAGATTAATTCTTTTTTTTCAATATAATACAAAAATATAAGTACACTAATACAGATCACAAACAAATTAAGTCATGCTCCAATTTTCATTATAGTTCATATCCGTAACCAGGAAAATCTCTAGAAATTTGCGCATAAAACTACAATATCAACCATTAATATACCACAAAACAATCTTACAGAAAAGAGGGGAATGAAAAACCCACCTGGCATTAGCGCATTCTCGGAAAAATAAGTGTTCTTGGCTAGAGCAGGCAAAAGAAGGAGAGCTAAAATTCCAGCTGTACAACATACTACACTGCAATTTGTACCAAAAACAGTTGACAATTCTTCATACCAAATTGACCTTCCAATTATTCTCAAAATCTGTAAAGCATAACATACCTGACAAAGAGACGGTGATAAACGAGAAATAGTCCAATGCGAATAATTGGTCGAGGCTTCGGTTTGACGGCAGATTCGGTTGCTGCCATCGTCTCCGCCATTTGGCGTTGAGCTGTTCAACTTTCGCCCTCTACAAGACTACAACAGAGGGTAACTTGTAAGTTTTGAGCTGTTCGACTTTCGCCCTCTACAGTATATATTAGGGAGATTATTACAACACGAGAACGTGAGATATGGAGTATTATCCATGAGTGTTTTGCAGTATGTCGTGAAAGCCATATAATTATAATTTGATTGTTTGATAGGACAGACAATTCATGAGTAATAAAATGTACTGTACAATTTTTTCCATGTATTGAATTGAAAACTCAGAATTACACATCTCCAGAACTTTCGGTTTAGGGTTTTGCAACAAAAGGTACATAGTTCTGCGTCCAGTTAAGAATTAAAAATCAAGAACTCATCTCCAGAATCCTACAACTAGCTGAAAATAAGAATTAAGAACTTTTATCAATTACCCTCATCAATTAAGAACTCCTACAGCATATCCAGAACTAAGAACTATCAAATTACCCTTTCTGTAATTAAGAACTCTTATCAATTACCCTTCCTGTTCGTAAAGTTCAACTAGTTCAGAGAGCATTAATGGCAGATTTCACTATTTTAAATTGAACAAAAAATATCAAACCAAGGAATCGAACCAGAATACTGAAAATTGAATAAGAAAACCATACCCACAATGTGCAGGGGTTCTACACTTCGAAGAATAATGCAATCTGCAAGGCGGAGGTAGGGTTCAGGACGATTCACAGATCCCCGATTCAGGAGAAAAATCTGTGATTCGCAGCGCGAGAGCAGCGACGACGGCAAATCGGCAATGACTGTTTACAACACTACAGACCAACATTCAGAATATTTTTATTCAAAATGTTGATAGTTGAAAATAAAACGTGGAATATTGCAAAATTTGCTCAAGTAGAGAGTTTTACTTTTACCAAAAAAATTAGCCACTTTTGATTTTCACCATCAAAAAAAAAAAAAAAACACTCTCACTATTTTTATTTTACAAAAATGTTAGTAATTATTATGAGTGTATTAATTTAGATGATATTTACTTTGAGCTGTTTGTCAAAAAAAAATACTTTGAGCTGTTTGTGATTTTTAAAATAGATTTAATTTAGATGATATTATTATATTATTGTTGGGTGAGATTATAATTAGTTAATTATTTAATGATTGAATATATTATATTATTGTAGTATTGTTAAAACATATTATAATGATTAAAGTGATATTATATAAATATAACTTTACGATAAATTAATATGTTTGATATAGATAGTTTTAAGTGAATTTTTAAATTGATTTTTAAATCACCAAATAGAACGGATGTAGGATATTAAAATTTAAAACCTTGAATTTTAAAATCAAAACTAAACATCATCTTATACAAATCAGAGTAAATATATTTTTCGACTTTTAAGCTATATCGATTTAAATTTATATGCTCTAAATTTTTTTACTTTAAGATTAGTAGTCTATATTTATAAAGTTGTATTTTACTCTAAATTTTTTTACTTTAAAATTAGTAGTCTATATTTATAAAGTTGTATTTTAGTCCATCGTAATTCAAATTTAAAAATATGATTATTTGAAAAAAAATACTAGTCACCCCTACTTACCCCTTTCGCCTTCCTTTCCTTAAAAACATTCTTGGACTTGGGGTATTTTGGTCCTTTTACCATTATTTAAAAATATAAATTAGGGTGTAAAACAGTACTATCAAATCAAAGGGCTTGTACCATCGCAGAAGATAAACGGTCCACTTTCACTCGGATAGGGTTTACGGGTACAACCGAACGGCAAAATTAGCCGTTTTGCTACCGACAGCGCCGCCGTCAAACCCTAAAACCGCCGTCTCCCATGGATGAACACCAACATACCAGCGAAATCAACCCCATGGCAGAGAGAGAAAACGACGGCGTCCGTAGAAACCCTGATAACGTGAATTTTGAGAGCTCTCATCCCCACTCCGGCGATGGAGCTAGTCCTGGGTAATTTGATGCTGCTCTTTTGGTTTTTTGATTTAATTCAATTAGTTTTGTTGATGTTTTTCAATGTTTTATGCGAGGTAGTAAATTATTTGTTGGAGGACTTGCTCGAGAAACAACTCCTGGTAACGCCCAAGTTTTTTTCTTTTTAGATTACATTGGTTTATGTTAAATTTGATGCAAGATTATGATTTAGGAAATTATCTGAAATAAAATTAGGTTATGTGTTATTTGATTTTTTTGTCCTGTTTTGAGTATTAAAGCATTGTTATTGTTATATGCCTTTGTTGATTTGAGTGTAATGTGAATTGCAATGTGGGTCGATGATGCAGAGCAATTTATCAAACATTTTAGTAAATATGGGGAAATTACGGACTCGGTGATAATGAAGGATAGGAACACGGGGCAGCCCCGTGGATTCGGGTTCGTGACATATGCTGATGCTGCTGTGGTAGATGAGGTCATTGAGGACACTCACATATTTCATGGAAAGCAAGTAGGTAGCCCGGTTTTAATGGGAATATTACATTATTACTGCAAATCTTGATGCAGTTTGTTTATTATTTTGAGCTCTTTTTTTGTTCAATTGGGTTTATTTATCTATATTTTGCAACTTTGAACTTTCAAAGGTAGAAATAAAGAGAACTATACCTAGAGGAGGGGGATCCAAAGATTTCAAGACTAAGAAGATTTTTGTTGGTGGCATTCCAGCAACTGTAAGCGAAGGTAATTTCAAGTTCTTTCTTCAAAAATAGCATATGCCATTTGAAAAACAAAAATCCGTTGAAAAAATTGGGCTGCATTTTTTGTGTACCAGATGAATTCAGGGACTTCTTCTCAAAATATGGTGAGTTGAAGGAGCAACAGATTATGAGGGATCATGCTAGTGGCCGGTCTCGTGGATTTGGATTTGTAACATTTGAGTCTGAACGGTCTGTTGATGATCTGTTAGCAAATGGCAACAAGATTGACTTTGCCGGAACTCAGGTACGTAGATTTCCCCAACCCTTGAACGAGCCATTACTTACAGTACTAGTTTACTGAGCTAATATTTTTTCACACTTTCATGATATCATTTGGGTTGAAATAAGTCTAATTGCAACACGTGGGGAAAGTAGTTTCTCCTTACGATAGCTATACATCCACTTTCGGTTTAAATCTTTTAACTACCTCGAATAGGACAAGAACAGTTCGTTGGAGTTTTTATTTGTTTTTTCCTTCTGCCAATCAAATAAGTAGGTACCTAGCTATTTAAATGATATTTTTTTCTTTTCCAAAAAAAAGTTCTACATAAAGACACATTTTTATCTACTAGTATATCACGACAAATCTCATAATGAATGCACTCATCTTCCATGCTAGTAGTTCGTTGGAGTTTTTATTTGTTTTTTTTCCTTCTGCCAACCAAATAAGTAGGTACCTAGCTATTTAAATGATATTTTTTTCTTTTTCGAAAAAAGTTCTACATAAAGACACATTTTTTTTCTACTATATAACGACAAATCTCATAATGAATGCACTCATCTTCCATGCTAGTAGTCGATAGGCTGCAAGCTGGTATATAATATGCATTCTTTTAATAGTACTTTTACTTCATTTTCATAGTGATTGGTAAACAACTGTTCTTTGTGATTTAAGGGTGTGTTTTTGTTAATGGCCCCCCACCCCCCATTTTTATTTCAAATCCAAGTCCTCGTTTGTCAAACTGGATTTCGGTATATGATTTTATTTTTTATAAAACTTTACCCTGTAATACCTACGATACACTCATTTTACTTCTCATTTTCACACAATTTTCAATACACTATCAATCGTTTATCTCTCACTTTTTAATTGTTATGATCTACCCAACTCAACAATCTCTCTCCTTTTTACAATACACAATCAATCATCTATCACCCTCTATATTCAAAATCCTACCTTATCAAATCCTAAAAAATCTACACTCCCAAACATCTACTAAATCCAATTAAACCTTTTACTATTCATCAAATCCGCGTACTGGATTTCAAATCCAAACAAATTCATGAACAAGCACCCCCCAAGTTTGTCTGGTTGAATGTTATATCCAAGGTAGTTAAAAGCGCTCGCTTTGTCGCTTAAGCGCTCAAAGCGAGGCGTACAAAGAGGTTATTGCTTCTTTACCTTTCAAGCGAGGCGATTTCAATCAAGCGCTCGCTTTGAGCCGCTTTTTGCGCTGTTCTCTGGGGAAGAAAGCGGTTGTTATTTACGCTTGACTGAAATTAGGGTTGGACTGGAGTTTTTTTCTATTAAACCTAATGTTAAGTAATTAGCCCATTAGAATAATTAAGAAAAGCCCATTCCTTACTAAAACCCATCTGCTCCTAAAGACCTAGAGCCCTATATCAGATTATATTGGCACCAATAGTTTCTTTTCTCAGAAGAATGGCACGCAATTGTGCCCTATATCAGATTATATTGGCACTAATTCACCTTTTTGCTGGAATTAGGAACCTAATATTGTGTTGGTTATTTTGAATTATGAAATATCTAAGGACAAACTTCCATATTTATCACTTTGTCCTATGTGTTATACTATGTTTAATATGTATAAAATATTTATGAAATGGTGTGCATCACTTCGGTGAAGCGCGCTGTTATTTTGCGCTTAAAGCGTTGAAGGATCTTTTCGCTTTGAGTGCGCTTTCCGCTTTTAACTACCTTGGTTATATCTATAAAGTGTTTACATTATTTTAAGTAGTTTGCATTCATCGACTAAAAGTATCTCTTTCCTTTATCATGTAGGTGGAGATCAAGAAAGCCGAGCCAAAGAAGCCAAATGCCCCACTTCCACCATCCAGGCATCAGAACAATTCTAGAGTTCCATTTGGTGGCGGGCATCGAGAATCTTATGGTGGGTATGGCGGTAATTTTGGCGCAAGTGCTTATAGATCAGGTGGAGTCTATGGTGGTAGAGCTAGGGAGTACGGTGGATACGATGGAGCTGAATATCCCAGTTATGGTGGATATGGTGCTGTAGCTGGTGCTGGTGGTTATGGAGGTTATAGGATGGACCCTACATTAGGATACTCGAACCGTCTTGGGGGTGGGTTTGGTCGAGGCTACGATTTAGGTAGCGAATATGGTGGTCCCAGAGATAGCTATCCAGGATACGAAGGCGGTGGCTACGGCGGTGGTTATGATGGTGGTTTTAGCGACGGCTATGGAGGTGGAATTGGCGGTTCGGTTTATGGGAACAGAGGCGGATATGGCGGTGGTGCAGGTGCGGGTGCACCCGCACCGGGTGGAAGGTATCATCCTTATGGAAGGTAGGGAGGTTTAGATACTTGTTATTTGTTGCACTAGGATTCACATCTTCTTAGCTCTGTTGTTTGAAAGATGTAGTGGTTAGTCTGCTTCCATATTTAATTTTTCTCTAGTTATCCTTTTTTTTTTTAGAAGAAATATGTTTCAGCTGGAATTTTTCTTCTATTTTTCTACCTAAATGCTTAAATAGATATTGCTACCTTTTTTATATTGAATTTGGTGAACTATTATAAATATGATTTTGGAGGTGACAGTACACCAAAATTAGTTGAATTGAATATATAGTGAACTTTAAAGTAATGATATGAAGAGTAGTATTTATTTTAGGATATACAAACTTTTGTAAAATAGACGAAAAAGAAAAGTATGCTAACTTATTGTGGAACTGAGGGACTAAAACGTTTTGATTAGTCACTCCTTATTAATTTAGATAATATTTTGCACATTTTAATTTTAATGTTACGTAGATATACTTTTTAACGAGGTGGAAATAGTTTAGTAGGGCCCGTTTTAAGATAAAATAGGCTTGGCCACCACGCATAGGGTTGACCAATCTACTTGCTTGCTACCCAATCTCAAGTCTCTCTATTTAATCAAAACCAAAAACCTTGAATTCCCCCATCACCACCCAATTATACCCTCCAAACACAACCAAAAATGAAGAAAGAAGGGAACTATATTCACCTCCAAACACAACCAAAAATGAAGAGAGAAGTGCGCCAACATGGGGTGGTCCGAACCTCTCCGACCCCGTCAGTGTCGGGTCCGCAGTCGAGGCAGAACGAGCTGGGCTCTGCCCCGACCGCGGGCACCTTCACTTGGGTCACCCCCATACCCACCAACAAGTATGGCCGTCGAAAATCCGACATTTGCCACGTCACTCTAGCAGGCAAGTCCAAGGACAAGGTTAAAGGGGTTCAGAAGATGAGATCGTCGTCCAAGGTTTTGAACAACGTTTCCGGGTTTAAATCCGCTACGGCGGTGCTCCACTATTTGGATGATCATGAGTATGATGATGAATCATATGATCATCATGAGATTGAAGAAATTGATGGTGTTGAACAATGTGCAAGATTAACTGAACTTCTCTCACTATATTTATAAAGTCGGATCCTGAGATTTTAGGGGGCATATATATATATATATATATATATATATATTTATATAAATGACTTTAACAAAAGATGTGTGACACATTTTATAGTGTGATGAAAGATGTGTGACAAAATACTTCTTTTTTTGTAATGAATAAAATACAAATGCCATGTGCAAATTTTGTGCACATTTCGTGCAAATTTTGTACAAATTTTGTGCACATTTCGTGCATGATATGTATATGCATGTTTCATGCACGGTCCATATGTACACATTTCATATTTATTTTAAAAGTTTTTTTTACCTTTAGATGTTTTTTACACCTTTCTTTTTACACCTCTCCTGTGAAAAAATAATGTCTGTAAACATTGAAAAAATGCTATATACCGAGAGAATGAATATGTCAATGCTGCACTAAGAGCATGAAAAAAAAGACAAGGGAAATTTGTTCCATCATGAAATTAATTAGAAGGAAATAGATCGATGAAATATACTCCTAATTTGGAGTAGTACTCTTACTAGTAGTAGTGGGGTTGTATATTTATAGACATACGCCACCCCTTCATTTGCTTTTGATATTTTAATGAATCTTAGTAAAAAAAAAAAATGAACCGAGTAAAAAAAGCAGCCAAAAGGTTAGATAAAAATTATGACCCCTTCATTTGCTTTTGATATATGTAATTGATCATTTTTATTGTTCCCATCTAATTGGCATATTTTTTTAAATGTCATTATCTCACTATTTCTGTACCTTTTTATTTTTTCCGATTGAACCGAGCACTAAATGCATTTTTCGATTGTCTCTAAAATTCTAGAAGAAAGAAACTTTTACACCACCATTTTGTTCTTGAGTTATGGCATTTACATGGTATACTTTCTTGCCCTATATCTATCCGAGAAGCTCGATTGCTTCCTTGCCTATGAACAAAGTCCATAAATCTAATTTCAATTCTTGCTACCGTCTCACAAGTCACAATCATGCACATTTGGGGGGCGTTTGCTTGGAATCCTTCAATGAGAATGGCATCAGAATCATTGAATAGAGTAAAATATATACTGTGAGAACGATAGTTACGTTGTTAGTGTTGTGCTATAATCTTGAAATAAGTGGAGACAGAAAATGATATTAGGCAGAAATGGACCTATACATCCCGAGGTTAGGTAACCACATCAAATACCTATGCTCATTCCCATTCCCATTCCCATTGAAGTTATTTTGAACCAAAAACGCCTCCTTAGTTTGTTCTCAATAGTACCAATAAAACTTCCTAAAAGGGGTATCATCACATTTCTATCGCAGGCAAGGCCGTTGCTCACTGAAGCAATCGAGGCACGTAATTTCGGAGATCTCGTAGATCCTCGGTTGGAAAACAATTACGTTGAAAGTGAAATGTTCTGGATGATTGAAGCCGCTGCAGCTTGTGTGCGTCATTCAGCTATCAAAAGACCGCGGATGACTCAGGTAAAGTTTCACTTAACTGCTCCAACTTCATAGTAAGTTTCATAAAAAAACTCTTAAAATAAGTATGAAATGTGTACATATGGACCGTGCATGAAACATGCATATACATATCATGCACGAAATGTGCACAAAATTTGCACATGGCATTTGTATTTTATTCACTACAAAAAAAAAGTATTTTGTCACACATCTTTCATCACACTATAAAATGTGTCACACATCTTATTCAAGTAATTTATTTACGTAAAACAATTTCACTAGACTATATAACTCAAACATCTTGTCAATCTAAAAGTTTCTTTGTGCGTGACTAGGCTTGTGAGACGGGAGGCGTGATTGGGATGCTGGTGGTGGAGGGGACGGCGGCATGCAGAGAGCATGCCGCCGGAGTTTTGCTAAAGATATGCAAAACATGCAAGGAGAATCTTGAACCTTGAGTTGAACAATAGGACTTGTTCTCCAACTTGAAACTCCCTCCTTTCAATCATCTTGTCATGAAATCTCTTGGCTCTCTCTTTGTGAATCTTGGAGTTCTCAAAGGCTCCATTCCTAAACTCATCAAGCTCATTAAGCATCATCTTCCTTCTTTCTCCGGATGCCTTAAGATCAAGATTCAACTCGTTAATAGCCCAACGAGCTCTCAACTCCACTTCCACGGGTAGATGACAAGACTTGCCATACACAAGTTGATAAGGAGATGTGCCCAAAGGTGTCTTGTAGGCGGTTCGATATGCCCAAAGAGCATCGTCCAACTTGATGGCCCAATCCTTCCTCTTTAACCCAACGGTCTTCTCCAAGATTTGCTTCACTTCTCGATTAGCAAGCTCCGTTTTTCCATTAGCTTGAGGGTGATAAAGTGTGGTCACCCTATGCTTCACTCCATACTTTGTCAAGAGTTGATCTAGCCATCGGTTGCAAAAGTGTGAACCACCATCACTCACTAGTGCTCTTGGAGTGCCAAAACGAGTGAAAATGTTCTTCCTCAAAAAGTTAAGGACTACCTTGGCATCATTTGTAGTGGTTGGAATGGCCTCAATCCATCTAGAGACATAATCAATGGCCAAAAGGATGTAGGAAAATCCATGAGAAGTGGGGAATGGCCCCATAAAATCTATCCCCCACACATCAAAGAGCTCCACCTCAATCACATTCTTCATAGGCATCTCATGCCTCTTTGAAATGTTCCCCATCCTTTGACACTTGTCACACTTCTTCACAAAAACCTCACAATCCCTAAAGATGGATGGCCAATAGAAACCACTTTGAAGAACTTTATGAGCCGTCCGATTTGCTCCAAAGTGCCCTCCATAAGGGGATGAATGGCACTCTTCAATCACTTTTTCCCACTCATTTTCCGCTAGGCACCTCCTCATGATCATGTCCGAACACCATCTATAGAGGAATGGATCCTCCCAAACATAGAACTTGGCATCATGATAAAACTTCTTCTTTTGATGGAATGAGAGGTTTGGTGGTGGTGTTCCGGTGGCTATGTAGTTCACAAAGTCGGCGAACCATGGACATGTTTCTTTGATGGAAAGAATTTGCTCATCGGGAAACCACTCCTTGATAGGGACTTGGATGTCTTTTTCCTCCACATTCTCAAGTCTTGAGAGATGATCCGCCACCACGTTTTCAAAACCTTTTCTATCCCTTATCTCCACGTCAAACTCTTGCAAAAGGAGCACCCATCGTATCAACCTTGGTTTAGCCTCTTTCTTCTCAATCAAGTACTTGAGAGCCGTGTGATCCGTGTACACTATGGTCTTAGCTCCCACCAAGTATGCTCTAAACTTGTCAAAGCTATAGATCACGGCTAGCATCTCCTTCTCCGTTGTAGTGTAATTCTTTTGAGCCGGATTCAAGGTTTTGCTTGCATAGTAGATCACACGAAAGAGCTTGTCTCTCTTTTGGCCCAAAGCTACTCCAATGGCATAATCACTAGCATCACACATGATCTCAAACGGTTGACTCCAATCGGGTATCACCAACACGGGAGCTTTGATCAAGGCCTCTTTTAAGATTTCAAACGACTTCACACATTTTTCACTAAAGATGAAAGTGGCACCCTTCTCCAACAATGAACACATGGGCTTGGCTATCTTTGAAAAATCCTTGATGAATCTTCTATAAAAACCGGCATGCCCAAGGAAACTTCTAACCACCTTCTCATTGGTTGGTGGAGGTAACTTCTCGATTGCCACAATCTTTGCTCTATCAACTTCAAGTCCCTTAGCCGACACCTTGTGCCCAAGCACAATTCCTTCCTTCACCATGAAGTGACATTTATCCCAATTGAGCACCAAGTTAGTATCTATGCATCTTTGTAAAACACAAGAGAGGTTATGTAGACATGTATCAAAGCAATGACCAAATACGGAAAAATCATCCATAAACACCTCCATTATGTTTTCAATCATGTCATGAAAAATAGCCATCATACATCGTTGGAAGGTGGCGGGAGCATTGCACAATCCAAATGGCATTCTCCTAAAAGCAAAAGTACCATAAGGGCAAGTAAAAGTTGATTTCTCTTGGTCCTTAGGATCAATCAAAATTTGATTGTATCCCGAGTAACCATCAAGAAAACAATAATACTCGTATCCCGCCATCCTATCCAACATTTGATCAATAAAAGGCAAAGGAAAATGATCTTTCCTAATGGCATTATTCAACACACGATAATCAATGCATACTCTCCACCGCACAATGGTCCTAGTGGCAATTGCCTCTAAGGTATCGGTTGTAACCATAGTCATGCCCCCCCTTCTTAGGTACCACTTGTGTTGGACTCACCCACTCACTATCACTTATGGGAAATATTATATCATTATCTAACCACTTCAACACCTCTTTTCTTACTACCTCTTGCATAATGGGATTCAATCTTCTTTGACCTTGGGCTTTAGGCTTAATAGACTCATCTAGTCTAATTTTATGCATGCAAATATGAGCCGGTATACCCTTCAAATCCGAAATATCCCAACCAATAGCCGATTTATAAGTTCTAATCACCCTAAGTAATTTTTCTAATTCAAGCTCATGCAAGTATGAAGAAACAATAACCGGAAAGAGGTCACCTTGTTTAAGATAAGCATATCTCAAGTGATCCGGAAGTGGTTTCAAGTCGAGCTTCTTCCCCTTCTCTTGAGCTTTTGGTTCCTCCTTAGCTCCATCCTTTTGTGCTTCCAATGAGTAACAAGAGGGCCAAGTGTCAAGATTTTTGTTAGGAACTCTTTGACACTCTTCAAGTGAAACCCCCCCAAACTTGGCTTCTTGTCGTATCTCCATGAATTTCTCCTCCTTCTTGATTGGAAGTTCCTTCAAAACATCAAGAGAAGACATGTATTCAAACAATTCTATATCATTAAGCTCATCAAAATTGAAATCAAAAGGAATAGAAGAGAGTGAATTAAGAGAGTTTCTTATGCAAAGGTCAAGTGGATCCTTTGATTTGCTCTTTTCCATGTGCATATCCACACAAGGTTGCACACTATTGATCATGTTGCACTCAAAGACCTCATCCTCATCATCTCTAAACTTGATGGCCTTGTAGATGTTGAACAACACTTTCTCATTGTTCACTTGAAGCTCCAACTCCCCTTTCCTTACATTTATGATGGCCCCAATGGAGAATTTCGAGATTTTTTACGAAGGAATTCTGAACTACGTAATAGCGACGTGCATCAACAACTGTGGGCCGACTTGGTTGAGCATATTTGGACAATTAACAATTTATCGTTTTAATTTGAATGTTGTACTCTATAATTTGCTTTAATTACTTGTAAGATTTTAATATTGTACTCTTTAATTTTTAAAATTGTTTGTATTGTTTTAATTTGAATATTTACATTATTTAACAAACAAATTTTCAGTATTTACAAATAATTTATTCGAATATTTTGTTAGTTTTCAATTAATTTGTAATCAATTACTAGGAGTATATTTTATTTAATACAATTGATAAATAATATTATAACTAAAAAATATTTGGTTATTGAAAATGTGAAATATGAGAGCACCTCCAATGGTTGGATGGATGTCCATAACCATTGTGGCTAAACTTATCCATGGGAGAACCATAAAAAATAGTTATGGATGGATGAACCATTATGAGTGTAAATTTAAAAAATTGAGTGTTTAATGAAATGGTGATGTGGAGATAATGTGGAAGAGAGAAGTTGAATGGATGGACAAGCCATTGGAGATACCCTTCTTAATAGAGGTTATGGATGGACAATGCATATCGTTTGCTAGGGACCTCCAGTCCCTGTATGATATTTTCATGAAATAAATATACTAATTAATGGAGTATCACTTAACCGGCCGGTTAATATGCATGATAGGACACCTTTAAATTTGTCCCCGTGATAATATCTAAGATGGAAATGTGTCACACTACTCAACAGGGATCTACAATTTAACCTATTAAAACTCGATTTGACTTGACTTGACTTGTATAGAGAATAATTGAAAGTTGTATTTTGTTAGGAATTAATATACAAGAATTAATTACCCACCTCTCTACAAGTTCGGACTTTTAGATGAGACGAAATTCTTTCATGGCAAAACGACCTGGGTTCGATTCCTGTTGAAAGCACTCCACCCATTTAAATTGTCCACTCGATGAACGACCTGGGTTCGATTCCTGTTGAAAGCACTCCACCCATTTAAATTGTCCACTCGATGGGCCTCCTCCCCAAAGAGGGTAAGAGGTGTTAATTCGGCCCACGAGTGAGGGGGAGTGTTAGGAATTAATATACAAGAATTAATTCCCCACCTCTCTACAAGTTCGGACTTTTAGATGAGACGGAATTCTTTCATATTTTATTGTTACTCATAATTTCCAATGTGTTGCAATGAAATATTCAAATCAATTTTTATTTTTATTTTCATTCAATTGTTTGTCAATATTCTTGAATTTCACGTGGATAAGTGTGACATGACTTTCTGATGTGCGAGATTATTGGCTTTCGCCTTTTATAATATGTTACCCCAATCTTGCAACAATTATTTTGAGAGAATTTTACTGAACATAAAATTTGGAACAATAATAGAAGAATTAAAAGTATGGAATGAAAGAATAAAAATAGTCTTAATTAAAAAAATAATAAGCGATCTTGTGGGTGACGTATATAAATTAGAAAAAACTTTTTAGATGATAAATAACTCCGAGTGACTAGTCAGATTTTTTTTTATTATTATTATAGGGGACTTAGTAAACATTACTATTATTATAAAAATAAATAGACGTATACTTACCAAAATTTTCTATTTTTTATATAATTTCCAAGACATTTTATTACATTTATTAAAATTGAAAAAGTTAGACTTAATTTATTTTTTGTAGAAAGGTCTTTTATTATTCCTGACTCATAAAACACGAAGCAGTGTCCAAAATGTGAAGATATTAGTATTATCAACATTTTTATAAAAAATAAGAAATCATTTTCTATCTTTAGTTAGAATCTAACCCCCTTGACATCCGTCCAAATTTTAATATTTTATCGGTTGGACAATGAATGCTTTAAAAATATATTAAAATATTATTAGGCACTCCTACAATTTTTATAATACAATACTTCTAAATGTAAATGTACAAAATTTAAAACACACTAAACTAAATAAATCTTTAACCTCACATAATCGGGATAGACTACAGAGTTTCAAATAATGCTCAATTTAAATACCTGAGTGATTTGAACATAAAAATTACAAAAAGAGGAATAAAGATAAGTATATGGAGAATCTGAGATCAAAAAAATATAATGATATAAAAGGTAAATATATGAAATTAATTTTAAAGATAAGAAGGGTAAGAAACTTTCCGTATTTGAGTATAAAAATTAATGTAAAAAAATAAATATGAAAATTGATTTAGAACATGCGATATATTTTTTATTAGTAATAGCAAAAAAAAATAGACTATAATATTAAATACATACAATAAATTAATAATTATATTCTTTTTTTTTATTAGGAAAATTACAAAAGATGTCAATTTTTTTTGTCGGTGGAATTCTCATCTATAATAATCTATAAATAGGCTTGGCCAACACGCATATCATAGCATAGTTGAACCAATCTACTCGCGTGCTCGGCAATCTCAATTCTCTTCCTATTTAAACACAACCAAAACCTCTAATTTCAATCACCATTCAATTACATCCACCCAAAACCCGATAAAAAATGAAGAGAGAAGGGCGCCAACACGGGATGGTCCGAACCTATCCGACCCCGTTGGTGTCGGGTTCGCGGTCGAGGCTGAACGAGTTAAGCTCAGCCCCGACCGCGGGCATATTCACTAGGGTCACCACCAAGCCCACCAACCACTCCAAGTTCACGGGCAAGTGTGGTCGTCGAAAATGCGAAGACTGCCACGTCACTCCGGCGTGTAAGTCAAAGGACAAGGTCAAGGGCGCTCAGAAGATGAGAACATCTTCCGAGGTTTTGATCACCTCGAGGGTGATCGATGCCCTACCCGGTTTCAACGTTTCCGGGTTTAAATCCGCTACCGCGGTTCTCCACTATTTGGATGACCATCGCGATCATCATGATCATCATGACGATGATCATGATGATGTTGATGATGATGAAACATCTCATGGTCATCATCATGAGATTGAAGAAATTGATGGCGTTGACCATGATGATGATGTTGATGATGATGAGGATGTAATGAGTTTCTGTGAGGTAGGGGTTGTTTGGCAAGAAATTGATGGAGATGAAAGTTGGTGTTTCGTGGAAGAAATGTGATTTAAAAAGTTGTTTATCATAATTTTTATTTTCAATTGTTTGCCAAATTATTGGGCAATGCTAATAAATAATGATTTTAGTTATGTATGAATTTCTTGTGGATAAGTGACATGCCTTTCTGATGTGTAAGATTCTTGGTTTTTGCATTTTATAACAAAGTTGTTGTAATATTTAATTATCTAATTATATGAGTTAAAGGTATGAGATGAAAGAATAAAGAATATCCTTAACTAAAAAATATTAAGCGATTTCTAGGTGGGGTAAATTGAGAATTTTTTTTGGAATAAAATTTAGATTCTAAAAAGTTTATCCTCTTTTAGGTGTAATGAAAATGGTAATATGAATAATTTTTTTTATAAATTGCTAAAAAAAAACATTTATTAAGGGGAGGGAGTACCTCATCCAATATCTTAACGGATATAGATCCTCTCCATTTCTTTTGATAACTTTCTTATAAATTTCGGAGAGATAGACATATTGATCGAGTAGGTCTTTATACTTTTGTACTTCAAATAATTATTTTATCATGTGTTCATCTCTTTTCGAAATTTACCTGATTCATGTCCCGACAACCACACTTTTCTTTCTCAAATCTTACAATTTTTTTTTTTTTTTGCATTTATGTGACATCTCAACAAACACACATTCATCAGGATTTTCTTGCAGCAAAAAATCTTTGTACAAAGCAAATGGAAATAGATGTAATGGAATAATTACAACACTATACTATTTCAAAGTTTGTGCAGAATTCGTGGAAGATACATAACAAATTAACACAATCCTCCTACAATAATAAAGCTTCAAGAATACATATATATGTTATGTTCAATGCTGAATATTTGGGGACTTGTTCTCTTGTGTGATCCTCCTTTCCGGTTCTTTTTTACTCGATTTCGCAAAATTCTTTCTTGATGGAGTCTTGGAAATGCCATTAATCTTGGCCGAAGGTTTAGGAGGAGGAGGTGGCGGCGTTGCTGAGGCAATGCTTTGCTTCTTGCTCGAAACGCTTCTTCCTAGTACCCGTGTCTGAAGTCGTGCTGCTTGAGTCTGCACAATACGAGAATCGATGAATGAGACTAATTTGAAAAACAACATGATTTCTGCTACTAGGTGAAGCTTTTACCTTGTTCGTCTGGTTGGTCGAGGTTTCTCCCCGTTCCTTGTAGAAGTCGGGTAAAGGTCGAGCCTTGAAGCAAAAGCCACAACTTAATTTTCTGATCTCATTCCCTGCTTTCTCCTGCAAAACAAGAGAGACTATTAGCTTAAAGAAACATTTGTGCCATGTAACAAGTTTGGCTTATTTTGAAACCTTTAATGTCTTTTGTAGCTGCGCCTTGTTCGTCTCGTTGGCGTTGAATTTTTCCTCGAGATTCTGAAGGCACAGAGGAAACGACATAAGATGCATTGTACATTAAATTCTTCAGGAAAAAAACAGTGTAGTGCACAAAATTCTTGCCTGTTTTCTTTTCGCAGCTCTTTCTTCTGTTCTTAGAATGAAAGGCGTTGTCGACGAAGCTGGAGACTGTAATTTCTTTCGACAGGCGGTCAAGGACTTAGAGTAACTGAAAAACAAGCTCATATAGGTAAGAGCTAGTAAAGATCAATGAACAACATTATGCTCTTTGTGCTGTTAACGATGCAATGACTAACAAAAACGAACATATACGTATGCCAAAGTCCATTCTACGGGGTGTTTTTTGTCGATACAATCGTAGACTCAAGTTTAAAAACATGCTCAAACTAAAACAAGGCAGCTCAAACTTACACAGCAGACAGAATGTGCCATTTAGGTCCAGAAGTTTTGCTCCCACTGGTAGAGGGATCAATTGTTGTTTTCATCCTGTGTATTTTACTACTATTATCAAAAAAATCGTCGATAAACACGAACGACAATTCCCTAGATAACTTAAAAATGCATACAAAATCATTAAACAGTTTAAATAAGACACAAACCACCTTGTGTTCACTGATCTAGGGGTTGATGCAGGATACTTCGTCGCGCCTTTCGTTGCTGCCTGCAGTTTAATAACACGATTAGATTAAGTACTAAAACAATGTAGAAATCGAGCAATCAATCAAAGCGATTAGGGACATAGATCACCACAATTGGAGTCCTCATAGGAGTCTTGCAATCTTTAGGTGTTGTTGAGCTTGTATCTTTCTTGATTGCATCTTTATCAGGCGCTTTTATCGGAATCGTCTTAATTAAACCGTGCAACGACTTGGGAGATGATCTGTTCTTATCTATAAAGTCCACCACTGATTTTCTTGTGCTTTGAGTGACATTCTTGAGGTGAGGAGTCACTGGTTTCGCAGGTGTAGATGCCACATTCCATGTTTTTCGTCGAATCGACGACTTCAATGAAGAAAGCCCTGATTTTTTCTTGCTCATAGCTGATGATATTTCCTCACTAGCAACTGAATTCTGCTGAAATACCAGAAAATTCTATTTAAAGAAATATATAGAAATTTGCAACAAAATATGATAAAAATCCTGATTTTGTTTTCTTGAAAATTCAATTGCTAAAAACAGATCTCACAAATTTTTTCTATTTCATCACACCTCATTAGCAACTGAATTACCAAAAAATAATTTTTTTTAAGAAAATTAATCACAGAAAATTTACAAGAAAACATGATAAAATCCCTGATCTTTTGTTGCACATCACATGGTATTTCCTTTTGAAAAAACTAGGTGTATGTGTAGACGAAGATGACTTACGGATTACTGACACAAATGAGTGCAATAATCGTCCCCAAGATACAATGACCTTATACACAACTTTTGACTCGACTCTAACGAAGTAACTCCAACAAAATAAAACTAAAGAAAACAAACCACAGAAATTTGCAACAACAAAAAACAAAAATGACCTTTAACAAAGGCTTCTCCCAGTTATTGCAGCAATTGAAGTATGTTTAGTGTCATTAGCTTCATCAAATTCAGAATTCTTATAATCAACAACAGCTTCTTCTTCAGATTCATATTTTGCAGCAGATTCTTGCTCAAGTAAAGCAGCAGCAGCAGCAATTCTCTTGTAATGAGCTTCAAAAAAGGCCTTCTTCGCCGCCACGGAGCCCGGCTCAGCAAATCGCGCCGCCTCCTCCACATACTTTTTGTGTGAAAATGCAGACCATTTGTCCCATGATAAGGCTTCATTCATAAATCTCCCAAATGAAATTGATTCACCAAGAACGTGCATTGGGTTCCCCTGCATCACATTAAACTCCCAAATTTCACAATAAAAAAAGAAAAAGAAAAGCCCTTTTCAAGAATTTAAGAAAAAAGAAGTGGGATTTAGTTGTTTGGAATGATTGGGAATGGAAGAAGCTGCATAAGAGAAGCCATGCATCACACAAGCTGAGTCTCCCATTCTTCTTGCACAGATTTTGCCCAATGGAAAAATAAAAAATATACAACAAAAATCTAATCTTTGTTATGTTGTGCTTCTTTAATTGATTTATTATGGCTTATAGTAATGATTGTCTTTAGGCCTTAAATTTGAAATTTAAATTAAAAAAGTGAAAAAGTGTAAACCACATGAGAGAGGAGAGAGAAGAGAGAAGAGAGAAGAGAGAAGAGAGAAGAGAGAGAAGAGAGAAGAGAGAGTGGTGTTGTGTGACCACTGACCAGTCCATTATTTTTTTTTTTTAAAAGTTAAATTGTGAATGGGCCAACTTGTTTGAAACTTTTGAACTTTTTTCTAATATTATTCTTGGTTTTTTTTAGGTAGTCAAGTCATACGATCGACTACACATAGTTATAGTGTCTAGTAGCGTCATATGGCGTCGCATGTGTTGTATGAAATTACTATCTGTTGTACAGATTTAAGTTAATTAAATTATTTTTTTTAATTGTATTTTATTATTTACTATATTACCCTTCTTTAATATAAATATTTTTTTAAAAAAAATTTAATTTATCAAAAATTACTATCCCACCCTTTTAATACAAATTTCATTAATCATTATTTTTAAATTAAATACATACAATTTCAACAAAAATAATAACACTGACGGGGAGACGTAACAGCACGGCAACACAGGGGCAGAAAACGCGCAGGGACAAATGAACTCTTCGTTAATGTTCTTTAAGGTTAATTTGATTTTTTTTTAGTTGTTAATTTTATTAATAATATAATATGTAGTTTTAAAATTACATATTTTAATTAAATTAATAAATATAATAAAATATTTTATTGCATAAGGATAAAAATGTAATTTTAATTAATTAAATTAAATATAGAAATACAACCATACGACACCATACGACACATATTACAAAAGGTAACAGATCATCAAATTTAAGTCTTTAAATTTTAATAGCTCAGATATCACTGACTACGATAATCATACGACACCATACAACACCCTAACTACATATAGAAGATCCCTACCACCACCATGTATCTAAAAAAAACTCATGGTTGATTAGTGTGAAAATTGCTCGAAATTCATGTGTTTAATTTGCATGATTTTATACGATTTCGTGCATTATTTACACTAAATTGACTCAATTCACTTGATTTGGAGAAATTGTGCAGTTTACTATTTTTGTAGTCATACGACACCCTAACTACATGTAGAAGATCCATACTACATGAAGATCTCTACTACCATACGACACCCTAACTACATTTAACTTTTTGGGACCAAAACAAAACAAATTATAAAAAAATGGAACTAAATTGATACATTTAACTTTTTTGGGATCATTTCAAAAAAAGTAGAAAGTTATGGAATTAAATTGGTTTATTTCCCTATATTTATATATCATAACTTCTAGATGTATCTTATACTATAAAGGGGTAATCTTTCATGCAATACTGTATACATATTCATTTCAGTTCAATTAGATTAAAGTTAAAACTCTAAGCCCAAAAGTTAAATTAAGACTATTTTTTAAAAAAAACCGCAGGTTATAAACTTGAATCTGGGTTGCCCAGAAAATTCACAGATCGCAAATAAGTGGTTTACTATATGACCAAAATATTGTTACTACAAGACCAAAAATTTACTACTATATGTCTACAAATATTCTGACAAATTCACCTAAAAAACTAAGTGTCCTGAATATTTTTAGACATGTAGATGTAGTAATTCACTTTTGACCTTGTAGTGATAAAATTTTGATCTTGTAGTAATATATTTTTTTTGACGGAGTCTTGTAGTAATATAGTTTTAGTCATGTAGTAGCAGAATGTTTTTGACTTAAAATTTATTCTAATAATTTCGTATAAAAAAATAAGTGTCCAAAATATTTTTGAATTTATAGTAATACACTTTTAGTCTTGTAGTGACAAAATTTTGATTTTGTAGTAACATAATTTTATTATTACTATTATTATTTATTTTAGTAAAGGAGCTAGTTTACCAAATTACATTAGAAATTGTAAAGTTACTCAATCAGGAGTTTACCAAACATAGGATTTTAATTCATCGATTGAGTTTTTCCATTCAAACAAGAGAATGGATTTGACCTGTGTATTTATGAACTTAGGCGGCTCCATTTGAATGAAGGAATTTAGGTATGTATTTTAAATTTACAATTTAAATTCAATCCACTTGTTCATATTAATAAGTAAATGAATTAATTTAAAATACTTAACATTTTTTTTAATTAAAATTGTGAGACTAAAACAATGTCATTTAAAATTCATGTATTTTAAAATCATTTCATATGAAAGGCCTACTCAAATCCAATCCCCACATCCAAACACAATTCATTTAAACGAAAATATTTTTAGAATGAGCACATATTATAAAGTAAACTATTTCACCAACAAAGTAAAATTGTACCCGATTGTTTTATAATAAATGTTGTTTTAAAGAATTTATATTAAATGAATTTACAAAAAAACCTCATGATTTGAATTTTTTTAATTATATAATAGGATATTGAATTTGTAGATATGTTCACTACTATTGAATTATTTTGAAAGAAAAATACAGTGTATTGGATCATCCCATGCATAAATCTGTAAAAATTAATAAGAAAAGGAATAGGCTGGCAGAACATTGGAATTATTAAGAAATGAACTAGTGTATATGGTGTATTTGTGATGAATTGAATTAAGGCGCGTTGGCTATATACCCCTCCAGCTCTGTTAAGTATACTCCCCCGATTAATGTACCCCCTCTTAATGTAAAATATTAGATATACTGCCCCGTAAAATACCTACTATACCCCTTAGACATCTTAAATATACTTATAGATACACTCCCCACTCAAGACAACTTTTCATATTCCACCAAATTAATTTTCAAACTCAACTTTAAAATGAAGACCAAAATTCTCACTCACGCCTGAGATACAAGTCGGGAACCTCACTGCGGCGGAATGGAACAACGGCACAGCGGCGGTGGTCGCGGCACAGCAGCCTCGATTTTGTAATGAAGCGCATGGAGCCGCCCACTTCGAACCACAAAAGTAAGTTTTTCATTTTCTTTCTTTTTGGAATTTCGTTGTAGTTATTGTTCTATATAGGTTTAATGTATTTATTTTAGTTTGAATGGGTTAAGTTTGAAGCATTTGAAGGTTTTAATGTTAGGGATTAGAATGTACGGTTTTCTAGTATTGATGTATGGTTTAATTTTTTATTTTGACATTGTATGAAAGGAAAACATGTATTCTTTCGTTTTTTATTTTGACATTGTGCTGTGAAGACGAACCAGAAAAAAAAAATTGTGTTTGTCGACGAACCAGGGTCGACGAAACAATTGTTCATCGACACTGGTTCGTCGATGGAAAGTCTCTTTGTCGGTAACAGGTTGTTGATGGACCCAAATTCCATCGATGACATGTGTTCGATGCAAACAGTTTCATCGGTAACAAGTTGTCGATGGAAAGTACTTCTGTCGGCAACTTGTCGTCGATGGAACGTACTTCTGTCGGCAACTTGTCGTTGATGGAACGTACTTCTGTCGGCAACATATGTTCGATGGAAATAGTTACATCGGTAAAAAGTGAAGTAATGTCAACATCTGAGTTGTCTGGTGGAGCCAGAATCCATCATATTTTTCAAAATATTTTTGTAAAGGGAAGAATTAGCAGTAAAACCCATAATTTTCATGGAGTGGCGACAAAGATTTGTAGCAGTGGTGAAAATGATTTACCAACACTTGATGTGTATATAGGAGGAGAAAAAAATTGTGTGAGAGTTGACAAAAATGGGATTAAGTTGAAGTTTTCTTTATTCATAATTATTGTAGTTAGGTTGCTTTGAAGAATAAGCATCTCAATTACCATTACCACATTAATTCATTATTAGTTGTAATAAACCAATCTGCAGGTCAAATTCTGTGAAATATATTGCATTACCATTACCACATTAATTCATTATCAATTAGGTTGCTTTGAAGACTAAGCATCTCAACACTTGATTAATATATTGCATTGGCCTTAAACTTGTTACAGATTCTGTTGTTGCTGGTGCAACTGCTTCTGCTTAGGATATATATCCACTATTAGCTACCTTGGCCTTAAACTTGTTACAGATTTAGTTGTCTGGTGTTGTCTTTAAAGACCTTGAATGTTTTTATTTTTGAATATTGCCTTCATAATTTCTGTTTTGTTAAATTTCCTTGTTCTGAAATGTTTTCGTCTTCTTTTTTTGCAGAGTATAAGCGAAGGCCTACGGCCTCTAATCGAGTCCTTCGACAGTTCGGCTATGTTCAAACCGTACCGGAGAGGCCTCTTGTTGCTCGTGCCGAGAGGAGTGCCAAAACTTCCAAAAAGACACAGCTCGTCTGGGGTCATCTGGCTGATTTTTTCCAAGCATGGGATACGCATCTCTTGACTGCTGAAAGACTTGGAGAGCGTGCTCGATTACCATGGGAGTGTGCCGATGACTACCTCACTTGGTTCACACAAAACTCACATGTGTTTCTGTCGAACCCAACCACAAGTACGCGGGTATCAGGTGAACGGGCACTTGTTAGTGATGATCCGTGGCTTATGATCAGCGTAGCACAAGAAATGATGGCTCCTTTGGTTGAGAGATGGCTCTCTGGAGACGCACCGACTGCAGACGAGGCAATGCAAGTAATGCAAACAGCTTGTCTGACACTTCAGCCGCCACCAAACCCAACATCTTCATCTTCAAGGGCAGCAAGAGGCAGAGCACGAAAGAGAGGGAGAGATTAGATTGATGGTTTAGGGTATTTGGTAGGTTACTTTTGATGACATTTCTTATGGAATTTGCTAGGTTACTTTTGATGACATTTCTTATGGAATTTGCTAGGTTACTTTTGATGACATTTCTTATGGAATTTGCTAGGTTACTTTTGATAACATGTCTTATGGTATTTGGTAGGTTACTTTTGATGACATTTCTTATGGTATTTTGATGACATATGATGGCAATGAGTAGATTATAAAGTTGAGTTAATGTCAAATTTATTGGTTCGATTAAATCTGAGTTACTGCATAAACCAAAATCAATCAGATGTTGTCGACCGGGAGGAATTTTTTCGATCAGATGTTGTCGACCTGGAGTCAGTTGGTCGATTAGATGTTGTCGACCGGGTGGCAGTTGGTCGAGCACTTGTTGGCTCCTACCCCTGCCTTTAAACTTACGATACACTCCACCCAGTTCACATGCTAGCAACACGTGTGCTTTTTTCTTCCCGGACCCATTATCGGAACGCTTCACAATGATCACCATATTGTGTTCTCTAGATACAACACGTACCCACTCTTGAAGGGCCTCCCGACTTGCAAAATAATTTCCATTTGTGAAGACGTCCGTATAGTCCATCACAATTTCATTACCCGGAGCCTCTTCACCTTGATATTCTTCACCATACATGGGATCCTCGGTTTCCTCAACAAAAGTATCATCATTGAATACATTTGTTTCCTCAACATATTCCGGATCGTTGTTTGAATCGTCCGACAAATTTTGGAAAAAAGAAACGGTTACTCACTTTTTTCGAGATGGTGTCATTGACCAAATAGGTTACGGTCGACACCTCATTGTCGATGAAAAACGTTATGGTCGATACTATAGTACCGATGGAACACGTTTTGGTCGACAAACCTTTCATGAAAATTACACGATATGATTATATGTGTAAATAAACTTTCAGCACAGATTGGTCGACGGAACATAACCTCATCAACATCGTCATGTCGACCACACTTGTTTCCGTCGACCAACCAGGGTCGAAAATACTGAACGAAAAAAATGACATGCCCAAACGCACGAAAATAACAACACACCATTTTTAACTCAGTTTACGTCATAAAATACCAAAAACCATGCAAGAAGCTAAAAATAATAACAAAAAACCCTAAACCCTAGATTTTTATGCCCACATTTCAAAACTTAAACAAAAATAAAACATAAGAAGAAAGAACTCACGTATTTATAGCTTCCTTCACGTTTTTGAACCATTATGCTCCTTAACAACCGATTGTATTTTGAAACCGTTTTTGGCTAGTTTACTAGCATAACCATAGTGATTTTTTGTTTTGGGAGAGGATTTGGGAGTTGTGTGTTTTTTTGGTAATCTTTGTAGTATGCAAAAGATTACAAACAGTAGGAATCATGTAATAGGAAATAGGGGGTGTATCTATCTGCCTAAAATTACTAGAGGGGCAAAATAGGTATTTCATGTTATTATTAAATTAATATATTAGATGGGGGAGTATACTTAACAGAGCTGGAGGGGTATATAGCCAACGCCTTGAATTAAAGCGCATCAATGAGCTGCAATGGGCTAAACATAAGAAAGGCCCAACCAAATACAAGAAATTAAATAAACTCCAATATTACTTCAACTTGAAATTCTTGGGTGTGAAGTTATTTATATCCACCTCTACCTCTTCCATCAACCTCTTTCTCTTCTCATCGTCATAAAAGGCAATTAGAAGATGAAAGTTGTCATTTCCGAAACTGAGTTGTTCCTCCAATATCTCTACTGATGAAATGGCCGCAGACAAGCTGCACTCAATCACACGAAGGCTTCCAAGTGTTTGTATTTCTGATGGGATCCTTTCCAATTTCTTCAGATGATAAAGTTCAAGCTTCTGTAGCACTGGAAAGCAATCGAAGCTTTCTACACTCCACTTTATCAGATCTACAAACGCAATCTGCAAGAATTTAAGACTCGGGAATGCTCCCTCCACACAATCCCACTCCTCTCCCACCACCGCATCTCTGTATAGTTTGAGGACTTGAAGATGAGGCAACCAATCCCCAAATCTGTTTACGTCTTCCCAATCAACACCACAATTGCGTAAAGATAACTTCCTCAGCGAACTCGGCAACCTCAAACTCTCCACAAATTCATCCCTTTTTGGTACTTCAAAAGAGCAGTAGAGTGATTGAAGTTTACGCAAGTGGTCGAGATTAAAGTAGCACTTTTTCTCACATTCTCCAGTGTAGGATAAACCCAATTTCTTGATGTTTGGGAATATTCTCTTACAAACTTCCGCACTAAAGCTCAAGTTCACTACAGTAGAAAGTGTGTGTAGGTTTGGCAAAAGAGCTAATTCATCATCTTCTTCTTCTTCTTCACTTAATGGAGTTGGAGGAGGATTAGGGAGATGGATTTCATCGAATTGGAGATGCCTAAGCTGTCTCATATACCATATCTCTGATCCTGCATTCAATCTTTGATATCCTGTAAATATCAATGTATGCACATTCCAAAGTAGGGATACTGATGAAGGAAGCTTTAAATTCTTATCCCATGCTCTACATACAAGATACCGCAAGTTAACATGTTTAAAAAATACTTTAGAGGGACACTTACAAGCAAGACTCAACACCCTCAACAACCCAAATTCCAAACTCAATGCACCCTTCAATTCAGATTCAGATTCAGATAAGAATGTACGCACGAGTGATGCTGATGGGCATTTTGAAGGGATACGATTACCACCAAACACAATGCGACGTACTCCGTTGATGCTTGCTGGAAACTCATGCTTACTTATCTTGTGAAAAATCTTCTCTCTCTCACCTATCCTTAAACATACTTCTCTCACAAGATCATGCATCTTACAATATCCAACTCTTCCATTCAACTTCCAACTATCAGCTAAAATTAGATTCCTATCAACAAGATCATTTACGTAATCAGCTGCAACCTCTTCCATTGTTAGGCCTTCTTTCGGTTTCAAAAACCCCTCAGCAACAAGGACATTGATAAATCTAGACACCTGAATTTTCTCATCTTCTTCAAAAACTCCCATGTAAAGAAAACATGGCTTTAAGTGGACCGGTAAGTGATTATAACTCAATGATATTATTTTCAAGCAATGTCCATCATTTCCTGATATCAAAACTGAGTTTAAATCTTTTGAAAAATTCTCCCAATATTCACGCGTGCTTCTGGAATGTCGAAGAAGTCCTCCAATTACAACAATCGATAGGGGAAGTCCTTTACACGCTCTTACAATCTCCTCACCAATATGTTGTAGTTCGGGTGGACAACCTTCTTCTAGAAACACGTTTCCACAAAACAACTTCCAACTTTGATCTTCATCAAGAAAATCCATCTCAAATGATGATGAGCTAAGAGGTGTAGCTACACTCCATATCCGAGTAGTTATAACGGAAAGAAATTTTTTATCCTATCCCAAGCTTCGATACTCCACATATCATCTAACACAATTAAGTATCTTCTACCACACAGAGTTTGGTATAACTTTAGTCCTAATTGATGATCTTCACTTTCTAAATCTGTTTCAAAATCAACAGCTCCTATGCTCTTATTGAGTTTTGTATCTTTTATGCAAGAGAGAAGTTGAGATAAAAGATTTTTGAGACTATATTCCTGAGATACGGTGACCCAAGCACGAATATCAAAACTCTCGACAATAAGTGAATTATCATAAACAGTTTTGGCTAAAGTAGTCTTACCAATTCCCCCCATACCCACAATGGGGATGATTTGAAGACCGGATTGGTGTCCAGTAAGCCTTTCCATGATTTGAATCACCCTTTCATCAAATCCGACCACAAAGTTGTTGTTTGGAGTGGTACGGGGTTTTGATGAAGGTGCAGGTGCAGGGGAGAATGAATCATCTTGAAACTGCAGCATCACCATTTCCTTGAGAGAATTCATGCCTTGGATTTCATTCTCCAGATCGCGTAAACAATCATCTTCAGTGGGCCTTGCACATTTGATCACCAGACTTGTGAACCTTGTAATAAGATTATTTGACTCAGATTGCTTTTTTCTTCGTCGTTCATCAGCAAGAATTTGATGGACCAGATGAGATTCAATCACATCTTCAACCTTATGAGTTGTACATGCAATTTTCCTCTCCAAAGCTTCTTCTTCTTCTCCATGACAAGTGCGAGTCTCCATAAAATGTAGCAAGAAATTGATAATTTGGTGAAGTGATTGGATGTGTTCGTTTTCAAAAAAAGTAGAAACTCGAGGATGAATTTGGATGTTGTTCAAAATGGTGGTAAGAGAGCGTAGAGCTGCATAAGCTGCCATTGATCTCTGAAATAATTAAAGTGGAAGATTAATCAGAAATGATTTTGTTGTTGAAGAAGATGATAAGATGGGGGTGAGTTTGTGTGGTTTAGAGGAGAAGATAGATAATTGAGACAGAGATGCTGCATAATATTACAACTACTATCCCTTTACATTATTAGAGTAGGATAGGACCCATGCACGTACTATCCCTTTACATTATTCACTTTGTAAACGGAGTATTAATCAAATATTTTAATAGCATAAAAAACTTGTATTGAAAAATGGAAAGATAAAGAAGCTCTTTCTGAGACGGGTTTTTTTTTTTTTTTTTATGGAAGTTAAATAGCCATCGCTTTTTCCCCTCCCATGACTCGAACCCAGGACCTAAGGCCTAGGTAGTGGTGCTCTAACCATTTGAGCTATCTCACTTTGTCACCGAGAGGGTATTTAATAGTAGTAGCAAAAATGGTGAAATTGTTTTCTTATTTTGTCAAATTATTCACATTGTAAACGGAGTATTAATCAAATATTTTAATAGCATAAAAAACTTGTATTGAAAAATGCAAAGATAAAGAAGCTCTTGCTGAGACGGGTATTTAATAGTAGTAGCAAAAATGGTGAAATTGTTTTCTTATTTTAGCAAATTTATCTTGTTTAATTGTGCCTGGAAGAATATTAGTAATTTGTAATAGGGAAGATCAGAGGCTTTTTATTGACTTGACTGTTTTACAGCTCTTAATAATTAATTAGGCATTCAGGTTAATAATTGTATATGTAAAAATATTATATATATATACTAGTGTAAGACCCGCATTTTTTTTTACGCGGGTTAAAATATATTTTTTATTTTAATTTATTAATTAAAAAGGTACCTTTGAAAAATATATAGATTTGTAATTTTTTTTATATTAAAAGATAAAAAAATAAATTAAATGTTGTAGCAATATAAATTACATCATATGGAGTATTTATATAAAAAAAATAGAATAAAGAATTACGGAGTATAATCTTATTAATAAAAATTAATACATATTTTTTGTTAAATTACATGCATTGAATGCGATAACTTTGTGTCCTATTTTGATTTTTTTTATATTGATTCTCATATTGATTGTAGGGCTGAGCAAAAACCGAAAAATCGAACCGAGCCGAACCGAAATATGAATTCGGTTCGGATTTTCGGTTTCAGTCCGATTAGCATTTTTCTTAAATTCCGGTATTCGGTTTCGGTTCGATTTTATACTAATTCAAAAGAAAAAAGCAGATTCTGTTCATACTTATACATCATAAACAAAGTTTAATCACCTTACACTTTCCTTCATCTCCTTCTTAATTTATACATTTCCTGGGTTTATGTGCGGTTATTCTATTGGTAAAGTAAATTATATTTTGGTAAAGTTTGTGGCAAAGTTATCTAATAGCCAGGGGTTTGAAATGGGGTCTGGAGCCGACGGGTTTTCGGGTGTAACTTGCCGTGCTCATTACGTGTGGGAATACCTTAGTCATTAATTTGGCTTTGGGAAGGTCCACAAACATGCGAAGTCTACGTGTGAGAATACCTTAGTCATTAATTTGGCTTTGGGAAGTCTAACACGATTAAATATCTTTTACACGACAAAGTTTGGTATAACTTTAGTCCTAATTGATGATCCTTAGCTTCTAAGTCTGTTTCAAAACCAACTGTTTCTATCCTCTTATTGAGATTTGTATCTTTTATGCAAGACAGAAGTTGATGCAATTAGGATGCTTTATTAAAAGTTGTAGGACCAGAGCACCACTCATCTTTCCTTTTGCATTATTGGCATCAACCAACACTCTATTTACATTATTCCATAGTCATGATAATTGGCCTCATTCACTAATTTCGTCAGTATAGGATAACAAATACTTTCTCTGTTCCAAATCAGTAAAATTAAGAAAATATTCAACTTTCTTAAAATGATAGAGTATTGTATAAGAAAAAGTAATGACATACAATTTTGAGAGTAATAATTGTGAGAAACTTTCTTTTTTTAAGTGTGAAAAACTAATATAGAACAGACTAATAAGATATATGAAAACCGAGTTGGGACAATGGAATATTTGATAGCAAATAAAAAACTAATTGTAAAATTGTTTGATGGTATGTTGATTTGGTGCAGCTCCATCTGTAGAACAAAAATTGTAAATCAAAGCCATCATATATATATATGTTAGTTTTTAGTTTGTAGAGTTAATTGGTATTGTTTGATTAAACATTTATTCTCTCATGTGCATTCGTTACTTCCCTCTCATCTTATAACTTAAAGTAGTGTAATTAAGAAGAGTCGGAAATTTAATGGAGAAAATTGCACGTCTGAGTTGTTCCGCCATGAATGAGAAGTGTGAGTCTCCATAAAATGTAGCAAGAAATTGATAATTTGGTGAAGTGATTGGATGTGTTTGTGGTCAAAAAGAGTAGAGATTCGAGGATGCATTTGGATGTTGTTCAAAGTGGTCATAAGAGTAAGCAGAGCTGCATAAGCGGCCATCTCTCTGAAATAATTAAAGTGGAAGAATTAGAAAACAGTTTGGGAATTTTTTTTTGTTGTTTTGAAGAAGATGATAAGATGATAAGGTTATTAAAAGTTGTAGGACCACTCAGCCCTCCCTTTACATTATTGGCATCAACCAACACTCCATTCACATTACTGGCCTACTCATGATAATTGGCCTCTTACTGACATTATTATAGGATCCCTCATTCACTTATTTCGTCTATATAGGATAACAAACACTCCCTCCATCCCAAATCAGTTTTCATACGGTTCTAGACACGTAGGGATGGCAATGGGCCGGGTACCTAGATACCCGGACCCGGCCCATTTCACCACGGGCCCGGGATGGGACGGACCAGGACGACCCATTATAAATTTTAATTTTTTTTTAAATATAAAACATAAAATTTAAATTTGTATTGAAAATTAAATATAATAGTCATAGAAATATGTTTATAAATTTATTTTCGCATTATAATTCCGAACAACGTTACATGACTATTTACTATGAATTTGTCCCCAACATGAATCATCCTAGCTATTTTGACTTAAAGGTCAAGTGAGGGGCACATCTAGAAATCCAATCCAATACAATTTTAGAAATGACTCAAATCAGAAAGAGTCCAAAGTGCACCAGTGCAGGCCTAACAGACCTGCCTCGTTTGCCGCAGGCTAAAGCTTCTAGTTACGCCAAAGCAATAATACGTCGTCTACATCAGTTTGCAAAGTACGTAATCTAAAAAATATCCCCTCATACTTACGCTAAATTCATTATTCTGCATAACAGAATTCATAATTTTATCCAAAAAAAAGAAGACAGATAACATCAAATGCATATAAGTTCATACATAGATCCAAATATATTATGGGTTCTTTTATTTGTTGGATAAGAAAACAAGAGCACAAGTCGTCATAATTAACGATCAAACTAGCTAGATTGTTCAAATACCGCAAAAGAAAAACAACACGCCGCGAGACAGAAGGAGGCTCTACTCATCGGACATCACTTGCTTTAACACAATTTTTGATCTGCAATCCAAATTATTCCAAATGCAGAGTTCAAAATGTTAATACAGTCAAAGATAGCATGCATCAAGGAGCATTGAGTTTTTAACACACATTATATACTCCATATCAACTTGGGAAGTTTGACAGATATATATGTGTTAGAAAAAACAAAACCAAATACTGAAACAGAGTACTCTGTTTTCGAAAAAAATCACACATGTTGAGGAACATGATCAAAATGCATCCTTAATTAATATTTCTTGATTTCTATGAAAAGGTCCAATTGTAGATGCAACCTAATAAGTAAAATTAACGAAGAAAAATTGCGATTTCCATACCTGATAGGATTGATATTAGTTTAAGGTAGGCTATATCAAATCAGCAGCAAGCTTTAGGTGAAGCTTCATGCCCTTAGCAGATTCAGCTATGAGTTTGCGAACGCGACCAATATCCAAATTCTCAAGGTGTAGAAGTATAACCTCTGGAATTTCATTGAGGCTTTCACAGTTCTTAAGCTCGAGATGCCTAAGACATGGAAATGTAGAATCTGAAGCCTTCCAAATAACCAAATCTGAATTCAGAATGTGCAAGACTTGCAGTTTGAAGAAGGCCGGATGATTCTTAGCTTCCCAGCTGATTCCAGTGAAAGCATTTTCTTTCAGCTTGAGGACCTCCAGACCAGGAATCATTGCTAACGTCGACATGTGCTTCCACTCGAGAAAAGTTTTCGACAATGTTAGCCTCTTGAGATTTGGTGGGAAACGTCTGACTTCTGGAAAGTGCTGCAGCCGATTCTCGGATGCTTCAGTTTGATAGAGCTTCAACTTTTCAAGGCAACTCAGATTTCCCAAGGGCATGTTCTCGAAGAGAGGGGCTAATTTGCCGCGAACACCCAATGTCTTTAGGTGTTTTGCCCTTTGGGAAACTGCTGGGACTGATTTCGGCGACAATCTGTTTATTGTTTGAAGGTTATCCCCGGCTTGATCGCCTTTGACGAATTCTTTTTCCAAGACAATGGCTGCTTTTGTCTTGAAATGCCTTAGATGGATCATCGTCCATAAACTAGCCTTCATTGTAATGGATTCTGAATTTGTGTCGACGATGATTGATTGTAGGTTCCATAGCTGGGAAATTTGATCAGGAAGTGTTTCGAGCGATGGAACACACAGGACGATGTACCTCAAATGCATTAACTTGACAACCTTTGGATGCAATCTCTGGAATTTGATGGAGTTGGACTGCAAAATCCTGAGCTTTACGAAGTTTTCGAAGATAGCTGGAACGTTCTCTGGCTCCAAAGTAATGGCATCCTTTCGGAAGCATAAAAAGGAGCGTACACGTTTACCAGCTATTTTGGCAGAGAAGAATTTGTCGAGATCAGAATGGAGGCAGAGACGACGGATCTTTTCCATTTCAGTTGCTAAACCAGCTGACATTCTAACCTCCTTGAACAAATCCTGCTCCATAGCTTTCTCTGTACAGAACATACGTATCATATCATGCACGCGGCATACTTTTACTTGTCGCATTGGATTCATCTTATTCACCATCAATAAGTTCCTGCTGATGAGTTCATTCAAATTTTCCTCCGCGATTTTCTCCAAGCTCTGCCCTGTCGACGTCTCTGCAGGTTGTATGAAGCCTTCAGCTATCCACAGGCGCGTCAATGTCCATGTTTTGATCTCGTAACCTGCAGGAAACACTCCTAGATAAAGAAAACAATCTCTCAAGCGATCAGGCATTCTGTCGTAACTCAACTTTACGACGTCTAATATGACCTGCTTCTGGTCCTTTAATCCAAGGTTGTCATTTTTAGCCACTTCCATCCATTTTTCTCTAATTAGGCCTTGTGATTTTAAACTCAAGTGCTGCTTGAGAACACCCCCGATGACCACTATTATGAGTGGTATTCCTCTACACTTGTCAGCAATAAGTTTCCCGATGTCTTTCAATTCTTCACTGTGACAACCAGTGTTTCCGAATACCTCTAACTCGAGGAGCTCCCAGCTTTCCTTATCATCCAAAGGCCGCTGCTTGTGAGCTTCCGTAATTTGTTGAACATGTATACCAACATCCATTTCACGACTCGTTATCATGACCTTGCCATTCGCGTTACTGTACGGAAAGGCGTCCTTTATTTCGTCCCAGTGCTCCCTTTTCCACACATCATCCACCACCAACAAGAACTTGTCTCGAAGCAAGCATGTGTGAACTGCGTCGCATAACTCCCTCAAATCCTTTGTATTGAGTTCTTGGATGTTGCTGGTGAAGGTTTTCATAATCTGGATAAGTACCTCCTTACTGTTGAACCTCTGAGAGAAGTGGACCCAGATGCGAATTGGGAACTCGTAGCGTATTAGCTCGTCGTTGTAGATTTTCCATGTCAACGTCGTCTTCCCCAGGCCAGGCATACCAATGATGGGGATAATGTCGAGCCCCAATCCCGATTGGTCTTTCCTGAGATACTCTTTTATCTTCCTTTCCTCGTCTTCCAGACCCACAACTTTTTCTCGTCTGATTGGTGGATCCTGAACATAAGTTGCAAACTTAGATTAGACGAACTAAAATGTTCAAATCATTGTATCAAATTAAATTGTATAAGGAAGCTACTGTAGTAACTGCAAATAAGCCTGAAACAGTGGGTTAAACTATCTTAACTAATCGGAACATGAACTTTAGATGCTACCATTATAAAATCACAAGTGATGAGTTGTTTCCGTCAGTTAGCTCATCAAATCCACTTTACACCTCACTGAATCAACTAAAATATCCCTATTTTATTTTACATCACTAAATCTATTGTTCTAAAAATTGTGTCGGTTAAACCGTCCAAGTCATCCTGTAACGGAGTACAATGTTATACTACCAATTTGCACCTATATAAGAGTAATAAAACTCTGTTTTTTGCCCCTTGATTACTTTTAAGAAGGAGTTAGGAAAGAATGGATGTCTAACCTTTTTTCCCTGGGCATCTTCTTCTTCCTTTATTGATTGTAGGTCGATTTTCATATTCTTGGCCTTTTCCAATATATCTTTCATTTTTTCTTCTCTAAGGATCTTGACCTGCTTGGCCACGTTGAAACTCTTGGCAAACCTGTGCTTCTTCTTGGCCTTTGCTTCGGTCAACCATGTATCGATTTCGTCCTCCACGTCGAAAATAACCTCGCGTATTTTATTTTTTGTTGATCTGGTGGTAAGATCCTCACTCGGCTTGTTGGCTGTGTCCTTGAGGATGTTCTTCAGTTGTTCGATTTCGTCCTTCAGTTTCTCGAACTCGTTCTCAGCTCCGGATATGAGATCCACGTAGCCTTTGATCACTCCGGTCACCTGCTCCAGCAGGAATGTCACTGCAGCAGCATCCCCCATCTTTTTCTTTTTTTTTTTCTAATTTTCAGTTTGGGGTATAAGGGTTGAGACTTTTTGACATGAAGGATGAATACACCTTTAAATTGATAAACATATATATATACTCCTTTTTTAATACATGTCATTCTGAATTAATTAAAGTGTTTTTGTTTGTTGTTTTGAAGAAGATGATGTTGTTGTTTGTGTGGTTTAGAGGAGAAGTTGATAGTCAATAGTCATAGATGCTGTACTAAAAGTTTACATACAATTATTGTTCGTACGGCAAAATCAACTTATAAATAACTTGCTTACATATAATTATTGTTCGTACGGCAAAAACGAAGTCTTCAAAAGAAACAAGTCAAAGGATTTGAAATTTTATAACTTAGGAGCTGTAAATCGAGCATTTAGGTCCTTGAATTTGTAGAAACAAACCACATTGTGTTCACTGCCTGTAGTTTAATAACGCGATTAGATTAAGTACTAAAATAACATACGAAATCGAGCAATCAAATCCATTCGGGACATAAGAAAGATCACCACAATTGGAGTCCTCATAGGAGTCTTGCAATCTTTAGGAGTTGTTGAGCTTGTATCTTTCTTGATTGCATCTTTATCAGGCGCTTTAATTGGAATCGTCTTAATTAAACCGTGCAACGACTTGGGAGATGATCTGTTCTTATCTATAAAGTCCACAACTGATTTTCTTGTGCTTTGAGTGACATTCTTGAGGTGAGGAGTCACTGGTTTCACAGGTGTAGATGCCACTTTCCATGTTTTTCGTCGAATCGACGACTTCAATGAAGAAAGCCCTGATTCTCGAAAATTCAATTGCTAAAAACACATCTCACAATTTTGCAACAAAATATTATAAAAGCCCCGACTTTTTCTATTTCATCACAGATAATATATCCTCATTAGCAACAGAACTCTGCTGAATTACCACAGAAAATTCAATTTGAAAAAAATAATTCTCAGAAATTTGCAACTAAATACAATAAAAGCCATGATTTTTTCTTGTTCATCAGTCCTCACAGACAGTATATCCTCATTAGCAACAGAATTCTGCTGAATTACCTTTTTTTTTTTTTTTTTCCAAGAAAACTAATCACAGAGAATTTTCTTGCACATCACATATGGCATTTCCTTTTGAAAAAATTAGGCTAGGTGTATGTGTAGAAGAAAATGACTTATGCATGACGGACACGAATGAAAGTCGACGCAGACTCTTCCTCCATAAGACGTTATTGTCCCGTGCAATAATCGTTCCCAAGATACAACGACCTTAAAAGCTATAGGCGCTAGAGTATACAGAACTTTTGACTTGACTCTAACGAAGTAACTACAACAAAATAAAACTAAAGAAAACAAACCACAGAAATTTGCAACAACAAACAAACAAAAAATCACCTTTAACAAAGGCTTCTCCATCTGTGGAGTTCCTTTCCCTTGACAACAAGAAACACAGTCAACATTTTCATAAAAACTAACACAAATTCTTCCACCTGTTTCTTCATTTTCAGTTATTGCAGCAATTGAAGTATGTTTACTGTCATTAGCTTCATCAAATCCAGAATTCAATATTACAGTGATCTTATAATCAAAAACAGCTTCTTCAGATTCATCTTTTGCAGCAGATTCTTGCTCACGTAAAGCAGCAGCAATTCTCTTGTAATGAGCTTCAAAAAAGGCCTTCTTCGCCGCCACGGAGCCTGGCTGAGCAAATCGCGCCGCCTCCTCCACATACTTTTTGTGTGAAAATGCAGACCATAAATCTCCCAAATTAAATTGATTCACCAACAACATGCATTGGGCTCCCCTGCATCACACTAAACACCCAAATTTCACAAAAAAAAAAAAAAATGAAAAAAGAAAAGCCCTTTCCAAGAATTTAAGAAAAAAGAAGTGGGATTTAGTTTTTGTTACCTGTTTGGAATGATTGGGAATGGAAGAAGCTGCATAAGAGAAGCCATGCATGAGACAAGTTGAGTCTGCCATTCTTCTTGCACAGATTTTGCCCAATGGAAAACTTACACAAAATTATACAAAAAAAAAAAGTGGTCAAATGAAATGAAGGCGAAAAATAAACCTGGATAGGATTAAAAGGCCTGATATATTCCACATCTTTTTGTTGTGAACCTTGTGGTGTGCTTCTTTAATATATTTATTCTGGGTTATAGTAATGATTGTCTTTAGCCTTAAATTTGAAATTTAAATTAAAATAGTGAAAAAGTGTAAACTAGACAGAAAGAGAGCTGAGAGAGTTGTATGTGACCTACTATTTAAAAAATGTTAGATATGGCCTATGGGCTTCTTTTTAAGAATTGGGAATGGGCCCACTTGTTTGAAAAATAGTCACGGGCTATATACCCCTTGATGCACAACGAAAGCCATCAAACAATATCCGCGATCAAGCAAAGGAACGTTGATAATAAATTATGACGTTCAAATGCCAAGAGAAATAAATCTCATTAATTTTAATAATTTCTTTCAAAAACTACTACACAACAACCCTGTGTAGTGGGATTATATAATAATTTGAATGAAGCCAAAATCCCTTAATAAGTGGAGAATTCCCTAATGCATGAAAAAATAAAAGGAAATAACCAAAATAAGGAAAATAGGAAATAAATTTCTTAAGGAAATAAATCATTAATATAGAGAAAAATCTCCAATCATGTTTTTGGGTCAAAACTTCCAAGTAAGGGCTAATCAATCTGCATCATCTCTCCCGGAGTTAGAGAGATTCGTCCTCGAATCTGGTGGGCCATCATCAAAAGAAGGGTCATACTCAAAAGACGTATGAGCTAGCGCGGGGATGGATAGGGACGTTGAGTGTGGAATTTTATCCCTCAAAATTATTTTTGATTTATCATGGCAAAGGTACAGCCCCTTTAACTGCTGCCACCATGTTTGAGTACAACCCCTCAAGCGAGGCATGATAAGGGGGCCATGAGAAGCAGGAGATACACTATTAAAATCCACGATCTCAATGGGGGAAAGCCAGTCAATAAGTTCTTGCATTTATATCTCACCAGGAGATTCGGGTAGATCCAAATGCAAACCTGATTCCCAACGCCTGTTGGCATTGCGAGGAAGATGATCGAGGACGGTGAAGGGCTGGACCGTGTCGCCGATAAAGTCACTAGTGTCAATGGTGGGTTTTGGTGGTAGAGCATTCAATGCCTCAATCTGGGCCGTAAGTAGCTCTACTTAACGACACAAGTGAGCCACTTCATCACGACGTCAAATCTTCTCCATGGGTGCTTCACGTTGATTGTATTGATAACGGTGAGGCATATTTGTTGATCGTCTTGAATCTGATACCAGATGATGCACAACGAAAGCCATCAAACAATATCCGCGATCAAGCAAACGAACGTTGATAATAAATTATGCCGTTCAAATGCCAAGAGAAATAAATCTCATTAATTTTAATAATTTCTTTCAAAAACTACTACACAACAACCCTGTGTAGTGGAATTATATAATAATTTGAATGAAGCCAAAATCCCTTAATAAGTGGAGAATTCCCTAATGCATGAAAAAATAAAAGGAAATAACCAAAATAAGGAAAATAGGAAATAAATTTCTTAAGGAAATAAATCATTAATATAGAGAAAAATCTTCAATCATGTTTTTGGGTCAAAACTTCCAAGTAAGGGCTAATCAATCTGCATCACCCCTCCATCTTTGTTAAGTATACTCCTCCTCCCCATTAATTTATTAATATAATATTCATGTAAAATATCTAAACTGGACTGTCGTGTTGATTCACGTGTTATACAACACTAAAATAAACAACCGCAAGTGTACGGTGTCTATCGTAGCGTGATAAGCACGAGGTCGATACCACAAGGAGGTTAAGCGTAAAAATGTAGTTTGCTAGTCGAATTCTAAATAGACGTGATCGATAATTTGAATGGTGTGAATTACTCTAATATTACCTAACAAGTGTCACAAATAAGTAATAAAGAGCAAAGACGAAATCGATCAAATACCAAGCAAACAAGTAAAACGAAAGTGAAATGGATGTAACTCAAAGAGAAAAGGTGGGTTCCAAGACAATTGTATTACTTAGACGTCCGTTTATAAGAGTTATCTCGTTTAAAGGGTCATTAAGGTTATCCCATATAAGGTGATCACATAAAAAGAACTAATCGATCTCCCGATACAAATTAATCCAAAGACGCAATGTAATATAAGCTCGTATGTCTACATCACAAACATTACACCATCTAAAATAGCTCCTAAGATCATTTGATTCCCTCTCCGATAATTAATCCTCTCCCGAGATCATAATTATACCGGGTTGCATATTCGCATACGATTAAATGGAATAAATCTCCCAATACTACCCCAATTAACAATAGATCAAGCAAATCATTATGGCCACTAACAACATGCTTTACAATGAATAATTGAATATGCAAATACGAGATAAACACCAATTAAAGCAAGAAATTACTCATAAACATCAATCCAAGTCTTACAATGCCTTAGAACCACAAATTGTTTAGCTAACTACTAACATAATCAAATTACAAAATCCAAATGAAATAACTAAATAAAAAGGAAAAGAAAGAGAAAGCTTAGTCTAGAATGTGGTAGGGAATGGAATTTGGGAGCTATTGCATCCTTTCTTCCTTGATTTGATGAAGAATTGAGAGAGGAATGGCCAAAACACCTCCAAGTATGTGTAACTATGTGTGGATTGGGGGAGAATGTCTTGGATTTCAAGAAAGGGGCCTTATATAGTGTTGGGGAAGGGTTTGGATGGCATATTTGCAAGTTGATCCCTCAAGAATGGAGAAAATACAAGTTTGGCACCGAAAATGGGGTGACTCGGCCGAGTTGAGGTCACTCGGCCGAGTGGAGTACTTAAAGAAACGTGTTTGCGTTTTTTCTAGCCGAGACTCGGCCGAGTTGGGCTTACTCGGCCGAGTGGTCTTCAAATTCAGCTGCTACGTAAATTGACCTTACTCGGCCGAGTTGGCTCACTCGGCCGAGTGCACAGTAAAGCTTCAACTCGCAAATTCGGCCGAGTAACTTACTCGGCCGAGTGATGTCCAAATCCAGTGGCTACGTAAATCCTTACTCGGCCGAGTTGGCTCACTCGGCCGAGTGCACAGTAAAGCTTCAACTCGCAGATTCGGCCGAGTAACTTACTCGGCCGAGTGCGCAGTCGAGGCCAAACTCGCAGATTCGGCCGAGTAAGGTCACTCGGCCGAATTGCCCTGCACTTCGATTTCGGTCTTTTCTCGTTTCGTGCATAACTTTCGCCTCGGGTGTCGGATTGACTTGATTCCTTCGGCTAATCCACTCCGTTTTCCGAGACGAATCCAACCGTACACTCCTCTTTCCAGTCCAATCACTTGTGGTATGTGTTTTGTTCCAAATTCCATCGTTTTACCTACAAAACCGACAAAACACAACCTTTCTCTCATTTCGGCTTACACAATCATATTCCATGCATAAATCAATGAAATCTATATCAAAATACGCTTCACATGTGCCTCAAAATTGTGTAAATTCCACCCGAATCAAACCCCCCCAAACTTAAAATGTTGTTTGTCCTCAAACAACTAAGCACTTAAAGCAATGAGGGTGGAATGATCACAATGGAATATTCAATGTAATTCACACATGCAAAGTAGGATGTAATGATATCTCTTTCTCAAAGTGCATTTCTCAATGAAGGTCATAGGCTCACTATTGCAATTCACACTCATGGATCAAAGAATGCATCAACACACAACACATTGTGAATGGGGAAACATAATCTAAATGCTCAAGTCCTCTACTCACATGATGAAGTGTTTCTCTCAAACACACAAACAAATTAAGGATATTAATGCACTCATCAACCAAGCCATGCTATGCCATCACCATATGCTTGCCCAACTTCTACTTTCTACACACACTCAAATGCTCAACAATGTGATCAATAGGACTTAATCAAGGATGTAACATTGGCTCTTTGGTTAAGGTGGGGTAAATTTGGATGAAGTGACTCATAAACTAGTGGAGAGCGAGAGATAAAGACGTACATCTCAAAAACTTCTCAAGATAAAGTTACAATTCCGCGGATTGCAACTCAAAAACTCTAACTTCCACAATTTATTTGTTCTCTTTTAAGCACATTCTACACCACAAAACCATTGAACACTTTTTTTCTTTTCAAGATTTTGGGGCTCTTTGTCCCTCTTTTCTTTTCCCTTGATTTTCTTTTCATCTTTCTCTTTTTCTTTCAACTTTTCCACTTTCTCCTTTCACCAAAGCTATTCATTCAAGCACATGTTTCCCACTTTGTCTTTTATCCTCCACTAGATATAGGAATCAAAGGCTCAAAAAGGTTAAGTGGTTAACATTGTAGTTTGCCAAGAAAATGAGGAATTAAGCTCAAGGGGCTAACTATGGAAAATTACTTCGGTTTTGGGAGATTTTGGCTAAGTGACTCTTTTAGAACAAGATGGCCTATATCACATCACATCATCTCACACAATCATGCTTTCAAACAAGAACTTAGGCAAGTTTTAGGATCACTAGCAATAACCTAGTCCACTCTCAAATGAACTAAACCGGATTACATGCTCGATTTAAGGCTCAATTCTCACCGGTTTATTCAATAGGACTCTCACATTCATCAAATGTCCCCAAACAACAACACATCATATATCCATGCTATCCAAGATCACAAATATGAACACAATCATGAAACTATATCCAACATCAATCATGCTTACATTCAAAGCAAATAAACATCATCACAACTACTCAACAATGGACTCCAATGACTATTCATGCTCACATTTCACCACTTGTCCACTACCCAACATATGCTCAAAACCAACCTAAACAATCTAAGCATGTGAAAGTCAAGTGTGCGCCGGTGCAAAATGTGACACAAGTAGAATGACGAACCGGTGCAAGGGTAACAACTAGTAGAAAAGTAAAAGAAAAATAACTCCCCCAAACTTAGAATTTTACTATGTAAAAATTCTAAGTTTGGGGCTACAAGTTGTTACCTCCCTCCTTGCACATCCAATTCTCTTCAAAGATCACCATTGCATCACTTGCTTTCTTTCTCCAAAGTTAGTTTTGTTTTCTTCTCCATTCTTCAAGATGTCCTATCCATAGTGCTCTTCATCCATACCTACAAAATAAACCAAGCTATCAACACTATCAAAGCAATAAAAACAAGAAAGCAATAAAACCTTGGGTTGCCTCCCAAGAAGCGCTATTTTTAACGTCCTATGCCGGACGGTTCTCCTTGAGGGGAATATCAAGTCACTCCCTTGTCATCCTTGTTCTTGACCTTCCGTGCCCATACAACTTTCTTAAGTCCATCAAAACATCCACTAGCTAGCCCATCCGGCTCTTCAACCATGTCATAAGATGTTGATGCCTCATTCATCCCCAAGTTTGCACAAGTAGCTTTCTTTGATTTGGGGAAGTTTTTGGAAAAAAATCCCCCAAACTTGGCCTTCTTGCCCATCTCTAATTCCTTATCCTTCTCCTTGGGGTTCTCCTCCATAACATTGATTTTGAAATCTTCTTCCACCTTCTCTTTCATTGGCTTTGGAGGGTGATCTCCTCTAGAGTACCCATACTCTCCATCTTCATCGTCCCGGATTTTGATGGCTCTATAAATGTTGAACAAGACTTTCTCATCGTTCACTTGAAGCTCTAGCTCTCCTTTCTTCACATCAATTTTAGCCCCACCGGTTGCCAAGAATGGCCTTCCCAAAATCAATGGAACATACTTATCTTCTTCCATATCCAATACTACAAAGTCCACCGGGAATATAAACTTATCAACCTTAACCAACACATCTTCCACTATACCCAAAGGGTATGTCACGGATCTATCCGCCAATATAAGGCTCATTGTGGTTTGTGTAAGCTTTCCCAAACCGAGTGACTTGAATATGGAAAAGGGCATGAGATTAATGCTTGCTCCCAAATCACACAAAGCTCGAAATGTACCTCCATCTCCAATAACACATGGCAAGGTGAAGGATCCGGGATCTCTAAGCTTTTGAGGTAACTTTGCTTGAATGATTGAGCTACATTCTTCGGTCAAATGCACCGTTTCATACTCCACCATCTTTCTCTTGTTGGACATGATTTCTTTCAAGAACTTAGAGTAATGGGGCATTTGTTCTAGAGCTTCGGCAAAGGGAATGTTGAAGTGGATCTTCTTGAACATCTCCACAAACTTGGCAAACTTGTGATCCAAACCCTTTTTCTTCAATCTTTGGGGGTATGGAAGGGGTACCTCATTTTTGCTTTTGTCTTGAGGAGGGATTGCCTCCTCACTCTTCTTCTCCCCTTCTTTTTCTTTCACTAAGCCATCATCTTTGTCAACACCCTCGGGTGCCATTACCACTTCCTCCTCTAACGGCATCTTGGGCCCTTCGTAGCTAGTCCCACTTCTTAGCCTTATGGCGTTGCATTGCTCCTTAGGATTTAGCTCCGTGTTAGAGGGGAATTGCCCCGGAACGCGTTGCTTTCCAATGGCATTAGAAAGTTGGCTCACTTGCTTTTCTATGGCTTTCATGTTGTTTGCCATATTCTTGATCATTTCTCCTTGTTCATCAAATCTTTGACGAGTTATGTTTGCATTTTCTCTAGTCTCTCTCATGAATTTCGTGGTTTCCCCCATAAAAGCACCAAACATATCCTCCATTGATGGCTTTGATGAAGACTCCACAATAGCTTCATCTCTAACATTAAAATTTGGAGGTGGGATGATGGCATTCCTTGTGTTGGCATAGGAGAAATTCTCATGTTGCCTCAATCCGGGATGGTAATGATTCGGGTTAGGGGGATTTTGCCTCTCGTTCCAACCTCTTTCTCGAAATTGACGGTCCCTTTGATTGTTCATATAATGGGCCTCTTCATATTGATCTTCACTAGGTCCCATCAATGACTTGGCCGCCATCATCGAAGTCAACTTGTCCATCTTGTTGGATAAAGTAGCAAAATCATCCGACTCCTTAGTGGAAGCAACTTTCCGTGCTTGTCTTCTCTCGGATGGCCATTGGTGTCCGTTCTTTGCCATCTCCTCTAGAAGCACATAACCTTCATCCGTCGTCTTTCCTAGCAAAGAACCTCCACCGGCCGAGGCATCCACCATCCCTCTCGTTCGATGGTCCATCCCGTTGTAGAAGTAACAAATCAATTGGTCTCTTGAGAAACCATGTTGAGGACAACTCCTTATCAAATCCTTGAAGCGCTCCCAAGCCTCGGCTAACGACTCATCATCGTCTTGCATGAAAGAAGAAATCTCTCCTCTTATCTTAATGGTCTTGCTTGGAGGAAAGTACTTCATGAGAAAAGCATCTACAAGATCGGCCCAATTTTCGATTGTCCTTAGATCAAGAGACATGTACCATTGCTTAGCACGATCACGGAGTGAGAATGGGAACAATTGGAGACGAATATAATCTTGAGGGACACGATTGATCTTAACCGTTCCACTTATCTCTAAGAATTGAGATAAGTGGAGGTTAGGATCCTCCTTTGACAACCCTCCAAATTGGTTGTTTTGAACCATCATGATTAGGGCCGGTTTGAGCTCAAAGTTATGAGCATCAACGGGTTCCCTACCCGCTCCTCCATAAGGTCTAGGGATGGGACGAAAGTGGTCTCTCAAGACTCTTTGATTCCCGTTTTCCTCCCGTTGCTCTCCATCTCCTTCCACATTGACATTCCCTTCATTCCTCCGGTTGAGGTTATCTCTTATGCCTCCTTGTGGTCGATTACCACCATTCCCATTAGGCTCTACTATGCCTCCAACATCCTCTTGGTTCCTTTCCTCTTCCACTATCGGATTTTCCCTTCTATTCATGGCTTCCAATTCAAACCTTCTTCTTTTGGCGTTTTGTCTTCGACAACGAGCTTCGATTTCCGGGTCTAGAGGTAGTAACTCTTGTTGATCTCTCCTAGCTCGGGTGATCATATGCCATGTCTAGACAAAAGTTCAAAAGAAAGTAAGAATCACAAGTGAAATCAAGGTAAAACAAACAAATATTTTTGGATTTTTGCAAATAAAGAAAGCAAATAAAGTGTCTAAACTAAAACTCTCCTAGCCTACACTCTAGAGCTTATAAAAACCTCCCCGGCAACGGCGCCATAAACTTGATTCACGTGTTATACAACACTAAAATAAACAACCGCAAGTGTACGGTGTCTATCGTAGCGTGATAAGCACGAGGTCGATCCCACAAGGAGGTTAAGCGTAAAAATGTAGTTTGCTAGTCAAATTCTAAATAGACGTGATCGATAATTTGAATGGTGTGAATTACTCTAATATTACCTAACAAGTGTCACAAATAAGTAATAAAGAGCAAAGACGAAATCGATCAAATACCAAGCAAACAAGTAAAACGAAAGTGAAATGGATGTAACTCAAAGAGAAAAGGTGGGTTCCAAGGCAATTGTATTACTTAGACGTCCGTTTATAAGAGTTATCTCGTTTAAAGGGCCATTAAGGTTATCCCATATAAGGTGATCACATAAAAAGAACTAATCGATCTCCCGATACACATTAATCCAAAGACGCAATGTAATATAAGCTCGTATGTCTACATCACAAACATTACACCATCTAAAATAGCTCCTAAGATCATTTGATTCCCTCTACGATAATTAATCCTCTCCCGAGATCATAATAATACCGGGTTGCATATTCGCATACGATTAAATGGAATAAATCTCCCGATACTACCCCAATTAACAATAGATCAAGCAAATCATTATGGCCACTAACAACATGCTTTACAATGAATAATTGAATATGCAAATACGAGATAAACACCAATTAAAGCAAGAAATTACTCATAAACATCAATCCAAGTCTTACAATGCCTTAGAACCACAAATTGTTTAGCTAACTACTAACATAATCAAATTACAAAATCCAAATGAAATAACTAAATAAAAAGGAAAAGAAAGAGAAAACTTAGTCTAGAATGTGGTAGGGAATGGAATTTGGGAGCTATTGCATCCTTTCTTCCTTGATTTGATGAAGAATTGAGAGAGGAATGGCCAAAACACCTCCAAGTATGTGTAACTATGTGTGGATTGGGGGAGAATGTCTTGGATTTCAAGAAAGGGGCCTTATATAGTGTTGGGGAAGGGTTTGGATGGCATATTTGCAAGTTGATCCCTCAAGAATGGAGAAAATACAAGTTTGGCACCGAAAATGGGGTGACTCGGCCGAGTTGAGGTCACTCGGCCGAGTGGAGTACTTAAAGAAACGTGTTTGCGCTTTTTCTAGCCGAGACTCGGCCGAGTTGGGCTTACTCGGCCGAGTGGTCTTCAAATTCAGCTGCTACGTAAATTGACCTTACTCGGCCGAGTTGGCTCACTCGGCCGAGTGCACAGTAAAGCTTCAACTCGCAGATTCGGCCGAGTAACTTACTCGGCCGAGTGATGTCCAAATCCAGTGGCTACGTAAATCCTTACTCGGCCGAGTTGGCTCACTCGGCCGAGTGCACAGTAAAGCTTCAACTCGCAGATTCGGCCGAGTAACTTACTCGTCCCAGTGCTCCCTTTTCCACACATCATCCACCACCAACAAGAACTTGTCTCGAAGCAAGCATGTGTGAACTGCGTCGCATAACTCCCTCAAATCCTTTGTATTCAGTTCTTTGATGTTGCTGGTGAAGGTTTTCATTATCTGGATAAGTACCTCCTTACAGTTGAACCTCTGAGAGAAGTGGACCCAGATGCGAATTGGGAACTCGTAGCGTATTAGCTCGTCGTTGTAGATTTTCCATGTCAACATCGTCTTCCCCAGGCCAGGCATACCAATGATGGGGATAATGTCGAGTCCCGACTGGTCTTTCCTGAGATACTCTTTTATCTTCCTTTCCTCGTCTTCCAGACCCACAACTTTTTCTCGCCTGATTGGCGGATCCTGAACATAAGTTGCAAACTTAGATTAGACGAACCAAATTCAGCATTACAAGAAAAATAATTTTTAGTGGCAAAAATCCTGTCATTATAGTTTCTCTAGTTAGAAGTCTTTAGTAACGGCAATTGACTTTTAGTGAGAAGTCCTGTCATTAATTTTCAAATTTGTGTCACTAAAAATAATGAGAGGATGCGGTAACTAAAAATAAGTTTTCTTGCAGGAGGACAGTTAGAATTAATGTAACTGATTCGGGTGGAATTTACACATTTTAGAGGCACATGGGAAGCATGTTTTGATGTGGATTTCATTGATTTATGCATTGATTATGATTGTTTAAGCCGAAATGAGAGAAAGGTTGTGTTTTGTCGATTTTATAGGAAATACGATGGAATTTGGAGCAAAACAGCAACCATACTTTACTGGATCAAGAAGATGAGTGCACCGTTGGATTCGTCTCGAAAAACGGAGTGGATTAGCCAAAAGAATCGAGTCAATCCGACACCCGAGGCGAAAGATATGCACGAAACGAGAAAGGGCCGAAGTCGACCGAGCGCGAGCACGCCCGAGACGCGTGCTCGAGCAAGTGCACCTCGGTACAGTGATTTTGGGCCAAGAGAGGGCACGGTCGAGCACCCTTCTCGGCCGAGCACCTGGCCACCCCTGTTTTGCACGCCACGGCCGAGGCCGAGCCACGGCCGAGCACCCCCGATCCACCATCATCGCCGAGCACGGCCGAGCACCCTTCTCGGCCGTGCACCTGCTCGCCTCATGTCCATTTTGCACGGCCGTGCTCCGTGCACGGCCGTGCTACCCCCATTTTCGGTGCCTATCTCCTATTTTGGCCATTTTTGAAGGACTAACTTGCAATTTTGTCATCTAAACCCTTCCCCAACACTATATAAGGCCTCATTCTTGAAACCCAAGACATTCTCCCCCAATTCCACACATAGTTACACATACTTGGAGGTGTTTTGGCCATTTCTCTCTCAATTCTTCACCAAATCAAGGAAGAAAGGATGCAATAGCTCCCAAATTCCATTCTCTACCTCATTCTAGACTAAGCTTTCTCTTTCTTTTCCTCTTTACTTAGTTATTTCATTTGGATTTTGTAATTTGATTATGTATTTAGTTAGCTAAACACTTTGTGGTTCTAAGGCATTGTAAGACTTGGATTGATGTTTATGAGTAATTTCTTGCTTTAATTGGTGTTTATTTCATATTTGCATATTCAATTATTCATTGTAAAGCATGTTGTTAGTGGCCATAATGATTTGCTTGATTTATTGTTAATTGGGGTGGTATCGAGAGATTCACTTCATTTAATCGTATGCGAATGTGCAACCCGGTATTATTATGATCTCGAGAGAGGATTAATTATCGGAGAGGGAATCGAATGATCTTAGGAGCTATTTTAGATGGTGTAATGTTTGTGATGTAGACATACGAGCTTATATTGCATTGCGTCTTTGGATTAATTTGTATCGAGAGATCGATTAGTTCTTCTTGTGTGATCACCTTATACGAGATAAACTTAATGGCCCTCTAAACGAGATAACATTCATAAACGGATATCTAAGAACTACAATTGCCTTGGAACCCACCTTTTCTCTTTGAGTTACAATCGTTTTACTTTCGTCTTCCTATTTTGCATGCTTAGTTGATCGACTTTATATTTACTCTTTCGTTGTCTATTTGTGACACATAGTTAGGCAATCTTAGGAGTAATTCAACACTCAATTTATTCGATCACGTCTATTTAGAATTCAACTAGCAAACTACCCTTTTATGCTTTAACCTCCTTGTGGGATCGACCTCGTGCTTATCACGCTACGATAGACACCGTACACTTGCGGTTGTTTATTTTAGTGTTGCATAACACGAGAATCAGTAACTAAACTGTTTAAATCATTGTATCAAGTCACACTAAATAATTAAATTGTATAAGGAAGCTACTGTAGTAACTGCAAATAAGCCTGAAACAGTGGGTTAAACTATCTTAACTAATCGGAACATGAACTTTAGATGCTACCATTATAAAATCACAAGTGATGAGTTGTTTCCGTCAGTTAGCTCATCAAATCCACTTTACACCTCACTGAATCAACTAAAATATCCCTATTTTATTTTACATCACTAAATCTATTGTTCTAAAAATTGTGTCGGTTAAACCGTCCAAGTCATCCTGTAACGGAGTACAATGTTATACTACCAATTTGCACCTATATAAGAGTAATAAAACTCTGTTTTTTGCCCCTTGATTACTTTTAAGAAGGAGTTAGGAAAGAATGGATGTCTAACCTTTTTTCCCTGGGCATCTTCTTCTTCCTTTATTGATTGTAGGTCGATTTTCATATTCTTGGCCTTTTCCAATATATCTTTCATTTTTTCTTCTCTAAGGATCTTGACCTGCTTGGCCACGTTGAAACTCTTGGCAAACCTGTGCTTCTTCTTGGCCTTTGCTTCGGTCAACCATGTATCGATTTCGTCCTCCACGTCGAAAATAACCTCGCGTATTTTATTTTTTGTTGATCTGGTGGTAAGATCCTCACTCGGCTTGTTGGCTGTGTCCTTGAGGATGTTCTTCAGTTGTTCGATTTCGTCCTTCAGTTTCTCGAACTCGTTCTCAGCTCCGGATATGAGATCCACGTAGCCTTTGATCACTCCGGTCACCTGCTCCAGCAGGAATGTCACTGCAGCAGCATCCCCCATCTTTTTCTTTTTTTTTTTCTAATTTTCAGTTTGGGGTATAAGGGTTGAGACTTTTTGACATGAAGGATGAATACACCTTTAAATTGATAAACATATATATATACTCCTTTTTTAATACATGTCATTCTGAATTCATTAAAGTGTTTTTGTTTGTTGTTTTGAAGAAGATGATGTTGTTGTTTGTGTGGTTTAGAGGAGAAGTTGATAGTCAATAGTCATAGATGCTGTACTAAAAGTTTACATACAATTATTGTTCGTACGGCAAAATCAACTTATAAATAACTTGCTTACATATAATTATTGTTCGTACGGCAAAAACGAAGTCTTCAAAAGAAACAAGTCAAAGGATTTGAAATTTTATAACTTATATAGGAGCTGTAAATCAAGCATTTAGGTCCTTGAATTTGTAGAAACAAACCACATTGTGTTCACTGCCTGTAGTTTAATAACGCGATTAGATTAAGTACTAAAACAAGTAACAACGGACGAAATCGAGCAATCAAATCCATTTGGGACATAAGAAAGATCACCACAATTGGAGTCCTCATAGGAGTCTTGCAATCTTTAGGTGTTGTTGAGCTTGTATCTTTCTTGATTGCATCTTTATCAGGCGCTTTAATCGGAATCGACTTAATTAAACCGTGCAATGACTTGGGAGATGATCTCTTCTTATGTATAAAGTCCTCAACTGATTTTCTTGTGCTTTGAGTGACATTCTTAAGGTGAGGAGTCACTGGTTTCACAGGTGTAGATGGCACATTCCATGTTTTTCGTCGAATCGACGACTTCAATGAAGAAAGCCCTGATTTTTTCTTGCTCATAGCTGATGATGTTTCCTCACTAGCAACTGAATTCTGCTGAAATACCAGAAAATTCAATTTAAAGAAATAAATCTCAGAAATTAGCAACAAAATATGATAAAAGTTCTGATTTTTTTCTATTTCATCACAGTCCACAGATGTTAAATCCTCATTAGCACAGAAAATTCCATTAGAAAAAATAATTCTCAGAAATTTGCAACTAAATACGATAAAAGCCCTGATTTTTTCTTGCTCATCAGTCATCACAGACGGTATATCCTCATTAGCAACAGAATTCTGCTGAATTACCAAAAAAAAAAAAACTATTTTTTTAAGAAAATCAATCACAGAAAATTTGCAACAAAATATGATAAAAGCCCTGATCTTTTCTTGCACATCACATATGATATTTCCTTTTGAAAAAATTAGGTGTATGTGTAGACGAAGATGACTTATGCATGACTGACACGAATGAAAGTCTACGCAGACTCTTCCGGTGCAATAATCGTCCTCAAGACCCATTTATACTCTATATACAAAAATAATCTTCCTCCCTCACCCATCCCCATTATGCAAAAACTCGTTTACTCTCAAAATGCTAGAAGAAGAGACCCATTTTTCTTGTTCGCCCCACACCTACAAAATCTCAGGACCGACTCTGAGTTATATGGATAAAGTAAAGAGGTGATTGGAAAAAGAGTAAAAGTAATGACATTTTGTGTAAATATGTGAATATTGTGAGGGTGAGGTTTATGAGAGAGTTTCCTTTTATGAGTGTGCGAACAATTGTGGGACGAACAAATAAGTTACGTGTGCAAACATTTGTAATGATATGGAGGGAGGGTGACTGCAAATCATTTCGAATATCTGTGAAAAACTGCACGAGTTTTCCTCCGTATGATTTTGCATTCAATTCGTACTTCAAGTCGCTCTCCCATTTGTACCACAACATGGCCTGAACGGTTCCTTCACCGTTGGAAACAGCAGCTCGGGCCAGAGACAAGGTCCAGTTATAGTACTTCGTGCCACGCTTCCACTCATGTATAAATGAGGCTACCACTACATAGGGGATGAGCCCGATTGTCTCTCCGGGCTTCAAAATGGAAGTGGCGAAGGGCATGCCCGGACCGATCCCACAAGATTGCGATTTCAATCCTATGCCGAGGTGGAGGGGCTCTCGGGCCTCTTTCCACAGTGAGTTGTTGAGACGGAAGATTTGCGAGTTTGGTTAGCACTCTGGAGGAACTATTCCGTCCCACGTGTTGTTCACTCCTCCTTTGCCGACCATATTACTTTTGTCGGCAAGAATGAATATGTTCTTGGTGCACTGCACCATTGTAGTAGTGGTGCAGGCCAAGAACATGAACATCAAGAGAATAGCTGCTTGCTCCATCAAAAAAATATAATGAGAAATTAAACTCGATCAATTAGCTTGGTTGGAGTGTAAAAAGATACACCCAATATTTATAGTTAGAGGATAGCATTCAATTATCGATCTATTATTACCTAAACATTAGGTAAAAAAGTTAAAAGGAATAACGATTCTAGCGGGGTGAAAAAAAGATGCACACAATATTTATATGCTAGTAAAATATGTGTTCATTACATGCATTGAAATTAACATTAGTTATATGTTTTATAAATGTGAAATGAACACATATTCTAAAAAAAAAAGGGAGGAGTGGAGGAAGACATCACATTAATTGTTATCCTAAAAAGGATTCAATAATCTCATCTCACTTTTCCTTTGCAATGTTATTTTCTACTTATGAATTTTGAAAAATATCTCGTTATATAATTCTTATTAACCAAAATGATTCAATTATTTGTTTCTTACATTTTCTGTGCAGACCCCTCACTGGTGGGCAATGAAAACTCTTTATTGATTGTTTGTTAATTACTTTTTTTCGTCGACTAATTATAGTCGACGATATATTCTACGGTCGACCAACCAGTGTCGATCGACACTGGTTGGTCGAAAAAAATCTTTTTTTTTTTTTAAAGTTTCTGAATATATTTTGGATTGGTGACGCCGGAGGTTGCGGCGCTAGTGGATGTGGAGGCTGTCGGAAGTTGCGGCGGCGGCTGCAAAATTAGGTTTAGGGTTTTGTATAAAATTAGGTTTAGTGTTTTAAGGAAGGTGGTGTATGTATCTATAACATTTTACACATTTTACTAAAAGGACAAATATGGTATTTTACATGCATATTTAATTAATAAAATGGGAAGGGGAGTGTATCTAACAAAGCTGGAGGGGTATATACCCCAACCCTTTGAAATTTAAATTAAAAAAGTGTAAACCACATGAGAGAGAAAGAGAGCTGAGAGAAAAAGTGTAAAAAATCCATTTAATTATTTTGAAAATTTAGTTGATTTTTTATAATGTTTTAATTTTTTAATTGATTTTTTTATTCAAATATTTATTTAATTTTTTTATATTATTGAATATTTTTTTTAACGGATGATATATTTTTAAGATTTATTTAATTTTAATAATGTTATTTTAGTTTTTATTTAATTTGTATTTTGTTTTAAGAGTTAAAGGGCAAATGAGAAAGAATTTGGGTATGTTTAGTAATAAAAATTGATTTTTAAATTTTAATGGGGTGTGTTTAACATTTGGGTATTTATAACATTGTATGGGATTTTAATAGCCCCACCCTATTTCTAATACTATTCTGGGGTTTTTTTTTTTTTTTTTTTATGGTAGTCAAGTCATACGATCGATTACAGGTAGTTATAGTGTCGAGTCGCGTCACATAACATCGCATGTGTTGTATGAGCCTGCTACTTGTTCTATAGATTTAAGTTAATTAAATTAATTTTTAAATTGTACTCTGTATTTTATTATTTACTCCTATATTACCCTTCTTTAATATAAATATTTAAAAAAAAAATTAATTTATATCCCACCATTTTAATACAAATTTCATTAATCATTATTTTTAAATTAAGTACATACAATTTCAACAAAAATAATAACACTGAAGCGGAGCGCGACAACACAGGGGCAGAAATCGCGTAGGGTCAAATGAAGTCTTTGTTAATGTTCTTTTAGGTTAATCTGATTTTTTTTAGTTGTTAATTTTATTAATAATATAAGGGTAAATATGTAGTTTTAACATTACATATTTTAATTAAATATAATAAAATATTTTATTGTATAAGAATAAAAATATAATTTTAAAATTATATATTTTAATTAATTAAATTAAATATAAAAATATAAACGTACGACACCATACGTATGTGGTGTCACATACGATGAATACATACGGCACATATTACAAAAGATAATATATCATCAAGTTTAAATCTTGGGTTATTTATTAATAAGGTCATTTCACTATAAGATTAGTCTAATAAAGTCAACAATATAATTTCTTGTCTAATAGCATCAAATTGAAAACTTTGAGACATTTATACCCTTCAATTAATTTCAAATAAATAGGATATTTTATAGGAATTCAAAAGTCAATTATATACCATAATTATCCGATTAAGGGAGAATTTCGAAAACAGAGAAATTTTAGCACCTTCCAAAGATTTAAAATTTTCCTAAAAAGGTATACGCATTAATTGGTTTCACTTTCATAAAAGATAGCTATCTCCATCTAAAATATAAAAAATTTCCTAAAAGACAATCTTGTTAAACTGAGGGTTTTGAGAAATCTGCAATTCAATCTACATGTTTAGGAAAAAGCTTCTGCAAAAACGGCGAAGTGTAGAAGAACAGAAAAATAGAAGCGTATGTATTATCTAGACATATGCATATTGAAGTTCATGTGAATTACGTTCAGTATTATGCAAACTAAAGTGCATTTCGACAATTTTGCATAAAAACATGCAAACTAAAGTGCATTTCGACAATTTTGCATAAAAACATGCAAACTAAAGTGCAGTCTAAACATATGTATATTGAAGTTCATGTGAATTATGTTTAAGAGTATGCAAATTAAAGTGCATTTTAATAATATGCATATTGAAGTACATATGAATGACATAAAAAGTAACGTCATTTCAATGCATATTTCATCACAAAAGAATCAGTACAACCAAAGCTTAAACAAAACTAAAAAAAAAGTAGAGATCAAAGCCTAAACAGAAAATTAAATTACCTTAAACTTCAAATCAAAATCCAACAAAACCTCAATCCTAATCTCCTGCCAAGTTCTTCGCAATGGATCTGGAGCTCATCACCTTCGCGATCTCGATGACGTCATCGAACCAAGAAAATACCCGATTAGCACATTATTCCACTCATTCGATATCAAATCGAGTGGAATGTGTGTTGTATTTGCTGTAGGCTGGATATAATTCAACTTATATTCCTCCTTGAGCACCCTGTTTCCCATCACACTTTCTGGAATACTGTTTTTTGCCCACGCCTTGGACTGCCCCTGTTTTTTCCCTTCATCCCCTGTTTTTCCAGCTTCTTCCACAATTTGCATTCTATCATCTTCATTGCTGGAATTTTCGCTCACATTCATCCCAGAATTATGGCCTACCTTCCCAGAATTTCCGGACTGTTTAAGGAACCCACGATTAAGGAATTTAGCATCCTATTCCCCCTTGTTCTTATCAACATCACCATTGTTGTCCGAATTAATTCCAGCAACACCATTAATGGCAGAAATGACTTGCGTACCTTCTTTAACATGAATTTCCTTCCTCGCGCCAGATTTCAGGCATTCTCCTTCGGAATCATCGTCTTCAGAATCACCGAGTTCTTCAGAATCAACGTCCTTCATTAAATCAGTTATGGCTCTATCCATTCTGCGTTCTTCTCCGGAGTCACACTCCTCACAATCCTCATCGTTGTCAATATCCCCAGAATTAGCAGCGATCCAAGCCATCTCCTCCTCTTCTTGTGTCGGTTCTCCACAGATTGAAGCCACAATCTCCCCCATCATCGTTCTTGGGGATTTCTGTTTTTTTTTTCCCTTTATTCTTGATCGCGTTTCCCGCTTCCAGGGCCAAAACCTCCTGTCTCAATTCAGTTTTCTGCCTTGTTGATTTCGTAGGGTATGGCTCTCCCTCCTCCTCGAGTTTCCTGCTTTTGTTCTTCTTCCCCTCAAATCTTGGAGAGAATTTGGATTTTTTCCCCTCAAATCTGATAATTAATTGAACCCGATAATTAAGGCAGAATAAAAATCGAAAATTTAAATCTGAATTTGAATAATTTAATGGTAATTAGGATTTAAGGGTAATTAGGGGTTTTTATCTCAAAAATGAAGCAAATAGACAAACTATTAATTAGGCGATGCAATTAGATTAATGTAGGGTGATAATGACCCTATTAGTAAAAAATCTCTTAAATCTTTAAATTTAAATTTTAATGACTCAGATTTCACTGATTACAGTAGTTATACGACACTCTGACTACATTTAGAAAGTCCCTGCCACCAATCATGTAACTAAAAAAAACTCATGGTTCGGATTTCTTTTTATTAACAATATATTTATATATCATAATTTCTAGATGTAAAATATATATTTATAGTATCATATACTATACAGGGTCAATCTGTCATGCAACGTTTGAAATTTTGAACTTTTTTAATTCTAATATCATTTTATTTTTCTTTTAAATATTAGTAGCCATAACTAAAAAAAAAAAAAAACCTCACTATTTGATTTTTTTTTTTTACTCCACTCTTCATGAAATGTAGTCTTATTTACCTCATATTCTTTGTCAACTAAATATAGTCACATACACTTTATGAAAACCATCACCCCTCAACCATCACTTAATTACTCAATTTGCCTTCAACTTTATTCACAAACAATAATTTTATTAACAATGGACTCCACAATACACTATAATACACTTATTTTATCTACTTTATCTACATTTTTATTTAAAACTTGTGTTCCACCCCAATGGGACTACATTTGGTGGATGGAGGAAGTATATAATAGGATACTGTATTAAATTTGTAGATTTGTTCACTACACTACTATTGAATAATTTTTAAAGATAAATACGGTGTATTGGATCATCCCATAAATCTGTAAAAATTAATAAGAAAAGGAATAGGCTGGCAGCACATTGGAATTAGGTTTCGACTATTTACACCTCCATTTCGGTTTAGAACACTCCCCCGATTGATGCATCCCTCCTCAAATTTGTCAAGATAGATGCACCCCCATACAATTGTCTTAAATACCCTTTTCTCCCTTTTATCTATATAATACCCCTTTACTAACCACACCCTCCTCCAAACCCTAATTCTCTCCACATATACCACCCCTTGCCGCCGCCGCCGCCCCCCTTCCTCCCCCTCCCTTAGCCGTGGCAACTTCCCCCTCCCTCTCCCTCAGCCGCGGCAACCTCCCCCTCCCTCAGCCGCGGCACCCTCCGCCTCCTTCTCCCTCGGCCGCAACAGCCTCCCCCTCCCTCTTCGATTTATGTTTTGTTAAACCCACCATGCCGCTCCCGATCCACCTCGCCGCCCTGCCTCCTGGTCGAAGCTGTCGGCCACCCCCACCCCAGGTAAGTGTATCGGTCGCCGCCGCCTAGTGAAGGTTGGGTCGGCGGCAAAAAAAAATTTAGGTTTTAGTTTTTTCTACTTGTAGAAACCTTTTTTTTTTAAAAAAAATTCAACTACGTAATGTCGACCATGTAACCTCTCGTCGATAACATGTTGTTGACGAGAGGTTACATGGTCGATATTACATTGTCGATTTTTTTAAGTTTTTTTTTAAAAAAAGAATTTCAACCTTCTTAGGTCGACCATATTCACTCTCGTCGACAACAGGGTGTCGACGAGAGATTATACGGTCGACCTAAGAAGGTCGAATTTTTTAAGTTTTTATTTTTTATTTTTTTTCGTCGACCATATTCACTCTCGTCGACAACAATTTGTCGATGAGAGTGAATATGGTCGACACTGGTTTGTCGAAAATTTTAAAAAGAACATTTGAAAATTCTCTTAAGTTCCTGAATTTTTTTTTGTTTGTGGTTAAATTTTGTTGATTGTGGTGAAATTTTGTTGTTTGTTGTGAAATTTTGTTGTTTGTTGGCGGCGGCTGTGGTGGGGGAAAATTTAGTTTTAGGATTTAAAGGTGAAGGAGGGGTGCCATTAGTAATGGGGTACATTTAGTAGTGTAATATGATTTAAAGGGTATTTTTAATTTTTTACATTATTATTATATTATTAAACTTACAAGGGGAGTGTTCTAAACCGAAATAGAGGTGTAAATAGTCAGATCCTAACAAGGTTTCACACCCCAAATATTGTGTAATAGGAACTTGTATATTGTGTATTTGTGAAGGGTTGGGGTATATACCCCTCCAGCTTTATTGGATACACTCCCTCTCCCATCTATTAATTATAAAATATATATAAAATACCATATTTGTCCTTTAACTAAAATGTTATAGATACATACACTCCCCTTTAAAACCCTAACCCTAACTCTTCTTCATTCTTCCCCCTTCTTCTTCCCCAAACTTCTTCTTCCCCATACTTCTTCATTTACTTTTTCTTCTTCCCCCAACAATCATGGTGCCGCCGCCTCCCACTGCCGCTAGCCGCCCGCAACCACCTGCCCATCGCCGCCTACCACCGCCCGCCTCTCTTTCTGCCTCCATTTTTTTCTGCATCGTTCCCCCGTCGCCCGACTCTCCCCCTCCCCCTCCCTCTCAATGCGTCGCTGCTCCTCCACCCCCAGTGACGCCGCCGCTCCCCCACCCCCCTTTTTATTCCCTTCTCTGCAACAGCAACAGGCGGCTCCGCCTCCTTTGTCGAGCGACGACGCCGGATCTTCCCCCTAGCCAGCCACGCTCCCTCCCACTTTCAGCCGCCGGCCGCCGCTTCTAGTCCAGGTTGTTTTTTTATTTTGGCAAAAAATCGACCATAAATACTTTCATCGACAATAAAAGGTCGATGAGAGTGTTTATGGTCAATCATTTATTGTCGAAATTTAATTTTTTATTTTTTAAGTTCTTTCGACGAACCAGTGTCGACGGGGAGATGTTTGATCGGCAAACCACTGTCGACGAGAATGTTTTTGGTCGACACTGGTTTGTCGAAAATACGTTTTTATTTTTATTTTTAAGTTTTATTTTTTAATTTCTAAATTTATTTCTTTGGGGAAGTGGTGGCCGCTGGAGGTGGTGGTGGTGGCCTTCTAAATTTATTCCTTTGATTATGCAACCTCTCAATCTCCTCCATCACGGATTGCCAGTTCTTGCAAGAATTGGGCTTTGTCCGAACTTTGATCTGCCCTGCACACGTCACTTTGGGAGAAGACGGCTCTGAGTTATTATCATTATTCTTTTGTTTGTTCTTCGCCCATAACTGGGGGCTGCTGTTCCTCAGGTGGGACGGGCGGCGGTGGTGGTGGTGGAGGGCGGAGGATTCCGCGGGGCTGCAGATTGCTTTTGGGAATAGAGATAAGTGAGCTCTAGAAGGGAAACATACCAGTAAATCTGTTGCAGCAGGCCCTCTGCTTTCTCTGCCTTTCATGCTCGATTTTCTTGATGAATTCTTGTGTTTTGATTGATCTACTCTACTTTTAGTTAAAGGGAGTGTATGTATCTGACATGATTTAGTAAAGGGTAAATTTGATATTTTATAAAAATATTGAATTAATAAAAATGAAGGGGGAGTGTATTAAACAAAGCTGGAGGGGTATATACCCCAACCCATTTGTGAATTGAATGGGCCCAAATAAGCAATGGGATAGACATAAGAAAGGCCCAATCAAATAAAAGAAATTAAATAGAATCCAATATTAAATCAACTGAAAACAATACACTCGAAATTCTTGGGTGTGAAGCTATTTATATCCACCTCTACCTCTTCCATCAACCTCCTTTTCATCTCAGGGTGATAAAAGTAAATTAGAAGATGAAAGTTGTCATTTCCGAGAGAGAGTTGTTCCTCCAATATCTCTACGGATGAAATGGCCGCTGACAAACTGCAATACTCCACACTAAGGCTTCCAAGTGTTTGTATTTCTGATGGGATCCTTTCCAATTTCTTCAGATTAAAAAGCTCAACCTTCTCTAGCACTGGAAAGCAATCGGACCTTTCTGCACTCCACTTTATCAGATCACAACCGAGTATCTGCAAGAATTTAAGACTCGGGAATGCTCCCTCCACACAATCCCACTCCTCTCCCACCACCGCATCTGGATATAGTTTGAGGACTTGAAGATGAGGCAACCAACGCCCAAATTTGTTTACGTCTTCCCAATCAACACCGCAATTCTCTAAACACAACTTCCTCAGCGAACTTGGCAACCTCAAACTCTCCACAAATTCATCCCTTTGAGGTACTGCAAATTCGCAGTTGAGTGATTCAAGTTTATGCAAGTGTTCGAGATTAAAGTAGCACTTTTTCTCACATTCATACCATAGACTCAATTTCTTGATGTTTGGGAATATTCTCTTACAAACTTGCTCAGTAAAGCTCAAGTCCACTACTCTTGAAAGTGTGTGTAGGTTTGGCAAAAGAGCTAATTCATCTTCTTCACGTAATGGAGTTGGAGGAGGAGGATCTGGGAGATAGAGTCTGTAGGATTGGAGATGCCTAAGCTGTCTCATATACCATATCAACGATGGTACTTTCAATTCGTATGCTGTAAAGATCAATGTATGCACATTCCAGAGTAGGGATACTGATGAAGGAAGCTTGACTTTCGGACGCCATGAACTACATACAAGATACCGCAAGTTAACATGTTGAAAAAATACTTCAGAGGAACACCTACGAACAAGACTCAACACCCTCAACAACCGAAATTCCAAACTCAATGCACCCTCAAATTCAGAATATTCAGATAAGAATGTACGCACGAGTGATGCTGATGGGCATTTAGAAGGGATACGATTGCCACCAAACACAATGCGACGTACTGCGTTGATGCTTGCTCGAAACTCATGCTTACTCATCTTGTGAAAAATCTTCTCTCTCTCACCTATCTTTAAACATACTTCTCTCACAAGATCATGCATCTTACAGTATCCAACTCTTCCATTCAACTTCAGCCTATGAGTCAAAATTAGATTTCTATCAACAAGATCATTTATGTAATCAGCTGCAATCTCTTCCATTGCTAGGCCTTCTTTTGGTTTCAAAAACCCCTCAGCAACAAGGAGATTGATAAGTCTAGACACACGAATCTCCTCATCTTCTCGAAAAACTCCCATATAAAGAAAACATGGCTTTAAGTGGACCGGTAAGTGATTATAACTCAATGATATTATTTTCAAGCAATGTCCATCATTACCAGATATCAAAACTGAGTTTAAATCTTTTGCAAAATTCTCCCAATATCCACTCGTGCTTCTAGAATGTCGAAGAAGTCCCCCTATTACAACAATCGATAGGGGAAGTCCTTTGCACGCTCTTACGATATCCTTTCCAATATCTTCTAGTTCGGGTGGACAACATTTTTCTAGAAACACATTTCTACAAAACAACTCCCAACTTTGATCCCCATCAAGAAAATCCATCTCAAATGATGATGAGCTAAGTGGAGTAGCTACACTCCATATCCGAGTAGTTATAACAACTCGACTTCTCTCATCACTATTCGGAAAGAATTTTTTAATCCTATCCCAAGCTTCGATACTCCACATATCATCTAACACGATTAAGTATCTTCTACCCCACAAAGTTTGGTATAACTTTAGTCCTAATTGATGATCTTCACTTTCTAAATCTGTTTCCAAATCAACCACTCCTATGCTCTTATTGAGTTCTGTATCTTTTATGCAAGAGAGAAGTTGAGATAAAAGATTTTTGAGACTATATTCCTGAGATACAGTGATCCAAGCACGAATATCAAAGCTCTTGGCAATATATAAATCCTCATAAACACATTTGGCTAAAGTAGTCTTACCAATTCCCCCCATACCCACAATGGGGACGATTTGAAGACCGGATTGGTGTCCAGTAAGCCTTTTCTTGATTTGAATCACCTTTTCATCAAATCCCACCACAAAATTGTTGTTTGAAGTGGTAAGGGGTTTTGATGAAGGTGCAGGGGAGAATGAATCATCTTGAAAATTGACTGTCCCTTGAAACTGCATCACCTTTTCCTTGAGAGAATTCATGTGTCGGATTTGTTTCTCTAGATCGCGTAAACAATATTCAGTGGGCCTTGCACAATTGATCATCAGACTTGTAAACCTTGTAATCAGATTACTTGCCTCAGATTGCTTTTTTCGTCGTCGTGCATCAGGAAGAATTTGATGGACCAGATGAGATTCAATTACATCTTCAACCTTATGAGTTATACATGCAATTTGCCTCTCCAAAGCTTCATCTTCTTCTCCACGAGAATCGCGAGTCTCCATAAAATGTAGCAAGAAATTGATAATTTGGTGAAGTGATTGGATGTGTTCGTTTTCAAAAAAGGTAGAAACATGAGGATGAATTTGGATGTTGTTCAAAATGGTCGTGAGAGAGCGTAGAGCTGCATAAGCTGCCATCTCTGAATTAATTAAAGTTGAAGAATCAGAAGAGAGTATGAGAGTTTTTGTTGTTGTTTTTTGATCGAAGATGATGCGAGTTTGTGTGGTTTGGAGGAGAAGATGATAGTCAATAGTCACACATGCTATATTAAAAGTTTACAACTACCACCCAACTTATTTAGAGTTGTAGGACCCATGCAAGTACTATCCCTAATTACATTGTAATGCTCCCACCGACTCTTACTATCAACGCAGGATAACAAATGGAGTATTAATCAAATATTTTAATGGTTAATGAAGATAATTATTTGATGTAATTAATTAATGGACTCAATAGATTTTAAAAAATACATCAAATAATTATCTTCATTAACCATTAATTGAAAGATTAAGAAGCTCTTGCTGAGACGGGTATTTAATAGTAGCAAATAAAACAGCTAATGGTGAAATTGTTATCTTATTTTGGCAAATTAATCTGGTTTAATTGTGCCTGGAAGAATATTAATTAATTTGTAATAGGGGAGATCAGAGGCTTTTTAATGACTTGATTGTTTTACAGCCACAAATACATATTTGGCCTTGGAGAGCTTTAAAAAAGTGCCTTGGAGAGCTTTTAAAACAGCTCTCCAAATGAGAGTTGTTCAAGCTTAGACAACTGTTAAAAACCGCTGTCTAAGTGCTTACACTTGGACAACGGTTTTTAACAGCACTGCAAGTGGGGGGCTTAGACAGCGGTTATGAACCGCTGTCTAAGTAAAGGTCATAACCGCTGTCTATGTATTATTATTTTTTTTATTTCTTTGACTTGGACAGCGGTTATGAACCGCTGTCTATGTATTTTTTTTTTATGGGGAACTTACAACCAAGGTCATATTTTTGGGTTTTAGAGCAACCTAGACAATTTTTTTTTTTTAAAAAGGCAACTAGGTACACAAAAGTAGTGAAACTTCCAATTTTGCCCTTTTCTCCTTCACGCGCGATGGGCAATTTCAATTTCTGAACAAATCTAGAATCACGCGCCTGCATAAAGAAAATTACTGTAGACTGTCTTGTCCAAACTTTTGCTTTCGACTACGTCATTACTCCAGCAAAATTCGTAGTATACGCCATTACTGCAGCAAAAAATAATTCGTTTGACAGAGGGAGGGTTTACTGGAGAAATTTTGATTTTTTTTTTCATTACTCTCTATTTCATTTCTTTGTTTCACCCGAGGAAGATTTATTTCATTACTCGTCGTTCGAAGAGAAAAAGGTTTGGGGTTGCTTCTTTGCCCATTCTCTCTCTATGTGCGGAAGAAGTTTTTGATCAATGAAGAATTGAAAATTCCAAATTTTCTTTCCCGAACTAGAAACCAAAAAAGAATTGAAAATTCTAGATTTTCATTACCGGAGGGATCTTTAAATTCTCTCTCTCTATCTCGCTTAGTATTCGGCCTTTTAGAAGTGGACCGTTTCAATAGACGGCAGATGAGGCGGCAATGTCATTCGAAGAGAGGGCGGCCTTGAATACAGATCTGCGGCTTTTTCCGGTTGTTCCCGTTGTCTGCCGCCGATACAAGTCGTTGGCCACCGGCGTTGTTACAGAAGAGAAGATGCAGACGCTCTGTTGAGGGGGCATGAGCGCGAGCGCTGCTCACCGATCTCCACCGCCGTCCGGAGTTTATTCTTCGAGGGCCCTTTTTGTAAACTGAATTGATGAATTTAGCGCAAAATAATATACGCGACATTGAATATAATTCTGGAAAAGGGTGTATTACAAGAACAGGGGCTTATCCCTTTTATACACAGCGGAAACATAAAAAATAGGAAATAAGGTATATTCTAAGATATGAGATATGAGATATGACTAAGATATGAGATAAGATATATTGTAAGATATGAGATAAGATATATCCCAATACTCCCCCTCAAGTTGGCGTGTGCAGATCACGAACACCCAACTTGCCTCGTAGAAAACGAAAATGCTCTGTCCCAAGCGGTTTGGTAAATATGTCGGCAACCTGTTGTTCCGTTGAGATCATGCAAGGCTTGATATCTCCGTTGATGACTCGTTCACGAACAAAGTAGCAATCCATTTCAACGTGTTTTGTACGCTCATGAAAAACTGGATTGGCGGCAATTTGACGAGCCGCTTGATTGTCGCAAAATAAAGAAGTGGGGCTCGATTGGGCAGCGTCAAAGTCATTAAGTAACCATCGCAACCACACTATTTCACAAGTGCTTGTCGCCATTGCCCTATATTCTGCTTCAGCCGAGGATCGGGACACAACCGACTGTTTCTTGGTGCGCCACGAAATAGGAGAATCACCGAAAAATATGATGTACCCGGTAGATGATCGTCGTGAGAACGGGCAACCTGCCCAATCAGCATCACAATGGCCTCGAAGTGTAAGCCTGTTCGTCGCGGAGAGGAGAATACCTTGGTCGGGTGCATGCTTTATGTAACGCAGTACGCGATGTGCCGCTGCAAGATGGGTTTGTCGGGGGCTGCTCAAGAATTGACTCAATTGACTGACGGCAAATACAATGTCTGGGCGAGTCACTGTAAGGTATAACAAACGGCCCACCAAGCGACGGTATTGTGAAGCATCGATTAGTGGGCTTTCATCGTCCGGAACTAGTTTCAAATTTTATTCCATGGGGAATCCACTCGGTCGACTAGCTAGTAGACCGCTTTCTTCCAATATATCCAATGCATACATTCGTTGGCTCAATACGAAGCTTTCGGGTGATCGGCCAACCTCAATTCCCAAGAAGTACTTCAATTTACCCAAGTCCTTAATGCTGAATTTTTTATCTAAATAACTTTTGACGAAAGAGATATGCTTAGCATCATTCCCGGCTAAGATGACGTCGTCTACGTAAATAAGGGCTGAGACATACATGTTTTGCTTTCGGAACACAAACAGCGAGTGGTCGGCTCGTGATTGATGGAAGCCAATATCGGTAAGAGCTTTAGTGAATTTTTCATGCCAATTACGCGACGCTTGTCTGAGTCCGTAAAGTGATTTCTCGAGTTTGCAAACTCTTGAGTCGCCATCCTTTGCTAATCCTTGAGGGATATTCATATACACCTCATCATGTAGATCACCATGGAGAAATGCGTTGTTGACGTCCAATTGATGAACATGCCAATTTCGGTGAGCTGCAATGGTTAGCATGCATCGGACCGTGACCAATTTGGCCACAGGCGCAAAGGTTTCATGAAAGTCGACTCCCTCGATTTGTGAGAACCCTTTTGCAACCAATCGAGCCTTGTATCTTTCCACCTCTCCATTGTGTAGGGTGATCACACAAGAAGAACTAATCGATCTCTCGATACAAATTAATCCAAAGACGCAATGTAATATAAGCTCGTATGTCTACATCACAAACATTACACCATCTAAAATAGCTCCTAAGATCATTCGATTCCCTCTCCGATAATTAATCCTCTCTCGAGATCATAATAATACCGGGTTGCACATTCGCATACGATTAAATGGAATAAATCTCTCGATACTACCCCAATTAACAATGGATCAAGCAAATCATCATGGCCACTAACAATATGCTTTGCAATGAATAATTAAATATGCAAATAAGAGATAAACACCAATTAAAGCAGGAAATTACTCATAAACATCAATCCAAGTCTCTACAATGCCTTAGAACCACAAAGTGTTTAGCTAACTACAAACATAATCAAATTACAAATTCCAATTGAAATAACTAAATAAAAAGGAAAAGAAAGAGAAAGCTTAGTCTAGGATGTGGTAGGGAATGAAATTCCCAAGCTAATGCCTCTTCTCTTGCATGGATTGGTGGAGAGATGAAGAAGTTATGGCCAAACACCTCCAAATATGTGTAAATGTGTGAAGAATGGGGGAAGGTGTCTTGAATTTCAAGAAAGAGGGTATTTATAGTGTTGGTGTAGGGTTTGGGTGTAAGAATTGCAAGTTGGTCCCTTGAAAATGGAGAAAATGCAAGTTTGGCACCGAAAATGGGTCGGCCCGGCCGGATGGGAAAGTGGCCCGGCCAGGCGGGAGTGTTGGCCGAAAAATTTAGAAACAGGGGGTGGTCGCCCGGCCGGGCGGGTGATGTGGCCCGGCCGGGCCAAAGTTTCGTAAATGGATGAAAATTTTGGATTTGGCCGCCCGGCCGGGCGGGAAATGTGGCCCGGCCGGGCCAAACTTTCGTATTGCTTTTCGGCCTCCAACTTCGTCCCTTCGTATCTTGAGCTTCCGACCTCCGATTGACTCGATTCTTTTTGCTATTCCACTCCATTTTTCGAGACGAATCCAACCGTGCACTCCTATTCTTGATCCAGTAAAGTATGGTTGGTGTTTTGCTCCAAATTCCATCGTTTTACCTATAAAATCGACAAAACAATACCTTTCTCTCATTTTGGCTAAAACAATCATATTCAATGCATAAATCAATGAAATCCACATCACAATACGCTTCACATGTGCATCTAAAACGCGTAAATTCCACCCGAATCACACTCCACAACAGAATGGGATTGTTGAGAGAAAGCATCGACACATATTGGACGTCGCTAGAGCCTTACGTTTTGAATCAGGACTCCCTATTGAATTTTGGGGCGAATGCATTCTAACCGCGGTGTATGTGATTAATCGTTTACCTTCACAAACCATCTCCAACATAACCCCCCATGAAATCTTGTTAAACAAACGGCCGACTTATGAACACCTTCGAGTTTTCGGGTGCTTGGCATATGCTCACGAGAATCGTCGCAAGGATAAATTTGGGGAAAGAGGGAGTGCATGTATTTTCATTGGATACCCAAAAGGTCAGAAGGCGTATCGGGTTTTTGACTTGCGGATGCATAAGATTTATACTTCTTATGATGTCACCTTTGTCGAGAATGTATTCCCATTTAAAGGCATCATACATAAAGATTTCACTAATGCTGCTAAAGAGGCCCTTGCGCGTGTTCATGGGCACAAACCAACAAATCTGGCACCCCGTCCACATATTCGGTCACACATACCCCTTCGACCGTCCGATACTGACATGAGGCAGATTGTGGGCGATGCACCAGTCGTGCAAACTGATGCACACGTCCCTGAGTGCATTTCGCACAATCCCGACACCCGCACAACACCTCCCTTGGTGCCCGATCCAGCCCCACGAGAGAGTCACAGGCCTAAGAAACGCCCTGCTCACCTCGCCGACTACATCACAGACCTACCACCCTCTCTAGACCATCAGCACCCCACTACCAATTCAACGGAATCAACGGTATACCCCCTATCTCATTTTATCGCACACGATAAATTTTCTATTGCTCATAAAACATTCCTAGCAGCCATCACGCGTCGTGATGAGCCAAAACACTTTTCACAGGCTGTTAAGGATCCTCTATGGCGAGAAGCAATGCAAAAGGAAATAAACGCCTTGGAATCAAATGGAACATGGAAGTTAACTCCACTCCCTCCCGGTAAGAAGGTCGTCGGTTCGAAATGAGATAACCTTAATGGCCATTTAAACGAGATAACATTCATAAACGGACGTCTAAGTACTACAATTGCCTTGGAACCCACCTTTTCTCTTTGAGTTACATCCGTTTCACTTTCGTTCTCTTGATTTATATGGTATTTGATCGATTTCGTATTTGCTCTTTATTACTTATTTGTGACACTTGGTAGGTAATTTTAGAGTAAATCATCATATTCAAATTATCGATCACGTCTACTTAGAACTCGACTAGCAAACTACCCTTTTACGCTTAACCTTCTCGTGGGATCGACCTCGTGCTTATCACGCTACAATAGACGCCGTACACTTGCGGTTGTTTATTTAGTGTTGCATAACACGTGTATCAGAGTGTCAGTGCAAGAGGTCTCAAATAGAATACCTTTATTGGCATAGTGTGCGAGCAAAGTGGTAGTCTGAAATTCGACTCCATTGTCCGATCGTATTCGTTTGATGTCTTGGTGAAATTGAGTTTGTACCATGTTGTAAAACTGGATTAAATGTGCAGCCACATCAGATTTTTGGCGAATAAGTAATACCCAAGTACCTCTACTGTAGTCATCAACAATTGAGAGGAAATATCGAGCACCAGTGAATGTATCACACCTATATGGTCCCCATATATCGCAATGTATTAACTCAAAACAATGAGTGGTTTTGCTGGTACTAGTTGGAAACGTAAACGTGTTTGTTTTGCACGTATACATGAATCGCAAAATCTGGTGTTTCCTCTAAAATTCTTTAACGAATCAATGTACTGTAATTTCTTATCAGAAGGATGGCCTAACCGCTTGTGCCATAGGTCTGGTACTCCAACTGTTGCAAAAGCTACCCCCTCACTATTTTCGGGCTCCAAGTAGTATAGACCATCGCGATGTTTACCCACTCCAATCAGCTTCCTCGAGGGTGAGTCCTCTATTACACAAAAATCCCGAAAGAATGTGAATACGCAATTTAATTCTTTAGTGAGGCGACTAACAGAAAGTAAATTGCAATGAAATTGTGGTATATATAAAACACGACTAAGGTGTAGCCCATTCTTCAAATTGAGTTTTCCAACTGAATGCACACGGATCATATCTCCATTTGGTATTTTAACCGACGGCTCAGAGTGATTTTCCACAACATCAAACAACGTATCGCATCAATCTGCTATGTTCATTGAGCCCGAAAAAAATTTGCATTCACATCTGCTATTTTCATTGAGGGGTGCAGATCATATGAGGGCATCGCATCAATCACGGCCGTCGACATATTCACGCCGCTGCCGGAACTGCTCATACCTCTCATGTTTATCGAGTTGTGTAGGTGATATGGGGACATCGCATCAATCACGGTCGTTGGCACCTTCACGCCGCCGCCGGAACTGCCTCCCTTCTCAACAGTTTCATCGCTCGACATGGTGTATGAGTATGGAAAGAATCGCAGCAAGACGTGCTGTGATCTGTGATCTTTATGTATCTTGAGACGAAATCTTGGGGAGTTCTACCAGAATCTTGGCTCTGGTACCATGATGAATTTAGGGCAAAATAATATACGCGACATTGAATATAATTCTGGAAAAGGGTGTATTACAAGAACAGGGGCTTATCCCTTTTATACACAGCGGAAACATAAAAAATAGGAAATAAGGTATATTCTAAGATATGAGATATGAGATATGACTAAGATATGAGATAAGATATATTGTAAGATATGAGATAAGATATATCCCAATATGAATCCAAGGTAATTTCTGAAGCTTTACTGTTTTTTTTCATTAATTAGGTAATTTCTAAATTTTTTTCTGAAGCCCTTTTACTCTATCGTCCGAGGTAAAAATGTAATTTTTGAAGCTTTTTTGTAAACGGAAGCAAATTAGGGTTTATAAGTTGGGAAATGAGTTCTCAGAAACGTCTGAATCCGAGCAAATTTTGGCTGGTTATGAAAATTTGTGTTTTCTTGGTATTGAAATGTCCGAAGCTTTACTGTTTTTTTTTTCATTAGGTAATTTCTAATTTTTAGTTATTAGTCTAGGGCAAATAGATTGTGGCATGCAAAACTGTGAAGCACACTAGAAGTCTGATGTTTACAATTATAAATCATCTGTTGACTATTGTGGTCATAAGCATGATTCAATTACACAAGTCGATTGATGTCCTCATTTTTGTTCATGTGTTTTGTTAGGTCACCAATATGGTTGTTTGTTTGCTAATGCTCCAGTTACACATTAGCCATTTTCTATGTTGTGCCTGATGATCTTCTAACTTCAAATCTTCTTCAGCTTTGTGTTTTTACCTGTTCTTGTGAGTGTGAAACCCACTCTTTGTTTAATATATTTTAAAAGTTAAACAAGTAGCTATTGTATTATCACTAATAATACTTTAATTTAAGTTTTTGTATGTAACACCCCAAAATTTCAGGATATTTTAAATATGCATTAAAAAGGTTTTGAAAAAATTATAAGATATTGAATACAAAATATATTTTCAATATTGAGGGCACGTGTGTTTATATATATATTATTATTATTAAATTCTAGGTTGTTTCCTTTTCACTATTATTTAAAAATCTCATATAAATTTTACATGAATTAGTTTGTACCAATTCAAATTCTGTCACCTTTTGTTATTTTTATTTTTAAATTCTGATTTTCTTAATTTAAATTAAATCTAGTAAAATTTTTAAAAATATTTTAAGTAAATCAAATCTTATCCACAATTATCTTGAATTAGGATCTTTAATTTATTTTTAATATTAATATATATATATATATATATATATATATATATATTCAAATCCCGTATGAAATCATTTCCAAAATCTCAACCAACAAACTTAATTTCAGATCCTGCGTCCTTTTTCTTTTTCTAGCCTTTTCTCATTATTATTAATATTTATTATTTAATTCTATTATCTCAAAATATTTAAAAGGTTATTTTATTTTCTTAAAACCGATTATTTAAATATGAATAAATTATGAAAAATATGTGTTTATAGATATGGTTAGATATATCATTGATTTAATTAAAATATTATATAACTGTATATGTATATGTCCGTTCAAATAGGAGTAATTTAATTTGATTATATATTATTATTATATTTATATAGATGTTTATAAGTGAGTATGTTAAAATTCGGCACTATATATATTATTATTTAAATTTAAAATGGTTTAAGTTAGATGATTGATTTGACCGTCACAAAATTCACTCCTCAAGTTTCGAAATTCTTGTTACGTGCGAATGAGATTTATTTTCTCCCTATAAATAGATGACCAAGTTGTAAACATAAAAACATACGCATAAGAATATTTTTCACAATCATTCTAGATTTATTTATTCTACTTTGGAATCATGGAAGTTGACTCAAGGAGGATTAAAGTTAAAGTTGTTTTCGTTACATGCATTGCATCCACGACATAAAATTGAGGTGGGATTTTCTTACTTACGTATTCATTTTGTCACCTTTAAATGTTATTTGTGAATTTAATTGTTGCTTAGCTACATGAACCTATGTTTACGATATTATGGGTTATTTCGACGGAAAGGTCGTTATAGCTAGCGGGGACGACGGTCCGGGATGGTAAGATCCTTGGGGGCAACTCCACCGTATACAGATTGGCCAATTTAATTGGTCAATATATGGAAGACTTATGTTACGGAAGACTTATGTTATGGAAGACTTATATTATGGAAGACTTATTTACGCATGTTTGTGAGTTGATGGTTATTTTTGCATTGATATTTAACTGTGACAAAGTTAATCTCACTGAGCTAGTTGTTTTGCTCACCCCAATCATATTAACATTTTTATAGATTAAAGGAGATTAAAGGTGTGGCGGTGGAGGGACGGTGGATGCGTGTCAAGAAAAGAAAGTAATTATTATTTTAAAACTGTGATTTAATTAGTTCGATCGTATGTTATTTAAAGTATTTCGTTTAATAAAAAGTCACATCTTTTGATTGTATTAAAAATATATTTACCTTTAAAGTAAATTTATTTATTTTCGTGTGATTGGTGTTAAGTTTTTAAAATTGTCATTATTTAATATTTACTTCCGCTGCACATCTTTTTATAATTCATAAATTTGATCTACTTCAGTATTTCAAAGTCTTTTGATAGTTAAGATAAGACAGTATTTTATTTAGTTGGCCTTCAAAAGTAAAAATATAGTATTTTCATCTAGGCCCCTAAAAATCGGGATGTGACAGCTGCCCACAATGTTTTTAAGAGAATTTGATATCATGATGCCTGGAATAGGAAGAGCTTCTTTGCCATCGATCTAAGTAATGCTTCCTGGACCTCATGTCTCAATGCAAAACCCCTTAATTTACTCTCATCTACCACTTTTAACACATCCCTCCACCATAATGATACCCTTCACACCCTCCCTGTTGGGAATAGGCCGAAGCCATCTCCCCAAATAGCCCCATATCTAGACCTAAGAACCCTAGTCCACAAGTTGGTTTTTTCATTTAAAAATCTCCACCCCCATTTTTCCAACAAGGTTTTGTTAAAAATTCAAATATCTCTAACCCCTAGCCCACCAAGTTGTTTCGTATTACACACTATTTTCCAGTCAATCCATGCAACTCTCTTCCCATTACTCCCACCCCCCCCAAAGGAAATTACGTTGTAATCGCACAATCTCACTCATGGTTTTCTTTGGTATGTAGTAGAAGGACAGATAGTATGTTGGAAGAGAAGAGATAACCGAGTTTAACAGCGTGATCCTGCCACCCATCGAGATCTTTTTGTCATCCCATCTTGCTAACCTATTCTTTATTTTCTCCACAATCGATGTCCATTCCACCGCTTTCCTGTGATTTGATCCGACTCTCATTCCCAGGTATGTGAATGGAATGGAATCCACTCTGCATCCTAGGATCTACGCCATGTCACTCAAAGTAATGATCGAGCATTTTTCAAAATTGATTTTTAATCCAGACATCAACTCCATATTTCTTAGTACTCATCGCATGACCCAGGCATTCTTCAAGCTGGCTTCCCCATGAGGATTGTATCATCCTAGTTTTCTATGCATTAATTGACACCATTCGTTACTTTCTCTCATCTTATTTTCATCTTCTAACTTAAAATAATGTAATTAAGAAGAGCGAAGATTTTAATGGAGAAAATTGCACATTTGATTCCATCAACCACGACCCCTCGTGATTTTGGTCCAAAACTTATACACTTAGTCCCAAAACAGATTTTTTCATACAAAACTAGTCTCAATAACATCTTAAATTTGTAAAATTTGAAAGAGCCTATTTTTTAGTTTCTAGGAATCATTCATTTATCATCCAACTTATTTTAGAATAAACACCTTCAGATTTCATCGCTAATATGATTTGCAAGTGATTACAGTAGGACTAAATTTGTGTAATTTGTATTAGGAACAACAACAATTATGAATCCATTCACTTAAAAATATATAACACTAGTTAATTGTAATCATACACATGCAGGCGATTATTAGGTCCAGCTGATAAACTTGAAATTCTTGGTTGAGAAGTTATTTATTTCAACCATTTCCATGAACTTCTCTTCATCATCTCTACTTCCCAAGGAAAGTAGAAGTTGAAAGTCGTCATTTCCGAAACTGAGTTGTTCGTCCAATATCTCTACTGATGAAATGGCCGCCGACAAGCTGCACCCAGCCACAATAAGGTTTCCAAGTGTTTGTATTTCTGATGGGATCCTTTCCAATTTCTCCAGATTTAAAAGCTCTAGTTTCTCTAGCACTGGGAAGCAATCCAAGCTTTCTGCACTCCACTTTATCAAATCTTCATTCCAAATCTTCAAGACTTTAAGACGAGGGAATGCTCCCTCCACACAATCCCACTCGCCTCCCACAACCGCATTATTATATAGTTTGAGGACTTGAAGATGAGGCAACCAAAGCCCAAATCTGTTTACGTCTTCCCAATCAACACCGCAATTCTCTAAACACAACTTCCTCAGCAAACTCGGCAACCTCAAACTCTCCAAAAATTCATCCCTTCTTGGTCTAACAAATACGCAGTAGAGTGATTGAAGTGTACCCAAGTGGTCGAGATTAAAGTAGCACTTTTTCTCACATTCTTCATTGTAGACTATACCCAATTTCTTGATGTTTGGGAAGACTCTCTTACAAACTTCCTCAGTAAAGCTCAAATCCACTACTCTTGAAAGTGTGTGTAGGTTTGGCAAAAGAGCATCATCCTGTTGCTCCACATTGTCACTTGGAGGAGTATCTGGGAGATAGAGTTTGTATGATTGGATATGCCTAAGTTGTCTCATATACCATATCTCTGATGGTGCCTCCACTTGTTCATACTCTGTAAAGATCAAGGTATGCACATTCCAGAGTAGGGATACTGATGAAGGAAGCTTGTGATTCTTAAACCATGAACTACATACAAGATACCTCAAGTTAACATGTTGAAAAATTACTTCAGGGGAATCATTATGAGCAAAACTCAACACCCTCAACAACCGAAATTTCAAATTCAATGCACCCCCCAATTCAGATAAGAATGTACGCGCAAGTGATGTTGATGGACATTCCGAAGGGATATGAGGACCATGATACACAATGCGACGTACTTCGTTGATTGTTGGGAAATTAATTCCCCCAAGGGCAGACGAAAAATAAACAAGAAATAAGACGAAAGAAAAACACAATCACCAACACAAGAATTTTAACGTGGAAACTCCAAAACCGGAGAAAAACCACGACCCACCAAAGAGATTACTATATGATAAATTTTTACAATCACACAGAATTCCTCTCTTTTGACACACAACCCTCCTACACTCTTTCAAGTCTACAATGACTCTCACCTTTCTCTCACGAGACTCTATTACAAGAGAATATAAGAAAGGACTTTAAACTAGAATCAAATACAAGACTAAAGTGTATTGATTGGTGCGTTGGTTACAAACACACAAGGACTCCTTATATAGAGTAAGGAAGTCCTCCCTTCTTTCCTCATTTCCAATGTGGGATAAAAGTCCCCTTTAAAACTCTTGGAAGTCCTTCCTTCTTTTCCTCATATCCAATGTGGGATAAAAGGCTCCTTCTAAAAATTCCTCCTTTTATTTTAACACAAGCCAAGCCCAACAAACTCCACCTTGGTAAAATAAAAGAAAACTCCATTGTCTTCACAGACAAACATGATTCTTAAACCAAAGAATCATCATTCTCAAAACAGAGAATACCTACTCCACCATATGAGTTCCACCATATGAGTAGAACACTTAGAATCACCCATTCTAAGAATTTCCTACGACACATGTCGAAAAACCTGCTGAAATTTATGGTGCAACTTCTAGCTTTTGGCTTTCCTAGAAGTCCTTCAGCCATCGACATCTTTCACCACACACCTTGCATCCATGCCAAACCAATGCACATGTGGTCCAACTAACGTTATCACATCCTCGTTCATGGAAGTTGGACATGCCATAAGGATGTTCATTTCCTCAATCAGAGGAAATCATCTTCTATCATAACGTTAGCAACTTGTTCGGAGCCATTTGCCGCCACCGCTCCACCTTGACAGTCACGCTTTACGTGCCCAGATTTCCCGCACTTCCAACAAACAACGCCCTTGAAGTCCTTCTTCTTCCCTTTGCTAAAAGCCACCATTACTGAACTCTCCGTTGAAGTTCGTCCTTCACTTGTCAGCCTTCTTTCTTCAGAAAGAAGTTTTCCCGTGACTTCAGCGAAATTCAAGGTTTCCTTCCCATACATCAAGATTGGTTTCATATGCTCATAGGAATGTGGAAGAGACAAGATGAGTCTTAACGCCTTATCCTCATCTTCAATTTTCACTTCAATCGCCTCTAGTTCAGAGATAATACCATTAAAAGTACTCAAATGATCTGAAATTTTCATACCTTCATCCATCCGTAAGGTGTGAAATTGTTCCTTCAAGTACAACCGATTCGAAATGCCCTTTGCTTGGTACAGAGACTCCAGCTTTTCCCACAACTCTTTGGCACTCGAAATCCCATGTACATTTGCAAGAACACTCTTGGCCAAACACAAACGTATTGTGCTTGCAGCCCTCAGATCCAAATCCTCCCAATCTTCATCACTCATACTAGAGTTGTTGTTGGTGTTACCTTCAGCGGAACCTGGTCTTCCTCTTAGAGTCTTGTGTACACCGGATTGTATCAACACATCCTTAACTTGTACTTGCCACAAGCTAAAATTGATTCTTCCGTCAAATTTCTCCACATCAAACTTCATTGCACTTGAAGCCTTTGACATATCCTTTCTCCGCCCTTAAACAACTGTCTCAAAAGAGACCCCCGAACCTTTCTCTAAAAAATCTTTTCTGATGTGGAAGGTCAGACTATGCTGCAACCACAGAGCATACTAAGAATAAATAGAGACTAAACCCGGGCTCTGATACCACTTGTTGGGAAATTAATTCCCCCAAGGGCAGACGAAAAATAAACAAGAAATAAGACGAAAGAAAAACACAATCACCAACACAAGAATTTTAACGTGGAAACTCCAAAACCGGAGAAAAACCACGACCCACCAAAGAGATTACTATATGATAAATTTTTACAATCACACAGAATTCCTCTCTTTTGACACACAACCCTCCTACACTCTTTCAAGTCTACAATGACTCTCACCTTTCTCTCACGAGACTCTATTACAAGAGAATATAAGAAAGGACTTTAAACTAGAATCAAATACAAGACTAAAGTGTATTGATTGGTGCGTTGGTTACAAACACACAAGGACTCCTTATATAGAGTAAGGAAGTCCTCCCTTCTTTCCTCATTTCCAATGTGGGATAAAAGTCCCCTTTAAAACTCTTGGAAGTCCTTCCTTCTTTTCCTCATATCCAATGTGGGATAAAAGGCTCCTTCTAAAAATTCCTCCTTTTATTTTAACACAAGCCAAGCCCAACATTGATGCCTGCTGGAAACTCATGCCCACTCATCCTGTGAAAAATCTTCTCCCTCTCACCTATCTTTAAACATACTTCTCTCACAAGATCATGCATCTTACAAAATTTAATTCTTCCATTCCACGTCAACCTATCAGCTAAAATTAAATTTCTATCAACCAGATCATTTAAGTAATCGGTTGCAACCTCTTCCATTGTTAGGCCTTTTTTCGGTTTCAAAAACCCCTCAGCAACAAGGAGATTGCTTAGTGTGGAGACACGAATATTCTCATCTTCTCGAAAAACTCCCATGTAAAGAAAACATGGCTTTAAGTAGGCCGGCAAGTGATTATAACTCAATGATAATATATCCAAGCAATGCCCATAATATCCTGATATCAAAATTGAGTTTAAATCTCTCGCGAAGTTCTCCCAGTATTCACGTGTAATTCTTGAATTTCGAAGAAGTCCCCCTATTACAACAATCGATAGAGGAAGTCCTTTGCATTCTCTTACAATCTCCTTACCAATTTCTTCTAATTCGTGTGGACATGCTTTTTCAAGAAACACATTTCCACAGAACAACTCCCAACTTTGATCCTCATCAAGAAAATCCATCTGAAATGATGATGAGCTAAGAGGAGTAGCTACACCTGATATCCGAGTAGTTATAACAACTCGACTTCTCTCATCACTATTTGGAAAGATTTTTTTTATCGTGTCCCATGCTTCGATACTCCACATATCATCTAACACGATTAAATATCTTCTACCCGACAAAGTTTGGTATAACTTTAGTCCCAATTGATGATCCTCAGCTTCTAAGTCTGTTTCAAAATCAATTGTTCCTATGCTCTTATTGAGTTTTGTATCTTTTATGCAAGACAAAAGTTGAGATAAAAGATTTTTCAGACTATATTCCTGAGATACAGTGACCCAAGCACGAATATCAAAACTCTCGACAATAAGTAAATTATCATAAACACTTTTGGCTAAGGTAGTCTTACCAATTCCTCCCATACCCACAATTGGGACGATTTGAAGATCGGGTTGGTGTCCAGTAAGCCTTTCCATGATTTGAATCACCTTTTCATCAAATCCTACCACAAAATTGTTGTTTGTAGTGGTAAGGGGTTTTGATGAAGGTGCAGGGGAGAATGAATCCTCTTTAAAATTGATTGTCCTTTGAAACTGCATCACCATTTCCTTGAGAGAATTCATGTCTTGGATTTGTGTCTTTAGATTGAGAAAAGAAGAAGGCTCATCAAAGATCCATCCAAACTGGCCTTCTAATTCCACAAGAGGGAGAATTTCGTTGACGACATGAGATTCAATTACATCTTCAAACAAGATGATGGGTGTTGAATTGAGGCAAGAAATGAAGAGAGTGAGGGAGTTATTGAGGTGTGCGTTGGACAAAGATGGATCATCACAAATAAACTTTGATAAATTTGTTCAAGATCTCAAGGCCAGGCTATATGGGAGGGTGCATATATCAAACGGATTAATTAAGTGATCAAGTCTCTAATGATGTAGAGTTGTTGAAATTATGTTCTACATACTCAACTCTCAAAACTTATACTCCTCCAGTTTAACAATTTTATTCTAACCTTCTTCAAATTTATTCTCATATCTTTTTTATGAAAATGATCACTTTATCTTTATTCTTCAACTATTAAGCAAATATTCAAAAGTGTAATTTAATTTTATGCAGACACCCATTAGTGCAAAGTTTTCTTTATTATTTTGTGTGAATGGGTACGTTCTTTGATAGGTACATTAATTGTGAGAGAGATCAAAACGTGAATTTTTTTCTTGTAGCATATTTTAAGTGGACATGTAATCAATTAATTCTAACAGTTGGCTTCTGGACATTGATTTGATGTGACAATTATATATTTGAGAAGAAATACTTTGCTTTATAGTATATGCATATGCACAGCAGACCCTCAAGAAAGCTAGCCAACATGATGATGTGACAATATATAGTGGTGGGATTGCATGATATATTGTCCAAAATCTGCTGATGGAGAAAGTTATATGCAAGTGGTCTAGACACCTGAATCTTCTCATCTTCTTTAAAAACTCCCATGTAAAGAAAACACGGCTTTAAGTGGATAGGCAAGTGATTATAACTCAGTGATAATATATTCATGCAATGTCTTTCATTTCCTGATATAATTAAAACTGAGTTTAAATCTTTCGCAAAATTCTCCCAATATTCACGCGTGCTTCTGGAATGTCGAAGAAGTCCCCCTATTACAACAATCGATAGGGGAAGTCCTTTGCACGCTCTTACAATATCCTTTCCAATATGTTCTAGTTCGGGTGGACAACCTTTTATTAGAAACACATTTCCACAAAACAACTTCCAACTTTGATCATCATCAAGAAGACCCATCTCAAAGGATGATGAGCTAAGAGGAGTAGCTACACTTGATATCCGAGTGGTTATAATAACTCGACTTCTCTCATCACTATTCGGAAAGAAATTTTTTATCCTATACCAATCTTCGATACTCCACATATCATCTAACACGATTAAATATATTCTACCAGACAAAGTTTGGTATAACTTTAGTCCTAATTGATGATCCTCCTCAGCTTCTAAGTCTGTTTCAAAATCAACAGCTCCTATGCTCTTATTGAGTTTTGTATCTTTTATGCAAGACAGAAGTTGAGATAGAAGATTATTCAGACTATATTCCTGAGATACAGTAACCCAAGCACGAATATCAAAACTCTCGACAATAAGTGAATTATCATAAACAGTTTTGGCTAAAGTAGTCTTACCAATTCCCCCCATACCCACAATGGGGATGATTTGAAGACCGGGTTGGTGTCCAGTAAGGCTTTCCATGATTTGAATCACCCTTTCATCAAATACGACCACAAAGCTGTTGTGTGTAGTGGATAGGGGTTTTGATGAAGGTGCAGGGGAGAATGAATCCTCTTTAAAATCGATTGTCCCCTGAAACTGCATCACCATTTGCTTGAGAAAATTCATGTCTTGAATTTGTGTTTGTAGATCAAGAAAAGGCCCATCAAAGATCCATCCAAACTGGCCTTCTAATTCCACAAGAGGAAGAATTTTGTTGACAACATGAGATTCAATTACATCTTCAACGTTATGAGTTGTTGATGCAATTTGGCTCTCCAAAACTTCATCTTCTTCTCCATGACAAGTGAGGGTCTCCATAAAATGTAGGAAGAAGTTGATAATTTGGTGAAGTGATTGGATGTGTTGGTTGTCAAAAAGAGTAGAAACTTGAGGATGAATTTGGATGTTGTTCAAAGTGGTTGTAAGAGAGCATAGAGCTGCATAAGCTGTCATCTCTGAATTAATTAAAGTTGAAGAATCAGAAAAGAGTTTGAGAGTTTTTGTTGTTGTTTTGATGAAGATGATACATAAGAATATAAGATGTGTGGTTTAAAGGAAAAGATGATGCTTTATTAAAAGTTGTAGGACCAGAGAAACATGCACTCAGCTCTCCCTTTACATTATTGGCATCAACGTACCAAGACTCCATTTACATTATTTTATACTCTTGATAGTGAAATAATTCCGTCTTATCTAAAAGTGCAGAAAGGTGCGAAATTAATTCTTATATATTAATTTTCAATAGATAATTGACCTTCTTACCGACATTATTATAGGATCCCTCATATAGGATAACAAATACTCCCTCCATCCAAAAACCACTTTTCACCCTCGTTTGGACACTGAGATAAAAAAATAAGTAATGACCTACAGTTTTTAAAGTAAAAATTGTGAGAAACTTCAATTCTTAAGGGTTTTGAGTAATAAATTAAATAATATAATATTATAAGTAATAAAGTAAAGTAATAGTATAATAAAGTAATTGACATGTGAGGTAATAAAATAAGTTGCCATACATCTCTAAATTAAACTGGAAGAATCAGATAAGAGTTTGGGAGTGTTTTTTATTGTGTTTGATGAAGATGATAGAGTTGTAGGACCCACTCTCCCTTTACATCGAGTGAGATTAGGCGAAAGGTGTGAGTTATTTGTCCCTCCAACAATGTTAGATGTACTCCTCTAATACACGCACTCCCCCACCCCACCCCCAACCCCAATCCAAAACAGAGATATTATAGATGCATTCCCCAAATTACTTAAACTACCATTTAAAAAAAAAAATCATTTTAATAAATGCACCACTACAAATAAACCCTAATTTCACATTTCACTTCTTCTTCTACCTCCATTCACCGCCGTCGGTCACCGCCGACCCGTCAATGCACCCTACCAGGCCACGTCGTTGCACCCCACCATCTTCTTCTTTTTTTAAAAAAAAAAATTGCTCCCTCCATCATACTGTGGTCAACAACAATTTGTCAACCACAATGTTTATGGTCGACAATTTCTTGTCGAAAAATCTAAATTTTTTTTTAACTTTCTTTCAATAAAATGTCGTCGATAATGGTATTTTTTTTAATTCTATTTTTTTACAAAAAAAGTCTAAATTTGTTTAGTCGTAGCGCCACCGGAAGTGGGGAGGGGAAGTGTATCTAATATAGTTGGAGGGGCAAATAACCCACACCTTGGCGAAATTGTTAACATTGATTTTTTTATGGACTTTCTTCTAAGCTCGATGGGCCATGATGTAAAGATACTAAACCCTATCCTATAAGGGCGCGGCTAAAGGCACCAAGGATCCTATGAGGACACCCACCAAACTTTTTTTTCATCCAAAAGAACTTGTAAAATATCTCATATACCCCTCATGTAAATTTAAAAAAAAAAAAAACGAAAGATGAGTACACCCACCATTATATTAATCGACAAACTCTTCCGCACCATCCAAAATTCTTTCCCACCACCAACACTGCCCCCAAAATTCTTCCCTCACCACCACCATTGTCCCAAAAATCTCCTCCCACCACCACCATAACATCCAAATTCGAAAAGAAAACAACCGAAACAGAGGTAAAATGTTCGAAAATAAAAAAAATCTTAATGTGTTCGAAAATTTTAAGTGAACAAAGGTAAGATGTTCGAAATTTTTTACAAAACAAATTCTATATGTTCGAAAAAAATTCCCAAACCAAACAATTTAAATTTGTCCGAAAAAAAAAAATCGAACATCTTGTTCGAAATTTTTTCCAAAACAAACAAAAAAATGTTCGAAATTTTTTCAAAAACAAACCCTAATTGTTCGAAATTTTTTCCAAAACAAACATAATATGTTCGAAAATAATTCACGAACTTCTAAAACAAACCCTAATTTTCTTAATTTTTTTAAAACCCCTAATCTTACCTGAAACGAGCGGCGGCGACGGCGTTTCTGGGGAGGAGGGTGACGGCGGCCGCGACGAACGAGGAATGAGGGCGACCGCGACGAACGAGGAAGGAGGGCGACGACGGCCGCGTCTCAGAGAGGAGGGCACGGCGGCCGCGTCTCAGAATAATAATAATAATAATGTAAGAAGTAAGCATTTTATCACGTCAGTCTTTATATTCTATTAATTTTATATGCATTTTATTCAATATACTATCAGGTTGTGTGGGTTTAAAAGCATATATAATATAGAAATTCAGAAATTGAGTGGGCCCAGTGCCCCCGACCCCAGATGAATGGACAAACTCAATTAGTTTGAGATTAGTATTCAATATACATTCTTATTATAATAATAATAATAATGTAAGAAGTAAGCATTTTATCACGTCAGTCTTTATATTCTATTAATTTTATATGCATTTTATTCAATATACTATCAGGTTGTGTGGGTTTAAAAACATATATATTATAGAAATTCAGAAATTGAGTGGGCCCTGTGCCCCCGACCCCAGATGAATGGACAAACTCAATTAATTTGAGATTAGTATTCAATATACATTCTTATAATAATAATAATAATAATAATAATAATAATAATAATAATGTAAGAAGTAAGCATTTTATCACGTCAGTCTTTATATTCTATTAATTTTATATGCATGTATGCAGAAAACATAATACAATATATAATTAAGTGGAGTATTAAACAAAGATTGGGTCTGGTAGGTAGTAATTTGAACACTATTAATTATTATGGAAGCTGGGAAATTAAAAATAATTTATCCAGAAAATATTTAAAGGAGATGCTTGGAATTTCCATGGAACTTTTGAATATTCCAAAAGTTTAATTAATTATCCTACTACCTGTCTTATTCTTTGTAATAGGTGTTACGTGACTTCTTTCTTCATTTCCATCTCTTCTTTAAAAGAAAGTTTTTCATAATTTTTGTGCACTGATATTAGAAAATAAATAAATGTACTAGATGTGATATAATTGAAAAAAATATATATAATAAAATGTGAAAAAATAATAATTTACTTTTAAAAAAAATGAAAATCATATGTTGAGACGGATAAAAAAGAAAGAAAGCTGAAAATCTTCGCATGACATCATATTATTACAAAATTAATTATATTTTTAATATCAATATCTTAATTTTTAGCGTGCCCCATCTTTTCTAAATTAATCAATTCATGTAATTCAAAAGGACATTAGCATATTAATTTTATATGTGACATAGTTTTATGTAAATCAATTTTAGCATTTTGGCATATAATTAATTTTCATTTTATGTGTATTTTTATATGATATTACGTAGTTCATACTTTCTTCGTTTTTTTATTTATTTCATTTTATCTAAAATTATGTCCCTTTCTATTTGTCACTTCACAAAAATCAAATTGTTCTATTTCCCATATATAATTACTAAAAAGTATATATGGATAGTTTACTAAAAAGAGGCATCAACATAGGAGGTTCAAATGGTACATCTTCGCAATGCAATTACTCAGCAACAGAAACAGGGAATCACATTTTTATCTCTTGTTGGTCGGCTTTGATGGTGTGGAATGAAATTAGAAGATGGCTAAATATCCCAATAATGTTATCTACTTCGGTAAATAACCACTTTTTGGAGTTCTGCAGCGTCGGGAGGAATAAATCGAGCAGAAAGATATTAGGACTAATATGGCAATGCAAGATATGGAAAATATGGAAGAACCGGAATGACACTATTTTTAACGAAATTTCGTCAACTACGGAAGAAATCACGGACAACATCAAATTCAGTACATGGAAGTGGATGAAAGCACACGGCCCCTACATTTTTGGACAATCATACCACGATTGGGAACGAGCACCCTGGATGTGCATACCGGAGAAATTGTAAATGTCACTAAAGATTAATTGAGACTGTATTTTTCAATGTGTAATGGGATTTGAGTGCTCCATACGTACTCGGGTTAGTAAATAAAATCACCAATACAAAAAAAAAAAAAAAAAAAAAAAAAAAAAAAAAAGAAAGAAGAAGGGGGAGTACTTCATTAATTCAATACATGCTCTTAAATTTCAAGTGCTTATCATTTATTTTTTGTTTGGTAGCTTTTTAATGCATTGATTGAAAGCCACACATTTAGGGAGTGTTTGAAAAAACATCAAATTGGTTTTAAAATTACTTATTTTAATTTAAAAAATCATTTTATAACTTTTTTAATAAAAAATAATTTTGAAAGTTATTAGTTGTATTTACAAACACCCCCTTAATCCTAAGTGAGCGAACTAAATAATTGATTATTAACATTTGAAGTACACCATCTCATCCACCTTTTTTTATATATATATAATGTTTATCGTTTTTCTATAAAATTTAAAAACTATAGTTTTTTTTTTTTACAAATCTATCCTTCATTATCAATAAAGATGGAAATATATATATATATATATATATATATATATAAATGAGGAAAAAAAAGCAATAATTTTGACTCATATTTATGTGAGACGGTCTCGTATATAAAACAAAACTCCACCTATATATTTAACAGATGCTCATGTTAAACTATAATTAACCCTTATGTAATTGACCTATTTTATTATTTTTATCATCCATATCTTAAAATCTCAACATTTCACTATATATCTCTATTTTTTCTCCATCTCATATCTCTCAACAATTTAATTTTCCAATGATATTGATAATTAAAATGCGAATTTTAAAACAAAAAGCACCAGTGGTCTAGTGGTAGAATAGTACCCTGCCACGGTACAGACCCGGGTTCGATTCTCGGCTGGTGCATTTCTCATTGCTGTGATGATTATTGCGCCCTCTGCATTGGTTGGGTCCATTGCCTTGTCTGAATTTCAGATTAACATCGGCGCCTCTGAGCTTTCTTTTTTACTTTTTTTTTTTTAATATATAATTATGAGCAAATAATATGGAGTGAAAAGGGAATAATATTGCTATTTTTGGTTGCCATAAATATCACATCTACCACACCAAATTTCATTCATTTGGAGAGGTATTATTATCTTGTAAGTTTAAAATCTTACTCATTTGGAGAGTTATTTTCGTGTAAATTTAAAATTAATTAAATACCAAAAAATTTAAATTTAAACAGACAAATATTAAAAAAAAAAAAAAAATAGAGTCTATTAATAGTAAAAAAAAAAAGCAAAAAGAAAAAAAATATCAAAAAGGCTAGAGTCTATATAGTTTTAAAAAGAAAAAATATTATCAAAAAAGCTATAGTCTATAAATAGTAAAAAATAAAAAGGATAAATTATCTAAAAAGGGGAGAAAAGAAAAAGCAGTGTGACGTGGCAGGAATATCTGACCCAGTCAAAAAATGTTTGCTCCAGTACCTTCCGACCGCCCTATGAGGGCCCACCCTTACAACGATTGCTTCTTCCACGTGGCAACTATGAGCAAAAACAATTTGCAATTATTATTATTAATTTATTACTATTATTAATTATATTATATTCAAGCCAAAACTAACGGCTTAAATTTCTTGAAATCGACTACTCTATACCAATTAAATTGAAAATATCCTGTAAAAAAAAAAAAGGGAAAATAATTTTTTTTTTGTCTTTTAAGTTATGTTAATTTGTATTATTGTCCTCTAAATTTTTCGACTTTAAAATTAATTTTTTATATTTATAAATTTTAAGATTTTTGTTCTCTAAATTTTTCGACTTTGAAATTAGTCTATTATGTTTACAAATTTTAAGATTTTAGTCTTTATTACATGATCGAAGGTAAACATCATGTAATTATTTGTAAATCGTTGATTTTGTCGTTTACATTACATGCACATTCAGCCTCAAATCGCGTATCTACAAATAAATGACAAAGTCAACGATTTGCATTATCTTTACCTTCAATTGTACTCCCTCCGTCCGTCTATAAGTTTCCCATTTTACCATTTTAGTATGTCCGTCTATAAGCTTCTCATACCCTTTTTGGTAAGTATTTTTTCTTACATTTCACTTTTTCTTTCTATCTCTCTCCTCCTTCCAATCACATCACTTGTACTATATCTATTATTTAGTGGGTGTTTGCAAACAAAATTATGTGCTTAAAAGCACTTCTTTTTTAAATAGAATCATTTTAATTAAAGTGTTTGTAAACACAAGTAAGTGATTAAATTAATTACTTAAAAGCATTTTTGGTCAAGCACCCCTCCCCATGTTTCTAACAACTTCTAAGTGCTTCTAATCATTACACTCACTAATTTTACAATTTTACCCTCACAATTTAAATAATATTTTATTTTTATCCATTATATATTCAAATGTAATAAGGGTGTTTTTTGTAAAATTATAAAAAAGTGATTTGTATGGCATACACCACAACATTTAAAAAATTGATTAGAAGTGCTTATTTTTAAAACACTATCTACTTTCAATTCTACTATAAAAATCAACTTTAATCACTTTGAAACAACTATTATTGTGTGCAAACACACCCTTAATCACTTTTTTTAATCTTTGTGCCAAAAAGTAGTGGGAAGCTTATATGCGGATGGAGAGAGTAATAAATGACAAAGTCAACGATTTGCATTATCTTTACCTTCAATTGTAGGTAATAAGGACTAAAATCTTAAAATTTATAAATGTAAGGAACTAATTTTAAAATCAAAAAATTTAGAGAACAAAAATTTTTAAATTTGTAAACTTAGGGACTAATTTCAAAGTTAAGAAACTTAGAGGACAAAAATTAAAATTCAACCAGACAAAAAAATTGTATTTTCCCAAAAAAATACTATATAAATATCACAATTGCAATTTCTTAATTTATCAATATTTTTTGGGTTATTAACTGTTGTGGTGATATATTTTAATTTTTTGTCACTTTATTTATTTTAATATCGTTATTTAAAAGTAGAATTATAACCAAATGCAAATTTAAATTGAAGAATTCAGTACGCAGATATATTTCAATAGTATTCAATTTTATTTTTTTTATTTCGATTTATCATTTGGTGAAGTATATATATAACGTTATTATAATTTCAATTTAATTACAAGCCCCACTAACTCCATTACGAATAAATTCTTACCTCCCCCAGTTACATTTTAAACCAACAAAACGTGTATAAAATGACAGGAAAATAATAAATATGTAATAAAAGAATAGGTGGCTCAAAGTCGGCTCCTTAGTTCTTCCAAAATTAAATAATATTTAAAGAAATTAAATAATCGACAACTACCAACGAACGATAATATATTTCATTTGCTACATTTTTTCAAAGAATGATTTGGTAGTTTTAAATCAATTTTACGTTAAGAGTATTTTGAAATGATTCCCACATCTCTTCAACTTTGTCGATTTGATCCGTGTTGAATTGAAAATTTAGCACGTACAAATTTATCGTTTTGATGGTAATAGTCATATAACTCCTAAAAAAAATTAACAAATGAAAGAGTAGAAGATTTTTCTATATGAAATGTATAATTAACTTAGTTTTCAGACACATCATGGACTAAAAGTGGGAGACAAAGATTACTAATTTACTATATCACTCTTGATGATTCAGAAAAGATTAGGAATGAAAGATCCCTAGAATTGCTCCGAGTTTTGGGATTCAAACATTGAATCTTCAGAATAAAATGTTAAAAGAATGTTTTTTTAACGATTAAAAAACAATTTAATTCCACGATGTATGGGACGGTTTGGTTTTGACTCAGATACAATTAAGAATCAAGGAATGAAAAGAACTTTGTTTCTCGACCTTTATAAACGCAGGTGGCGAGAGTAGAGATGTCCACACACAGTTTGAACCACCGGTTTGAAATCGATTCTGATAATGTGGAACTGAAACCGAACTAGCTACAAGTGTATATTGATTTTAATCTCTAAACGGACAATAAATCTCGTCTCTTGATTTTGCAACGGCTATTCTCCAAGTAAATCTCGTCCGTTTATAATATTTTTAAAAAGAGGTTGGAACCTCCAGTTCCAAATTTTAAATATGTGGAATCGAAACCTACTTTAACATACACGATTTCGGTTATGATTTTGGCATTCGATCCAAAACTTTTGACCATAACAAGGCGAGAGCGTATAATAAATAAGATAATTGCGTAAAATAACATGTAACACGTACCTATTTATAATATTTAACCAATTTGGAGACCAAGAAATATATTCTAAATAAAATCTAAACAAATCTGTAATATTAATCATCATTAATATCACCATCAATCTATCCAAATAATAAGAAACAATGGGTTCTCAAAGGAACCCACATACATATATTAACTTTCCCTTCTATTATTTCATTTTCATATTTCATATTTCACTATCTAGATTAAAGATGAAAAATGACAAATGAATTGAGTGGTTTTGTTACATAACATTTTCAGTATACATCCTCAAATGGGGTCGATAATTCTATTTAAGACCAAAAAAATTTATAGAAAATTCAATTTAATTATAGCACACGCCACCCTAATCCGAATAAGAAACAGCCATATATTTTTCAATGTCGACGACACAGAATGATTGAGACAACAATAACAACAATAAAATTCAATTCAATATATACGACTAACGCCACTTTCATCCCCGAATAAGACCCCCAAACTAATTTAATTCTTTTCTTCGATTATTAATCACCAATTTGTAATTTGAAAAACACCAAATTACTGCTCTTTTACTCCATTAATGATGTGAAAAAGCCAGAAATTCCTGCAATTCCGCCATGAAGAACCGTCGGAACCGCAGAGCTTTATCATGGGCACTCGTCTTCTTCACTCTCGTCCTCCTCTTCTTCGCCTGCTTCACTTCCTCCGCCGTTCGCCTCTTTTTCACAGGTAAATTAATCATTCAATCGATTTTGATTTTTGTACTTTTGATGCAAAATTATCATTTAGTTTAATTGAGTTTTCGCGGTTTGAAGCAGGAGGATTCCGCCCGATTGTTGTATCCAAACGGACTGTTGCTCCGATGGAAGTAACTTTAGCGGTGAGTTCCGCAGCTCCGGCGGCGATTTCAATTCGAGAAACGGTTATTTTTCCGGACGAGGTGGTGATTTTCCTAAAATACCCTCCATCAGCGTCTTTATTCACGAAAGATGACATCGCCTGTGTGTATTTGCCGCCCAACGCGTCGCAGCCGCGGCCGCGGCTGCAGCTTTCGCCGGCGTCACTTCAATTCTACAGCGAAAACCACCAGATCGTACGGTGCCGGCTACCTCCACGTGGCATGATCCCGTCCCTTGCGGTCAAGCACAACGGTAACTACCTTGCGCCGAGCCCTGTGTACAGATGGGATTCTTTAGCTTACGAAGCTATGGTTGATAGAGATAACACCACTTTAGTTTTCGTCAAAGGGCTTAATCTAAGAGGGGGGAAGATTGCTGATCCTTCTAAGTTTAAGTGTGTGTTCGGGTTCGGCTTCGGCTCGGATTTATCCGAGCCGAAGTTCGTGTTACAAGCGGACGTAGTCTCGGTTGCTCAAGAAATTGTTAGGTGTAGAACACCTTTGAGTATCTTGAACACCCCTCGTGGCAGTTTGCTCGATTCGTTTAAGGTTTCGGTTCGAGTTGTTGGTAGGAGGACGCTGAATTCGATTGCTCGATTGAAACCTCAATCGAGCCCTCAACCGTTTGGTGGTGTTAAGAAGCATAAGATGTGTGTGTGCACAATGTTGAGGAACCAAGCTCGATTCTTACGCGAGTGGATCATGTACCATGATCGTGTGGGAATCGAGCAATGGTTCATCTACGATAACAACAGCGATGATAACATTGAAGACGTTGTGGGGTCACTCGTTGGTTCCAATTACAACATCACGCGGTATCTATGGCCGTGGATCAAGACTCAAGAGGCAGGGTTGTCGCATTGTGCGTTGAGGGCAAGGGAGTCGTGCGAATGGGTTGGTTTCATTGATGTAGACGAGTTCTTTCACTTGCCCAAGGGCGTGTCTTTGTACGATGTTGTAGTGAACGAGACTAGGGCTAACGATGTAGCTGAATTAAGCGTCCCATGCCATAACTTTGGGCCGTCGGGGCTCAAAAGCATCCCGAAGAACGGGGTTATGGTGGGATACACATGTAGGCTTGCTGCTACCGAGAGGCACAAGAGCATCGTGAGGCCTGAATCGTTGCATTCTTCGTTGATCAACGTGGTGCATCATTTTCGTCTACAACCGGGATTCAAGCATGTTAATATGAATAGAAGTGATCTGGTGATTAATCATTATAAGTATCAAGTGTGGGACGTGTTTAAAGAGAAGTTTCATAGAAGGGTGGCTACTTATGTCTCTGATTGGCAGCAGGAGAGGAATGTGGGGTCCAAGGATCGCGCTCCGGGTTTAGGAACGAAAGCAGTCGAGCCATCGGATTGGTCAACGAGGTTCTGTCAAGTTAAGGATACGGGGTTGAGGAATCGGGTGTATAAGACGTTTAGCGACCCGGTAACTGGCACATTGCCATGGGAAGATCAGCATGAGATGAGGAGCAGAGCTTAAAGTTTTGGCTTTACTTCTTGGTGTTCATAAATCATAAAAATGTGTACACATAATTTATATGATTCATTGTTTATAGATATAAATATTACATTTTGCAGATATGCTTGTTAAAGAAACAAAAATTTTAAAAAGTTCACCAACTTCCCTGCTTTGTGTCAATTAAATCCTGGTCCACCAATCCAAAAACACCCACCATTAATGGTTCACTTGTACAGTACTATTTAAAAAGTCAAAGATTTTCTATAATATCTTATGACAATATTTATTAATTAAATAAATGTGATTCATGTCGACTGAATAAGTTAAATTAATAAATGAATGGACATAAAAAAAAACTAGAAACATAAGCTGGTTAGACCTTTTCTCATCAAACAAGGGAAACATAAGTATTAAACAAGTTATGGCAATTTTTTTCTTTTTTTCAATTTTCGATATTTCCAATGACATTACAACAACATTCAGAAAGAACAGAACACATACACAGGATATATAGGTAGTAATAATAAACAAACTCTGCGATTTTTCGGGCGAATTTAATCATAAAGAAGAAAGATAACCTTATCAGTTATTGAGAATGAGAAAGGAAATCTGGAAGGCGATTCTCATTGCTACACAACTGTAGAACTCATCGTCACTTGTAGTAGTTCTACACCTATAGGCTCCACAAAAAATACACATAAGCTAAAGTCCAGCTAGATTCAAATCTCATGCAAGTTGGTACATCTCAAATGAAAACGAACCAGAGGGAGGAACATACCAACAAAAGCCGCCCCATCATCTTCAAGAACCATATACAGTACAGATGGTACAATCTCCAACAGAAGATAATGACCTAAACACATCCAACTCAGTAGGATAACTCATGACCACGAAGAGAGATATATTTCTTGACCCAAATAGCAATGTCCTCAGCACATGCCTGGGCCTGAGGAGTTTTAAGAAGCATATCAAGTGTTGCAAACTCATGAACGGCATCTTTGTACTCAAGAACAGGGGCATCTACATTGACCCTTCGAAGCTCCTCTGAGTAAGCAATTGCTCGATCTCTCATCCAGTCAAGTTCAGCCACCACAGTTAGTGTTGGAGGCATTTTCTTGAGAGGAGGCCCCTCTCGATTAGAAAGTAGGGGGTTGGCAGCTGGGTGGTCGAGGCTGAACTCATCCTCAGGTAAGAAAAGCCTCCACGCAAGTGTGCACATGGCCTTGTCGTAAAAGTAGGAGTTGGCCAGTTTTATCTCGGAAGGTGTTTGTACGCTCCCGATGAAAAAAGGATACATTAAAACTTGGGCAACAACCTTTACTGGATCCAAAAGTTTCCCAGCTTCTATAGCTTTTCTTGCCACATAGTCGGCAATATTTGCTCCACAACTCACCCCAAGAAGTACACATCTGAGTTCATTTAAGATTTAATTAGAAACCATTACAGCAAAGTTTAATTCTGATTATGAGCGTAGCATAAATATGCAAGAAAATGTGATGGAAAAATCAAAGACAGAGCAAAAGAACAAACTCTAGGTATTGGGAATTTAAACTTTAATGAGTTCATTTGTAACGCAACTGGACAATTGATAACTCCTTGACTTGTCCTAACTTTTTTAAATGACAAGACTGTACCCTTCTCCAAGACATTCATGAACTGGAAGTGTGCCTTAGTTTAATTTATCATATCTACTCCATCAGTTTCTCCTGGTTAGTTTAATTTACTAATCTGCTTCCCAATTCCTCTTCGAGGAAATGGATACACTGTGATATAGCAAAGAAATTTGACAAGGATTTCAAATCACATATCAGCAGGACTTCAAGATATCAGATATGTGAAATCAGAAAGTTTTTTTTTTTTTTAATAGAATCACTATAACCAGGCTTATAGTAACACATATAAGTTTGAAAGTCATAAAGTGAAAAGTATCCTCTAAATCATCAGTAAGCTAACTTACTGACATGCTAGCTTAAGAAACTGAAAACAGAAACTCTGAAGTAACACTTTTCAGTGTGAAATTTCAAGTTTAGGTTGGGAATGACAAATTGGACAGCTGTTAGAGAAAACTATGCCTTTATTCCACTATGTAGTATCAGCTATATGGATCATATCTCTCCGTCGTGTTCAGTCTAGGCACATGCTCTCATTAATGTTTAAATATAACAAATCTTTTTTAGATAATTCTTTTTCCAAGTTTTTAGGTCTCTCTTCTCATTTTGATTTGAGTCAAGATTCTATACTTTCTAACAGCTGAATTGGTGCATCTAAAGGCCTCAGATGCAGGCATCCAGACCATCATAGGATTGTTTCTCTAATTCTCATCTATTGAGGCTATCCCGCCTACTTTGTAATGCATCCATTACTTGTTCTATCTAATCTAGTGTGTCCATAAATCCATCTCAACCGTTGCATTTCTACTACCCTCATTTTTTTTCATGTTCATATGTAATCGTCCAACACTTTGATCCATAAAACCGAACATCTGTTAAGACTGTTATAGATCAGATTTAGGTCACTTGGCATTGGTACAACTATGATCATTCCATGTAGTATTCGTTTCTTTACATAACTTGGTAACTTATTAAGAAAATTACTCTAGCCCCTGTTTCTACTTATCATTATTCAATATATAGATCCCAGTGTCTAGATGGAACAAGGTGAAGACTTTGTATTCAACAAAGCAGCAATCAAATTCATTGACTATCCAACCAGTAAACTCAACCAATCAATGCATATATTCATAACATACAGTCGAACCAATGCTACCAAATCATAATATTGAAATCAATTAGCAATTGTTAAAGTTATCAAGATGAGAACTAACCTAGATGGATCACCATGGGCAGCTAACCAAGGCTCAACCATTGAAGCTCCAAATGCATCAGCAACATGCCAATTACCATCTGACCTCCTCAAATCGACCCCTCCTCCCTTCGAGTTTCCCAACGATGACTTGCTACATTCAGCTAAATTAGCCTGCTTTGAAAGCCAATGAAGCACCTTCAACCCATCCTCAAACGCCAATGGATACTTATTCTCCGGTGCCAATCTATACCCCACAGCCAACACAATCACATCGCACAATCTCGCAATCCGCCTGCAGAAGAAATCATTAGCCACTGAATCACTGCTCCCACTGACAAACCCCCCACCGTGAAACTGCAACATCACCGGCAATCTCCTACAGTTAGTCCCAACCGGATTATACCCTTTGTAAATCCCATTTTCGGATTTCAAATTCGCATCATCGATAATACACCCGTAACTACTCCTTCTATAAAAGCTATCGCCATTCTGAGCACGCTTCACAGCCACGTCATTGCTGCTAGAAACAACAATATCATTCGACGATCCGTAGCTGTAGCGACGAATTAAAGCTTGATTTTGATCTGATCGAGATTTCGTTTTGGAATCGGGGAAATTAAGGCAAGTATCGGGAAGAAAAACACGTACAGATACAGATGTTACAGGATCGATATGTACATCCTTCGTCGCGACACCATCAGTGAAGCGTGGATTGGGAGCCGCCGCAGTTTCCTCCTCCGGCCGTGACGTCACACCGAATGAGCCACCACCACCGACAGCATCATTCTCCGGCGCCTGCAATCGGCTCTGCAAACGATGCTTCAGCATAAATTTAAAGAAGACGCTGTACAATTTCACTCCAATACTTGGCATTTCCCGAGATAAGACAGCACTATTCGAAAAGATTATGCACAAAATTCAATGTTTTTCTCGCCCTACAACAACACAGCTCATACAATCCAAAAAAACACCTGATTGAATGTCGTTCGAAGCCAGAGCTACTGCGATTTCACATTAGATTCAATTAGGGTTTTTGCTTTTGGAAAAACTTAAATCTCCAAACTTTTTCGAATGGTTGAGAGAGAGAGAGAAATACACAGTTCTAAAAATAATCGAAAAATCAAATTTTGAGATAGATTAAGATGCAGGTTTGCGCTGTTATTCTTTTTTTTTTTTTTTCCGTACTCATTTAATTATGTCTCGTGCCAGGTGGACCATGTTTGGGGATCAGGTGGTATATTTTTTTTCTGCTTTAGACAATTGTACACAACGAGAAAGTCTACGCAAAGTCAAAACGTACAAGTCAAGAAAGCGTTAGCGGTGGGGGAGCACATGCTCCAGATGTAGGAGATGGAAATGGATTAGGTATGATGGCTAATCTCACTTATGGTTAACTGGTTAAGGTCCTTAAGGAGGCCATTTTTGGTAATTCACTTGATTAATTAATCAATAATAAATGTATTTTTAAGTGAGATTTTCTTATATTTGGATAAAGGTAAAAGAGAGGAAAATTATCTAAAACATTAAATATTTGGAAAATATTTTTACTAGATTACCTATTTTTTTTTATCTGTTTTTTACTAGATTATCCATTTTTTAAAAGAAAATAATTTTATCTACTTTATACATTTTATTACTTTAAATACATCAAATAACTCTAACATTAGAATTTGTGTTCTAATCAAATGGATAGTCAACTTAATGACAAAGAGAGTAATTCATACTCTCTCAATCCGCCTATAAGTTTTTCATTTTGATCCGTCCGTCTATAAGTTTTTCATATTTTTTTGGTAAGTACTTTTTTTACACTTCACTTTATATTTTACTTTTTCTCTCTCCTCTCTCCTTCCTCAATCACATCACTTGTACTATATCTATTATTTAATCATTTTTCTTAATCTCTGTGCCAAAAAGTAACGTGAAACTTATAGACGAACGGAGGGAGTATAAATTAAAAATTAATTCACATGTTCATCAAAAAGTTGTTTATTTGTTTTATGCATATCAATAGTAAATATATATTATGTGTGCATAAATAAATAATTTTTTATGGGACATCAAAAATGGCAAAATGGATAACTTTTGAACAAATGGAGGGAATTAATTTGCAGATTGGACAATATTAATATTTTTTAATATACAACTAATAATTACAAAAAAACTAATACCAATTTCATTATTCACTTTAATATCCTCAATTTATCTACTTTATACACAAATTAATTAAAAGTATTAATTAAAATTCTTATTTGGAAAATTGAAAATCAGAATTTCGACGAAGGGCGTACTATTTTTTGACTGTTTATTGTGATCAGGGAAATAAAACTGCTCAACTAAAAATTTATTGTTACTCCTATTTTAAAATCTAGTATACAATAATTAACCAATTGATATAACTAATTTTGAAAAACAAAGAAGTTTAGTGACTTCTTTGATAGCTACATGAACCAATCCAATGATTCCAATCAGATCCACTATAGTCTATAATCACCAACCAAACCTAATAATTCAGGTTAATGAGGGCATACTTGGTATTTAACTATTAAAATGAGAAACTTTAAAAAGAAAGAATAATCATTTTTTAAAGAAATAATAAATAAACTTGGTACAAGAGATTAATAATTAATTTTTTTAAATAAATTAAATTCGTTGTTAAATGAGTAGGATAATAAATAGTATAATGAATTTGAATAAAGGGGATAAAGGGAGTATAATATATGATGATACATGGCTATATTTGTATACATATAATAAAAAATTAGAGAGAAAAAAAATATATAGCTCTTAAATTCAACATAATTGAAAGAGTTAAAGATGAATAAAAAGGCCAATTTGCCAACAAACATCCACTGAAGAACCTAAAATCCATATGTAGTTTTAACTGGCACCAATTCTATATGTACATTCACTATTCTTACAATCAAAACAAAGTTTCGATCATACCCAGGTAGCGGTTTCCTTCGCCCTGCTCGACCCAAAAACAAAAACAAAAAAAACCCGGTTTTGATCTTTAGCCGGTTGGAGTCTTGGTGCTAGCCCTGGGAGAAACGAGCACTGGTTCGTTACTAGCAGCTTTCATTGCAGCTATTTCTTCTAGACGTTTCCATATTGCTTCCCGTTTCTTTCTGGTTTCTTCTTCTCGTGCTTCGTCCTCTTGGAATTTGAGCAAACATTCCTCGAAGAGTTCAGGATCAGAATCGGAGAAGATTTTACGAACGTTGAGGGTCAAGCTCTGTACCGCCTGATTCCAGTGGCTTCTTGAATTCTTCTCCAATGCAGGAATGACAATCGGGAGGATAACCTTACGGTTTTGTTTGATCAGATTCTCGATGTGATCGTTGTTCCATAAGAACAGAGCCCTTTCTGCTACCTGCACGTATAAGAATATATAGCCATTTCTCTTTGGACAAAAAACAGCAAATAACCATCCTTAATGTATAAAATCATATTTTCTAATAAACCAACGGAGCCCGAGATAAACGTTGCATGACATTTACCATCTAATAATAATGGAAAATCCCAGAATACAAGATGATCAGCCTTAAGAAACTGTAGAAATATAAAGAAATTAAAGATCCTAACATAAAAGGATTTCATAGCTCAGTAGTACTAGGCTCATCAAGCTCGCAAGACTAATCGAGCTCATACAATTTTATTGTTATACCCCAAATAGACTCTAATTATAAATAAAATAAAAATCACTAGTTAATGTTATGTAAGTTATCGAGTCGAGCTTGAGTATTTTAAGTTTTTCCAGCGAATCGAGCTCGAGTTTAAAAGAATTGAATTCGATCTTAATACTACCTGACTCGGCTCATTTACACCCCTACACTTGAACAACTCTACAGAACACAAATATCAAAGTTTTCAGATAATATAGGAAGGCTCGATTAGACATTAGTAAAGCAATTTCTTCAAGATTTAGTTAAAATCTGTGTATAGCAGCCAGTGGAATAGGTTACATTTGATTTGGTAATGATTTTTTTTTCCTTTGGTTGTTCAAAATTAATGTTTGAACATTGACGTCGAGGGCGAACCATGTCCTTCACATTACAATCCTTGAACTCAAAAAAATCCCCTTTTCATATCTCTTCAAAGAGCACAAGATATAAAGACATGTGGTCATTTTAAGAGAAAAGAAAACAATAACAGTGATGCTGCGTAGCAAAGAATGCAGAAGTCTAATGCATACAAGATACAATAAGACAGATTAAGAAGAAGATTGAAAAATATGGTATTTAAAGTTAAATCAGGGAAAAGCATATAATCGAATAGAATCTGCAAATGCTTCCCAGCAATGAACTCAAAAGCTAAAGGAGTATATGGCAAACTCAAATAAATCTTTGTCATATTGCAAATATAAGCTTTGTAACAAGACGAGAAATAATGCCATAACAAAAGAGATTAAGCAAGTCAATTTCTTTTGGATTCTGTACAAACGTAGCGTTGGACAATTCCATCACGCTGCTTGCTTTCCGTCTAAGTATATATATATATGAACCACGAATGTATCCAACTTGAGAATAATAAAAAATAGTTCACATTAAAAAAATTAATCCATGTAATTCCAAAAAAGACAAATGAAAAACTTTTCTGCACCTGTACTCGGTAAAAGTACTCTTACCAGTAAGACAAGCATTCACTTTGAAAGAGGTTTAGTAAAATGTACTCCCTCCGTCCCAATGAAAGCTACTCAACTTTTTTTTTTCGTCTGTCCCAATGAAAGCTACCAATTCCATTTTTAGCAAACTACTCCTCTCACATTTAATTATATTTTTATCTCTCTCAATCACATCACCTCTAATACATCTATTTATTATATCATATTTCTTAACTTCCATGCCCAAAGCTCCCGGGTAGCTTTCACCGGGACGGAGGGAGTATAATCTAACCTAAATTAGAATAATGAAAAATTAAGCAATATTCCAGAAAACGACAAATTTAACCATTTCTGACTGTTACACTATCTTAAAACACTTTATACTCTGACCAATAAGACACATTCATTGGAAACTCAACCCCCAAGTAAAACATTAGACATTTCATCATCATACAAATTTTCAATCAAGAATACTACTGCAAAAGAAGATTCTCATTTCTCATCGAACTCAAAATAAGCCGATAAATGGGTAAGTCTACACGGATGCTTATTTGTTCAATAAATGGAATAATAAAACCTAAAATTCGGAACGAAAAGGGGAAAAGACAAGAAAAGGAAGAAAATGAAACCAATTAAGTGAAATAGAATAATAGGACGTGGCGGAAACTAATAGGAAAACCCGCAATTGGTATTATAAACATGTGCCAAATATGGAGAGGAGTAAAGAATGTTCGAGATCATAAACGAGTAACATTAAACCAAGGACTTATTTCGTATGGATGTGTCATAAAATGCATGCAGAAACAATAAAGAAAAGGATTAGTTAAAAAAAAGCACAAATTGGGCACAAACCGACCAACACCTCATAACAGATTGAAACAACTATAATGACAATAAATAAGGCCAACCTGAAAATGGGAACTGCTGAGGCAACGAGCAATCTGATGGAACAAAGGAACCATACAACGCTGAAACTCAGGAGGTTGAGTTGCTTCCAACACCTCTTCTAACTCACCCAAGAACATTACCTCCTTTGTACTGTTTGTGATTGGCCAATATTTGAGTAAGCCTCTAATGACCGTATCAGCAAGTTTGCAGTCCTTTTCCACAAATTGTGTTATGCAATAAGACAGTTGCTGATGGTACATAGGAATGCACTTTGGTCTGTGAAGAGGAATGAGTGCCCGAACAAGGAAAAGTTTGTGTTCTTCTTTCAAAGGCAATGCAAAACCATTTATAATGCTGCCCAGAATTTCTAACAGCTCAGCAATCCCATTATGCTTCTCCGTTTCAAATATAAAGTGATAGAATATATTATTAATTGCTTTTCTAATGTAGGGACGATGAACCATGAACTTTCCATATATACGGTGCAGGACAGTCTTTAAGTAGTCCCTTTCTCTAGGATCTTCTGAGTCGAAAAGATCTAATAACTTTAGGACAAAAGAGTGATCAATGTAACGCTTCGCTAGCTTGGCGTCCGTCTCAGGTGAAGCGATGAACCTTAGAAGAAATTCATAGACAACTTGCAGATGGGGCCATGTGGGGTCCATCAAGGGTTCCTCTTCGTCCATATCAAAAGCTTCTAGAACTTTGTTTTCTCGAGGCTGTGTTGAGTGCGTACGGAACAAATTTATGGACACCATTTTTACGATCTCTTGCATAACAGTTTCTGAGAATTTCCCATTAACTGAAGCCACATAGTCAACAAGCTCGACTAATGTCTGCCTCTTGATGTCTTTTTCTTTCACATTCTTCGTGGGGTCGTTGAAATCGAAGACTACACAACACATATTCAGCTTTCTGATAAACAAGTTTGGCTTCTCGGAATTTGGGACATCTTTAAAGCTAGGGAGAGCCTCATACGATCCTGCATTCCCATTTAACCTCATATTCAATGGGTCTTGAATTTTATTTCCATAATTCATCCCAGAAACAGCAGTATTCGAATTGCTTGGGCGGGAACCTGCATTTCTTGAAGTAGTAGAGGCATTCGAAGGGTAAGTAGAGGATCCCCCATCACGATTATCCGCTGACTTGGTCTTATTCTGGGGAAGCTTATTAAATATTTTCTTGATCATCACTAAGAGCCAGAAATCACAAGATTATTCAACTGGATTCAGCAGCTAACATAAATGGTTTTCAATCAATGCTGCCCTTTAAACTCGCGATATTCTCTTACCAATCAAGGAAACTCATCTGCTAACAAAGAAAAGGAAACAAAACCAAATTTAAAATGAGAAGAAAAAAATAGTAAAATTATCCTTTTCATTTCAAATACAATTACAGCAAATTGCACTCTTCTAGTAATCAAAGACAACTTTCCCAACATAATCTGCATGTCACTTTCGTACTGTTTATGCAAATCCCAGATGTAAAAATCAAGCTCAAACTAAATTCAACTAAAATAGTTCTAAAAAAACACTAAAGACAAGATCCCAAAACAATTGACAAATACATATTTTGATCACACCCAAAGAGAAACCGCAAACAAACAAAATTAAAATATACCAGTTTCAGAACTCACCTTAATCTCTCTCCTTTGCCGTAATTTCACAAAAAATCCCAACAATCAACCGGATCAGGACGTTTCAAGATCTGGGCGCGATCTAGAAAAACCAGCTAACATTATTTACAAACAATCACTTATAAAAAAGCATCAAAACAGTAACACCCAGAGCCCAACAGCAGTTTAGCTATAAAACTATACATAAACACTAAACTTCATGCTTTACACGACGGAGTACAAGCACATGGAGGCAATTGGTGCAAGAATTAAGGGTCAGTTATGAAAAACTAAAGCACACTGGTTCTTTCGAATTTGATTGAGAAACTAAAGCAAAAGGGGCCGAGAATTTGGAGTAGTTGGAAGCTAAAAATTTGAACTAGGCCCCGAGTGAGAGAAAGTGGATAGAGAAAGTAAAAGCGAGTGAAATTGCGATGGGGTTTAAGAGGGAAATAAAGGAAGAAATGCGTTGGGGGTTGTTCTTGATGATGGGTTGTGGAGCTGTATTCGTGTGCCGTGTTTGGTTTCCGGATTTTTTAATTTTTTCTGATTTTTCCCGATTTCTAAAGAAAGAGCTTTCTTTTCATTCCTTCTCTTTTTATATTAATCTTTTTCTTTTCCTTCACATGCTAAATGGTAACTACTCTGATTTTATCGAAAATTACTTTGTACATCTACTTTATAGTATGTACTAGTTGAATCTTATTTTTAAATTACATTAGTTGTTTCACTGAATAATATTAATTGTTTAATGAAGAGTATTAGTTGTACATTAGCCGTGTGCAGCTGGTATGTATACATAAATATTGCTCTTAATTTTTTGTGTTTTTAAAATAGTAATTGAAAATTTCCTTATGGAGAAAAAAATATAATGATATTATTATTTGTATATTGAAAATGTATCAATACCAATATAAACTAATATTGTGCAACTTTGGACATAAAAGTTTTTGCTTTAAATATATTAACTTGTTAACGGTCCAATTCTAAGCATTAGTTCAAATTCAATTAAATATATAACTAAGATGCACCTTTCAATCATTAGATTTGATATGAACCCTACACAATGCTTGAATCTTATTTTTACATCCATTGAATTTTGATTATAATGGTAGAAAATCTATATAGGACCCTCCTATACGAGAGTGCAATTCCCGTGGAACGCCGTCCCACGAGAATGCAGACGAACGTAGTGTCTCTCGATATACAAAGCAATTGATGAAACGTACAATAAGACTAGAGGGTTGAGTTCTTGAACCACGAGGGGACGTCTGCTCCATACCAGTCGTGAGGCAATGGAGAGTTTTTGACGAATTCAACAATTTTATGTGTCACTGTATTACGGGACCTTGGAATATGGATTATGTCTCGCACTAAGACATTCTCAAACTCACTCCAAATATCTTCAAGTATGAAACCTTCCTGACCAAAAATGTGTTATCTATTGTTGATGGCTTTCACGTCGTCCAAGTTGTTTGATCAGATTCATATGCACTTGAAATGGTATAAATTGCATTTCCATAATTTTATAAATGTTGCACCTAATAAAATACATAAAAAAAATCCAATATCTATAGCCGAATATGGCTCAAAAGTAAATCCTAATCAGCAAAACCAAATCTATATGTCCTCATTGATATGGCAAATCAGAGGGCTGAAATTAAATGGGAGGCTTGATACTTGAAATCTGAGCCCTTGATTAATAGGCATCATTAAATACAGATCACACATATGAATTAAGAGTGGATATCAACTCCCTCATCTGTTGGTAACCTTGTGCAGATAAAATATGAATGGTTCATATGTAGTTGCAAATCTCTTTCCTGCATATATGTAGATATATCTGAACAATCTGTAAATTAAAATCGAAAACGAGGCGAATCGACTCACTGTTTTGACCAAACTTGTTGAAATGAGACAAACCGAGGATCCCCTGTTCCAATTTGTTCTTTCATCTTGCGTTTTACTGTCTTTAATACACACGTCGTCGGATATTACTGACTAATGTGCGGTATGTAGTAAAGGCAACGAGTATAACTGTATGAAACAACTAATACTGTTTAAAAATACCACAAAACGCAAATTAGTTGCAGAGTGAAACTAGTTTACATAAGACTTCGTCTTAATCCACGGACATTTACGTGGGGTCGCGCAAATGATGCCATGTAGTGAAAAATGAGCATTCATCAGAGAGACACTAGAATGATACATTCAAGAAAACAAAAACCATTTACATATACCTAAGACTAATGTGAGATTTGCAGAGAGGTAATTGCTGAAACTACAACAAATTAAAGTGATTTTGTCACCTGTTTATCGGATTTCAATGTCTCCTTCAGACGTCATCTGAGCCTCTCGATCATCAGAGCCAAGGTCGTTCGTTCTACCCTTAAAAGATTTCTGGCTAAACATCCGATCAAACATAGTTTTTGATCTCGGAATGGACTGAACACCGTTGCTGCTAGATTTTCTGCTACTTCCATTCTTCTTGGCAAGCTCTTCTAGAATGTTCTTTGTACTAGTGTCAAACCGGCGTCTAAACGTTGGATATCTCGTTATAGATTTAGTGATCCCTCGAAGTCTTGATGAAAGAAAGAAGTCGAATGAAAAACACATTAAATCCTTCAATCCAAACACAATGTTAAAGAATTTGAAAAGAGAACGATATTTTTACCTTCGTGCTAATGCACCAAGTTCGGCTTGTCTAAGCTCGGATTCAGGTGCTGGGCCGATATTTGAGTCCTTCAACCTTTCGGGATTGCCACTCAATAAAACTAACTTACCGAGATATTCCTCCTCCGACTCAGAAAGGTTTTCAGCTTTAATTTGGTCTTTAATAATCAACAGTGGATTAAGAAACCACTCAAAGAACGTATCTGAAGGCCTATTTGATGAAGTTATTTCAGTAACATTGTCACCTGGATCAGAACGAGAAAATTTTATAATTTTCGTGATTTTAATGAATACAACAAAAGATTAGGAGCAGTTTTACGGTGCAACTGGTTCGTAATTATCATTTTACAGTATAACAACTAATACTGACAAACTAATAAATATTGTTTAAAAATACATTGATTCAGTTACACGGCGAAAATGGTTTACGTATATGAACAATTGAAGAAGATCAAAGATAGTTTCACTTACTTAGCAATATACCAGCCGAGTTGGAATTCGCTGATCGTAAAAGTGCCTGAAGAATGCAATATGCCGGTAAACCGATGCTTATTATCACACCACCACTGGCTTTGTTATTCATTGCGTCTTCGATATCTTTTAGGGTTATTACCCCTTTCAATGCCATTATTTCCCCATGACGTTGACACTCCTTGAACAGGGCGTCGGCTAACTACACAAATTGTAGACAAGAGTAGATTTCAGTTAGTTGGTAATAATTCTTTCAAGGCAATGGGGTCAACTAAAGAACGAAAAGAATACCTCAAGGGGTTTTAACTCGAGCATAGGGGCTTTAATGGAACTTGTACGTGAAGGTGGCTTATTGAAAGAGTTGGGCCTTGAGAAAGACGAAGATGAGGTCATCCGTGATGTAGTTTTCTTTCTATAGGGCAGACTGTAGGTAGTTGCAAATACAAGCCATTTTAGTTCCACATACTACAAAAAAGTTTACAATATAATTGTATATGTGTGTGTGTGGATACAGAAGTTAGAACCTAGGAAAGCAGGATCCTTCGGGCATGTCAATAACATCATTGCTGTACTCATCGTAAATAGACAACGAAGCAACAATATAACACAGTCCAAACCAAAATGATCTCTCCTGAAATAAATAAAACAACACCAATTAACCAATTCCTGTAAGTTTGCCCATTATTTGTTTCAAGACACATCACTTTTCGAAATTGAATTTTGTCAATTTCAAAATTCAACTTTTTAGTCTTTTGACGGGCTACGGTGGGTGAGCAACTGGTTTTGATCTGACGTGGTATTTTTTCAAATTTTTTAATACTAACCCATTGTAGCCAGTCAAAGGACTAAAAAGTTGAATTTTGAAAGTTTTAAGGATCTTCAACCTGATACACGATCACTGCTGCATAAGCACCCAAGAAGATACTGGATACCATGGAGCCCAAAACCGCCCCTACAACGGCCAATGGCCAGAGCAAAATTGCAAGACCTGCAAACGGCACGCATATAGTCTCCAAGAACGGGCCTTCACGTCCGATGCAATCATGAAACAAGCGATGCCAACCCTTGAAGAGCATGTAGGGGCTCTTACATAGGGCAATAATCGAGATCACTGGAAAATCCACTATCGCGCCTAGTACTCCAGCTATAAGAGCTAGAGGAACATAAATTATTCTGCAAAATAGAGCATAAATATGTTGGCTAAGTGAGAAATTAGTAGAACAAAAAAGCACAACTTTTTCAGAGTCATTTTTCTGTTTGCATCCACAAGTTGGGATCAAATTTGTAGCAATATGCTTCTCATCCGCTATTTCGAATACAAATAAAAAATTTAAGAACTGCAATTAAAATAGCTTAATTCAGTAATTAGAGGTGTCGATGCTTTGACACTTGGTGGCAGCAAATAACGTCATAATATACATTCTCCAGGCCGTTTCCACTTTTTTGAAATTGGTCCTGTAAGTCATGCTCGACTTATTCATCCAGTGACCGACTACTGACGTAATCCAGACGGTCACTGGACAAAAAGGTCGAATACGGTAAACTTACAGGACCAATTTAAAGAAAATGAAAATGGAAATGGTAAAAACTTGCGAGGTCAATTTCAAAAAAGTGACCAGGTGACCGACTGGGGTAACCCTCAGTAGCCGGTCGCTGGACGAAAAAAGTCTAATATGGTAAACTTACAGGACCAATTTCAAAAGGTGGAAACGGCCTATACCGAAATAAAAAAAAATGAGTAAAGTCCTGATTTTGATTCAAGAATTTCAAATTCATTATGCGAGTCATTAAACCTATCAATAAACCAGGAAAAAAAAAGTCCTGATTTTAGTGGCAGATAGATAAACAGACCTAATCTCATAATAATTCCCCTCGGAAGGCCCTTGACGCCGTAGATCATGCATAATTGAGAAGTAAGAATGGTAACAAACATCCAAGAAATCTCTAATGATAGTAAAGCTTCCTTCGATAGTGCTACAAATTCCATCCTGCAAAATGGTGAAATAATATTTTTAACTCAAACACAACAGAAATAGGGAAATACGACTTACGATCTGCAAGATATACGTACACAAATACAGTGATAAAATTTGTCTGTCTTCCCTTCCTCAACTGCCTTAAAAGTGGCAAAACTGGGTGCAAGAAGGCCATAAGCTGCCCCGCCTATGACGCTACAAGTAATTCCAATAGGTAACCATGCTATTAAGATGACGGGAATACATAAGCATAGCAAGACCTTCAAAGCTGGACCAAATTGTTTTGTGCTGCATACACGAACACATTAGTTTAATCAATATTGCTCGGTTTTGATGAAGTTAGCAGGTGCTTGGTTCAAATTCCATAGCCTATAGGTTCCAAAAAAAATTCAAAGGCTGTGAGTAGTTTTTGAAAAAAAAAATTGAAACAATTTAAATCGAAGAATTTTGAACCAAGTGCCCCCCTGCGTAGTTAGTATAAAAGTAGAGGACCACTAGAGCACACCTTAAAATGCAATAATAGGTATAAAACCAGTGTACGGGCCAAAGACCAATTATTATCGCGGAGATACCAGACACGATTAAGAGAAATATCACCGGGAACATAACGATACCTGTGACAACAAACATCAATTGTTCATCAAAACAATCAAGTTTAGCTATACACCTATTTGTGATGCATTAATCAATGATAAGAGAGTTAACAATATTAAGAAAACACAATAATGTCACTTAAACTTCTCTGATAGAACAAAACACAAAAAATGTGCTCAATTGATAAAAGTCACATCTATAACCATAAACCCTAAATCTATCTGAGATTGATACATAACTGCATTTCCATAATTGAAGTTCTCAAGTAGGCCCGAACGCCCATTATTCGAATAATTTTACACCTAAAGGCTATTAAAGCACCCCCCCTATCTCATTACCATTTACTCAACACTAATTGTCCAACCAAGACAAGGAATCTATATCTATGATAACCTCAAGAAATCCTTACAAAGTGCAAAAAACACAACAATATAGGCAAATTAAACAACTGAAAATTCATGAAAGAACTTGAAAAGAAAAATACACACCTTTAATAAAGCCAAGAATGAGAAGGCCAACGAAGAAAGGCAAGAAACAGATGAAGCTCCATAACGAAGCCCACAACCCCTTAGGAGGTTCCATTCCTCCCTCTTGAAACCCAACTCAAAATCAAACAAAAATGCTCCAAATAAACAGTTTTTTCAAGAAAATTAAAGTTTCCCCTGTTTTACACTTAGCCCTACTTGTTGAACCAGATACCCACACAAAAGAATGACAATAGTAGTGGGGTCTCAACCTTATGGTGATTCCCTGCCTTTATTCGAAAGAAACGTGTCTGATGATTTTGAATTGGAAATTACATGAAACAAGACAAACAAGTGGATAATTATTCAATGTGGGTTATTGCAAATTTGTTGAAACATCGCTGGAAACCCTTCAGATTTACTGACAGAGCAGTTTTCTTGGGAGGTTTGAAGCAAAGAATAGTGTTTGATTCTTTAAAAAGCGTTGATATTTTAATATTGTCTTGATTATCATCATTAATTAAAGGCCTAAACTCAAATGTAAAGCAAATTTCGGTATACATCTGTCACCTAACCTAACGGGTATAAAGTGCAAATCAATATTAGTGGACTCGCATTATATAAAGTTTACTTCAAATTTAACAATTCGTTTCATCCGTTCGAAATTATTATGCTTATTTTTTGGAGACGTAATTTAGACAAATACTTATACTCTCTCCGTCCATTAAATATAGTCTCATTGAAGTGGAACACATGTTTTAAAAAATGGTAAATAAAATAAATAAAGTAAGGGTATTGCGGGATCCATTATAAATAAAGTGATTGTTTGTGAATATGAATAAAGTTAATGAGTAATTAAGTGATGTTGAAGGATGATAGTTTTTATAAAGTGTATGGGACTATATTTTGTAGACAAATAATATAAGACAAATGAGACTAGTTTTCGTGGACTGAGGGATTTTTTTTTTTTTTAAATGAGTCGAATGCATAACTCATAATAAGATAGTAAATCAAATGATTATTTATAAATAAAATAAAAAAAGTAATGATTAAAGTTTAAAGATAAAAAATTTGAGCATAATAAAGAAATGAAAAAAATGAAAAAAAAAATTAAATTAAAGAAAATGAATTGAAGATGGTAGATAAATAGTTTTGAGTTAATTAAACGCCAAATATTAAATAAATAAGGTCAACCCACCAAAATAACGTTAATCTTGCGTGAGAAAAATATTTTTAGGTGGAGTGGTTGTGTCTTATTAAAATTAATTTAGTTCACTTTTCAAAAATGAATAGTTTGAAATTAGATTTTAAATTTGAGATAAGTTATGAGTGTACAAAAAAAAAGATAGATATAATATATGTGTGTGTGAGAGCATTCTTGAATTTAAAAAAAAAAAAAAAAAATTGCTAGAAAGAAAGAAAAAAAGACACAATTGTAACTTTGTAAGGTCTATTAAATACATTATCAAACATTTTTAAAGAACTTATAAATTATAAATATGATTTTTAAGAAGAATATTATAAAATGACAAATAATATTCTTAATTGGGTTCTACCAAAAACACCTCATTAGTATATTATCTTCATTGTATTTTGATTTTAAAAATTAAATAATAACTATAAGAATAGTATTCAGTTAAAATTTTATTTTTTCAATTTCATCTTATTTTATTAATTCGTCCATTTATATATTTTTTTTATTTTAACAAAATAATTAAATTAAACTTTCGGTTATGTAGTATGTGACTTTTTTTCTATTATTATCGAGTACTGGGCTATTACTAATGCACGACAACTTGGGCCTTTTTATAGCTCTGAATCAAGCCCAATCACAAAGTGATATCAAAGGGCCCAATTTCAATCCATGTTATATTGGCATCTTTTTGCATTTTCCTGTGTAATTTAATATTTCAAATAATTATTATAATATTAATATAGTATTTGGGAATAATTTTTATAAAAATTTTAGGTGGGTGTCCTCAATAACACCGTGTGTGTATAACCGTGGCCTTTTTATTATCGAGTACTGGGCTTTTACTAGTGCACAACGAATTGGGCTTTTTAATCTTGCCCAATCAGAAAAGGGCGCGGTTATACACACACACCAATCTACTGAGTACACCCACCAAACATTTTTTTCATCTTCTAGGACTTGTGAAATGTCCAATATACCCCTCATGTGAAATTTAATGGGTGGGTGTACTCATCTTCGAAATGTCCAATATACCCCTCATGTGAAATTTATAAAAAAACGAAGATGAGTACACCCACCCATTAAATTTCACGACAGAATCATCACCCATCACCGTCAAAACAAAAACAGTACTTCAACAAAAAAAAACTCCAAAAAACACAAAATTTTAAAAAAATAAAAAACTTTTTGTTTTCTGATTTCACAAAACAAACTCAAGTTGAACGGAATTTTTTTCCGAACAAACACATATTGTGTTGAAGTTTTTTTCGAACATGAATTTTTTTTCGAACAAACACATATTGTCTTGAAGTTTTTTTCGAACAAGAAGTTTTTTTCGAACAAACACAAATTGTCCTGAACTTATTTTCGAACAAACACAAATTGTACGAAAATAATTCCTAAACAACTTTCAATTGTGCGAAAAAAAAAATAAAAAAAAATCAATGAACAAACTCAAAAAACCCACAGTTAGATCTGTAAAAACTAAAAACCCTAATACAAAAAATTCAATTGTTTTTTACAAATTTCAAAACCCTAATTTTAAAATTAAATCTGTAAAATACTTACCTTCAAATGACGGCGGCGACGGCGACATAGGAAGGGTGGGCGACAACTTTCATGGAGAGGAGGTGGGAGGCGGCGGCCGCTGGAAGGGAGGAGGGATGCGAACGGCCGCGGCGGAGGGGAGGGGAAAGAATGGTCGCGGCGAAGGGGAGGGAAGTGGAGGACGCGAGCGGCGTGGGAGGGGGAGGGGCGGACGCGGGCGGCGTGGGTGGGGGAGAAGCGAATGCCGGGAGGAGGGGTGCGAACGGTCGCGTCGCTGGGATGAGGGCAACGACGGCCGCGACGTGGGGAGGGAGAGGCGGCCGCGACGTGGGGAGGGAGACAGTGGGCGACGGCGGCCGCGACGTGGGGAGGGAGACAGTGGGCGACGGCGGCCGCGACGTGGGGAGGGAGAAATTAGGCGGTGGCGGCCGCGACGTGGTGAGGGAGGAGGTGGGCGGTGACCGATTGGGTGGGGCCGGTCGATTGGAGGGCGGTGGCCGATTGGGTGGGCGGCGGCGCCGCTTGGGAGGAGGAAGGGGGAGAAGTGGGTGTCCCTCTGAAAATGATGAAAAATGAGGAGATAAGGGGGGTTAATTAGGGTTTAGGAAGGAAGGGGTATTTTAGTATTTTTTACGTGGGTGTCCTCATCTCAATTGTGTGTGTCCTCATCTCGGGGGTGTCCTCAGTGTCTATAACCGCGCCCATCAGAAAATGTTATATCAAAGGGCCTAATTTCAGTCCATGTTATAATGGCATCTTTTTGCATTTTTCTGTGTAATTTAACATTTCAAATAAATTATCATAAGTATTTGGGAATAATATATATACATAATATCATAAAATTAATATAAATTTTGTATTCTTATTTTTAACATCTTGCATAATTTATAACAATGAATTATCAAGTTGGGTTGGGCCTAATCTGCTAGCTGGTTGGAAAAAAAAACAAAACTAGGCCCTGCTATATATACCCCTACATCTTTGTTAAGTATACTCCCATTTTCTATTTATTAATTTAATATTAGTGTAATATAATTAAATTTATCTTTTTAGTAAAATATATCAAAGATAAATACACTCCTCCTAACCCTCCCTAGAAAAAGCAGCCGCCTCCCCCCAATTCCGTTGTCGCCTCACCTCTGGCCGCCACCGCCGCCCCACCTCCGACAACCACAGCTGCCCCCTCAAATAAGTTTAGAAATTCAAAAATAAACTTATAAATTAAAAAATATATATATCTTATTTTGACAAATCAGAGTCGACCAAAAACACTCTCGTCGACATTGGTTTGTTGACCAAACACACTTTCGTCGGTAACATTTAGTCGACATAATTTTTTTTTAAAAATTAAAATTTTCGACAAAGATGGATCGACCAAAAAGACTCTCGTCGATAAATTCTTGACGACGAGAGTGTTTTTGGACGATTAATTATTATCAAAAAATAATAAATAAAGAGAAAACATGCAGAAATGCGTTGCGCGGCGGGTGGGTGGGGGAAGGATGCAACGGGTGTGGGGGAAGGCGGGGGTCGTGGCTAACCTCCATGGCCGACGGGAGGGCGGCCGCGTGCAGGTTGGGGTCGTGACCTCCATGGCAAAATCGAGCAGAAGAAAAAAGAAAGGGTAGGGGACGACGGTTGGGGTCGTGCGCAGGGTGGGGCGGTGGAAGGGGGTTTGTTGCAGAGAAAATGAAGAAAAAAAGGGGGGGGGCGCCGCCGCTCGATAGAGGGAGGGGGAGGCTGGGCAGCGATGCTGGTGGGAGCAGCGCCTGCACTGGACAGGGGCGGCGATGCTGGTGGAGGGGAGGGGGAGAGGAATAGTTAGTTTTAAAGTTTTTTAAAAATTGAGGAAGAAGATGGAAAAAAAATAAGAAAAATGAGAAATAAGAATATTTTGAGGGAGAGTACATCTAACATTTGTCACATTGAGGGTAAATAAATTGAGGGTGTATATTTAACAAAGCTGGAGGAGTATGTAGCCAGGGCCCAAGAGGCCAAGACTACATGTTGTAGTATGCAAAGAAGTACTGCTTGATTAAAAGTGACGGATCGACTAGGATGAATTTAGGTGTTAAAAAAACTATTTTTAGTAATATACTGCATTCAACCTGTGATTACTTGCACATTTTTAGAACGTCCTAAAATTACATGCACACTTTAAATATAAAAATAACAATAAAATTAATATTTTTACAATTTTTTTTTTTTAAATGTGTTGATCTTTGTATGCAAGTCATTTAAGTGTTGTTTGGTTAGGGATTGTGGTGGATGGGGATGGGGATTGGAAAAATGTGGATGGGGTAATCCATGAATAGTAATTGAATAAAAATTGTGTTTGGATAGAGATTGAAAAATAGGTGTGGATGGAGAACTTTATGTCAAATCAATAGTGATGTTGTATTATTTTATTATTGTTAGTTAGTATAATAAATGTGTGGAAGAAAAGTAGGAGAGAGAATAAATGTGTGGAAGAAAAAGTATGAGAGAGAATGAATAATTAATATAAAAATATGATGATGTAATTGTATAAAAATAGGTATATAGGTATATTATAGGGATAAATGGGTATTGAGATGGGTATTTGAATGGAGAGGGATGAAGAGGGATGGGATGGGGGATGACCCATCCAAATCCGGATGGGCCAATCCCAAACCAAACACACCTTAGTGATGTAAACTTAGAATTTAGGAGTGCGCTAGATCTTAAGTTTGAATCATCTAAGGACTAAGATACAAACAATTCCTACGAGATCAGTTCATACAAAACGTAAAGTTCTGATTTTAAGTGAAGACCCCGAAAATGAATGGTGGAAAATGTCCTTAAATTAGTCGATCCTTAAATCGAGTAACTATAATTCACGTGAAAAAAGGTTTAAAGTGTGTAAATTAAAATAATAATAATAAATTACTTGAATCGATGAATGCAATAATACAAAGAAATAAAAAACCACCCATGCATATTTTTGGACAGTTCCATAGTTCCTAGAACAACGAGTTTGACCACCCATTTTGTTGAATCCTAGTACTCACCCAGGCCCGGTCCTAATGTAAAGCCAACGAGTCGATCGATTCAGGCCCAAAAATATTTAACTATTTTAGGGCCCATTTTTTTAAATATTTTTTATATATTTATATATATATATATATATATATATATATATTACTCCGTATAATATAAAATATTAATATAATATAAGACGCATAAAGAGAGGTGCTAAAAAAGTAAAAAGAATTAGTGAAGAAGGGAAGGAAAAACTAGGAGAAAAAAAGTCTCAAAGCCTAATTTACTTTATATCTTTTATGTTTTCAATTTACGTCTTAGAGTGCCAAATTTACATCATTTTTTGTCCAATTTACATCATTTTCGTCGAAAAATTGAAATTTCCGGCAAATTTTTCAATTTACATCCTTCAAATTTAAAAATAAAAAAATATTAATATTAAAAATATCTAAAAATCTCATTAAATTTTAAAAAAAGTATATAATTACATTAAAAATATGAAAAATCTCTTAAAATTAAATAACTTAAAATCATAAAAAAAAATTATTAATTAAAAATTAGAAATTCTAAAATTTGTAAAAAAAATCTATATTGTTAATCCTTTAAAAATTATTTTACATTATGTATTATAAGTACGTATAAAATAAAAAATATGAAGGGACAGGGCCTTTTTTTAAAGTTCGATTCAGGCCAAAAAATTTCTAGGACCGGCCCTGTACTCACCCTATTTCAAAAGTCTTGATTTCATTTTTTAACATGGATCAACAAATAAAAAAACATCATTTACTCATTAAATATTTGCACACTTTTAAAAAAAAAGTACTATAGTATAAAATAAACCAAAAAAAATATGAGATCATCTTTTAAAAAAGGAGGGAGTACTTATTTAATAAAATTTTAGATTTATGATAGGAGAAGGGAATTTATATTATTTATTTATATATATTAAAAAAAATGATCCAACATCCGTAAAATCAGAAGAATTGCATGCGAAGAAATGCAAATCTCATGGAAAGCGTGAAAGCATCAACCTTGTGCTACAAAATCGCATGCGCGCATCAAAGCTGCAAGACTATCTTTTTATTTTTTATTGGCTAAATACCTTCTTCTTTTTTGTCCTCCTCAAGTACCAATTTGGTTTTAAAAAAAATATTGATTTTTGTCATTTAACTATAAAATTAATTATATATCTTCACAAAACTCAATATTTTAGTCTTCTACTGGTAAACATATTTTAATTTTTTGCCTGAATTAAATATTGGGCACTTACAACCAGACATCATCATTATTTGGATCTTTCGCACTATTAAGATTATCATCACTGTCCAAAATATCATCATTTCAAATCAGATGAGTTACCTCTATTTAATTACAAGTAAAATAATTAATTTTAAAATCGAAAAATTTAGAGTACAAAAATTGAAATCAGTACTTCCTTTGTCCTATCCATATATAATTGTTTACCCATTTACTTTCAGTACAATTATTAAAAGATAGAAGTATAAAATAGAGGGTATATAAGTTTTATAAATAATAAAATAATATGAATAATAAATGACAAAAGAAGTGAGTTAAAAAGGATGTGATATTTTATGATTATTAATTTATGGTATGGGTAAACAAGTATTTGAAAGAAACCATTTTAGCAAAGGAACCAGTAGTGAAAAAGTCTGTGGAAAACATCAAGATAAATTTGTGGTCATGGATGGGAGGACACAATAGGCTAGCACAAAATTCATCGATATCGGCATGGTGTTGTGATCCATATATTTGCATAGATAGTTAATAAGGGTCCGTAAGTAATTGAATTAGATTGCACGTTGTGTGTAATGTGATTCTTTTGAAATGTAAGGGTTGAGTACCCCTTGTACTCGATAGCAATACAAATTTACCTTTCAAAAAAAAAAAATATAGATTGGAGGAGTACAACTTAAGAGAGAAAAAAAATGTATTTTTTCTATTTTATATGTATGTACTTTTATTATATATACTTTTGTGAAAAGGGTATCATTTCATTAAAAAATCTTACTTGTATTTGCAGAATATGTTTCCTGCATGGTCTCCTAGAAATTAGTGTTTCTTTGACCCCATCAAATAATTATATCATACCAAAATTGTAGTAGTAATTTTTTTTGTTGCAATTTGATTATAGCTTAATGACGTTACATTACTGATAACCTAATTTTATATGTAAAATTATGTTAATGTGGATACATATAAATCAACAATAAAATAATAACTTTCACCACTTGAACTTCTCTATATTGATCTAATTCATTTATTTCTCTTTTTTAGATTCTTGATTTGACATAAACTATTAGGAATATAATATTAGAAATATCTATCCCTTTAAATATTTGACCAAATCTAAATGTGCATCTGGTAGATATACTTATTGTAAATACAACTATTGTATTCTCTATATAGACCTGAAATAACAAATTAAAAAGTGGACTTTGAGTTTTTTTTTTTAATTTACCAAAATCGAAATGAAAGCTTCCTGGTCGAACTCCAAGATTAGCATAATCAGCTGCATTCATGACCCAACTCCTAGATTAATTAACACTTATACTCCCTCCGTTTTTTAATAAGTATCACTTTGGTTTTTTAACTAATTTTAAAATAAGTGTCATTCTAGGGTTTTTTCTTTAATTTTGACAATTTTATCCTTATTCATTTACCATAAATGTTTTTCATTAATAAATTCCACAAAAATTGTTTATACCAAAATTAATTTGGTTTATGAATACTAGCTACATTCTTAACTACATTCTTTATCAAACAAAATTTCTATATTAAAATTAGTTATAATTAATGAAGGGTGATATCGACCATAATTTATAATCTTAATTTGTTGAAAAAAGCTAAAATGACACTTATTAAAAGATGGAGGGAGTATAACATAGGAGTATTATATATATATATATATATACAATAAAATGTATAGTACTAGTACTAATTTAATTAATGTAAAGCTAACTAGATTGATTGGTAATTAATTGTTGATAGTCCATATGCAATGTGGCTTGATTTAATTGGCTATCAAACATGAAAATGATAAAGGCCAAGAATCTCAATAAAAGAAGAAGGTACTTTGAAAAGAGCACATTGACAATTTAAATTAAATGGTAGTATGAACAATAATTAGGGAATTATATCTAGATTAGTGAATAATTAATTTCCTAAGCTTAATTGGCATTGTAATGTGAATCTTGTAATAATCTATGTATTGATATCCTCAAATTAGGCTAAGATTATTCCTGATAACCTAATTTAATTAAGAGGACAACATCAATCACCACAAATTAATCATGTGGCATGTGCATGGATTGGGATCACCTAAATCATGGGCATTTGAGCAATGCGGGCTAGTCTTGGGTGAGACCGTCTCACAGAATGAGATATGTGAGTCGGCTTTTATATATAAAAAGTGATAATGTTTGAGCAAAAAGTAATAGTATTTAAATAAAAAGTGATAGTCACTTTTGTTAAAAATATTATCACATTTTACTTAAACATTATCACTTTTTTACAAACCAAAATCTGAAAAAAAATATGGGTTATCCTACCCAAAATTTTGAAATATGGGTTAAAAGGATCCGTGAGACGGTCTCACACAAGTTTTTGCCTAGGGCTAATGATTTGGAAATTCATGCTTAAGCATATTCTTCTCATGAAGGCCTGTAAAAGAACTAATCGGGATAGATTCTAGCGACGGACCTCTGACGCTCAAATCAGATGATGCAAATATATCATACGTTGTCGTCTGTCAGGCGAGCGTAAAGTTGTTTGCGAAATTTGGAGTTTTTTGGACGACGACTACTTAAACTGATATAAATTCCAACAAAATAAAAATTAGAAACGAAATGACACTTATGTGAGTTTCGGGAGAGATTCTGGCGACGGACCTTTGACGCTCAAATCAGATGATGCAAATATATCATATATTGTCGTCTGCCAAGTGGCCGCAAAGTTGTTTACGAGGTTTGGAGTTTTTTAAACGACGATTACTTAAACTAATATAAATTCCAAAAAAGAAAAAATAGAAACGAAATGACCAGCATGTGGGTTTTACATAAGGTCGTTAAAAAGAAAAAGGAAAAAACACCATTGATGTATCACCAATTCCTCTACATTCAACTTCAAATCAATGTACTAACTAACTAGCCGACATTAGTGTTTCAAATAGTCACAAATTGGATTTTGAGCCGACATAGAAAATCCATAAATGGGACACCAAAAGTATTAATGATCCTTTGGAGTTTACTCAAACCCCGGGCATGTCTTTTCAAATCATTTTACCACACACAAAAATAAATAAATAAATTAATTATTTAAAAAAAAAAAAAAAACATAGTCTCTCCCCACATATACATGTGGGGTTGTCACTTGTGAGACATAACCCTTGGAATCATCTGTTTGCTTTCTTGAATAATTCATGCTTTTTCATCATTAAATGTTATGATATTCAATTCATGATCCCAAATTATTTTGATATAGAACTTTGTGGATATATGTTTGTTGGTTGTAAAAAGAAATATACTATATATGTTACGCTTTATTGGAGGTGCAATTGGATGTTTGGATGCATATTATTTAAGGGTATATATATGTGCATATATATATTAGTGTGCGTGTGCATGAATGGTTAAATATTTTATTCAAATTTGAATACATATGCCTAATTTGATAAAATTTGAAAGAATTTCATACCTAAAAAGTTTTAGAGAGGTGTGTATTAATTATTTATGAAATCATTCCAAAGTAAATATAAATTAAGAGATTTTAATTTTATGTTTATCTTCATGCCCGAAACAATTTTAAATGAGAGTTCAACATTTGATTCTCATTGCTAGATGAAATGATTAATCCAACCAATTAATTTTGATTAAACTAGGAGTATATAATTTCCATAGGAACCAACCAACACTAAATTGACAATTTTAAATATACAACTATTGTGTAAAGAATATTAACACATGAAATTAAATATATCTAAAATTGCAGATTCGGATTGCTTAAAAAAACATGTTGGGATCGAAAATAAATTATTTACTGCTTGGTAAAAAATATACTATAAGAACACTTAGATTTTTGGACGAATTTACTGGTTGCAAGGTAAAAAATATTATGCTACAAAATCTGAATATGTTATTACAATGTGAAAAATATTCTACTACTATACTATAAGAGCAATTTGTGTTATTGTAAGTTTTGACCCGTGAATTCACCAAAATGTATCATTTTTTTTTACCTTGTAGTAGAATATTTTGACTTTGTACGTAGTAAAACAATATCTAAGAACGAAAAAAAATGTATTTCAATTAAATTTGACATACGTTGACCCTGGTTTGATCCACAATTCATCATAAATTGTTATATTTCGTACTCCCTTCATCCCACTATACATTACTCTTAATATTTGGGCACACGAATTAAAGAGTATGATAAAACAATAAGTGTTGTTATTCGAAACAAGCCTTAACGAGCCGAGCTCAAGCTCGTTCGATGCTCAATTTACTAATGAGCCAGCTCGTACGTGCTCGACTTGTTAGGCTCAATATCTATTTTTTTGTAAAATATTTTATTAGGCTCGTTAGGCTCAGCTCAATAGAGTCATTGAGCTCGTTAACGAGTCGAGACGAGCTCGATTTTTGACTCGTCAATGTTATCTAGCCGAGTCGAGCTCGACTAAATAAGAGCTCGAACTTTAAATACTCGGCTCGGTTCGAATAACAGCTCTAAAAATAATAGATACAATGCAAGTGATTAATGGCACAACTCAAGATGAAACAAATGAATACTACTCCGATATATATGGTGGGACTATATGAAATATTAGAGAGATTTGTGTTAATTAATAATATTATTATCTTTAATAAAAAGGAAAACGTAGAGAATGAGAAGCTGCAGCTAGCTGTAATATCACTTAACTTGATCTTTAAAGCATATAATTATAAAATTGCTTTAATTAAAAACTAAACCGAACATTATACTTAATTGCAGTTGGTTTGGTTGCCCACAAATGGGAACATTACTTATCCATTTGCTGTTGCTTTAGGTCAAGTTATTGGCTAGCTCACTGATTGGATGGGCCACCTTATAAACGAAAATAACATTTAAATAAAAATAATATAATAAAATTTATGATAATGAATATTGAAAAGTCTTAATATTTTCTGAAAGAATTCCGTCTCATCTAAAAGTCCGAACTTGTAGAGAGGTTGAGAATTAATTCTTGTATATTAATTCCTATTACTCCCCCTCACTCGTGGGCCGGATTATCACCTCTTACCCTTTGGGGAGGAGGCCCAACGAGTGGACAATTTTTAAATGGGTGGAGTTGCTTTCAGCAGGAATCGAACCCAGGTCGTTTGCCCGGTTTTGCTCTGATACCATGAAAGAATTCCGTCTCATCTAAAAGTTCGAACTTGTAGAGAGGTTGAGAATTAATTCTTGTATATTAATTCCTATTATTTTCAATTACAATTAAGTAATTACATCGATCAAAATATATTTATGGGCAAGAACTTATATGAAATGTAATAGTGTAATGACACTCGAAAAATAGAGTTCTGACATCAGTACGATGCAAGAAGAAAGTTGGAGTTGGGTGCTCCATTCTTCCTTTTTAACTCTTTTAGTACTATGTATTAATACACCCCTATTATAATTGTAATCACACTAGAAAATTCTAAGTAATTAAGCAAAAATAATTACTAGACGAAATTTAATGTCTTGCTGCACATGATAAGATACCCTTTGGAATTTGGACTAGCCAACCACCGAAATAGAAATAAATTTAAAATTAGGCACTCTAACGACTACCTAATTAGTATAATATTATAAGTGCTTCAAAAAATTAATAAGTGAATAAAGTCTCAAGTAAAGAATAGTGTGTCAATCCCTAAGCCATATATATATGTATGTTCTCTAAAAGCAGTTTAAATTTGTCGTACGTGAAAACTATTATGCGACAAAAAGATAAATTAAAAAACAATTTATTTTAGAATTTCAAATTAGTAGAATATGTGATTATAATAAAAGAATGCCACAAGTTCAAATAATTGTTCCTACTAATTAGAATTCTAGCTCACATCATATTTTGGGTTCAAATTTCACTAAAAACAACTTCACCCATAAAATAGATACGATAATTCGACAAACGAGCAAGAGAGGATAAATGGGTAATTCCTCAATTTGTTCAACAATTACTTTTACACTTATCTAATTGAAATGTTCAAAACTATTTTCACACTAAAAAAAAATGTCATAAACTCTATCATTACAATATCTACAATTTTACACAAAACGTCAATTTTTTTGAACTCACGCGTACACACAAACCTCCTTCCTATAACATGGCATAATTCGACACACAAGTGAGCTATGGAGAGTGTTACAAAATCAATATAAATGAATTGATCCCTAAAAATTCGAAAATGATTAATAGTATGAACCAATAATTTAATTTGGTAATTGATAGTTAATATATATAATGCTTCTCATAAGTAGGACCGTTAATCATGCAAAGCGTGTAACGAACCACCGGCCCCCCACCCCATGTGCCTCTCTCCCCATGAAAAGAAATTCCTCCCTAGACATTCGTCCCACGTATCACAATCTCTAATTTATTTAATTTTATTACTATATATTATCATATTAAATTTCAAAATATCTATTTTCCTTTTCTTGTATTTCACTAATTATCAAATATAAGACGGCCACATGACGTCGAGACCGATTTCATTTACTCTATTGTATTTATTTTTTTAATTTATAAAACTTCAATTCAGTTATAATTTAAATAGAGGTATATATAATCCACATACTATTAAGGTAGAGCCTTATTTCATGATCACTTGAAGGAAACTCACTACAAGCTCCTAATAATACGGCATTTCGAAAAATAAAGTAGAAAAGATTAATTATGATGAATTAAAGTTTTGTATGAGATAATTTTATTGATGGGATTACAAAAAATTATATGAGATGCACTACAAAATTCTGCTCAAATGGCGAGTGGGACTGAACCCTCGCCATTACGGTCGACATTTTCTTTAAAGAAGGGGTCTTTCCTCCCCTCCAAATGGCCAAAATTTTGTAGTGATGGGACCGAGGAGGCCATACATTATTCTTTTTAAAATATTATTAAATTGAAGCTTCATAAATTCACCGATCATATAATATATAGTAAATAAGATTCGTCTCATACATGTAAGAGACTTTTGTTTGTTGGCGAAAGTCTATACAAAACTTAACTCTGATTTTAAGCGGAACTCCTATCAGAAGACAGTAAAATTGATCATTTGAATTAGTTGGTACGTACTTCTTGGACCGAATATCAAGACTTAAAAAAAGACTTTGATTTGTGTTCAATTATATATATTTTAATGATCCCAAATTTTGTCCACATATTCTTTCTCCCTCCTATATAATTGCGAGTCCTACCACTCCCTTTCCTCTACTAAACTTACAATTGAGAGATAAGACAAGTAAGAGAGAGAGAAATAAAAGATGATTAAGTTAAGGTCAAAGAGGTTCTCCCGGAGCAGCTCTAAGCTAAGCAGCGGCGGAGGTAATAGCGTCGCCGCCACAAACGGCGGCGGTGAGATCAAATGGGAACTGAGGCCCGGCGGCATGCTTGTTCAGAGAAGAGAAAATCAAGAAAATTCCGATGAAGAATTGATGATCACAATTAGGGTTTCAACTGCAGTCTCTAAATGGCATGATATATCCGTTCAAGCAACCTCAACATTTGGTAAGTACCCCTCCTAATTCTTTTATTTCATTTTTTTTCGTGTGAACCAGTTTCACGTGAAACAACTAGTTTGCATTTTACGTGTATTCTTTAATGAGTTGGTTTTGGATGAGATTCATAAGACGGGCCTCTCATGACTCAATGTAAAAAGTAAGTAAAAATTGATAGTTACTTTTATTAAAAACATTATCACTTTTTAATATAGTCCAAAAATACATAGGAACACAGTCGATCATACAAGTTTTTGTCTTCTTTAATATCAATAAACAATTTCTACGATAAAACTCGTGTAAACAGTAAATGTTCAAATAAAAAAAGAGATGTAGTGGCTAATATTTTTTTATCTTATAGGTGAATTAAAGATCCTTTTATCAATATTGACAAAATTGGAGCCTCAAGAGCAAAGACTATTGTTCAAAGGGAAAGAGAGAGAAGATGATGAACACTTGCACATGGTTGGTGTAAAAGATAAGGACAAAGTTCTTATGTTAGAAGATCCGGCTATCAAAGAGAGGAAGCTACTCGGGTTGGCCCGGACCCGAGTGATTGGATCCACTTATCATACCATTAGTGTCTAATTAATTATTAAAGCTAATTAAGCCTAATTAGATGTTTTTATATTTTCTAATCATCAAGGTGGGGGACTTTAGTTTTTTTGGGAGATACCCTTGTCGGCTTGGGCTTATTAAATGTAAGAAGTGTCCAAGTCATTTTGATCAATTAGTACATTAGGGTATGTTTTTATGTGTGAAATGAAATGTGAGTATTGATTTCTCATTATGTTGTAAAGAAAATTACTTCATCTTCATATAACATCTTCATATGATCATGTGGGATTATTAACACAAATATAATTTTGCACTTGATTATTTGTAACATTACATAATCTCATGATCATGTTTCATTGGAGCTAGGTAGACTTTTAAATTTGACAAATGTCTAATTAAAACATGCAGTTTTTAAAAATTCGCGATTTATAAGTTCAAATTTAGATTGTTTAAAAAATTCACAAGTAGTAAAAATTCGCGAGTTATGAGTCCAAATTCAAATTGTTTAAAAAATCACACGTCGCATTGAGGTGGTTTATAAGGTCAAAATAAAGCTACTAAAAGGCCAAAATATAATACTATAAGACCAAAAATATATTGTAAGAACAAAATTTATTTTTCGGCGAATTCACCAGTCGAAAAAAATATTATGCTACTATAAAAGCAAAATATGTTACTACAAAGTTAAAAATATGCTACTGTAAACATTTTGCCCGCGAATTCGCCCCCAAAATTATGTTTTTGTTACTGATCATGTCGTATATTTTAGTCTTGTAGTAGCATATTTTGACCTTATCATAAGACAATATTTGAGAGCGAAAAAATCTATTTCAATTTAGTTTGACCAACGAATTTTTGTCACAATTTACTTTAATTAGTAATATCTTATGTGTAAAATATTTCATAAAAGTTTTTTTTTTTTTTTTTTTGGGTTGGTCTGCTATGGACTCGAGTGCATGTTGTGCACCCTAGTCCATGTTGCACTTTTCAGTTATTGACTTACACTTTTTGGTAAATTGTGTTGCACTTTTCAATTATTAAACTGTATAAGTAATAATTGAAAAGTGCAACACCATTTACTAAAAAGTGTAAGTTATAAACTGAAAAGTGCACATGGACTAGGGTGCACAGCATGCACTCGAGTGCATGCTAGACTTTACCTTTTTTTTTATTTGTGTGTGTGTGTTAAATTTAATTGATTTTATATATTATTTGAAAAAGATATTATTCTGTAGCTTATATATATCTTAGATTTTTTCTGTATGAGCAGTCCCTGTCTAGATCCAAGTGCTTGGACATTGAAGAATGAAAATTATTGATTTGATTATCTTAATTTACACGACATGTGAACTATTGCAATATTAGACACTTAAATTTTGATTATGACTATACATCTGTGTATATATCTTTCAAACTAATTGACATTAAGTATTAATGCATGGCTATTCCGGTACCTAATTTATGATGGTCAGATCTAGATATTTCACATTTTCCGGTTAATTATTTGGTATTTACATGGTAAAGTCTAGTATGCACTCGAGTGCATGCTGTGCATCCTAGTTCATGTGCACTTTTCAGTTTACTGACTTACACTTTTTGGTAAATGGTGTTGCATTTTTCAATTATTACTTATACAGTTTAATAATTGAAAAGTGCAACACCATTTACCAAAAAGTGTAAGTCAGTAACTGAAAAGTGCAACATGGACTAGGGTGCACAACATGCACTCGAGTCCATAGCAGACCAACCCTTACATAATTGAGTTATTTTACGAGCTGAGTATAAATTTTATTTTAAATTTAATTAAACATCTATATCTTGATTTTAACCACCCGTCTATTTTGAGATAATCTATACTATCAAACTGAATGCAAACCCGATAATATAATATCAATATATGTGTAATTGGGACCAGCAATGATATCATATGTGCTAATTAAGGCGTGCATATGAAAAAACATAAATCGTACGATTTTTATAGTGAAGCTTTTGGAGTTGTAGTAGATTAAAAAATAAGTTTCATCGAGTTAAATAATGATTTATGGTGATTATTACAAAAGGACAGGTTGGATTTTAATTAATTTAAAGCCATTGATTCTCAAAAGTAGCTGAACTGAAAGATATTCTATCAAAACTATTGTACAGGAGTACGACTTTTATTGGGTGCATATTTTAAAAAAAGTCACTGAAAATTTTATAGTCATCAAATTTTTTAAAAAAGCCCCGTCAATTTTTTTATTTTTTTAAAAAAAAGCAATTTAAATGAATTGTCTCCAAAATCTTCTTTTATTTGATAAGATTAAAAAAATGGAGTAAGTATCTTGACCACAAACCATCTCTATATACCATAAAAATTTAATTAATTTTTAATTATGACAACAGTTAAGATGAACACGCACAGACCCTTTCATGAACGAGAGATTTTCGGTTCAAAACGCTTTTTTTTAATTGAAAAGTGCATGTATCATGTAGTTTTCACAAAGTGTTAATGGATGCAACCCGTAAATTTCCAACCGAATTAGGTGCGACCCGTAAAATTTGAGTTGGACTGGTCAAATGGGGGTGTGCATATGAGAATTGATCAAAAATACATTTTCGGCCCAATGTTTGAAAATGGGCTGGGCCTTCCATCACAAACTTGAAAGTGGACTGGATCAACTAATACTGGGCTGGGCCCTTATTTTGATGTATTGTTTCATAAAGACCACACCACACAAACTCACGTTTTGACCTTGTGATTGAAAGAGAATAAACCACGCCTTCCTACTAATAAAACCAACAATTTTAGAACTTGATTTTTTTTTTTTCTTTCTATCGATTCAAAATCCGAAAGATAAACATAATTGATAGTTTATGTTTCGGATCTTGAATTGATAGTTTTCTATCTTTCCGTCACCCAATTGATTGAAGAAAAAACTGGCCCTCAATTGAGATTATTCTTATTTCTCAATATCATAGCTGTTTTTTTTGTTTAAGACTCACCCATATCTATGTGACCAATAAAATCCATTATTATTTACGTCTACGGTGCCTTTACAAGAGAAAATGAAAAGTTGATTAGCCAAAGCTAGCTGGTAAATTTTCAACTCCTCTTCACAAATCTACCCTGCAAAATGAAGAAGCAAGTCTCAAAATTAATTTACAAAAATATATGAATCAATCCTCTTAATTAACCAATTTACTAAAATTAATTAAATGTGTAGTGCGATATTATAATCATAAGTAGAAAGGGTAATCCCATCTGATGTTTGATTTGTGTTTTTTAAATTCCGATAAATAGTAAATGTGTGTTTTTGTATTTTTAACAGATTGAGATTTAATTTTATAATAAATTAATGTGTAGGAGTGAATGTTATATTATTATATTGTTGTTAAACGTGATTGTAATAATTAGATTATGTGGTTTATAACTTAAATATGTTAAGTTTAAGGAGAGATAAATTGATTGTATTGAAAAGGTCGATGATAGGTTTATAAGTGCAATAATGATAGTTAAAAGAATTTCGTCACATCTAAAAGTTTAAATTTGTCATCGAGGAATCATACACATGACGTGTGAGTCTGAGCCTTCAGGCTCTGGTACTATAAAATATTTTTGTCTCATCTAAAAGTTTGAACTTGTAGAGAGACAGGAAATTAATTTTTGTATATTAATAATTTTCTAATAGTAGTTTTATACAATCAGATAAAATTTTCGATATAGAGACAAATTAAAATCTTAAAGTCCAAAACCTAGTTTAAACAATTGGCTCCAGATTTGGCCTCGGGTTTTATTCCTATGGAGGATTTTCCTAGATAAGGTTTAACGACACTTCGGCCCCTGACTCGACTTGTGAGCTTATGCTTTTATGTTTTATTTTTTTATTTTTTTATATTCCATACCTTTTTATTGGTCTCTTATATCATTGCCGACGAATGTCACACAATTAACTTTGTTCAATCAACTATATTTAAGCTGATTCTTTAGCTACACGTGTCATTCATCTACAATAATATAAATTTTTTTTTTTTGAGGAGATCTACAATAATATAATAGATGTTACACCATTATATAACATGAAATTGAATTTCGAAAGGCGAAGAGTAAAGGGATTACCTTGAGACGAGGGCGACTCTCGGCATTAAGTTTTCGAACTTGGTACCGTATTTTCTTGGAGAAGAGTCGATTCCGCCTCTTCTCCTTGTACCTCAACACACTAGCTTCTCTACTTTCAATCCTCTTAATTTCCTCTTCATCTTTGGGTCTATCATCTCCAACCATTTCTGGAACTGTCCATAACCCTACATTACACCCCCACATTACTCCCTGACAAACATATATATCAAACAAGGTTTAGTACAACTATATATGCAAATTATAAATTTATAACCGTATTTAATTTATATTTAAATATAAATAAAAAACCAGTCAGAAGTTATAAGTTGGCATAAGAATATTGCTCAAGTTTTACCATTCAATTTTGAATTTTCGTGTTTTATTGATATTCCATTTTACTGAAATTTGACCGCTTGTAGTTAATTTATTTTTCTTTCTAACATTTAGGTAGGAATATTAAATTGGGTAAGACGTACGAGGGGAAAGTGAAAAAATGGTCTGGCATCCAATTTAATGCCCACAGCACAGTTCATCATTCATCAATAATGTACCGGACCTACCTTCACAAGTCTGAAAATTACATTACATTTTTTGATTAATTTTATTTATTATATATAGACTAGTATTCCCTTGTTTTACAATTATTTACACTAAATTTTTGTCACACAAATTAAAAGAAAAGTGCAGTGAGTTAGTGTTGACTGTTGAAGGGTATTTTGTAGACTTTTACTAATGAAATAAATAAATTGATTAAATTGAGTGTTATAGTATTGACATTTTTTTGTAAACATGTTAATATTGTATGGGTAGAGTTTATGAAATACGATTTTTTTTTTTTTGTAAACAATTATGAGAAAGTCAAATGTGCAAATAACTATGAGTTAGAGAAAATATATAAAATTGATCTTTCAACTTTATTAGAATGATAAATAAAACAAGAGAATTGTGTAACAAAAAATGATAGACATAAATAATACGTAGTAAATAAGTAAAAAATTTGAAAGTCAATTTTTAAACACTTCTATTTTTTTAGATGTAAAAACTAATATAAGACTGACACAAAATATGAAAACTAAATTTATATTTTTTTTACTAAAATATGAAAACTAATTTAAAATGAAAGAGAGTAGGAAGAATGCAGATAAAGTAAACAACTTGACAAACTATTATTTTGATATTAGATTTTTTTGGCATCTAGCTATCTCGTGAAGTCCGAAAAATTCACCAACACAATTTTAGATTAATCTTTTATTTTACTTTTCACTTTTAACACGTATCTTTTCACTTTTAACACATATCGTTCTTATTATTATACTCCCTCCGTCCCATATTAATTTGCATAGGTAGATGAACACAAATATTAAGAAAGTGTAATAATGAGTGGAGTTTTGAGGGGTAATTTTGTAAACCTTTATGTATAAAGTAAAGAAATGAGTTGACTTTTGTGTATGTGTGGAGAAAAAGTAATGATATTTGTGTAAAATTGAGAATATTGTGAGGGTGGAGTTTATAAAAAAAAATTCATTTTAAGGGTGTGGAAGTTATTGTGGGACGTTCAAAAAAGGAAAGTGTGAAAGTTATTGTGCGACGGACATTAATTATTTTTTAATATAACATTAAACAGAATGAAACACTAAAACTCGTACTGTTTGAATCGTACCAATTTCAAACAGTTCATTTGTCGTCATCATAAATTACCACGTGACTTATGTTAAATGCAATAGGTGAAACAGAAGATCTAAGTGATTGCATAATTTACCTAACAAACTTTATTAACCCTATGCGTTGAATTTAATATTAAAAAATTCAAACTAATGATTATGAATAAATTAATCGCATGTGATTATTATCATTATTATAATAATAAGAACCAAAATAGTGAGATAATCTTACGTTAATGTTGGAAGGTTCATGAGGAAGAAAGTCGTAATTATTCATGTCGGGGACGATTTGTGAGCAATTATCGATATAAAGCGGCCCCTTGTTTGACCAAGCGTTAATAATCTCCTCATAATCCAATTTTAGCGACACTCGTCCCGCCGTGGGGGGCACAGCGGAACTCGTCACTTCCTCCTCCTTCACTTTCCTCTCGACCACCTCCGAGTAGCACACCCACTTCTCCTCGCTCGAATCCCGATCCCTACTCCTCATCGCGTTCCGCACAAGCGCCGCCCTTTCCTCCATCAACGACAAACTGTCCACCCTACAAAATTCACAACATTATAACACGGAGTACCACTTCTAAAATAATTTTTTTTTAAAGTTTTGAGAGAGAGCTTTGAAAATAAGTGATTTTAGAAACAGATACCCTGTATTTCAACACCCTTAGTTATTTGTAGCACGTTTTTCCATAAATTACTACAATCGCTCTTTTAATTTACTTTTTTCTGATGGTGCAGAAATCGAAAATTGGTAGTTGTGCGGATGCTATTTCTCTAGGTCTAACTAGAGATTTTTATTGCTTTTAAAAAATAATGTCGAAAAATAAAAATATATAATTTTCACCGCTTAATGTAATTTGACAAAAAAAAAAATGACATACATCGTGATAAAACGAGTTTTGTTCGAAGCGTCGATTTTACTTAGAAAAGTGTGATCGATCGAATTGAATTTCGATGTCGAAGAGTTAGAAAAAAAACACTTAGTTAAAATCGCTAGGTGGACGATGAACCGACGACTAGCGTCTCTAGGCGACGACTTTTGCAACTGATTTTTTTTTTATTACCTTGAAAACAAAATCGATAAATATTATGAAAAAAGAGAGTAAATTAAATCGCATATCCCATTAGTTTAATTTGGAAAATTCCTTAATTACCGGGAACTATTGTTGTCGGCGTGGGAGGAGATGGACTCCGCCGCGGCGGAGGAGTTGTCGAGTAGGCCGGTGAGGGTAGAAGCGCCGCCGTCCGCGGCAGAGAAAAATAAGGCAACGTTTTCAGCTTGATCCTGAATTTCTCCATCATTTTCCGGGTGTAGTGGAAATAAGTTCAGCTGCCGTGAATCCGTAGTCGCGGCGGCGGAAGCGGCGGAGCATTTGGGTTCATTCGGCGGAAACTGGTGGCGGAGGCTGAGGAACTTGGGCTTTTTAGCCTTAGATTTGAGAGATTTCGATCGTCGTTTTTTGTTCATTGGGAGTGTCGTTTTGATGCTGTGCACGTAGTAGTGATCACACATAAGAAAATTATTATAAAGTGTGGAAAAAGTGAAGCATTTAGGGGGGGTGGGTGGGTGGGGGTCACTCAGTGTCTTAAATTGTCAAGTACGAAGGAGATGAACAGCTGAGGTGTAGTTTTCTATCGCCACGTGGAGACATCCCATTGGATGGGTTTTAAGATATGTCTTACTTTTTGGATTTCATAAGATAGATTGGGATACCATCACTTATTTGCCTTTTGGGTTAATTTGTCATTTCGTAAATCATAACTTCATTCATAATATATATAGTAATAATAATGATTTTTTTTTTTATTTTTTTTTTTTTAAAAGGAGATTCAGTGGTTGGTGATGTAAAATAAATGAGGGGTAATTTAATAAGGTGTAAAATAAAATGTAAGTGAGTGACAATAGAGTATTAAATTTGTGGGGGTATTTTCATATTTAGGACATACAAGTAAATTTGAAACATTTCAATAAAAAAATGTACAAATAATTACGGGACGGATTGAAGTATTATATAAATTAGAGCTATCATGGCACCCTTTCACGAGTCACAACTAGGGTTCGTACTTCACTTTTTTGGATCTAGTTGCACTTTTAACTTTATATATGATTCACGATTTCAGGTGGTCCTATTCTCTGTTTGGATCAAGAATGTAGAAATCTAAAATAGTTAATCGAACAATTTTAAACCGTTTAGCGCTTAAACTGTCTAGTTGGTCTGATTTTTTTAGTACCTAAAAATCATAAATTTGTACTAGAAAAAATCGTTGCAATGAAAATGAAAAAAACAATAAGATTAATACATGTGTGGCTGTGAATTTGTGTGAAAATTTGAAAGGCCTGTTTATTTACACAATGAAGTGAATGGACAATGTTTGTTGAAAAAACAAACAGATTAAAACATGTGTCGCTGTGTGCTTTATTTTTATTAATGGATACATAGAAAATAGAAAGGCCATTTCTGTACTTAATTCTCTAACATTAAATTAAATATGATAAAAACAAAAAATTATGTATGCATTAGAAAGACCCAATTTAGTTGCGGATAACTTGAAGCTAACACAAAATTAATTGAGGATTTTAAATGGGCCGGCCCAAGTTTAGGATTTATTGTGGTTTCGAGTACATACCTTGTCCGTGAAAGAAAAGAGTACTATGGGTGGGTAGGTGGGGGGTTGTTTTACTGAGTAACCCAACTTATTATTGTCTTGAGGTTTATTAGTTTTTAGGGAGTCTCTGAGTGTTTGTTCATTGGGTTTTTCACGGGGTTGAGTATCCCTTGTACTCATGTTTTATTTCAATTCATTTGTTTTTTTTTTTTTAAAAGAATGAAAATTCGTAAGACCTTATTTGGTAGTAAAAATAAGTTCAGATTTAACGATTTGAGGTTTCTCTTTTGCGCACGTGAATGCTCCCAATAATATCATGAACAAGGGAGACATTGTTTTTTTTACGTGATTTAGATCGATGAAAGGATAATGCGGGCGTCGGGGCATGGAGAGCGCTTTGGATACAAAAATCTAGATAACAGAGAAGATATTGATTTTTCCTGACCAAACCTGACGACAAGGACGTCGTCAGACTGAATTCACAATGGTGAATCAAGAGAGATTTCAAGGGAAATGGACAACCATTTTGCAACATACCCTAATTTCTCGATGTGTATCCAATAAGTTCGATTTAATCCACGACAACACCATAATTTTGCTTGTAATTGATTTTTGCAGTGTGAAATTGTATAATTCTCCTATTAATTTCATTTTAAGCGATGAAAAATTAAAAAAATAATCAAGAAGAGACTGATTGATTTTGACACATATATTTTGATTTGTTGTTACTATTGTTGATTTGTCGATAGCTTTCATTATTAAATTATTAATGATGACTTTTATTCTCTTCAGGAGTATTGTTTAAAGTACTTTTCCGCAGTTGGTGGAGTGGACTTAAGTATTCCACTGCTCCTCGCAAATTTGTGCCACTGATTTGTATTACAATACCTCATGTTGAGAAAAAAAATAAAGAAGTTTATTATTGCCGACAGTCATGAAAGAAAGTCAAATTATTTGATAATATACAATAAATATATACATCTTATTTTAATTATAAACACTTATTTAAGGTTATTAATATTTCTACCAAAAAAGTCTCATATGCACTCTAAACATAAAAAATAATTCATGCACTTGATCACTTTTAGTGAGTTGACCCAACTCATATTCTGGATGAAAAAAAGAGCAGCACTTTCAATAGCCCGCTACCATACTTGATTAATTAGCGAGATTTTCTTTTTCATATTATGTTGATTGTGATGCACACCAAAGACAGAAGAAGGCATACACAATTTAAATTAACTTGTGCCCAATCCGTGCAATTCCATCATTCCGCTTCTATTATTTTTTACAAATTCTACTATGTAATTAAGTGTATGAATATACTTGAATTTTAATGTTTAATTTACTCAATTTAATCTTTAACATCAATATTTAACCCAATTCATTAGAGTTAAATTTCAATTATATAGGTTCAATCAATTGAACTAAAGTATCACTCTATTCTAAAAAAATATATATAATAAGTTGGTCAAAATTAATTATTTTTTATATAACAAAAAAAATTGCACATGTCTATCACATAATAGTGTAGAGTAGTATATCGTTTCAAACAAGGAGGCCTACCAGAAAACCAACTTAACGGTAAGTGGGAATACGATAAAACCACATTTGAAAAAATTAATCACAATTAACCCAAACTAAATGTGAACACTTTGCAAGTAAAATCAGGCTACAGACAAAGACCCCCAACTTACGACAATTATCTCTCAAAGTAATTAAGTAATTAAATCACGCCATTCTTTGCGGATTTATGTCCTTTATATAACCCCCATTTACATCACTTTCTTCCTCAAACCTTAAAATCCACTCTCTAGTACTAAAATGTTTTGTAGTATCAATTTATATTCATTTATGTTCTTATTCTTTTTATGTCTTCTTCCAATCTTTGTGGCATCATCCTCATCACTTCAAGATCCAGATCTTGTGGTACAAGATTTACACCAGTAAGTACTATTCTCTTTTAAATAATGATACATTAATGTTATTTCATATATTTATAAAGGGATATAAGTCAATTTAGTCCCATAACTTTCAATTTTTTTTAAAATCGTCCAAAAAAATTAAATGTATCAATTTAGTTCCATTTTTTTGACAAATGGTTTTGTTTTGATCCCAAATAAGTTAAATGTACCAATTTAGTCCAATTTTTTCGCAATTACATTTAACTTTTTGGGATCAAAACAGAACAAATTGCAAAAAAAAAAGGACTAAATTGATACATTTAACTTTTTAGGACCAAAACAGAACAAATTGACAAAAAATTGGACTAAATTATGTTGATACATTAATTTTTTTTTGGGACCACACTGCATAAAAGGTTGAAAGTTATGGGATTAAAATGACTTCTATCATATTTATAAATTTTAACAAAATAAATTTTTTTAAATAATTCACAACCATAATTTGATTTCTATTATCAGGAGGATAAATGCATCAAGAAGAAACTTAGGGTACCTCTCCTGCTCCACCGGTAACCCCATTGATGACTGCTGGCGGTGCAACTCTAATTGGGAAACGCACCGCCAGCGCTTAGCCGACTGCGCTATTGGCTTTGGCAAGAACGCAGTCGGCGGCAGAGACGGCCGCATATACACCGTCACGGATGCGGGCGACGATGACCCGGTCAACCCCCGACCGGGCACACTCCGCCACGCTGTCATCCAAAACGAGCCACTTTGGATAATCTTCAAAAGTGACATGGTAATTCGCCTAAAAAACGAGCTCGTGATGAACTCGCATAAAACCATCGACGGCCGCGGCGTCAGCGTCCACATCTCCGACGGGCCGTGCATCACAATCCACCATGCAAGCAACATAATCATCCATGGGGTCCACATCCACGACTGCAAGCCGTCGGGGAATGCCGATATTCGGGATTCCCCGAGCCATGCAGGCAAGGGATTAGTTTTTTTTTTTTTTTTTTAAGTTTTATATCCGGTCTAGAGACTGACTAATTTGGGGACCAATTTCATTGTCATATACTCCCTCTGACCCACAACTGTTTGCACACTTGTCTTATTTGTCCGTTCCACAATTGTTTGCACACCCATAAAAGGAAACACTCTCATAAACCTCACCCTCACAATATTCACATATTTACACAAAATGTCATTACTTTTACTCTCTTTTCAATCACCTTTTTACTTTATCCATATAACTTTACAAAATTACCCCTCAACACTCTACTCATTACACTTTTTTCTTAAAAAGTGTGCCCAATTTGTGGTGCAAACACTTGTGGAACGGAGGGAGTATAAAATTAGCAAACACATTCATATATATATATATATTATTTTATTTATAACGACTCACACTATTTTTTAATCCTGGCTCCGTCACTGAATGCAGGGTGGTGGGAACAGTCGGACGGCGATGGCATTGCCATTTTTGGGGGGAGGGATATTTGGATCGATCATTGCTCGTTGTCGAATTGCGCGGACGGGTTGATTGACGCGATCCATGGGTCGACGGCGATCACGATTTCTAACAATTATTTCACTCATCATGATAAGGTGATGTTGTTAGGGCATAATGATGAGTTCATGCAAGATAAGAATATGCAAGTGACTATTGCCTTTAATCATTTTGGAGAAGGGCTGGTTCAGAGGATGCCTAGGTAAATTTTAATTTAAAGCATGTATATTGGATTTTAATTTTAATTTGGATACTTAATTTTTAGGAAATTAATTTGTTGGAGATGTTGAATTTATTACAGATGCAGACATGGGTATTTTCATGTAGTGAACAATGACTATACTCATTGGGAAATGTATGCCATTGGTGGGAGTGCTGCTCCTACTATATATAGCCAAGGGAATAGGTTTCTTGCACCCAGTAACAGAGTCAAGAAAGAGGTACATAAATAAGAAAATTTTGGTAAATTGTAATAATAATTATGACTACACTTGTTAAACATGAAAAAAGTATATATATAACACTTTTAGATGAAACTAAGGGTACGAATGTCATATCACATTAATAACTTCAATACATGTACATGTCAAGTATAAAATTAAAACACAAAGTTATAATTAGTCTCATATATGTAATTGAAGGTGACAAAGCATGAGGATGCACCGGAGAGCGAGTGGAGACGGTGGAATTGGCGGTCGGAAGGCGATTTGATGCTCAACGGCGCGTATTTCCGGCAATCCGGAGGAGGGGCTTGGTCTACTTATGCAAGGGCGTCAAGTTTAAGTGCAAGGCCATCTTCTCTTGTGGGATCAATCACAACGGCTGCAGGTGCACTTAATTGCAAGAAGGGGTCCCATTGCTAGTCCACAATATAAACATAATAATTAATTATATAAAAGAAGAGCATAAGTCCATTATACCTAGCTATATAGTTTGGACTTATGAAAATATGTTTTTGTATTCCTCCAATTCTTGCGTGATTGATGCTCACATGTATGCCTAGTGGAAATTCAAGAAAAAAGAGGCCATGTGATTTTGAGATCTTCAAGTTATATAGTGGAAAATTATGAGTGCAAAATTGTCAAACGTACAAACACCTTTGATAAAAAAGTGGAAATGATCCATATGCATTCGACAAAAATTGACATTATTGGCGTAGCATGAAGTATGAGAATAAGTGTGTATGCATTCTAAGACCAACTCCAAAAAAAAAAAAAAGAAGCAGCATATTCACACTTTAGCCCTACTTTGGTGCCAAAATTACAATATTGCTCCACATACGTAATTGAATTTGATGTTTTAATTTGTTTCATGAAAATAGTTATTTTTTTGTATTAAATATATCACTTCTTTTTTATTTAATTTATTTAAATGAAAATACGAACGTATATATTTTATTGTAAATAAATATTTAATTATATGGAACACAAAAAAGATAAAATTAAGATTTTGATATAATTATGTACATTTCATTATAAATATTTAATGAAATTTTGTGTTAAATATATCACTCTTATTTCTATTCATAACAACTTATGTGGCGGATGATTGGTCAAAAATATCGAAAAAAATTTATCACGTGAAATTTATACATTATTCTCCAGTTAATAGGATTGAATGGACCAAAATTGAGACTGAAATTATCAAAATTGAGACAAAAGAAAAAAAAAAAACTAAAATTGATGAAGTAAAAAATTACCGACCTTTTCGAATTTTGACAAAGTTACAAGACCATTTTAAAAAGTGATACTATTTACAATAAATGACACTTCTATTGAAAAGTGATAACAATCTCATGGTGTGACGTACGGTACTACATAAATTTTTTGTTAAGAATAAAATAAATTCTTAAATATAAAAGTTGTGAGTAGGTTGATTTCGAACTCTATTGAAAACATATATAGAATCAATCACCAATAACTATAGGAAATATTATTGTATGATACCAAAGGAAAACATTAATTCCATGCATAATAAAAACAAATGAGTTTAGAAAAATTGAAACAGAAATAAATAAATACAAAATGTTGATAAATTTCTATCATAAGTAATCTATAAACTCATATTCACTAATAAATGAAAAAAATGCAAAACAAATGAACGATCTACCGAACATCTAGAAGAACAAAAATCCGGCAGCTACGGTTGCGCCGACGGCGGCGGAGACCTTCAAGGAGGAGGCGCCACTGGGCGGCGTATCCGCCGTAAGAACGTCGTCGACGACGCTAGGGCCGGGCGAAAGAGAAGGAATCACTTCTCCGACGACGGGGGTGAGAGCATCCATAACCGGCGTTGTTGATGGAGACAACACCTCGTTTATCACCGGAGACCCTACCGGAGACCCATCGGGGGTGGCGGAGATGGTGGAAGCCGGCACCGGAGAAGCCAGAGGTGCGGTGGACTTGGAGGTGGATGGCACGGGGGCCGAGGTTGGCACCGGAGATGCTTTCGGAGAGGCGGATGGTGCTTTCGGAGAGGCGGTTGGTGACGACGACGGGGACTGAGCGGAAACGACGGCGGCGACGGAAATTAGGGCTAGAGAAAGTAGAAGTTGGTGTGCCATTTTATTATTTTTGGTGCGAGTTATTGTGTAGTTAATAATTAGAGAAAATAGAATGGATAATATGTGAAGAGTGTATATATATTAGTGCATGTGTGTGTAAGTTGGTGGATAAATTTCATGCAAATTTGTAGAGACTTTGTTAGGAAAATGAAAGGAAGGTTGACGCTGCCTTGTTGACCTATTTTAGCGGTTAACGACTATTTTCATGTATAAGTATAGGAAGACAAATATGTGTCAAAATATGTGTGTGATATATATAAAGAAAATAATGTTACTATATTTTTATTTTCTAACTTCAAATATAAAAGTAATTATATTCCTATTTGTTGTACTCACTAGTTAAAAGGGAAAAAAAAAAATTCATAAGTTATACTATTTCCGTTCGTAATAATTTTCATATGCATGTGAACATGCAAATTAAAAAAATAATAATAATGAGTAAAATTTTAAGGGATAATTATATAAATTTTTATTATAAAGTAAAGAAAATAGCTGACTTGTGTATATGCGTGAGTCAAAAGTAATGACATTTTGTGTAAAATTGAAGATATTGTGAGGATGAAGTTTTTAAATGATTTTTCATTTTACGGATGTGAAAGTTATCGTGGGACGTCCCAAAAAAAGAAAAATGTAAAAGTTATTGTGGAATATAGGAAATACTTGTTCTGATTTTTTGTCATTTACTTTATGTTTTTTGACTTTGGAATTTGTCTTCTATGTTTATAAAATTATGTGTGTTATGTTTTTCAACTTTAAAATTAGTTTTCAATGTTTATAAAATTATGTGTTTTAAATTAGTCATTTTTACCACTAATTAGAGATAACTCGTCTCAGGATGATGATTACATGTTAGACAGTTATGATGATTTTAATAGTGCTAAAGACTGGATAACAACAATGCATGCCCCATTTAAAAGTGTTCATGACTTAATTAATTTCTTTTGAATTTTAAAAACTTAATTCATGACTTAATTATTTCTTTTCTCACTCAACACGTTTCTTTTCTTTCCAATTGACAATATTTTTTAAAATCATTTTATATGATTTTAATTGGAAAAAAGCTGAATTTATATTCGGAACTTCAATTGAGATAAATAAATTGTAGTACGTACTTACTTATGTACGTAGAAGGGGTATAAAGTCGTCGTTCCCGGCCACAAAAAAATTACTCAACCTCGATGAAGTATATAATTAATTTAAAATTTGTATATCACTTTGCTGTTCAATCTTTCAATATAAATTTAATTAGTTTTGCATAATTAATTTGCACATTAATTAGATATTGAGGTCAAGTACATATATATATATATATATATATATATATATATATATAAATTTATGTTTGGATTGCGAGAGCGGCTACGAGATTTCCTTCTCTTTATACTTGAGTCGAGCTTCCGTCTACTGTGCTGTGGAAGGTCTTTCCAAAGTGAATTGTTTGTGTTAATGCATATTTATTTATTTTTTAAAAAAAGTTGTACATATTTGGGTTTAGGATGATACATAAACTTATTCGATTCAAATTTGAATGATTCAATTTCATTTTAATAAATTAATGAATTAATTTAAAGGAGTGAAGCTTATGGATTTCAAATTTATGTCAATTCTTACATTCTACATTTCAATCGGGAACAAAAATGTTAAGAATTTTTTATAATATATTCACTTTCGTGATCCCTGTTGAAGTATAATGTTGCAGATAATGTTACAGCATGGAATGCTGCAACACACACACACACATACCTTACTAATGTAGGTTCTAGAAGAAGAGTAGTTTTCACTAACTAATAGTTGTTAGTTAGTTAGATGGAAGACTCTAGAATGTGAGTCTCCCTCTATATATATTGTACATACTACACATTGCAAATTGAGTTGAATATACACAAATTTAACATGGTATCATGAGGCCTACTCCATGATTTTGTTTTCGGTTTTACAAATCCTACTCTTCTTCTCACACTTTCTGTTCTCTACTTCATCTTCATCGAGTTCCTCATACATTCTTCACATCTTCATACCCGTAACCGTCTTGTTCATAGCATAACTGCTGTGTTCTTCATTCATCTTCATATCTTCTTCACATCTTCATATCTTCTTCACATCTTCATACCTGTAACCGTCTTGTTCATAGCGTAACTGTTGTGTTCTTCAATCTCCTCAATCAAATTAGATTCGATCCTTTTCTTCCGCTACTCTCTGATCTATCCAGCCTATTTCACATGGCAAATCAATCTAATTCAGCTCCTTCTCTTCCTCGTTTCATCACTCTATCCATTCGATTGGACAATGACAATTATCCATTCTGGAGGAATCAGGTGTTAGCTTCTGTTCGTGCTCACTGCTTTGAGGATGTTCTCCTTTGCACGACAGTACCTGCTTCTCCAACTGAATCGACCTCTGAATCCATCTCTTGGCAGAGGAAAGATCAGTTCCTTCTGAGCTGGTTGTTGAGCTCAGTTTCTGATACAATGCTTGGACATGTAAGTAGATGTGAGCATTCTTTTCAGCTGTGGCTGGTGTTTGAGTCTTTATTTCAATCACAATCTGGTGCAAAAGCAATGATACTCAGGCTACAACTTCAAACTTTGACAAAGGGTGATCTGAGCATAGATGCATATATTTTGAAGATGAGGTCTATTGCAGATGGATTGCATCATGCTGGTCACATGATCACTGATACAGAGCTTGTGCTGTATATCCTTGGGGGATTGGGTGCTGATTTTGATGCTGTGGTGGTCAATCTCACAACTAGAGGCACTATACCTTCATTGCCAGAAGTGCAATCTATATTGCAAGCTTATGAAGTAAGGCTACTATCTCACAGCTCTCACTCGGTTCAGATTGCTGGAGGTAATATATCCACTCCTTCTGCTCATCTTGTTTCTAGAGCTCATGGTGCAAATGCTAAAAACACAAACAGAGGCAAGGTGTATCCTAAACCTAGAGTTGTCTGTCAATTGTGTGGAAGGAAATATCATGTAGCAGCTAAATGCTATAAACGATTTGACCAGTCCTTTACTGGCCTTGAAAACACTCAGCCTAGATCACAACTCTCTAACAATCGACCACCCCCTCCATATCAAGCTCATCTCACTCACACTACTCCCTATCCACTCTATCCTCAATTTTCCCCTGCACCTACTACATATCAGCCTGCTCCTGCACCTATTGCTCTCACAAACCACATGGACCTTGGTACCTCTTCCACTTCTTATCAGCCTCAGAACTCCTCCTGGTGTGTTGACAGTGGTGCCACTCACCATGTAACATCTCAGCTTGCTAATCTGCAAGTTAACACTCCTTACCAAGGTATGCATGCTCTTGTTGTTGGTAATGGTGCTTCCACTTCTATTGAGCATACTGGCACTATCTCCATACCTGTAAATGGTGCTTCATCTTTGATGTTGAAAAATGTCTTGCATGTGCCTGCTATTACTAGAAATCTTATGAGCATATCACAATTTCTTAAGGACAATGATGCTGTTATTGTTTTTTATGTTGACTGTTGCCTTGTAAAGGATCTCAAGTCCAACAAGACTCTATTGAGAGGGGTGCTTAAGGATGGATTATACACACTGGATTTTGGATGTTTGAAGCCTCATTCAAATTCAAGCTCACACTGGAATAAAGATAGTGTATATGTTGGTAATGTTGCAGATAATGTTACAGCATGGAATGCAGCAACACACACTACTGCTAATAAGTCTAGGACTGATGATGTTGTTAGTCAGAATAAGTCCACATGGAGATTGTGGCATTGTAGATTGGGACATCCTGGTAATACAGCTCTCACCACTGTTTTGAGAAGCTTGAATATTACTTGTAAGGAGTCTTGTATTGGTTTCTGTGATGAATGTAAACTGGACAAATTACATATGAAACATTTTCCTTCTGTGCAACATCACACCTCTCATGCATTTGAACTAATACATATGGATGTTTGGGGGCCTGCTTCTAGCATATCTGTTGAAGGTTATAGATATTATCTATCTTTGGTTGATGATTACACAAGATTTGTTTGGGTGTTTCCTCTTAAAGCAAAATCTGAGGTGGTTCATGTGTTCACACAGTTTATGAAAACAGTGGAAAGGATGTTTGGGGTATTGATCAAAGCCATTCAACATGACATGGGCACTGAATTTCTACCTGTAGCTACATTGGTTAAACCCTTGGGTGTTCAGGTCCGTTTGTCTTGTGCTTACACACATCCTCAGAATGGATTGGTGAAGAGAAAACATCAGCATATCACTGAGCTTGGCTTAGCAATGCTTGCTAGGTCCAGACTTTCCATGGCATTTTGGTGGCATGCCTTTTCTACTGCAGCTCATATAATCAACATGCTCCCTTCTCCAGTTATTCAAAACAAGACACCTTTTACATTACTTCATGGGAGATCACCTACTTCAATCTCAGGTTCTGCTTCAATACCTTCTTCTCCCTCAAACTTACATAGCTCATCATCTCACATCTCCACTCCCTCTTTATCTAACTCTCCTCACATCACTCAATCCCAATCCAACACACTTCCTGCAAACTCCTTATCACCTCATATACAATCAACCTCCTCTTCCAGTTCATCCAGATATATGCTACCCCCTCCTCTCACTTCAGCTGTCAATGCTCCTCCCCCTACTTCAGCTATCACTGCTCCTCCCCCTACTCCAGCTATTCATCCTCCTTCTCACCATATGCAAACAAGATCCAAATCTGGGATTTACAAACCCAAGGCATTTACTGCCACACTGCCTATTTCTGAACCAACAAGAGTCACAGATGCTATTCAAGACCCTAAATGGAAAGCTGCTATGCAACTAGAATATGATGCCTTAATCCAGAATGGCACTTGGACTTTGGTTCCACCATCTTCTGATATTCATCCAATTACTACTAAATGGCTGTTCAGGGTCAAGTATCACAAAGATGGATCTGTAGAGAGGTTTAAAGCTAGATTGGTAGCAAGGGGTTTTCAACAACAAGCTGGTGTGGATTACTTCAGTACTTTTAGCCCTGTGATCAAGCCTGTAACTCTAAGAGTGGTGTTTACTCTTGCTGTCTCCAAAGGCTGGGCCATACAACAGGTTGATATCAACAATGCATTCCTCAAGGGTGAGCTTCATGAAACAGTATACATTGCACAACGTGAGGGCTTCATTGACTCACAGAAACCTCACTATGTGTGTAAGCTTCACAAAGCTTTATATGGTCTTAAGCAAGCTCCAAAAGCTTGGTATGATACTCTCAAAGCATTCTTACAGCAGCAGGGCTTTACACACTCCTCATCTGATCACTGCTTGTTCCATAGATTTCTGCATGGAAAGATCACCTTGCTACTTGTGTATGTAGATGATATACTCATCACTGGTGATGATCCAACTCTTGTGCAATCACTCATTGATGATCTACACTCCCAGTTCTCCCTCAAACACCTGGGGGAAATCAATTATTTCTTGGGCATTGAAGCTCAGTCCACCTCTTCTCATATCAAGCTCACTCAATCAAAATATGCACATGACATCATCTCTAAGGCAAAACTTTCTGATTCCAAGCCTTGTCCATCTCCTATCTGTCCATCCTCTAAACTATCCCTCACAGATAGCCCTCCTTTTGAAAATCCAACACTCTACAGAAGTATTGTTGGAGCACTTCAGTATCTAACCCTCACCAGACCTGATATATCCTTTAGTGTGAACAAGTTGTCTCAGTTTTTGCAAAACCCCACACAAAATCAATGGAAAGCCTGTAAGAGAGTTCTTAGATATCTTAAAGGCTCCCTTACTCATGGTATCTTTTTTTTCCAGTTTTAGATTACAGGTTGCAGGGGTTCGTGGATGCGGATTATGCTTCTAGCATTGATGATCGACGGAGTACTTCAGGATTCTGCATCACACTTGGCAAGAACTTGATCTCTTGGAGTTCTAGAAAACAATCTGTGGTTGCACGCAGCAGCACTGAGGCTGAATATCGAGCTCTAGCTCTTGCTACTACGGACATTATGTGGATTGCTAGCCTATGCAAAGAGCTACACATTCCCATCTCCACTCCTGGCTTGCTGTGGTGTGACAACCAAGGGGCTATCACTCTTGCATTCAGCCCAGCATTTCACTCTCGTACAAAGCATATCGAAGTTGATGTTCACTTTCTAAGGGAAAAGGTACAGGCTGATTTTCTTGACATTCGCTTCATTTCTTCTGATGATCAACCAGCTGATCTCCTAACAAAACCACTTGCCCCAGCTCGATTCTCTCATCTCTGCAGCTGGTTTGCCCTTTCTTAACAAGGGTGGTCCAAATTCTTCCGGGGCATGTTGAAGTATAATGTTGCAGATAATGTTACAGCATGGAATGCAGCAACACACACACACACATACCTTACTAATGTAGGTTCTAGAAGAAGAGTAGTTTTCACTAACTAATAGTTGTTAGTTAGTTAGATGGAAGACTCTAGAATGTGAGTCTCCCTCTATATATATTGTACATACTACACATTGCAAATTGAGTTGAATATACACAAATTTAACAGTCCCTTATATCAATATTTGAAAGGAGAATAATTTCATTATATTTGTAAAAAAATCGATAAATATCCATAAACAATAACCATATTATTGAGTCCAAAATTGAGGAAATATTGAAAAAACTAAGCAAATGTCAATAATTTTTGAAAAACATCATATGAAATAATATTGTGTTATATATTTACATATTTAAAATTTGTTCTTCTCTTGAATTTATGTATTAAAAATTCATTATTAAATTTTACATATTTTTAAAATTAGATCCATTTATATTTCCACACATTCATATTTTTAATTATATATATCGATCGATCTTTGCTAAAAAAAAAAAAATTGGAAAATAGTAAAATGAATGGAATAAATCAAAACGATCATCTCTGATCAACGAGTTTCTTGTTATAGTTTAATTTCTGTTGACAATATTATCTAAGAACTCATCAGGTGAGCGGAAACGACGGCGGCGACGGAAATTAGGGCTAGAGAAAGTAGAAGTTGGTGTGCCATTTTATTATTTTTGGTGCGAGTTATTGTGTAGTTAATAATTAGAGAAAATAGAATGGATAATATGTGAAGAGTGTATATATATTAGTGCATGTGTGTGTAAGTTGGTGGATAAATTTCATGCAAATTTGTAGAGACTTTGTTAGGAAAATGAAAGGAAGGTTGACGCTGCCTTGTTGACCTATTTTAGCGGTTAACGACTATTTTCATGTATAAGTATAGGAAGACAAATATGTGTCAAAATATGTATGTGATATATATAAAGAAAATAATGTTACTATATTTTTATTTTCTAACTTCAAATATAAAAGTAATTATATTCCTATTTGTTGTACTCACTAGTTAAAAGGGAAAAAAAAAAAATTCATAAGTTATACTATTTCCGTTCCGTAATAATTTTCATATGCATGTGAACATGCAAATTAAAAAAATAATAATAATGAGTAAAATTTTAAGGGATAATTATATAAATTTTTATTATAAAGTAAAGAAAATAGCTGACTTGTGTATATGTGTGAGTCAAAAGTAATGACATTTTGTGTAAAATTGAGGATATTGTGAGGATGAAGTTTTTAAATGATTTTTCATTTTACGGATGTGAAAGTTATCGTGGGAAGTCCCAAAAAAAGAAAAATGTAAAAGTTATTGTGGAACATAGGAAATACTTGTTCTGATTTTTTGTCATTTACTTTATGTTTTTTGACTTTGGAATTTGTCTTCTATGTTTATAAAATTATGTGTGTTATGTTTTTCAACTTTAAAATTAGTTTTCAATGTTTATAAAATTATGTGTTTTAAATTAGTCATTTTTACCACTAATTAGAGATAACTCGTCTTAGGATGATGATTACATGTTAGACAGTTATGATGATTTTAATAGTGCGAAAAACTGGATAACAACAATGCATGCCCCATTTAAAAGTGTTCATGACTTAATTAATTTCTTTTGAATTTTAAAAACTTTTAATTCATGACTTAATTATTTCTTTTCTCACTCAACACGTTTCTTTTCTTTCCAATTGACAATATTTTTTAAAATCATTTTATATGATTTTAATTGGAAAAAAGCTGAATTTATATTCGGAACTTCAATTGAGATAAATAAATTGTAGTACGTACTTACTTATGTACGTAGAAGGGGTATAAAGTCGTCGTTCCCGGCCACAAGAAAATTACTCAACCTCGATGAAGTATATAATTAATTTAAAATTTGTATATCACTTTGCTGTTCAATCTTTCAATATAAATTTAATTAGTTTTGCATAATTAATTTGCACATTAATTACATATTGAGGTCAAGTACATATATATATATATATATATAAATAAATTTATGTTTGGATTGCGAGAGCGGCTACGAGATTTCCTTCTCTTTATACTTGAGTCGAGCTTCCGTCTACTGTGCTGTTGAAGGTCTTTCCAAAGTGAATTGTTTGTGTTAATGCATATTTATTTATTTTTTAAAAAAAGTTGTACATATTTGGGTTTAGGATGATACATAAACTTATTCGATTCAAATTTGAATGATTCAATTTCATTTTAATAAATTAATGAATTAATTTAAAGGAGTGAAGCTTATGGATTTCAAATTTATGTCAATTCTTACATTCTACATTTCAATCGGGAACAAAAATGTTAAGAATTTTCTATAATATATTCACTTTCGTGGTCCCTTATATCAATATTTGAAAGGAGAATAATTTCATTATATTTGTAAAAAAATCGATAAATATCCATAAACAATAACCATATTATTGAGTCCAAAATTGAGGAAATATTGAAAAAACTAAGCAAATGTCAATAATTTTTGAAAAACATCATATGAAATAATATTGTGTTATATATTTACATATTTAAAATTTGTTCTTCTCTTGAATTTATGTATTAAAAATTCATTATTAAATTTTACATATTTTTAAAATTAGATCCATTTATATTTCCACACATTCATATTTTTAATTATATATATCGATCGATCTTTGCTAAAAAAAAAAAAATTGGAAAATAGTAAAATGAATGGAATAAATCAAAACGATCATCTCTGATCAACGAGTTTCTTGTTATAGTTTAATTTCTGTTGACAATATTATCTAAGAACTCATTCATTATAAACAAATGAAAAAAAATCGAAAAACTGCGAGCAATTCAATACTCATGATCTAATTAACTCAACAATTAGAACAAGAAGAATCCGGCAGCGGCGGTGGTGCCAATGGCGGCGGAGATCTTCATCGTGGAGGCGCCGGAAACATCGGGTGCGTCAGCTTCCACAACTTCATCGCTTGCGGTGGGTGCAGGAGCATCCGCCGCCGGAGTCGGAGCTCCGGCCGGCGATCCGGCTGCCTCTTCCGATGACACGGGTGAAGATGCGTCGACGACCTCCTCCTCGGGGGCGGCGGCGATGGTGGATTCCGGGGCCTCAGCAGACGGCACTGGGGCGGATTTTGGTGCGGCTGCCGACTTTTTAGGTGCGGCGGCGACCGGAGATGATGATGGGGAGGCGGTTGGTGCGTTGGCGGCAACCACCGCGGCGAAGACGGCGAGGAAGATCACGGCGAGGGCAACCAATTGTCGTGCCATTTTTTTTTTAATTTTTTTGCTCTTTTTATTGTTTTGTCGATTTTGTTTATTCTTGGATATTGCAGCACTTCTCTGTAAAGAAATTAGAGAGAAATACTGCAGGAGAAATTATTGTGGTTGAATTGAGGGGTGGGGGGAGGGGGTTTTATACGGTGGAGTAGCGGTGGATGTGGGGACAATATTTCATGCAAATGTTTTGGTGAAATTATGTCCATAAAATTAATCGAGTGGTAATAAGTAAGGTTTGTATTTTTTTTTTTTCACCTGTTTTTACGGTCAATGTCTAGTTCTAGAATTTCTCCCTCATTTGACTGGATTATTAATCTAGCAAGATTTATAATATGAGTGTCAAATAGTTAAATTAAGGATAATATTGGTTGATCAAATATATAGTACGGAGTACTTCACTATTATTTAAAATTAATGATTTGAGTCAAAGTTGATTCCTTTATTCCAATTTTCATTTTTTATTTTGTACTCCATTTTATTGAATTATTAACACATAACTTTACATGTACTATAGTTTATTACTTTCTTCATCCAAAAAATATATTTGCATCTAAAGGTAAACACACAGAATAGAAAAAATGGGTAATAAATGAAGTGTTGATACATAATGATATCTCGAAAAAACATCTCTAATATTACATAATAAAAAATGCTATAAAGATGATATCGAATTATTTATTCCTAATTTTTGAGTATAAATATATTATAAATGACTTTATTAAAAAGTTGAATTCTTGTCAAATTTATATAGGAAGGAATTAGGCTTAATATTACAATCAATTCAGTGTAATTGATATAGGTGCGACTTTTAGGTTCAAGTTTGATTCACAGTCTGTTTTGATTTTTTACAGATTTGACATGACCTTTTTAATAAATAAATATGACTTAAAAGTGTTTTTAGTTCATGCACGATACAACTTTTATTATCATTAAATTATAAAAATCAACTCTTTAAATTTCAAAATGAAGAAATAAAAGTAATAATAAATTTATCAAATGTTTCAAAATAAATGTTCAAATGGTTTTTCAACTGTTACAAAAAAAAAATATAAAGTATTGCTAGACTTTATTGCTTTATTTATTTAATATATGTATATATTTTTATACCTTATATATTATATGCTCCATTATATATAAATAAAGTTAAATAGATCAAAATCTTTATTTATAAAGACTTCCGAAAAAGCTTGAAGGCAGATTGTTTATTAAATGAACTAAGTCAAATTGAGTCTAACTTTAATAGCCCTATCACATAGCTTAAGTCATTCTCAATATAGTCAAACTCAACTACCACTGAATTGAATAAACATAGCAAACGAAACCAGACTGAAAAAACTAAAAATTGAATTAAATTGATGATTTATAATTTAATTTCATCAATTAGTAAACACACAGATGGCATCCATTTCGTTACACGTATGCATAGAGAAGTCGCCAGAATCAATAGCCTCCGCATTTTCTCTCTTCTCAATTAGTTTCCGTCACCGGAGTTGAGGACGATATGCCGCCGATTAAGTCGAGAGTCACGGTTGTGGGAAGTGGAAATTGGGGAAGCGTCGCCGCTAAGCTCATTGCTTCCAACACACTTAACCTCAATTCTTTTCACGGTTCTTCTTTTCTTTCGATTTTTGCTTTTAATTTTTGTTGTCTGTTTCCTAATCGAAGTGATTTCAGTCATATGTGACTTGAATTGAATTTCTGCGTTGTGATTTTTCTTTCCCCTTTTGAAACAGATGAAGTGAGTATGTGGGTGTTTGAGGAGACATTGAAAACTGGTGAAAAGCTCTCAGCTATCATTAATCGAACTAATGTAATCGTAGATTCTTGTTTCTGGTTGATTAATTAGATTGTTTTTGTTTGACATTCAATTCGTAGTTTCTTTTATAGGAGAATGTTAAATATCTCCCAGGAATAAAGCTTGGCAAAAATGTTGTTGCAAACACTGATCTGGAAAATGCAGGTACATATAAGGATTTTAATTCTAATCCTTAATGGAAAAAAATTGGTTTATATAGCTTGTTGTACTTCTCATTTGGTTGAATCATGAATTTTGGTCAGTAAAAGATGCCGACATGTTAGTATTTGCAACTCCCCATCAGTTTATGGAGGATATTTGTAGGAGGTTGAAAGGGAAGACAAGGAAAGATGCAGAAGCAATCTCATTAGTTAAAGGAATGGAGGTGAAAAGGGATGGTCCACGGATGATCTCGTCCCTAATCTCAGAACAGCTCGGGGTTAATTGTTGTGTTCTAATGGGAGCAAACATTGCTAGTGAGGTTATAGTCCCGTTTCTCATGCTTAGATGAGCATTTATATTATCCTACTGAATATTGTTGCCTGTGCAGATTGCGATGGAAAAGCTTAGTGAGGCGACACTTGGATACAGAAAGAATAAAGAGATTTCAGAAAAATGGGTTCAATTGTTCAACACTTCGTACTTCAGGGTCTCTGCTGTAAGTGAATCACGCCTATTGAGTTCCTAATTCAACTAAGGGGGCGCTTGGTTCAAAATTTTAAGAGGGAGTGGTATTGTGAATCATTGAATAGTGAATTACAATGAGAATGATGGTTACATTCATAGTGTTTTGCTATAATCTTGTAATAAAACAGGGACAAAATATGATTGTTGATTGAAGAACAGTGAAATGATTATAGGAGGTTAGGTAGTTAATCAAAATGAGGCAATGATTAACTTATTTTGAGTCTCATTACCTCGTATGAAGTATGATGAAGGTGAATAGATTGTCTTTTATTCTCGTTAACTACCAAAATGACCTTATATTCATTCTGATTACCATTCACATCGAAGAATTTTGAATCAAGTGCCCCCTAAATAAGATAATGGCCATTAAATGATATATGTGTGTTCTTTTCCCGTATCATTGAACGTATATGTATAAATAGGTTCAAGATGTGGAAGGAATTGAACTATGTGGTACGTTGAAAAATGTTGTGGCTATTGCAGCAGGTCTGTCCCAACATGTTCTGTTCTTTTCACTTTGCTTTAATTAGACCATTTGTTATGTTGTCCTAAATGATAGATAGTTATTCTATCATGATTCATGAAACAGGATTTGTGGATGGATTGGAGATGGGGAACAATACTAAGGTAAAAATATGGTGCGATTTCTAAGATTACTTCTAAGTTGGTTATTCGGCCACGGTTGTCCTAAACCTTAATCGTTTATCTGGTAACTAATAGGCTGCAATAATGAGAACTGGTTTGATAGAAATGAAGGCATTGTCGAAGCTACTCTTTCCTTCGGTTAAGGATAGTACGTTCTTTGAGAGCTGTGGCATAGCAGATTTAATTGCAACTTGCTGTAAGTCAGCATAACTAGCATATATTTCCAACAATAGTATGGAAAAAAATGGCAATATTAATAAGCACGTCGTATTTTATGATGAATTATTACCAGTTGGTGGTCGAAACAGGAAATGTGCCGAGGCTTTTGCTAGGAATGGTGGGAAGATATCTTTTGAAGAACTTGAAGCAGAGATCTTGCAGGGTCAGAAATTGCAGGCAGGTGTTCTTATTTTAAAAACAAAATAGTATTAGTTTGCATATGAAGATTACATTATAATCTAGTAAAATCCAAAGTTTTGAGACATTTTGCGGGTAAGTGACAGGTATAGTATCATTTGGCAAGTTAAGATTACATGGTGGTAATAATTCAATGTTATTGTAGTATTTTGCTATGTTTGACCAATTGTTATGAAGTTATCAGTTTAGTCATATGATTTGATGACTAGTTGATTGCAACTTTAGTCAATTTGTGAGAATAGTCAAAATTTGTTGATATCTGTAATGATGTTATAGATACCTAAATCTAATAAGGAGTCAACTTACATATCATATAAAATAACTACATTTAAACCTAATATTGTAGATACACGAATGAGATCACCTGTTTCAATTTTAATCAAGGATGCCTTTAGAATTTATATAAGTTGACTGAGTAAATATGCTAAAATTTATGTTCCTACTAATTCTCTAAAACGACATTTATTATTATGAAACGGAGGGAGTATTCCATGATGTACGTATAGCATTGTAAAAACTCATTTATACCCTTATATATCATATCCATGCATCATCTACATCAATATAAACATCAGCTAGTTTTGACCATCCTAAAAAATGGTCAAAATTGCACCTAATTAGCTCTATCATTCCAAGTTTATTAACATTGTCTTGGAAAATTCTTTAGGGTGTTTTGACAGCAAAAGAGGTCTATGAAGTTTTGAAGCATCAAGGATGGTTAGACCTTTTCCCCCTATTCTCGACAGTTCATGAGATCTGCATTGGTCGTCTTCCACCACCAGCCATCCTTAAAATACAGTGAGTATGCCCCAGAATTTGCCCTTGTGACCGTCTGCTCGTAGTTTTACTGTGAATTTTGCATAAACGAAGTTGTTTCTGTTTTCTTTACCACTTTTGAGCTTCTTATGTTTATAATGCACATGGAGATTTAGTCAGGATTTGTCTATATTTCATATCATCTTCCAATCTTTACTAGCAAATGATCTACGGTAAGAAATAGAGAATCTCGTATTTTAGCAGACAGGACGAACGAGCACAAGCACGGGTGTTCCTAGGTTTGATTTTCACTTTAATGAGGTGCAATTTACATAATTGTAGGCCAGCACAAAAACAAAATCTTTGGAAGAACTCATAAACATTTCTCTATGATTTCACAATTTCCTGAAAACACAAATGCAAAACCTATCAAGAATTCAATCCCAATTTAGACTTTTCTATACCCCTCACAACAATAATCATGCATAAATTATACATACGAAAATTTACCCCGAACGTATTCTATCCAACCTGTCTACACTCTTTCGAGCTCTTTCCAGTTGATAATTCCATGATTTGTCAATGTAATCAACGCTCCTCCTTGACCTCTCCACTTGATCGAATGACATCCTTATCTTATCTCCATTTTGTGACTGGTTTTTCGATCTTTCGGGCTTGTCTGTGCTACGCCTCGGTTTTTCTCTCCTGTCGGAGCTCTTCCTAGGAGCATCAAATATGTCTGTACTCTTCCTAGATGGCTCGAACTGGTCCGTGCTCTTCCTCGCACTCATTCTGTACGAAGGAGGTCGCTCGACTGTTGCAACGAACTTCTTGAGATGTCTGATGTAGTCGGGATAGAGTTCTAGGTTGCAGTGATTACCCCCTTTGATCCATAAAGGTTCATATTTGTCCTTACAGAGTTCCCAGAGCTGTTTACCATGTGAAAAGTCAACCACTTCATCTGCAGTTCCCTGAGATCAAATTGATCTTGAATTAATAGCCACATCACACCAATAAGAACACATTTTGAGCAAATTTAAACTAGGGTTAATTGCAAATTTAAATCACCACTTTTCACCTACTTGAAATCTAATCCAAACTTTTAGATAATGGTAAATAAATCACCAACTTTAAATATGGATGCAAATTGGTCTTTCTCGTATACTTATTTGTGCCTGAATCTAACGTGGTTTTCTGACGTGAAACCTTCTTAATTAAATAACATTGTTTTTTAATCTGGTCTAATTTCAAAACGTTAAATTCGAACATAAACGTCAAATTCGGACATAAAGGAGTCCGTAAAGAAGTTTAAATTGCAACAAAATTTATGCTTTTAAACTATATGAAAAGGTGTTGGTGTAATACTTACATGAATAATGAGGACAGGGCAGTTAACCTGGGGGATTTTATCAATATTCTGCAGCATACAAAAACACAAATCAAACAAATAATTAGAGATCAAGAAAAAGCAAAGGCTCCCTGTCAAAATAAAAAGTAAAAGAATGGAAAAAGCAAAGGCTGATGAACTTTACCTTGTAGATGTCAAACCAGTATGTGCGTTTTACAGCATACATAACTCTTACACCAGATAATATAGGACTGTGCAAAACAACTGCTCGTAAACGAGGTAAACGAGCCGCTAGATCCAACGTGGGACCACTTCCGACGGATTGACCGTATAAAATTACATCTTCCTGTTTAGTACCATAGTTCTCCTCAAGGCATTTGAATGCAGCTTCAATGTCTGCATATGTGTTGTGCTCACTGGGCTATAAACAATGAAACCATATTGAGAATTATCTTATTAGAAACAAAATTTAATCTGGTTCACAATTTCAAGAACATTCCAAATTACCTTCCCAGTTGATTGCCCATACCCAGAGTAGTCGTATCTGATCACAATTACACAAAAACCATGTAATCAATCATTTGATTTATTATACTAAATGAGAAACTGGCATGAAAATCCATATCTAATTAGACAAATTTCGTTCATAAATTATGATTAATTGCGAAAATTCAAAATTGGGAAGAATGGTGTAAAGTTGTAGAGAAGATGTGGATACTAAAATAAAAAAAATAAAAAATAATAACATGACAAAAATCATGGAATTAATCAATTTTTTGATCTAGTTTGGTAGTGTAGATTAGCTCAAGATAGATGACTAATCAGACCCGAAATAGATGACTAGTTAGGCCTAAAATAATTTCTTACCCAACAAGTAAAAAAATAATCGAATGATACTACATTTTCAATTTAATCTGGCTCAGTTGAGATATACGGACTTGATTTATTATACTACTAAAATGAGGAACTATATGAACAACTAACTATATTCATGATAAGCCCAGAAAACACAGCATGAAAATCCATATGTAATTAAACAAATTTCGTTAAAAAATTACAAAAATTGGGAAGAATGGTGAGAAGTTGCAGAGAAGAAGTGGATAATGTAAAAAATTAGACAAAAATCATGGAATTAATCAACTTGATTTATTATACACTAAATTAGAACTATATGAACAAGTAACTATATATATTCACGATAAGCCCAGAAAACACAGCATGAAAATCCATATCTAATTAAACAAATTTCGCTAAAAAATTATGATTAATAGCAAAAACAGGGAAGAAAATCGAAATGAGTACCCGAGGAGATTGACGCGCAAGTGTATACTAAGCTCGATAAAAAGCTCATACATCTGGCCCAGATCGGCGGCGTTTCCGTGCGAGTAGAGAAGCGTGGAAGTAGCCATGGGGTGCCGGACGTAGACGGCGACAATCTCCGTCCCCCGCCGCGTCGGCAGCCGCATAACCTCCACGTTTTCGCGGTGGGGGAATGGGCTCAGCAGCAGCAGCTCCGTGACGTCATCGTGCACCAGTTTATACGACGGCGGATTCGGCGGAAAGAAGGCGAACTTCGCCGCCATCGACGACGTCACGCCGCCCATCACTCACTCAATTCCGTTTCTCAAATTAAATCGTGAATTGCTCGAATCATGAATCAATCAAAACATTTTTCTAAACTAAGCGATTCGAATTGGGATGGAGACCGTTGCAACTGCACAAGTGTGAAGTAGAAAAAGGTAAAGCGGATAAATCAAATTAAGTGTGGAAAAGAAGCAAAGTAAAGGGGGAAAAAGGATGAGGAGAGAGAGAGTGTTGATGGCGCATGGGAGGTGTTTGCATTATTGTCCCAGAGAGATAATCGAAAGGGACGTGAGTGGAGTTGGCCCCCCTGATTTTCTGCTACCTCCATATTTCGTATTTTCTGTCGTTTCTGCTTTGGACATGCCATGTTAGCGTTACTACCTAATCATACTGTTTTTGATAATACTCAAACCTAATCGATAATTAATATGGAACTCCGTTTTTTACTAACTTCGTCCCACAAAAGTCTACAGGTACAAAGTTCTAAGAAAAAAGTGTAATTAAGTGGATAGTATGCAAACGTTTGTAGGACAGACGAATAAAGAAAGTATGATAACTTTAGTGGAACGTACGTGCATATTATAAAAGACGAAGAAGTAAATCATGTGATATTCTTTAAAAGAGCAAAATAAGAGCTTAGGCAAATTCTTGCATACATTGCAATCGGATTTTTTTAAAGAGTATTGACTGTGTTTACTGAACAATATTTGTTGTTTTTACTGAACGACAAATATGTAATAATTTTGAGGCTTAAGCTTAATCACATGCGATTTCTAGCCTGTAAAGAAGTTTTCGAATTGATGGAGCATATCAGTTCATTCTACCCTACATGACTTGCCTAGCATGGTTTGTCATCTAATATCTACTTTGTTTTTGGGTTGGAAATTTAAAAAAAAATCGCATTTTTTTTTACACTTTATTACTTTTTAAATAATTTTTTTTAATACTTGAACATGCAAGCCATCAACTTTTTACTTTTGTCAACTCAGTCACCCAAACCTCACAACTTTCTTCACCTTGTCATCTAATATCTACTTTGTTTTTGGGTTGAAAAGAAAGAATGCACAGTGAAGAACATCCTTTGATTTTTTGAGACAAAAGAATGTATGCTTAATACGTTAAAATGACCGTATTAAGGTGAAATTGTGTTGAAAATTCAAAACCCTAATCTTAAATCTCGAGTTGAATCATACAAACTAGTTGAAAGCAAAATAAACATAGACTTGTGAAAGTACAAAAACAATAAAAAAAAAATGTGGGAGGCGCAAAAGGTGAGGGTATCCCATGTTGTTACCTTTTATGTGTCACTAGGTTAAATGATTAGATGTAGACAAAGGGAGGGTGAAAATGAAAGATCCACCAAAAAATTGAAGGCATGTGCAAAGTGCAACAGCCACAAATTTATTTAGTATTCATATTCATATGTCAAAAGGGAAACAAATGATGATATGATGATGCTCGTGCTATCTCGAATTAGTGGTCAACAATATTTTGAATCATAAGCCCTTAATTCTTCATGATGGCATACATTACAAATTTTACTATTGCAAATATCATCTAATTTAAGGATTGATCTTCTTAGTATATATCACACAATACTACTCCATCCGTCCCCGATGAAAGCTATATATGAGTTTTGGGCACATAGGTTAATATATATGGTTGAATAAATAGATGTATTAGAGTTAATGAAATGTGAGATAGCAGTTTGCCAAAAAAAGAATGAATTATCACGAACGAAAAAAGAAAGTTGAATAACTTTCACTATGATAGAGGAAGTATGCAGCATGAATTTGATCCATTGAATGACTCAGACCCATGTAACTCAGTTACACGCATAAATAAACTCGTACTAATAATCTGGTTCATATCTTTAAATGAATCTAATTACACGAGACAAATCGAAATTCATCAATATAACTTGTGCAAAATTAATGGGATTTGGAGATAATACGATTATTCGAGGTGGAAACAGGTCATGTGCATTCCAAGATAAGGGGAAGATAAGAATGGTGCAAAAGTAAACAAACAGATGAGGAGAAAATCTGAGTTGCAATAATAGACTATAAAACTGAAAAGTTGTGGTCCTCAGATCAGATCATATCAAATCCCTGCAATTAAGCCTAATAATGGCAGTGGTACAATATTATTTACACAGCAACCATCTACCATTACATAAACGGTCCACCACACCGACGGGCAGCACGAGCCAAGACATCGGGTTTTCTATTTGCACAGGTGGCAGCAGACCTAGGGTTTTTTCTGATGAAAATTAAGGAAAAGGGAAAGCCGGTAAAAGAGAGGATAGTGAGAGAAAACTACATGAGAATAGTGTATGTATTACTGAGCTAAAAGACTCCCATATTGTTGGGTTATGGAGCTTAATAATGTACGGAGATTCAACTCTATTAAGCAGTATTCGAGTTTGATGGACTTTTAAGACTACGGCCCAATTCTTTTGGTATTAATAACTCTCTTATTCCTTGTAATCCAAAACACACTAATAGTAGATCTTCTGGCCTAATGCAAACCACCCCACCCCACCCCACCCCACACAAATTGAAGAATTTTTTTTTGGCTAACATGCAAGAAATTAAAAGATACTGGACCAGTTTGACCAAGTTGTATTAGCTATAGTCAAATTAATGATTGTCAATTAATGGGCAGCTTCCTATTTACAGTATGAAGTAGTGGGTAGGCCGTCGTAGGTTGTGTATTCAACATCTACTGGAAACTATTCTTGACTTAGATGAGCCAAAATTACCACATCATCCTCGGATCACAACCAACGAATACGAGAAACAAAACATTCAACGAAGAGGCATCACAGGAAGCATGCCTATGAGGATACATCTATAAAATATGTTGTCAATAACACTTCTTTGGATAGCTCTTGTTGTCAATAACCACTCCCTAAATGCTACTTTTCTCCTCAATGAATGATGTCTACAGTATCCTAAGGGCTGTAATAACATTAAAATGCTGATAATCATGTAAAAAGCTAAGTAGCACAACTAAACGTATATAGCAGTCAATTTGAGTACATTCTTACATGCAAGGCATATAATGAACAAGGTAGCCAAAAGTGTATATGGGCCCAGCAAAAAAACATTGCACGCCTGACTGAAGCAGAGGGCACCCTTCTGAAAACATGATCTATACTCTTCTCATAAGATGAAAACATGACAATGCAATATAATATCAGATCCTATGTTCCAACAGCAAAATATATTATGATATTTAGTCAGAAACTTACTCATGATGAATACAAGTAAAGATACAATCAGACAAATCCTATACAGAGTTTCTAATAATCCATGAAATTAGAAATTCAGATCAGGATGTAAAACACAAAACAACAAAATTTTTGGTCTCTTCTGGTTCCTTAGAGATCACCCTTGGAGACACCAATCACTAAAATTATTATTCTTATCACCATCCCCGTATGATACGCCCCTTTTTTGAACAAGAATGAACGAGAAACAGGTCCTTTCATTCTTGACCTAATTATTTAGTTATCATAATGTCTGCTTAAGTAGTAAGTGGACGGGCTGGGCTCTGAAAATAAACTGTGTTCAAGTCCATAAACAGAGGGTAGAAGCCACTATAGTGTCTGAAGGTAGTATCATCAACACAAATTGACTACATTAATAATAAAGTAATAAACCAACAAATATAGCATTAACATTAACATCTCACAAGTCCCAAACAGCTAAATTAGATTCCACCTGAACACTTGACTTTCCATTTGATCACAAACAGCTTAATTACGATTTCATTCAAACTCGCTCACTTTCGAATGAAGATAGTTGTACTAATCTTGTACACAATCAGCTCTTCATAATTACATAACCACACAGCACACTCTCCATCTCACAAGACCCAAAAAGCTAAAAAATTCCACCCAGCACATTTGATTACTCTTACTTGATTACAATAAGCTCTTAGTAATCACATAGCCCTTATTACTAATGTTACACAACGTCTACTACTAGCATACTACTATTAGGACATTTTATTTGTGAATTAGTATCATCCACACAAATTGACTACATTGATAATAAAGTAATAAACCAACAAATATAGCATTAACATTAACATCTCACAAGTCCCAAACAGCTAAATTAGATTCCACCTGAACACTTGACTTTCTATTTGATCACAAACAGCTTAATTACGATTTCATTCAAACTCGCTCACTTTCGAATGAAGATAGTTGTACTAATCTTGTACACAATCAGCTCTTCATAATTACATAACCACACAGCACACTCTCCATCTCACAAGACCCAAAAAGCTAAAAAATTCCACCCAGCACATTTGATTACTCTTACTTGATTACAATAAGCTCTTAGTAATCACATAGCCCTTATTATTAATGTTACACAACGTCTACTACTAGCATACTACTATTAGGACATTTTATTTGTGAATTAATTGATTATAAGACATGGGAGGGAGGCAACACAAATGACAACAAAGATGTTTCATCCTTAAATAGAGCTTGTGTTCTTGGTACGTTTTTCTATTAGTAGCGAAATGGATGAGAACCACGAGATACCTTATAGTACGAAGCAGATCATCTTCGAAAAGTGTCCTCCTAAATACTGAAGATAACTTTAAGACATTTTCTCACAATGAACCACCTTCCATAATAACTAACCCATAGATTTCAGTCTATCAACCTCACATCAATCTACACTCATTCAGGCCAACAGGATAAACTAACAAGTAAGCACAATAAAATTCAATTGATCAGCTATAGCATAAATTTACAGAAACAATTCAACCGAAATATATAGCTCATGTGTGATTTTCAATATTCTGCACCAACCCAAACCATAGCAACAAATCACAATATATTTCTAAACAATATAATGAAGCGCAAAAAGAATGACATTGTCACATCCATTTCATCAGCAAATACCAATATTTTCCACCACAAAATGCAATAATTATTCTCTACTTCGTTGGCACGGACTAGAAGAATTAAATGTCCGATTCGAATCCCGAAACGTCAATATGAAGAGATGAAAAACAACAGCATCTCACCGAAATGGTAAAACAGTCGAAACTAAGTTTTCCTCCTGAGACGCTTTCTTAGCTTCTTCAACTTGTGCTTATTCATCTTCTTTTTCCTCTTCTTCTTCACACTATCAGCTCTTATGACATTAGAATCATCCTGAGTCACTTCGTCTTCGAGTTCGGGCCGAATTAGCATGGACGCAGAATTTGGATTGAGAAAAAATCCGAATGAAAAGCCATGGTAAAAGTGTTCAATACTGGAATGATTTGGTTTCAAACAACAAGTTTCTGGGCGATTCGAGATTGGATCGACGGGATCGGAGATTTGGGGGATTTCGGATAGCGGTAATGGAGCGAAGGGTTTGCGCAATTGGGAAAGGATATGTGAGGTGGATCGGGTTTGGCATCTGAGGAGCTTCTGGAGAGTTGAGGAAGCCATTGTTGAACCGAAGAATCAATTCATTGAGATGCTAAAAAAGATTGATTAGGGTTTTCAGAGGGCTTTGAAACTGGATAGTATCCAGAGCAGACAAACGCTTTTTGGTGGAAATCGCAAACGCGACTTTATTAACGGGTTTTAGTTATATATGATAATGGGCCGGGTTTGCCCAGTTTCAGTACCCGACCCTGAGAGGTGGGTGTGATATGGGTCGGGTTTGGACCCACCCAATTTTTTCACAAAAAATTGGAAAAAAAAAATGCCCACACGCAGGATCGAACTACGGACCTTCAGTTTACAAGACTGACGCTCTACCACTGAGCCATACGGGCTTCATGTTTTATTTCGGTGAATAAACAATTTCAATATTTGATAAAACGCTTTTTGGTGAAAAAAAGAAAAAAAGGTGCCCACACGCAGGATCGAACTACGGACCTTCAGTTTACAAGACTGACGCTCTACCACTGAGCTATACGGGCTTTTGTTTTTAGGTTCTGAAATTAATCTATGTATTTCGGTTATAATGAGAGGGCTAAAGTAACACATCCTCGAAATTCATACTCTCCCCGTCTAAATTTATTATGCTCATTTTTTCGGATATGAATTTTAATTAATATTAATTTGTTTAGGTTGAATGTATGATGAAGTATTATGGTCTCCAATTATAAATAAAGTGACTATAAGTGAATGACAACTCATTTTTTTGGATACAAATTTTATTGAATAAAATGGCGGTAATATATATAAAATTGATAGGTTGAATATATATACTACAAATAAAATGGCGGAAATTTAAGAGGGAAGCAAATGGTGAGGGAAAAAACGAGGGTTTTCAAAATAGCTAGGAATTTACAAATTCCTTGGCATTTAACAAGGGATATTGGTGAGGGACGTTATAGACATAGATAATTAGTTATTGGCAAGGGATTCTATATGGCGGCCATTAAATTCTCCCACACAATTATAAATAAAGTGGTAAGTGAATGACAATTTAAGTAAATAAGGGATAATTGAAGGGTAAAGATAAATTAGTATCGATCGATTTCAATTAAAAATCTTGAGTTTGTGTGACGTATAAAATAAACTAAAAGTGAAACTAGATGCACAACTGATATTTATATAATGAAACAATTAATACCCAATACTACATTTTTAGTAAAGTTGTTATTCGAGATATGTCTAGTCGAGTACTTGAACTTTAAACACAATTCGAGCTCTTGTTGAAAGCGAGCTCGACTCATAGACGATCGTCGACTAATGAGTCTATCGAATCAACCCGAGCCTAATGAGTCAAATGAAATTACAAGAAAAAACTTAGATATCGGGCTACGTACGTACCTTGTTGAGTTCAAGATGACTCGTTTCGTAAACCAAATATCTAACGAGCTCGAGTCATGCTCTCGAACTGCTCGTTTCTTTTAACAACTCTACCTTTATAGTAAAACAACTAATACAATTTTCTTAAAAGGCGCTCGATTCAACAATTTTTTTTTATATTGATTAATATGAAAATTGCACGAAAAACCAAAAGGATATTCAATTCACTGTCACATGCAGCTGCTATACTATAGCAAGGTGAAAGAATTCAGCATTCTTAATTTGTTTCAACAAATGATATACAACATAACATGTTTCAATTACCATTTAAAAAGTTATCATTACAACACCTGGGTGCTACAACAAACAAGCATGTAAAGAAAATAGCATTGTAGAGAAGACCACGCAAAGTTTGGACAACCTGTATTGGCATACACCCTGGTGCGTCATAGTCGTAATTCTGAGCACATTCTCAGATCGTACCATGGCGCTAGTACACACAACCAACCACACCCGGGCAGGTCAGGGCACGGTTCCCTCAGGAAACAATTCTGCACATCCATCACAAACATTAGATAATCGGACACAGGATAAATGTCTAATCAGACCTAAATTTGTTTTCATATCAAAAGATCGAAATACATACAATATGAGAGTTCAGTATAAGACAGTTGAGATATCTGGACCTGACCATAGATATCTCAACGTATGTACCAAAATAGGACCTTAGGGTCGAGTTTAATAATCAAACATTATGTTCCGCCCATATCTAAATCAATTTTCAAGAGCAATTAACTTGTTATATATATATATAACAAACGTCTTGAGAAGATCAATAATGGTCACTGTATCGTTCAATGACTGAAAGACATACCATTTGCGATTCAGTATAATATAGCGAAATCTAATAAGCAAGAAAAAGTTGCCATACCTCCGGGTGCGTGATCATGTCTCCACACGTCTGCAGACTATGCCACGCATTCTGGAACCTCAACTGGATACGATTCCACACCCAGTTACACGCATTCTGAAGCCCTTGCTGCCACGGAACGGTTGCCATCAGGACGCGGATATATCACAAAATATCAAAACTTAAAAATTCTATATATATCAAACATTGTAAACAAAACTTTTAGGGCCAAGATTAGTAAATGTCTAATCAGATCTAAAATAAAATTTACATTTAATCAATATGAGACAGTTGAGATATCCCGTCCTAACCATAGATATTTAAACGTATCTCGATTCAACTTATTCAATGATCACATAGCAAGAAGATCAAATAAGAAATAATGTAGCAAGAAACCAAGAAACTTGGAATTAAGTTGGCATACCCAGTTCAGCCCGTTCCGAAGCCTCAACATACAATGCCATACATAATTCCGCAAATTCTGGAACCAAAACTTGACACGCAGCCATACAAAGTAACGCGCATTCTGAAATATTTGGTGCGACGGAGTGGAAGGGGGTGCGAACGGCAGATATGGATCCTCGGTGATTTCGGGAGGTGGATCCTCGGTGATTTCGGGAAGTGGATCCTCGACGATTTCGGAAATTGGAACCTCGACGATCTCGGAAAGTGGCACATCGTCAAACTCATCTCCAGGCCTCATTGAGGAAAGTAACCACCAGTTCAGCTGATTACCAACTAACTGCAATTTGCTCAATTATCTTTCGAATATATATATATATATATATATATATATATATATATATATACACTTATGACTTATGTGTATGTAAAATATTTATTATTCTGATTACCAACTAACTGCAACTGCTTGTCTTTCGAGCTAAGCTAAATATATATACTACAAAAAAAACACCGTTTTAATGACGGAAAAATCATCGCAAAACACAGTTTGCAACGACTTACTACTGTTGCTAATTCATGACGGTCTTGTTCGTTGTAAACTGGTCTTGACCCGTGACCCGTCGGGTCAAAATGTCATTGTAAATTTTGACGACATATTTCGTTTCAAATATTTTTTTTATTTAATATCTCATAAATTTGCAACAAATATTTTGTCGCAAAAGGTCCAGAACACCTTCTATATAAGGCTTCGTAAGCCTTAACATGGAGAGATCAAACACACGACCTCGGGCGCTCTGGGATAGGTGGTTTGCCACTCGGACACGAGTTTCTTTCGTATATTTTTTCGTAGAAAAAAGTGTTAACCCAATATTTTTATTATTTTTTTAATTAAAATAACTTAAATAAAATTAATTAATTAATTTCGGTATGAAATGATGCTTTAATATTTTTGGTATACCTGTATTTCGGTATGAAACAGTAGTTCAAAATTTAGTACGACGATTACAAATTAACACAGGGTTAAAATTAGGGATACAATTATATGTATACTTCTTAATCTGAAAAAACAGAGCATCAGTACTCAATTTCAATTAAAAAAATCTTGAGTTTGTGTGACGTGACATATTAAAAAATAAACTAAAAGTGACAACTGATTTTCGCGGAAATTTATATTTTGCATTTGTTGTACGAGTAACTCATGGTTGCAACAGATATACTGCACAACTGATGCATAATTAGTATTGTTCAATTGAACAATTAATAATTTAATATCATCAAGTGGAAAAACAATTAATATTGACCAATTAATTCCTTTTAATAGAGTTGTTATTCGAGGTGGCCCGATCAAGTCGAGTACTTGAAGCTCAAACTCGATTCAAGCTCTTGTCGAGCCAAGCCCGGCTTACAATAAATAATAAACGGGAAAGCGAGCTCAACTCAACTCATAAAAAATCATCTAAAGAGTCTATCGAATAGATCTGAGCCTAATGAATCTAATGAAAAATTGCTAAAAAAACTTAGATATCGAGGCTAACTTATCGAATTCAAGCTGACTCGTTAGCAAACCAAGTAAAACAACTAATTAATACAATTTTCTTAAAACACTTGAGTTATACGGTGCAACGCTTTCACAGCCGCTATGCTATTGCATGAGAAATTAATTCACATATAAGATGAATAACAATTATGTTGAAAGAATTCAACATTTTTAATTTGTCTCAACAAATGCATCCATCACTTTTAACACATATATCAATCATCTTTTCTCACTTGAACTTATTTACTTTGTCTCAACACATTTTATCTTTGTCTCAACATTTTTACTTTTCTGTTGAACTTATTTATTTTTTGTGTTGAACTTATTTTATCTTTCCGTTGATCTAATAATTTTACTATTTTGTGCGAGATTTTATTTTTATGTAGTATATGTGGTACAACGTAACAATTATATATGTTAGTGTTTTTAGTTTATACCAAACAAATTGAATTAATAAAACATGAAATTGAATTTTATAAAAAAAAAAAAAAAATCGCCACATTACCGATGGAATAGATGTTCCGTCGGCAAATACAATTTGATAAATACCGATGTCATGCCGACGGAATATTAGGCGGGTAAAATGCCGACGGAATTAGCATTCCGTCGGAAAACACAATTTGATAAATGCCGACGGAATGATAATTCCGTCGGAAAACACATGCCGACGGAAAATCCGTCGGCATGATGTTATGCCGACGGAATACTGGGCGGGTAAAATGCCGACGGATTTATCATTCCGTCGGCATTTCCATCGGGAAATTTTCACCAAATTACTTTCTACTGACGAATTTTTGTTCACTTTCATATTGAAATTTGAGGTTTATGCTCTAGAATTCAGAAACATCAAATTACTGTACATTTTTCTACCATTTTTACTCTATACATAAAATTTCATATAATGTAATTACATGTTTTATATTATAAGTTTTGTTTGAATTTTTTATAAGTTTAGTTTAGTAATGTCTTGCTCCACTTAAATGTTTAACAGATGGATTTGCCTGACCGTCGTTGGATGTACTGTACTCCTAGATTGGTTTTAGGAAATGTGAATGTGGAATTTTATAATGAACTCGTGTTATTTGTTGAATTTGCAAAGCGCCACCCACATTACATGATTGGAGATTGCATTAGGTGTCCGTGTAATGCTAAGAAATGTCAGAATAAGCAATATAAAGAGATTGAAGAGGTTCTAGTACATATTGTGACGAATGGTTTCGTTGATAATTATTATAATTGGACTAGTCATGGTGAAGCACGTTGGCCTTATAGATTTGATGAAGTGTTATACTATTACACTGTTGGAATCTATCAACAAGAAGCAAATTTCGATCATGTTGGCACTAGTAACGAGGTAGAACAGCACTTTGAGGACAAAGAACAACAGTTTGGGGAAGAAGAACAACAGTTTGGGGAAGAAGAACCGAATATGTATCAAACAATGATCAGGAAAGCTGGTTTTTCAAACATGGAAGAGGTGCCGACGAATGAGGCATTTCGGTTTTATGAGATGCTCAAATTAGTCGAAGAAGATTTATATACGGGTTGTGAATCTCACTCACAGTTGTCATTTAATGCACGACTCATGGCCATTAAGACCGAGAACAAGCTTTCTAACAGGGCATATGAGCAAGTGACACAATTATGCAGTGAAATTTGTCCTCAAAATAATAATGTGCCTACGACGTTTCATCAAAGCAAACAAATGTTGAAGAATGTCGGTTTGCCGGTTGAGAAGATTGATTGTTGTGTGAAGGGTTGCATGTTATATTGGGGTGACGAAGATAGCAGTCTGAAGATGTGTAGAATGTGTGGCCATCCTCGGTACAAAGAGGCACGTCGAAAGGGACCTGGTGGTCAATCGAAGAAGACAAGAAGGAAGTGCCATATAAGAAGATGTACTACCTTCCTATCATTTCTCGTTTGATGAGATTATATCAATCAAGTGCCACAGCACAACACATGACGTGGCATGATACAGATTCCTCTTCGGCTGAGTCGAGGGAGATGTGACATCCGGCAGACTCGGAGGCTTGGAAACACCTTGACAACGTGTTTCCAGATTTTGCTTGTGAACCGAGGAATGTGAGATTAGGTTTGTGTATTGATGGTTTTGCACCGTTTGGGATGCATGGGAAGCAGTATTCTTTGTGGCCGGTGATACTGACTCCGTATAATCTTCCTCCGTGGATGTGCATGAAACCTCAAATAATATTTCTGACTGTATTGGTGCCTGGACCAACGAATCCAAAGGACAAACTGGATGTTTATCTCCAACCTCTTATAAAAGACTTGATCTTCTTATGGGAGAATGGAGTCCAAACGTACGATGTTTTTAGAAAGCAGAACTTCACGATGCGTGCTGCTATTTTGTGGACCATTAGCGACTTTCCTGCATATATATGGTATGTTGTCCGGGTGGAGTACGGCCGGAAAGAAAGCATGTCCGTATTGTATGGAGAATTCTGAAGCTTTCAGTCTCTCGGTGAGTAGAAAAGTTTCATGGTTCGATAATCACCGTAGGTTCTTACCTCGAGGTCACTGATTCGGGTGGAATTTACACGTTTTAGAGGCACATGTGAAGCGTATTTTGATGTGGATTTCATTGATTTATGCATTGGATATGATTGTTTTAGCCAAAATGAGAGAAAGATAGTGTTTTGTCGATTTTATAGGTAAAACGATGGAATTTGGAAGCAAAACACATACCACAAGTGATCGGACCGGAAAGAGGACTGCACCATTGGATCCGGCTCGAAAAATGGAGTGGAATAGCCAAAAGAATCGAGTCGATCGGAGGTCGGAAGCTCAAGATACGGAGGGACGAAGTTGGAGGACGAAAACGAAGACGGAGCCAAGACGAAACATTGGCCCGGCCGGGCCACATCACCCGCCCGGCCGGGCGGCCGAGCACCAGGTTTTGGCCAAGAGTCGAAGCTTTGGCCCGGCCGGGCGGCACCACTCGCCCGGCCGGGCAGCCGAACATGTCAACACTCCCCCTCATTTACGAACTTTCCGCCCGGCCGGGCGGCATCACTCGCCCGGCCGGGCCACCTAGCCCCTGCTTTTTGTTTTCTCGACCAACACTCCACCCGGCCGGACCGCCCTATTTTCGGTGCCAAACGCGAAATTTCTCCATTTTTAAGGGACCAACTTGCAATTTTGCCATCCAAACCCTACCCCAACACTATAAATACCCTCTTTCTTGAAATCCAAGAGATCCTCCCCCAAATTCTCAATTCCCACACATAGTTACACACATTTGGAGGTGTTTTGGCCATATCTTCTTCATCTCTTCACCAATTCATGCAAGAGAAGAGGCATTAGCTTGGGAATTCAATTCTCTACCATATTCTAGACTAAGCTTTCTTTTCCTTTCACTTTTTATTGCTTTGATTTTAGTTTTCTTTGTAATTTGGATATGTATTTGAGTAGCTAAACACTTTGTGGTTCTAAGGCATTGTAGATACTTGGATTGAAGTTTATGATTAATTTCTTGCTTTAATTGGTGTTTGTCTCTTATTTGCATGTTTAATTATCCCTTGTAAAGCATGTTGTTAGTGGCCATGATGATTTGCTTAATTCATTGTTAATTGGGGTAATATCGAGAGATTTATTCCATTTAATCGTATGCAAGCATGCAACCCGGTATTATTATGATCTTGAGAGAGGATTAATTATCGGAGAGGGAATTGAATGATCTTAGGAGTTATTTTAGGCGGTGTAATGTTTGTGATGTAGAGATACGAGCCTATGTTGCATTGCGCCTTTGGATTAGTTGTATCGAGAGATCGATTAGTTCTTCTTGTGTGATCACCCTATATGAGATAACCTTAATGGCCATTTAAACGAGATAACATTCATAAACGGATATCTAGGTGTTACAATTGCCTTGGAACCCACCTTCTCTCTTTGAGTCTTCATCCATTTTACTTTCGTTTCTTGATTCGTATGCTATTTGATCGATTTCTTATTTACTCTTTTCATTGTTTACTAGTGACAATTTGGTAGATAATTTAGGGTAATTCACCACTTTCAAGTTATCGATCACGTCTAAATAGAACTACATTAACAAACTACACTTTTACGCTAAACCTCCTTGTGGGATCGACCTCGTGCTTATCACGCTACGATAGACACCGTACACTTGCGGTTGTTTATTTTAGTGTTGTATAACACGTGAATCAGTCACCCGTTTCGAAGAAATAAGAAGAACTTCTTAAAGAATAGAGCAGTCACAAACAATCGATCTTCACTTCGAGATGGTATTTTATACATTTATTTAATGAGTATTAAACGTATATTTATTTATTGCTTTTAGTGTCATTTATAATTTACTCTCCGTACAGGACGTAGGTTGTTATATGAGATTGAGTGGACGGGGTTGAAAAAAAGTACTGAGGAAAATGCAGCGGAACACAACAGACGAATTGAGGGTGTTTTGAAGAAAAGGAGTATTTTTTGGGACTTACCATACTGGAGTTCACTATTGATACGACACAATTTGGATGTGATGCACATTGAAAAGAATGTGTTTGACAATGTGTTCCACACAATCATGAACATGGAAGGCAAGACGAAAGACACTCCAAAGTCTCAGGAGTTGAACACTCTTTGTCGCCGTGAAGAGTTGAAAAAGGATGAACGTACAGGTAAATTTCCAAAGGCTAGCTACACACTGGATAAGCCACAGAAACAAAGATTGTGTAGGTGGATAAAGGAGTTGAACTTTCCGGACGGCTACGCGTCGAACTTGAGTCGACGCGTAGACACAACAACGGGTAAGGTTGCAAGGATGAAGAGTCATGATTGTCATGTATTTATGCAACGCTTGATACCGATTGCGTTCCAAGAACTTCTTCCTCTCAATGTGTGGAGGGCTATCACTGAATTAAGTCTCTTTTTTAGAGATTTAACGTCTACAACGATCAAGATCGATGATATGATTCGTTTAGAGGAAGACATTCCAGTGATTTTGTGTAAGTTGGAACAAATTTTTCCACCTAGCTTCTTTGACTCGATGGAACACTTACCTGTTCAGTTAGCGTATGAAGCGAGAATTGGTGGTCCGGTGCAATACAGGTGGATGTACCCATTTAAAAGGTAAAATCTTACTTATTTTATTTCATTACAATTACACATGAATTCTTAGTTTATATATATATATATATATATATATATATATATATGTATATCAGGTATCTCCACAACTTGAAACGCAATGCTAAACAAAAGGCAAACGTTGAAGCATTGATTGTGAATGCATATTTGAATGAAGAGGTTGGCATGTTTTGTTCTTATTACTTTGAAGACCACGTAAACACAAAGTTAAGAAGTGCTCCACGTAACTTCGGTGGTAGATCCGCTGACAATATCAGTGAAGAGGTCGATGGAATGCTCTCCATATTCAAGTCTAAGGGACGGCCAATAGGAAAACCCACTGAACGATATTGGGAGACGGACTCGGAGGCGGAAATAGCACAAACGTATGTGTTATTGAATTGTGATGAAGTTCAGCCATACATTGAGTAAGTATTTCATATATAAATCGTCTATTTAACTACCACTTCATTTATGTCATTTAATATTAACCATGTTTTTGAATGTTGTGAATTAAGATGTACACTCAAGAACTACGACGAGCAGAACCAAACATCTCAGATACATATATAGATGCTCGTCTTCAACGTGAATTTTTCCGATGGTTCCAACGTTATGTGAGTACCATTTAATTATGTTTTACGTAAATAAATTAATATTTATTTTAATTAATTTTAAATTGAGCCGTATAGGGACGGGATAACGCTCTTGACAGTCGATTCTTACGAGATCTCAGCAAGGGACCACTACGTCGTGTAAAGACTTACAACGGTTATATTGTGAAGGGCTACAGATTTCATACGTCTGGGTATGCATCGAGAAAGGCGACTACCAACAGTGGCGTCTGCGTTAGTAGTGCGAATTACAATGCAGATGCAAGTGATTACTTTGGGGTGTTACGGGAAGTCGTCGAAGTAGAATATCCAGGATATCCAGCAAAGGCTGTAGTGTTGTTCAAGTGTCATTGGTTTGATTCAGGCCATTTAGGAACAAGAATTCATCCGGAGTACAAGCTCATTGATGTTAGTTCGAAAAGGACGTATATTGGGGATGATCCATTTGTATTTGCCTATCAAGTATCTCAAGTATACTACTGCACATATCCGGGAGTTCCACGTGGTTATGAATGGCACGCTGTTTGCAAAGTAAAGGCAAGGTCAATGGTAGAAGTCCCTAAAAGGACAAAAATACTGAAGATGAATCTCCTTTTCAAACAGAACAAATAGAGACTCCAACTGAAGTCTTTACGGGAGATTTCAATCTTTCTGTAGACTTGACGGTTGTAAATCCCCAATTAATCGAAATTGAAAACGATAGTGGAGGTGAAGAGAAGGGGGATGAAGAAGAGGATGAAGAGGAGAATGAAGATGAGGATGAAGATGAGAATGAAGATGAGGATGAGGAGGAGGATGAGGAGGAGAAGGATGAGGAGGAGGAGGATAAGGATGAAGAGGAGGATGAAGACGATGAAGATGAAAATTAATTCAATTAATGTAATGTATTTATTTTTATTTTATAAAAGTTAATTAATTATTATCATTTAGGTACAAATTATAAAATTAAATTTACTATAAATATAAGCCAAAACCAATATATTTATTAATATATGTGGAAGAAATGAATTTCGTGATTTTTTTAAAAAAAAAATGAGTAAAAAAGGTTTAAATATGCATATTTCAGAATTTTAATAAAAATTTTAAAATAAAAATTTAAATATATAAATTATAAAAATTTAATTTAATATAAATATAAGTTCAACAATATATTTATTAATATATGTGAAATAAATATAATTTGTGATTTTTTTTTAAAAAAATGGGTCGAAAATGAGTACATATACAATTAATATTACAACTATAAACAAAAAACAGACTTGTCCGAGTGGTAGGCGCTGATACACGTGTTATGCAACACTAAAATAAACAACCGCAAGTGTACGGTGTCTATCGTAGCGTGATAAGCACGAGGTCGATCCCACAAGGAGGTTAAAGCATAAAAGGGTAGTTTGCTAGTTGAATTCTAAATAGACGCGATCGATAATTTGAAGGGTGTGAATTACTCTAATATTACCTAACAAGTGTCACAAATAAGTAATAAAGAGCAACGACAAAATCGACCAATTACCAAACAAACAAGTAAAACGAAAGTAAAATGAGTGAATATGCAAAGAGAGAAGGTGGGTTCCAAGGCAATTGTAGTTCTTAGATATCCGTTTACGAATGTTATCTCGTCTAAAGGGCCATTAAGTTTATCTCGTATAAGGTGATCACACAAGAAGAATTAATTAATCTCTCGATCTAATTAACCAAAGGCGCAATGTAACATAAGTTCGTATCCCTACCTCACAAACGTTGCATCGCCTAAAATAACTCCTAAGATCATTCAAGTCCCTCTCCGATAATTAATCCTCTCCCGAGCTCATAATAATACCGGGTTGCACATTCGCATACGATTAAATGGAATAAATCTCCCGATCTTACCCCAATTAACAATAAATTAAGCAAATCATCATGGCCAATAACAACATGCTTTACAATGAATAATTGAATATGCAAATACGAGATAAACACCAATTAAAGCAAGAAATTACTCATAAACATCAATCCAAGTCTTACAATGCCTTAGAACCACAAATGTGTTTAGCTACTCAAATACATAATCAAATCACAAATTCCAAATGAAATAACTAAGTAAAAAGGAAAAGAAAGAGAAAGCTTAGTCTAGGATGTGGTAGGGAATGAAATTCCCAAGCTAATGCCTCTTGTCTTGCATGATTTAGTGGAGAAATGAAGAAGATATGGCCAAAACCTCCAAGTGTGTGTTAGTGTGTGAAGGAATTCTTGAGAGAGGGGTAAGATGATGTGAAGTTTAAGAAAAGGGGTATTTATAGTGTTGGGGTAGGGTTTAAGTGGGATATTTGCAAGTGAGTCCCTCAAAATTGGAGAAATTTCAAGTTTGGCACCGAGATTGGGTCGGCCCGGCCGAGTGGGGAAGTGGCTCGGCCGGGCGGAGGAGTTGGTCAAGCAAAACAAAAACAGAGTGTGAGTCGCCCGGCCGGGCGGATGAAGTGGCCCGGCCGGGCCAATAGTTCGTAAATTGGGGCTTGACTTGAGGTGCTTGGCCGCCCGGCCGGGCGAGTGGTGCCGCCTGGCCGGGCCATAACTTCGTATTTGCCCAAGAAATTGACCTTGATCGCCCGGCCGGGCGAGTGGTGCCGCCTGGCCGGGCCAAACTTTCGTATCTTGCCTACAATTTTGAAGTGCTCAGCCGCCCGGCCGGGCGAGTGATGCCGCTCGGCCGGGCCAAACTTTCGAATTGGCCTTATCTCTCGTTTTCGTCCCCCAACTTCGTCCCTCCGTTTCTTGAGCTTCCGACCTCCGATCGACTCGATTCTTTTGCCTATTCCACTCCATTTTTCGAGCCGGATCCAATGGTGCGCTCCTCTTTTCGGTCTGATCACTTGTGGTATGTGTTTTGCTCCAATTTCCATCGTTTTACCTATAAAATCAACAAAACACAACCTTTCCCTCATTTTGGCTTAAACAATCATATCCAATGCAAAAATCAATGAAATCCACATCAAAGTATGCTTCACATGTGCTTATAAAATGTGTAAATTCCACCCGAATCAAACCCCCCCAAACTTAAAATGTTGTTTGTCCTCAAACAACTAAGCACTTAAAGCAATGAGGGTGGAATGATCACAATGGAATATTCAATGCAAATCACACATGCAAAGTAAGATGCAATGATATTTCTTTCTCCAAGTGCATTTCTCAATGAAAGTTATAGGCTCACTCTTGTAATCCACATTCATAAATCAAAGAATGCACAAGTACACAACACATTGTGATGGGAAACATAATCCAAATGCTCAAGTCCTCTACTCACATGATGGAGTGTTTCTCTCAAACACACAAATAAATTAAGGATATTAATGCACTCATCAACCAAGTCATGCTATGCAATCACCATATGCTTGCCCAACTTCTACTTTCTACACACACTCAAATGCTCAACAATGTGATCAATAGGACTTAATCAAGGATGTAACATTGGCTCTTTGGACAAGGTAGGATGAATTTGGGAATTGTGACTCTTCTAGTGGAGGACAAAGCTTGCTTTTGTACAATTTGTGCTTTCACTTTCAAGGCTTACAAACTCCATCCTCACTTTTCCTTTTCTTTCTTTTTCAAACATTCATCACCTCATCTTTTGAACCATTTTTCTTTTCAAGCTTTTGGGGCTCTTTGTCCCTCTTTTCTTTTCCTTGATTTTCTTTTCATCTTTCTTTTTTTCTTTCAACTTTTCCATTTTCTCCTTTCACCAAAGACATTCATTCAAGCACATGTTTTCCATTTTGTCTTTTATCCCCCACTAGATATAGGAATCAAAAAGCTCAAAAAGGCTAAGTGGTTAACATTGTAGTTTGCCAAGAAAATGAGGAATTAAACTCAAGGGGCTAACTACGGAAAATTACTTCGGTTTTGGGAAATTTTGGCTAAGTGACTCTTTTTAGAACAAGATGGCCTATATCACATCACATCATTTCACACAATCATGCTTTCAAACAAGAACTTGGGCAAGTTCTAGAATTACTAGCAATAACCTAGTCCACTCTCAAATGAACTAAACCGGATTACATGCTCGATTTAAGGCTCAATTCTCACCGGTTTATTCAATAGGACTCTCACATTCATCAAATGTTCCCAAACAACAACACATCATATATCCATGCTATCCAAGATCACAAATATGAACACAATCATGAAACTATATCCAACATCAATCATGCTTACATTCAAAGCAAATAAACATCATCACAACTACCCAACAATGGATTCCAATGACTATCCATGCTCACATTTCACCAAATATCCACTACCCAACACATAATCAAGAACCAACTTAAACAATCTAAGCATGTGAAAGTCAAGTGTGCGCCGGTGCAAAATGTGACACAAGTAGAATGACGAACCGGTGCAAGGGTAACAACTAGTAGAAAAATAAAAGAAAAATAACTCCCCCAAACTTAGAATTTTACTATGTAAAAATTCTAAGTTTGGGGCTACAAGTTGTTACCTCCCTCCTTGCACATCCAATGCTCTTCAAAGATCACCATTGCATCACTTGCTTTCTTTCTCCAAAGTTGGCCTTGCTTCTTCTTCATTCTCCAAAACAAGGTATCCACAATTCTCCTCATCCATACCTACAAAATAAACCAAGCTATCAACACTACTAAAGCAATAAAATCAAGAAAGCGATAAAACCTTGGGTTGCCTCCCAAGAAGCGCTATTTTTAACGTCCTATGCCGGACGGTTCTCTCTACTTTCAAGCCTCATCCAAGCGGAGTGACTCCACTCTTCGAATTTGCTCATTTCCAAAGTAATGCTTCACTCTTTGACCATTAACCACAAAGGTTCTTCCATCTTTATCACAAATCTCTACATTTCCCATGGGTGTTACATTCTTTATCACAAATGGCCCCGACCACTTTGACTTCAACTTACCTGGAAATAACTTCAACCTTGAGTTGAACAATAAGACTTGTTCTCCCACTTGGAACTCCCTCTTTTCAATCATCTTGTCATGAAACCTCTTGGCTCTCTCTTTGTGAATCTTAGAATTCTCAAAGGCTCCATTCCTAAACTCATCAAGCTCATTAAGCATCATCTTTCTTCTTTCTCCGGATGCCTTAAGATCAAGATTCAACTCGTTAATAGCCCAACGAGTTCTCAACTCCACTTCCACGGGTAGATGACAAGATTTTCCATACACAAGTTGGTAAGGAGATGTGCCCAAAGGTGTCTTGTAGGCGGTTCGATATGCCCAAAGAGCATCATCCAACTTGATGGCCCAATCCTTCCTCTTCAATCCAACGGTTTTCTCCAAGATTTGCTTCACTTCTCGATTAGCAAGCTCCGTTTGTCCATTTGCTTGAGGGTGATATGGTGTGGTCACCCTATGCTTCACTCCATACTTTGCTAAGAGTTGATCTAGCCATCGGTTGCAAAAGTGTGAACCACCATCACTCACTAGTGCTCTTGGAGTGCCAAAACGAGTGAAAATGTTTTTTCTCAAAAAGTTGAGGACCACCTTGGCATCATTTGTAGTGGTTGGAATGGCCTCAATCCACCTAGAGACATAATCAATGGCCAAAAGGATGTATGAAAATCCATGAGAATTGGGGAATGGCCCCATAAAGTCTATCCCCCACAAACGCTTCACAATCCCTAAAGATGGATGGCCAATAAAAACCACTTTGAAGAACTTTACGGGCCGTCCGATTTGCCCCAAAGTGACCTCCATAAGGAGATGAATGGCACTCCACAATCACTTTTTCCCACTCATCTTCCCCTAAACACCTCCTCATGATCATATCCGAACACCATCTATAAAGAAATGGATCCTCCCAAACATAGAACTTGACATCATGATAAAACTTCTTCTTTTGATGGAATGAGAGGTTTGGTGGTGGTGTTCCGGTGGCTATGTAGTTCACAAAGTCGGCGAACCATGGACATGCTTCCTTGATGGCAAGGAGTTGTTCATCGGGAAACCACTCCTTGATAGGGACTTGGATGTCTTTTTCTTCCACATTCTCAAGTCTTGAGAGATGATCTGCCACCACATTTTCACATCCTTTCCTATCCCTTATCTCTACATCAAATTCTTGCAATAGGAGCACCCATCTTATCAACCTCGGTTTAGCCTCCTTCTTCTCAACCAAGTACTTCAAGGCCGTGTGATCCGTATACACAATAGTTTTTGCTCCAACCAAGTAGGCTCTAAACTTGTCGAAACTATACACTACGGCTAGCATCTCCTTCTCCGTTGTGGTGTAGTTCCTTTGAGCCGGATTCAATGTTTTGCTCGCATAGTATATCACACGGGAAAGTTTATCTCTCTTTTGGCCCAAAGCCACTCCAATGGCATAGTCGCTAGCATCACACATGATCTCAAATGGTTGGCTCCAATCGGGTATCACCAACACCGGGGCTTTAATCAAGGCCTCCTTCAAAATCTCAAACGACCTCACACATTCTTCACTAAAAATGAAGGTGGCTCCCTTTTCCAATAATGCACACATAGGCTTGGCTATCTTTGAGAAGTCTTTGATGAATCTCCTATAGAAACCGGCATGTCCAAGAAAGCTCCTAACCGCCTTCTCATTTGTTGGTGGGGGTAACCTCTCAATAGCCACAATCTTAGCTCTATCAACCTCAAGCTCTTTTGCCGAAACCTTATGTCCAAGCACAATCCCTTCCTTCACCATGAAGTGGCATTTTTCCCAATTAAGCACCAAGTTGGTATCTACACATCTTTGTAAAACACAAGAAAGGTTACGTAGACATGTATCAAAGCAATAACCAAACACGGAAAAATCATCCATGAATACTTCCATTATGCTTTCAATCATACCATGAAAAATAGCCATCATGCATCGTTGGAAGGTGGCGGGAGCATTACATAATCCGAATGGCATTTTTCTAAAAGCAAAAGTACCATAGGGGCAAGTAAAAGTTGATTTCTCTTGGTCCTTAGGATCAATCAAAATTTGATTGTAACCCGAGTAACCATCGAGAAAACAATAATACTCGTATCCCGCCATCCTATCCAACATTTGATCAATAAAAGGCAAAGGGAAGTGATCTTTCCTAGTGGCACTATTCAATGCACGATAGTCAATACATACTCTCCATCCCACGGGGATCCTAGAAGCAATTACCTCTAAGGTATCGGTTGTAACAATGGTCATACCCCCTTTCTTAGGTACCACTTGTGTTGGGCTTACCCACTCACTATCACTTATGGGAAAAATTATATCATTATCCAACCACTTCAACACTTCTTTTCTTACAACATCTTGCATAATGGGGTTCAATCTTCTTTGACCTTGGGCTTTAGGCTTAATAGACTCATCTAGTCTAATTTTATGCATGCAAATATGAGCCGGTATACCCTTCAAATCCGAAATATCCCACCCAATAGCCGATTTATAAGTTCTAAGCACCCTAAGCAATTTTTCTAACTCAAGCTCATGCAAGTGTGAAGAAACAATAACCGGAAAGAGTTCACCTTGTTCAAGATAAGCATATCTCAGGTGCTCCGGAAGTGGTTTCAAGTCGAGCTTCTTCCCCTTCTCTTGAGCTTTTGGTTTCTCCTTAGCTTCCTCCTTTGGTGCTTCCAATGAGTAACATGAGGGCCAAGTGTCAAGATTTTTGTGAGGAAATCTTTGACACTCTTCAAGTAAAACCCCCCCAAACTTGGCTTCTTGTCGTATCTCCTTGAATTTTTCCTCCTTCTTGAGTGGAAGTTCCTTCAAATCATCAAGAGAAGACATGTATTCAAACAATTCTACATCATTAAGTTCATCAAAATTGAAATCACAAGGAAAAGAAGAGAGTGAGTTAAGAGAGTTTCTTATGCAAAGGTCAAGTGGATCCTTTGAGTTGCTCTTTTCCATGTGCATATCCACACAAGCTTGCACGTGGTTGATCATGTTGCACTCATAGACCTCATCTTTGTCATCTCTAAACTTGATGGCCTTGTAGATGTTGAACAACACTTTCTCGTTGTTCACTTGAAGTTCCAACTCCCCTTTCCTCACATTAATAATTGCTCCACCGGTTGCCAAAAATGGCCTTCCCAAGATGAGTGGAATATACTTATCCTCCTCCATATCTAATACCACAAAATCCACCGGGAAAATGAACTTATCGATCTTCACCAACACATCTTCTACTATACCCAAGGGGTATGTCATGGATCGATCCGCCAATTGAAGGCTCATAGTAGTTGGTGTAAGCTTCCCCAAACCAAGTGACTTAAATATGGACAAAGGCATAAGATTAATGCTAGCTCCCAAATCACACAAAGCTTTAAATGTACCTCCATCTCCAATAACACATGGCAAGGTGAAAGATCCGGGATCTCTAAGCTTTTGAGGTAGCTTTGCTTGAATGATTGAGCTACATTCTTCGGTCAAATGCACCGTCTCATATTCCACCATCTTTCTCTTGTTGGACATGATTTCTTTCAAGAACTTAGAGTAGTGGGGCATTTGTTCTAGAGCTTCGGCAAAGGGGATGTTGATGTGGATCTTCTTGAACATCTCCACAAATTTAGCAAATTTGTTGTCCAAGCCCTTCTTCTTCAACCTTTGAGGGTATGGAAGGGGTACCACACTCTTGCCTTTGTCTTGAGAAGGGATTGCCTCCTCACTCTTTTTCTCCTCTACTTTCTCTTCTTCCCTCACTATCTCCTCTTGCCCTTCTTTCTCTTGTCCATCTTCTTTGTCTACACAATCGGGTGCCGTTACCATTTCCTCCTCTTGTGGCATCTTTGGCCCATCGTAGCTCGTCCCACTTCTTAGCTTAATAGCTTTGCAATGTTCCTTGGGGTTGAGCTCCGTGTTTGAAGGAAATTGCCCCGGAGTGTGTTGACTACCGACGACATCGGAGAGTTGGCTCATTTGCTTTTCCATGGCTTTCATGTTGTTTGCCATATTCTTGATCATTTCTCCTTGCTCATCAAATCTTTGCCGAGTTATGTTTGCATTCTCTCTAGTCTCTCTCATGAATTTTGTGGTTTCTCCCATAAAAGTGCAAAACATATCCTCCATTGATGGCTTTGGTGAAGGCTCCACAATAGCTCCATCTCTCACGTTGAAATTTGGAGGTGGGATGATTGCATTCCTTGTGTTGGCATAGGAGAAATTCTCATGTTGCCTCAATCCGGGATGGTATTGATTCGGGTTAGGAGGATTTTGCCTTTCATTCCAACCTCTTTCTCGGAATTGACGGTCCCTTTGATTGTTCATATAATGGGCCTCTTCATATTGTTCATCACTAGGTCCCATTAATGACTTGGCCGCCATCATCGAAGTTAGCTTGTCCATTTTGTTGGACAATGTAGCAAAATCATCCGACTCCTTCGTGGAAGCAACTTTCCGGGCTTGCCTTCTCTCGGATGGCCATTGATGTCCGTTCTTTGCCATCTCCTCTAGAAGCACATATCCTTCATCCGTCGTTTTTCCTAGCAAAGAACCTCCACCGGCCGAGGCATCCACCATTCCTCTCGTTCGATGGTCCATCCCATTATAAAAGTAGCAAATCAATTGGTCTCTTGAGAAACCATGTTGAGGGCAACTCCTTATCAAGTCTTTAAAACGCTCCCAAGCCTCGGCTAACGACTCATCATCATCTTGCATAAATGAGGAGATCTCCCCACGTATCTTGATGGTCTTGCTTGGAGGGAAGTACTTCATAAGGAAGGCATCAACAAGGTCGGCCCAATTCTCAATGGTTCTTAGATCAAGGGACATGTACCATTGCTTTGCCCGATCACGGAGGGAGAATGGGAACAATTGGAGCCGGATGTAGTCTTGAGGGACACGATTGATCTTAACCGTTCCACTTATCTCTAAGAATTGGGATAAATGGAGGTTAGGATCCTCCTTTGACAACCCTCCAAATTGGTTGTTTTGCACCATCATGATTAAGGCCGGTTTGAGCTCAAAGTTATGAGCGTCAATGGGTTCCCTACCCACTCCTCCGTATGGTCTTGGGATGGGACGGAAGTGATCTCTCAAGACTCTTTGATTCCCATTGTCCTCCCGTTGCTCTCCATCTCTTTCAATATTGACATTCCCTTCCATCCTCCGGTTGAGGTTATCTCTTATGCCTCCTTGTGGTCGATTACCACCATTCCCGTTAGGCTCTACTATGCCTCCAACATCCTCTTGGTTCCTTTCTTCTTCCACTATTGGATTCTCTCTTCTATTCATAGCTTCCAATTCAATCCGTCTTCTTTCGGCGTTTTGTCTTCGACAACTAGCTTCAATTTCCGGGTCTAGAGGTAGCACTTCTTGTTGATTCCTCCTAGATCGGGTGATCATATGCCATGTCTAGACAAAAGTTCAAACGAAGTAAGAATCACAAGTGAAATCAGAGTAAAACAAACAAATATTTTTGGATTTTTGAGAAATAAGGAAAGCAAGTAAAATGTCTAAACTAAAACTCTTCTAGCCTACACTCTAGAGCTATACAAACCTCCCCGGCAGCGGCGCCATAAACTTGATACACGTGTTATGCAACACTAAAATAAACAACCGCAAGTGTACGGTGTCTATCGTAGCGTGATAAGCACGAGGTCGATCCCACAAGGAGGTTAAAGCATAAAAGGGTAGTTTGCTAGTTGAATTCTAAATAGACGCGATCGATAATTTGAAGGGTGTGAATTACTCTAATATTACCTAACAAGTGTCACAAATAAGTAATAAAGAGCAACGACAAAATCGACCAATTACCAAACAAACAAGTAAAACGAAAGTAAAATGAGTGAATATGCAAAGAGAGAAGGTGGGTTCCAAGGCAATTGTAGTTCTTAGATATCCGTTTACGAATGTTATCTCGTCTAAAGGGCCATTAAGTTTATCTCGTATAAGGTGATCACACAAGAAGAATTAATTAATCTCTCGATCTAATTAACCAAAGGCGCAATGTAACATAAGTTCGTATCCCTACCTCACAAACGTTGCATCGCCTAAAATAACTCCTAAGATCATTCAAGTCCCTCTCCGATAATTAATCCTCTCCCGAGCTCATAATAATACCGGGTTGCACATTCGCATACGATTAAATGGAATAAATCTCCCGATCTTACCCCAATTAACAATAAATTAAGCAAATCATCATGGCCAATAACAACATGCTTTACAATGAATAATTGAATATGCAAATACGAGATAAACACCAATTAAAGCAAGAAATTACTCATAAACATCAATCCAAGTCTTACAATGCCTTAGAACCACAAATGTGTTTAGCTACTCAAATACATAATCAAATCACAAATTCCAAATGAAATAACTAAGTAAAAAGGAAAAGAAAGAGAAAGCTTAGTCTAGGATGTGGTAGGGAATGAAATTCCCAAGCTAATGCCTCTTGTCTTGCATGATTTAGTGGAGAAATGAAGAAGATATGGCCAAAACCTCCAAGTGTGTGTTAGTGTGTGAAGGAATTCTTGAGAGAGGGGTAAGATGATGTGAAGTTTAAGAAAAGGGGTATTTATAGTGTTGGGGTAGGGTTTAAGTGGGATATTTGCAAGTGAGTCCCTCAAAATTGGAGAAATTTCAAGTTTGGCACCGAGATTGGGTCGGCCCGGCCGAGTGGGGAAGTGGCTCGGCCGGGCGGAGGAGTTGGTCAAGCAAAACAAAAACAGAGTGTGAGTCGCCCGGCCGGGCGGATGAAGTGGCCCGGCCGGGCCAATAGTTCGTAAATTGGGGCTTGACTTGAGGTGCTTGGCCGCCCGGCCGGGCGAGTGGTGCCGCCTGGCCGGGCGAGTGGTGCCGCCTGGCCGGGCCATAACTTCGTATTTGCCCAAGAAATTGACCTTGATCGCCCGGCCGGGCGAGTGGTGCCGCCTGGCCGGGCCAAACTTTCGTATCTTGCCTACAATTTTGAAGTGCTCAGCCGCCCGGCCGGGCGAGTGATGCCGCTCGGCCGGGCCAAACTTTCGAATTGGCCTTATCTCTCGTTTTCGTCCCCCAACTTCGTCCCTCCGTTTCTTGAGCTTCCGACCTCCGATCGACTCGATTCTTTTGCCTATTCCACTCCATTTTTCGAGCCGGATCCAATGGTGCGCTCCTCTTTTCGTTCTGATCACTTGTGGTATGTGTTTTGCTCCAATTTCCATCGGTTTACCTATAAAATCAACAAAACACAACCTTTCCCTCATTTTGGCTTAAACAATCATATCCAATGCAAAAATCAATGAAATCCACATCAAAGTATGCTTCACATGTGCTTATAAAATGTGTAAATTCCACCCGAATCAGGCGCCCCTCACTAGGCACCCACACACCCGGGTTCGAGTCTCAGCAAGGCCGAAATGTTGGCCAATTTATTCCAAAATGCTACAGTGTCGGAGCGGGTCGGGGAATTTGTGGGGCCGGGTCGAGGCCCCCGGTCCCACCCATATTTTTTTTTAATTATTTTGTTTTACCGACGGAATTTCCGTCACTATAAAGGCGACGGAAATTCCGTCGGTATATTCCGTCACTATATTGCATTCGAAATAAATTTTATCAAAATTAATTCCACCGGAATTCCGTCGGTATTACCGACGGAATTTCCACGGACTATCCGACGGCATTTGCCGACGGAATTTTCTGACGGAATTTCCGACGGTTTTGCCGACGGAATATCCGATGGAAATTCTGATGGAATTTCTGACGGAAATTAATTTCTTTTTTAATTATTTTAATTAATTTTTACCAACGGAATTACCGACGGAATATTGACCCGGTTTTTAAACGGGTTGTCCGGATTACCGATGGACTATTTCCGTCGGAAAACATGACTGAAAATATCCGTCACTATTTCCGTCGGTAGTGGTGACGGAATTAAAAAATACGTTGGCAAAAAATACCGACGACATAAATGGAGACGGACAAAATTCCGTCGGTATTTCCGTCAGCAAGCACACCGGCCGACGGAAATTCCGTCGGTAAATCCGTCTCTAAAACGCGTGTTTTTTGTAGTGGACTGGGCTAAAAAAATATAGGCACAAAAAACAAGGCCGATTTGGCCCGATGGCCTCATGTCGATTTAGCCTGATCATTTTCTTTTATAAACACGGTTTCAATATTTCTTGTGTTGCATGGCAATGTCATTATGTTTATAACTGTTTGTGCATTCTGGTATATTAGTAATGTGTATTATTAATTAGAAAATAATATTTATATGTATAATTTTTGCAAGAAATATTTTTTAAAAAAGATGACAAATTTACAAATGGTCATGTAATAAATTTGAATTTTCATCGGATTTTGCCACCTAATCGGATTTTCTGGCAAATAGTTACAAATTGACAACTAGCACATTAAAAAAAACTCCTCACATCTCAATCATACTCCACGTCAGCTCATTTTGAGGGGAAATCAATACAGAATATGAAGTTCTTCTTCCTCAGTTCTTCAAAACAATTAATCTTTCACACATTCAATAATAATTTGAAAGCACGGATTTTACACGCAAAGGTATGATATAAATTGTTCTCAATTATATCACTCTATGTATTGCAATTAAGGTTCACTTTTCACTAATTTGGGAGAGATGGTTATGGTTTTTCTTTCTTTCGTGAATTTTCCACTCCAAAATAAATTATGCGACGGATGGTGCGTAAAAAATGCAGATAATTTTGTCACGTGAAACACATGTGTTCCATTCAAGCAAGTACTACTGGAATTAGACTAAAAAGACTAAAGTTGGACTAAAAGAAATAAAACTGAGATTAAAAGGACTAAAATTGGACTAAAAGGACTAGAATTGAGAGTAAAATTAAAACTAAAAAGACTAAATTTGATATAGTAAAAAGGGAACCTTTTGCGGATTCGGGCAATATTTTAGACTATGCTCCTATTTTTTAGGCCCTACCAGGTTATGGGCCAGCTCGAGCTAGACTCATGAACATCACTTGGCCCAATGGGCTGGGCTAGGCAGGTGGCCCAATTTGCCAGCTATTTATATCATCGATCTACCTACCCTCTCTCTCGCACTCTTAATCTCTCTAGCACCACCCACCGCCCACTACCCACTTCCCACCGCCCACCACCTCCCTCAAATTTTCCGTTTCCGTCTTCCGTAGATTTGAAGATCTACACAAAAGATTGGGGTAAGTTTATTTGCTGCTTTGAAGATCAATTTTTATTTTCGGATTTGCGGATCTTTAATCTTAATTATCGAACTTATTTGCAGATCTACGTTTTTCCGTATATGGTTGTATGTAAACATGATTTTTTAATTGAATTTACTTTTTTTTCCAGATCTATGTTTAGTCGTAGCTGATTTATTTGAATCGGGTTTGTAATTCACTATTTGTTTCCTCTCTTTTTTCGAATTGGATTTTTTTTGAAAAGATAAACAATTTTCGGAAACTTTTCCAAAAAAAAAAAAAAATCTTTTAAAAATCCCTTATGATACACAAGATCCGGCTCGGTTATTGATAGAGTGAATAGATCTGCCATTTCTTGAAATCTCTCTTCTGATTCAAAATCGTGGTGGATACCCGAAATCAAGACTAGGCATTTTTTATGATTTGACGAAAGGGATAAAAAACCATTACTCTTTCGACACAAGAAATGGGTGTAGATAAAAAATTCCTTTTCTTGTGTCGAAGACTTGGAAGACAAATAAAAAATGAAATCCGACCCCCTTTTTTTTCTCTCTTAGATAATTCTTTCTAAAATTTGGCATTTTTTGTACAAAATTTATTTTTATAATTTTATTTAAATTAATATACATGAATAATATATTTTTTTGTGTAATTTTTCTTTTCTAAACTTATTTATTGTTTCTTTTTGGTTCGGTTCAATTTTTAGTCTTCAATAGCTGAACCGACATAGCATGAGGTTTGTATTTATTGGTTAATCTGAAAACGATATTTGTTTTTGGAGATGCACGTAGCAGCATTTTTTTTTTTTACTAAAGACATATTTGGGTCAGTTTTGGTGCAGGGTTTGCTGTGCAAAATTAGGAGGAATAATTTTTCACTACTGATTTTCAGGTAACCTTGCAATATTTTTATATAGGAGGAATATTATATTTTTTAAGACCCGAAACTTAGTGGGGTGGCTAATTAAGGACCTGACTTTACAGGCTAGTAATTTAAGGATGATAACTTTTAAATGGAGAAAATCGCACTTTTGGCCCCACCAACCACGGCCCCTCATGGTTGGTCCCAACACATACTCTAAATTTTAATCCCTAAAGTAAATTTTTTTTTATACATTTGGTCCCAAGACCATTAAATGTTGACGAAAGAGTCACGTGCATTTCACGTGGTTGTTAGTCATTTATTATTGCATTAAAGTTTTTAATTTAAAAAAATTGATTAAATTTTTTTTATAAAATGTGTAAAATTAACAAAAAAAATCTAAAATACGTAAATGATAAATTAAAAAAATATGAAATTGTACAAATTCTAAAAAAAATTATAAAAATGTGATTAATAAAAAACTGAAAAATTCTATAAACTAAAAATCTCATTAGAATTTTAAAAAAAAAGCCCAAACTAACATATTCACTTTAAAAAAAAATTGTAAAAAAAGAAAAAGAAAATTCAAAAAATATTATTTAAAAGAATTAAAAAAAAATTGATTATGTGGACTCCAATGGAAATTCAAATTTATCACCAGACATGACTAAAAAATTAGACTAAAGTTGAACTAAAAGGATCCAAATTGAAATGTAAAAAGTTACATGGCCTTTTGTGGATTCAAACAATGTTACAGGACTATTAGTGAATTATTTGTGTATCGTGTATGCATGTATATAACAATTAGTGTATTTATAAAAACTGTAAGTGTAAATATCAAGTTATTTAAATAAAAAATGGGGATTCGGTTTAAATTTTCAAATTAAAAAATCCAAAATAATTGAACTGATATTTGAATATACATTTAAAAACATGGTTTTAATATTATGATTAATGATGATTGGTGAGGTTGAGTAGTTTTGGTTTTTAAACTTAAATATTATTGTGTTTTTAATTCAATCGTGACTTTGAAGTGTGAACTTATGAGTTGCTTATAATTCTATTTGAACTTGTTGTGCACGGTAATGTCATTATGGTTATAACTGTTTGTGGATTCTATATAGTTAGTATATTAGTAATGTATATTGTTAATTAGAAAATAATATTTATATATATAATTTTTGCAAGAAATATTTTATAAAAAAGAAAGACAAATCCACAAATGGTCATGTAATAAATTTGAATTTTCATCGGATTTTTCCACCTAATCGAATTTTCTGGCAAATAGCTACAAATTGACAACTAACACATTATATAAAAAAAACACCTCAATCTCAATCATACTCCAAGTCAGCTCATTTTGAGGGGAAATAAATACAGAAGATGGAGTTCTTCTTCCTCAGTTCATCAAAACAACTTTTCTTTCACACATTCAATAGTAATTTGAAAGCACGAATTTTACACGCAAAGGTATGATATATATTGTTCTCAATTATATCACTCTATGTAGTGCAATTTAGGTTCTTCACATTTTCACTTATCGATTTGGGAGAGATAGTTATGGTTTTTCTTTCTTTCGTGTGGTCACTCACTCTGTTGTGAATTTTCCACTCCAAAACAGATTAATTATGTGACGGAGGATGCGTAAAAAATGCCAAAAAATTTGTCACGTGAAACGCACGTGTTCTATTCTAGCAAAGTAGGACTGGGATTAATCTAAAAAGACTAAAGTTGGACTAAACTAATAAAAACTGGGATTAAAAAGACTAAAAGGACTAGAATTGAGAGTAAAAGGATCAAAATTAAACTAAAAATACTAAATTTAATAAAGTAAAAGATTAGGGGACCTTTTGCAGATTCGGGCAATATTTTAGGATCATTTGTGATTTTTTTAAAACAAAATCAAGTCATGCGTTAGGTCCGTGCTCCTATTTTTTAGGCCCTACTAGGTTATAGGCTAGCTCGACCTAGTCCATGAACATCGCATAGCAAAATGGGTTGGGTTAGGTCGGTGGCCCGATTTGCCAGCTATTTATATCTTATCGATCTACCTACTCTCTCTCTACCTATCTCTCTAGCACCACCCACCGCCTCCATCAAATTTTCCGTTTCCGTCTTCCGCAGATCTGCTTTTTTGAGTATATGGTGTTATGCAAACTTAATTTTTTAATTGAATTTACTTTTTTTCCAGATCTACTTTTATTCGTAGCTGATTTATTTGAATCGCATTTGTAATTCACTATTTGTTTCCTCTCTTTTTCCGAATTGGATTTTTTGAAAAAATGTACAATTTTCGGAAACTTTTCCAAAAAAAAAAAAATCTCTTTTAAAAAAAATGAAATCCGACCTTTTTCTCTCTTAGATAATTCTTTCTAAAATCTGGCTTTTTTTTTATGAAATTTATTTTAAAATTTTTATTTAAATTAATATACATGAATAATATATTATTTTTATGTGTAATTTTTCTTGTCAAAACTTATTTACTGTTTCTTTTCTTTTCGGTTCGATTTTTAGTTTTTGATAGCCGAACCGATGTTCACCCATGCTCTCTCTACACATAGTTATGGTTTGCATTCGTGGATCCACGTGTAGCAGCATTTTATTTTATTTCTTTACTAAGACATATTTGGTTCAGTTTTGGTGCAGGTTTTGCTGTGCAAAATTAGGAGGAATTTTTTTTTAACTACTGATTTTCAGGTAACCTTGCAATATTTTCATATAGGAGGAAAGATTTTTTTTTAAAGACCCGAAACTTAGTGGGGTGTTTAATTGAGGACCTGACTTTAATTCAAGGATAATAACTTTTAAATAGAGATAATTGTACTTTTGGTCCCACCAATCACGGCCCCTCATGGTTATTGTCCCAGCACTATGATTTTTAATCTCAAAAGTTAAACAAATGATACATTTGGTCCCAAAATAAAAAAAACTACATTTGGTCCCAAGTCCATTAAATGTTGACGCAAATAGGCACATGTATTTCACGTGGTCGTTAGTCATTTATTTCTGCATTAAAATTAAAAAATTAAAAAAATGATTAAAAATTAAAATTATAAAGTGTGTAATATTAAAAATTAAAAAATTCTAAAAATAAAAAAAAAATTTAATGTGTAAATAATAAATTCTAAAAATATGAAACTGTACAAATTCTTAAAAAAATTATAAAAATCTGATTAATAAAAATTTAAAATTCTAAAAATCTCATTAGAATTAAAAATCTCATTCAAAAAAAAAAAATCTAAAACTTATACTCCCTCTATCCAATTTCATTGTTCTCAATTTCATTTTTTGGTTGCCCAATCTATAAATAACACTATTCACATTGTTAATTATATCCAACCTTCAATCATCACCTTATTCATAAACAATAGCTTTATTTGCAAATGGACCTCGCAATAGCTCATCATACCTGCAATATATCTACTTTGTAATAAACTAAATTAATATTCATTAAAATTCGTGCACGCACGAAAGAAATTAACAATTATAAAATGTGCCAGGATAAAAGTTAAAAAAATTAAAAAAAAAATAAAAAATCTCATTAAAAATAAAAGCTTTTATTGGGGATGAGTCAGAATCAGGTTAGATTATAATTTTTTTATTTACACATATTTCAGTTTTGTGATGATATTTTTAGAAATTTAATTAGATTTTTAGAATTTTTAAATTCTGTTTCCAGATTTTTAGAATTGTTGAATTTTATTTTTGGTTTTTAGATTATTTATATTTTTAATTTTAATGTGTTTTTCTGATTTTTAATAGATGCTAAAATGAAAAAAAAAAAATTGGGACAAATCCGCTAACGATTGACTAATCTTAGGACTACTTTTGTCATTTTTTTTTATTTTGGGATCAAAACCATGAGGGGCTGTGGTTGGTGCACCAAACGTGCGGTTTTCTCCTTTTAATAGTAGTGAATTGTGGCCCAATCAACTCGAATGAACCCAAGTCGGGCTCGATTTAACCAAAATAAAAATCCCTACATATCGTCTTATCATTCATTACATTCGCGACAATAGTTTTCATATTTATTTTGTTTTATTGCTCAAATTTTCATATTAGATATGGAAGAGCCAATTATAAGCAGTGAACAGCTGGTGGATCGACTCAGTGAGTTACCCGAGGATTTAATCCACCTCATTTTCTCATTCTTGCCAATGAGAGACGTAGTTGCCACAACACTTCTGTCCAAGATGTGGAATGACTTGTGGATAACTGTTCCGTACCTGAACTTCTGTGTCGATGTGAGCCGCGACGACAGGGATGATGAAGCCTTTGTCAACAATGTGCTAATGCTGTGGGAAGGTGCCAGGATTCTGAAATTCGAAGTTTGTTTCAACCCCCATTTTAGCATAACGTCGGCTGGTGATTTGGATTCGTGGGTTAATTTCGCTCTCGAAAGAGATGTGGAGGACTTGAGCATAGACTTGAGCTACGACATAATGCAGTCGTACTGGTACCTGATGGACTGTGAGAAAGACGTGTACTGGGTTCCGCAGTTCTTGTACTCGTGTTCTTCGTTAAGAAAATTACGACTTGTGGGTTGTAATCTTGGAGATGATGGATATCCATGGTGGGATAAACTTGAGAGTTTAGTCATTGAAGGGTATTACTTGAGTGACACGGCGATAAACTACATTCTGTTTGGTTGCCCTAGCTTGGAGGTGTTTGAGGTTTGCCTTTATGAAAGCTACGAGGATTTGAATTTGGTCTCGTCTTCGAGTTTAAAGGAAATCAAGATGGAGAAGCAAGTGTGTTCTGATGATACTTGCAACTATCCGGTGCTGAAAATGTGGTGTCCGAATCTTGCAACGATGAAGGTTTCGCGGGGGGTGTATTATATGGACGATAAAGAGAAGGATTTGGCCCTTCGTTCATGGTTCATGTAGTGTGTTAAGTTTAATTTCTTCTCAATATCTACATATGTATCATGTGTAGAGAATAAATGATGTGTAATGAATATTCCCTTATCATACTTGTCTTGTGTTTGGATTCACCCTTTGTGCCTTCAACATATGGATTCCATGAGTTTAGTTCATCCTCTGTGCCTTCAACATATTTATTTATTTTAATTAAAATTTTAAATAATAAAAATAAAATGGTATTTTTAAGGATATAATTTTATTTATTATAATATTCTTCATTATTTTTCATAATTTTGAACTTATTTATATTTTAAATATATATATATATATATATATATATATATATATATATATATATATATATATGCTGAACATTGGCAAGAAGCCCAAATTCATTTCAAATGTGAGAGCTGCACAGGTGCATTTCTGGCAATTAAAAAAGAAATAGACAAATTGTACACACTCCTTGCAGTGCTCGTGCGATATTCGAAACCTATCTCTAGTTCAACATTTCATTTCAAGAAATCGACAAAACCTAATATTGAAAGAATACATAAAGTAAAGGTTTTCTTGTATTTTTTTGGGTGAAAACCACATGTTGCTTATGCGCTTCTTGTGAATTGAGTTCGATTTCCGTTCAATTTGAGTGCATTTTTTAGGGGTAGAAGTAGGTTTCGTTTTTTTTTTGTGGGTGAGAGTTTGTTTAATCCGATATTAGACTTTTGGATATGATTTAATGCGCGCGTGACTTTCAAGCAATTTTCATTCGTTAAAACAGACGGAAATTTACTGTGGGACTAAAAGTACATGAAAAATGATCGAAAGTTATTTGACCTCATTCTTATATGACCAAAAGTGCAATTTTCCCCATCTCAATCATACACATCAGCTCATTTAGAAGAGAAATAAATACAGAAGAAGAAGTTCGTCTTCCTCAGTTTTTAATGAAAAAATTTTATTTCACCAATTAGCAATGAACTGGTGGGTCGACTCAGTGAGTTACCCGAGGATTTAATCCACCTCATTTTCTCATTCTTGACAATGAGAGACGTTGTTGCCACAACACTTCTGTTCCCTACCTTAACCGTGCATTAATGATGTAGGAAGGTACCAGGATGATTGGATTAAATTCTATATAAATTAATATATATGAGTAATATATAATTTTTAGAAGAGAAATAAATACAGAAGATGAAGTTCGTCTTCCTCAGTTCTTAAAAGGCAATTTTTTATTCACTCATTCAATAGTAATTTGCAAGCACGGATTTTACACGCAAATATATGATATATATATTGTTCTCAATTATACCACTCTTTGTAGTGCGATTAAGGTTCTTCACATTTTCATTTATTTGGGGGAGATTGTTATGGTTTTTGTTTATTTCGTTCGTGTATTGACCCGCCCCATTGTGGTTGTCCACTCCAAAACCGATTATGTGGCGGATGATGCGTAAAAAATGCCAAAAAAATTGTCACGTGAAACGCACGTGTTATATTCTAGCAAGTAGGCTAGGACTGAAAATTTTTTCCAGGTCTACTTTTAGTCGTAAATAATTTTTTCGAATCGAGTTTGTAATTCACTATTTAATTCTATTTTCGAATCAAATTTGCTGAAATTTTTTACAATTTTAGAAAACTTTCCCAAAATTTTGTCCCTTTTCAAAAAACATTATCTTCGGCAACAAATCCACTCATCCCTAGGTAATGCAAGGGAGGCCATCGAAAAGCTACTGAACATCGTGAAATTTTTTGGCATTAGAATACCTATTCCGCCCATTTCGTCAAGATAAACAGGACGTATTCTATCATAAGTTGTTCCGGCCAAGAAAAAAAGCTCCGCGCCAATAAATCCATGAGATTATTTGTCACTCCAAAACAGATTATGTGGCGGATGATGCGTAAAAAATGCCAAAAATTTTGTCACGTAAACGCACGTGTTCTATTCTAGCAAGTAGGACTGAATTTTTTTTCCAAGTCTACTTTTAGTCGTAAATAATTTTTTTGAATCGGGTTTGTAATTTAGTATTTGTTTCCTTTATTTTCGAATCAAATTTGCTGAAATTTTTTACAATTTTAGAAAACTTTTCAAAAATTTTGTCCCTTTTCAAAAAACATTGTCTTCGGCAACAAATCCACTCATGCCTAGGTAATGCAAGGGATGCCATCGAAAAGCTATTGAACATCGTGAATATTTTTGGCATTAGAATACCTATTCCGTCCATTTCGTCAAGATAAACAGGAGGTATTCTATCATAAGTGGTTCCGGCCAAGAAAAAAAGCGCCGCACATATAAATCCATGAGAGATTATTTCACTCCAAAACATATTATGTGGCCACTACAAGAAAACTGCAATTTAGCCGTGAAAAAAATTTGTCGCTAATTCTAATATTTTCGTCGCTAACATGAGTTAGCGATGAAATAATTTTGTCACGGGATTTGTGGCTATACATCCGTCGCTAACGTGTTTGTGACAAAAAATTAATTTTGAGTTTCATCGCAAAATATTAGCGACGAAAATACGAGTTTCATCGCAAAATGTTTGCGACGAAAATAAAACATTTGTCGCAAACACGTTAGCGACGGGTGTATAGCAACAAATCCTGCAAAGAAATTATTTCATCGCTAAGTCACATTAGCGACGAAAATATTAAATCTAAGAATTTAGCGACGAAAATTTATATTTCGTTGCTAAAAGTTGATTTTAGCGATGAAATTTAAATTTGTCGCAAAATTTTCATCGCTATTCCCCTTGTTTCTTGTAGTGGGCGGATGATGCGTAAAAAATGCCAAAATTTTCTCACGTGAAACGCACGTGTTCTATTCTAGCAAGTAGGACTGAAATTTTTTCCAGGTCTACTTTTAGTCGTAAATAATTTTTTCGAATCGGGTTTGTAATTCACTATTTGTTATCTTTTTTTTTCGAATCATATTTGCTGATTTTTTTTTACAATTTCAGAAAACTTTCCGAAAATTGTCCCTTTTCAAAAAACATTGTCTTCGGCAACAAATCCACTCATGCCTAGGTAATGCAAGGGAGGCCATCGAAAAGCTATTGAATATCGTGAATATTTTTGGCATTAGAATACCTATTCCGCCCATTTCGTCAAGATAAACAAGGCGTATTCTATCATAAGTTGTTCCGGCCAAGAAAAAAAGCGTCGCGCCAATAAATTCATGAGAGATTATTTGTCACTCCAAAACAGATTATGTGGCGGATGATGCGTAAAAAATGCCAAAAATTTTTGTCACATGAAACGCACGTGTTCTATTCTAGCAAGTGGGACTGAAATTTTTTTCCAGGTCTACTTTTAGTCGTAAATAATTTTTTCGAATCGGGTTTGTAATGTGGAATGACTTGTGGACAACTGTTCCCTACCTTAATTTCTGTCTCGATGTGAGCTGCGACGACAGAGATGATGAAACCTATATCAACAATGTGCCAATGCTGTGGGAATGTGCCAGGATTCTAAAATTCGAAGTTTGTTTCAACCCCCATTTTAGCATAACATTTGTTGCTAATTTGGATTCGTGGGTAAATTTCGCTCTCGAAAGAGATGTGGAGGACTTGAGTATAGACTTGAGCTACGACATAATGCAGTCGTACTGGTACCTGATGGACTGTGAGAAAGACGTGTACTGGGTTCCGCAGTTCTTATACTCATGTTCGTCGTTAAGAAAATTACGACTTGTGGGTTGTAATCTTGGAGCTGATGGATATCCATGGTGGGATACACTTGAGAGTTTAGTCAATGAAGGGTATTACTTGAGTGACACAGCGATAAACTACATTCTGTTTGGTTGCCCTAGCTTGGAGGTGTTTGAGGTTTGCCTTTATGAAAGCTATGAGGATTTGAATTTGGTCTCGTCTTCGAGTTTAAAGGAAATCAAAATGGAGAAGCAAGTGTGTTCTGATGATACTTGCAACTATCCGGTGCTGAAAATGTGGTGTCCGAATCTTGCAACAATGAAGGTTTCGCGGGGGATGTATTATATGGACGATAAAGAGAAGGATTTGGCCCTTCGTTCATGGTTCATGTAGTGTGTTAAGTTTGGTTTCTTCTCAATATCTACATATGTATCATGTGTAGAGAATAAATGATGTGTAATAAATGGTGTGTAATGAATATTCCCTTATCATACTTGTCTTGTGTTTGGATTCACCCTTTGTGCCTTCAACATATTGATTCCATGGTTTAGTTCATCCTTTGTGCCTTCAACATATTTATTTATTTTTATTATAATTTTATATAATAATAATAATATGGTGTTTTTAAGGATATAATTTTATTTATTATAATTTTCTTCCTTATTTTTCATAATTTTGAATTTATATATATATATATATATATATATATATATATATATATATATATATATTTATATATGTTGAACATTGGGAAGAAACCCCAATTCATTTCACACGTGAGAGTCGCACGCGTGCATTTCTGGCAATTAAAAAAAATTGACAAAAAATGACTAAAATTGTACACACTCCTTGCATTGCTCGTGCGATATTCAAAACCTGTCTCTAGTTCAACATTTCATTTCAAGAAATCGACAAAACCTAATATTGATAAAATACACATAAAGTAAAGGTTTTCTTGTATTTTTTTGGGTGAAAGCCACATGTTGCTTGTACGCTTCTTGTGAATTGAGTTCGATTTCCGTTCAATTTGAGTGCATTTTTTAGGGGTAGAATTAGGTTTCGTTTTTTTATGGGTGAGAGTTTGTTTAATCCGATATTAGACTTTTGGATATGATTTAATGGGTGCGTGACTTTCAAGAATTTTTTATGCATTAAAACAGACGGAAATTTACTGTGGGACTAGAAGTGCATGAAAAAGGATAGAAAGTTATTTGACCTCATTCTTATAAGACCAAAAGTGCAATTTTCACCATCTAAATCATACACATCAGCTCATTTAGAAGAGAAATAAATACAGAAGAAGAAGTTCGTCTTCCTCAGTTTTAAAGACAATTTTTCTTTCACTCAATAGTTTTTTTTTTTTTTTTTGAAAAGAAAAACTTATATAGAGTGAATTGTGGAGCACCAGAGGTACTCTTAAAATTCAGTTACAAGGAGATGAATAAACGCCTGACCAGACTAAGGAGTAATGAAAAACCAGACCAAACTAATGAAATACCAGACCAGATTACTATCTAAATAATGACCACTTATGCACAGGCTTCTCTCGGGCTGGCACACCAGTCGTGAAATGTCGTCGCGCTAGAGCATACATTATGTTGACTGAGAATACTCCAGGCTTTTGCTCTTATTTCGTCAAACAGTTTTTCGGGTTTCGGCTCCTCATTTGAGAAGATCTTCTTATTCCTAGCGTTCCATACAAACCAAACCGTCAAGCACCAAATGCATTCCAAGATGAACATTTTGCGCTTGAATCCGGCAACACCACAGAATTGATGAAAGTGTGAGGTTATGCAATTCTGCTTCGGCGACCTATTGTCGAACCATGATAAGATCAGCCTCCAGATTTTATTTGCCATAACGCAGCCAACGAACAAGCTGGGGAGTTTCTTCGCTGACTCCACATAGAGCGCATCCTAAGTCGGCCCCAGTACCCAAAATTTTCCGCTTGCTAAGTTCACTTCGAGTGGCGATCCGACCCCGTAATACCTTCCAAGCCAACCCCGAATATTTTGGAGGTGTCATTTTATTCCAGATTAATTTAATTGCAGCTTGGGTCTCTACACTAAGTACCTGAGATTGCGCTGCCAACTCGAATCCGCTGTATGCTGTTTTGGGGCTGTATTTACCGTCAGCAGAAGCTTTCCAGCGCCAAGCATCCAAATCTGAAACCTGCAAGTTAAAATCCTCCAGTGATCTACCCAGCTGACCCACGAGCTGCTCTTCCCAGGAGTATAGAGGTCTTCTCCATTGAATATCCCAATACCATCTACCATTAACCCAATGACCCGATTCACCGATTCGTGCCTCCTTGCTGGCGCATAGTAAGAAAAGCCTTGGATACTGGTCTTTTAAGGCAGGTTCATCCGACCACCTATCTCGCCACAGAGACGTGTCATTACCGTTCCCTAGAATCCTGACCATGTTATTACTAAACCAAGAACATTGTGCATTTTCCAGGAACAAATTTCTAAACATATTCCACCAACTTGAAAACTGATTTCTGCTCGCCTGAATTTCTGGGGTACCTGCCAAATGAATATTGTACTTAGAGTCCAGAATTTTGACCCATAGTGCTTTGGGTTCCGTGTAGAGCCTCCACGCCCACCTGCCAAGAAGAGAAATGTTAAATAAATCGAGATTTCGAACTCCAAGTCCCCCGACTTGTTTAGGTTTTACAAATATCATTCCATGAGACCCATGTAATTTTTGTAGAGCACACACCACCCCCCCACAAAAAGTTACGTTGTAATCTAACTAACTCTCTCAAGGTTTGTTTAGGAATGCGATATAGAGATAGATAATAGATAGGCAGCGAAACGAGAACCGCATTGAGTAGTGTGATCCTTCCACCGAAAGAGATTTGTCGATCCTCCCACATCTTAATTCTGTTTTTCACCTTCATCACCACCCCTTTCCAAGCGTCTGTCCAATGATGGTTAATTCCCACCTGAATCCCGAGGAAATTCATAGGAATTAACCCCACACGGCATCCCAAGAACGCTGCCATTCCTTGCTGGACCTCCGAATCCACATTAAGGCCGAGGAGGCTGCACTTAGAAAAATTAATTTTCAGCCCAGATAATCTTTCAAAATTGATCAGCAAACACTTAAGAGCCCAGATATTTTTTGTAGTCGCTTCCCCCACCAAAATAGTGTCATCGGCATATTGGAGATGAGTTACCGAAATCTCCTTTCTCCCTACTTTTACAGCATCGTAGAGACCTGCAGAAGTGGCTTTGCGAATGAGGGAACATAAGCCTTCAGCCGCGATGATAAAGAGTAGCGGGGATAGAGGGTCTCCTTGCCGAAGCCCACGCTCGAGGTGGAATTCGGTTGATGGACACGCAAATGCTAATGCTAATGCTATGGGAAGGTGCCATGATTCTGAAATTCGAAGTTTGTTTCAACCCCCATTTTAGCATAACGTCGGCTGGTGATTTGGATTCGTGGGTAAATTTCGCTCTCGAAAGAGATGTGGAGGATTTGAGCATAGACTTGAGCTACGATATAATGCAGTCGTACTGGTACCTGATGGACTGTGAGAAAGACGTGTACTGGGTTCCGCAGTTCTTGTACTCGTGTTCTTCGTTAAGAAAATTACGACTTGTGGGTTGTAATCTTGGAGATGATGGATATCCATGGTGGGATAAACTTGAGAGTTTAGTCATTGAAGGGTATTACTTGAGTGACACGGCGATAAACTACATTCTATTTGGTTGCCCTAGCTTGGAGGTGTTTGAGGTTTGCCTTTATGAAAGCTATGAGGATTTGAATTTGGTCTCGTCTTCGAGTTTGAAGGAAATCAAAATGGAGAAGCAAGTGTGTTCTGATGATACTTGCAACTATCCGGTGCTGAAAATGTGGTGTCCGAATCTTGCAACGATGAAGGTTTCGCGGGGGGTGTATTATATGGACGATAAAGAGAAGGATTTGGCCCTTCGTTCATGGTTCATGTAGTGTGTTAAGTTTAATTTCTTCTCAATATCTACATATGTTTCATGTGTAGAGAATAAATGATGTGTAATGAATATTCCCTTATAATACTTGTCTTGTGTTTCAACATATGGATTCCATGAGTTTAGTTCATCCTCTGTGCCTTCAACATATTTATTTATTTTTATTAAAATTTTAAATAATAAAAATAAAATGGTATTTTTAAGGATATAATTTTATTTATTATAAAATTCTTCATTATTTTTCATAATTTTGAACTTATTTAAATTTTAAATACATACATATATATATATATGCTGAACATTGGCAAGAAGCCCAAATTCATTTCAAATGTGAGAGCCACACACGTGCATTTCTGGCAATTAAAAAAAATGACAAAAAATGACTAAAATTTTACACACTCCTTGCAGTGCTCGTGCGATATTCGAAACCTATCTCTAGTTCAACATTTCATTTCAAGAAATCAACAAAACCTAATATTGAAAGAATACATAAATAAAGTAAAGGTTTTCTTGTATTTTTTTGGGTGAAAGCCGCATGTTGCTTGTACGCTTCTTGTGAATTGAGTTCGATTTTAGTGCATTTTTTAGGGGTAGAATTAGGTTTCGTTTTTTTGTGGGTGAGAGTTTGTTTAATCCGATAAGACTTTTGGATATGATTTAATGCGCGCGTGACTTTCAAGCAATTTTCATTCGTTAAAACAGACGGAAATTTACTGTGGGACTAAAAGTGCATGAAAAATGATCGAAAGTTATTTGACCTCATTCTTATATGACCAAAAGTGCAATTTTCCCCATCTCAATTATACACATCAGCTCATTTAGAAGAGAAATAAATACAGAAGAAGAAGTTCGTCTTCCTCAGTTTTTAATGAAAAAACTTTCTTTGACCAATTAGCAATGAACTGGTGGGTCGACTCAGTGAGTTACCCGAGGATTTAATCCACCTCATTTTCTCATTCTTGACAATGAGAGACGTTGTTGCCACAACACTTCTGTCCAGGATGTGGAATGACTTGTGGACAACTGTTCCCTACCTTAATTTCTGTCTCGGTGTGAGCCGCGATGACAGGGATGATGAAGCCTTTGATAACCGTGCATTAATGATGTAGGAAGGTACCAGCAGGATGATTGGATTAAATTCTATTTAAATTAATATATATGAGTAAATATATAATTTTTAGAAGAGAAATAAATACAGAAGATGAAGTTCGTCTTCCTCAGTTCTTAAAGGGGAAAATTGGACTTTTGGTCCTGTAAGAATTAGATTAAATCACTTTCGGTCCTTTTTCATACACTTTTGGTCCTGTGAGAATGACATTAAATCACTTTTGATCTTTTTTTCATACACTTTTAGTCTCATAATAAATTTATGTTTGTTTAACGGATAAAAATTGCGTGAAACTCACGCATCTCTTAAAACACAAATGTCACTAAAATTATAAAACTATCAAATGTATTTTAACAATTTATTTAAATAATTATTTAAAATCGGTAAATTCAAAAATAATTTTATGATCTAAAAATTCAATCAATTATATATAATATTAAATTAAATTATTCAATTAATTAATATTCTAAATTGTATTGAATTTATTTATTTTTTAATTCTATAAGTATAATTATTATTAGTTTTAAAAATATTTTTTTATTTTTAATTATAATTACTTTTTTAGGAATATTTTTGGTCAACTAACGATTTCCATAAAAAAAACAAACGGTTTCCATCCAAAAACTATCTTACAAGACCAAATCCGCAATAAACAAGACCATTTACAAACCTCAGGACTGAAAGTGATTTTGAAAAATTCCTACAGGACTAAAATTGCAATTTTCCCGTTCTTAAAGACAATTTTTCTTTCACTCATTCAATAGTTATTTGAAAGCACGGATTTTACACGCAAATATATGATATATATATATATATTGTTCTCAATTATACCACTCTTTGTAGTGCGATTAGGGTTCTTCACATTTTCACTTATTTGGGAGAGATTGTTATGGTTTTTCTTTATTTCGTTTGTGTATTGACCAGCCCCATTGTGGTTTTCCACTCCAAAACAGATTATGTGGCGGATGATGCGTAAAAAATGCCAAAAATTTTGTCACGTGAAACGCACGTGTTCTATTCTAGCAAGTAGGACTGAATTTTTTTCCAAGTCTACTTTTAGTCGTAAATAATTTTTTTGAATCAGGTTTGTAATTCAGTATTTGTTTAGCTTATTTTCGAATTAAATTTGCTGTTTTTTTTTTACAATTTTAGAAAACTTTCCGAAAATTTTGTCCCTTTTCTAAAAACATTGTCTTCGGCAACAAATCCACTCATGCCTAGGTAATGCAAGGGAGGCCATCGGAAAGCTACTGAATATCGTGAATATTTTAGCATTAGAATACCTATTCCGCCCATTTCGTCAAGATAAACAAGACGTATTCTATCATAAGTTGTTCCGGCCAAGAAAAAAACCGCCGCGCCAATAAATCCATGAGAGATTATTTATCACTCCAAAACAGATTATGTGGCGGATGATGCGTAAAAAATGCCAAAAATTTTGTCACGTAAAATGCACGTGTTCAATTCTAGCAAGTAGGACTGAATTTTTTTTCCAGGTCTACTTTTAGTCGTAAATAATTTTTTCGAATCAAGTTTGTAATGTGGAATTACTTGTGGACAACTGTTCCCTACCTTAATTTATGTCTCGATGTGAGCCGCGGCGACAGGGATGATGAAGCCTTTGTCAACAATGTGCTAATGCTGTGGGAAGGTGCCAGGATTCTGAAATTCGAAGTTTGTTTCAACCCCCATTTTAGCATAACATCTGCTGCTAATTTTGATTCGTGGGTAAATTTCGCTCTCGAAAGAGATGTGGAGGACTTGAGTATAGACTTGAGCTACGACATAATGCAGTCGTACTGGTACCTGATGGACTGTGAGAAAGACGTGTACTAGGTTCCGCAGTTCTTGTACTCATGTTCGTCGTTAAGAAAATTACGACTTGTGGGTTGTAATCTTGGAGATGATGGATATCCATGGTGGGATAAACTTGAGAGTTTAGTCATTGAAGGGTATTACTTGAGTGACACGGCGATAAACTACATTCTATTTGGTTGCCCTAGCTTGGAGGTGTTTGAGGTTTGCCTTTATGAAAGCTATGAGGATTTGAATTTGGTCTCGTCTTCGAGTTTGAAGGAAATCAAAATGGAGAAGCAAGTGTGTTCTGATGATACTTGCAACTATCCGGTGCTGAAAATGTGGTGTCCGAATCTTGCAACGATGAAGGTTTCGCGGGGGGTGTATTATATGGACGATAAAGAGAAGGATTTGGCCCTTCGTTCATGGTTCATCATGTGTTAAGTTTAATTTCTTCTCAATATCTACATATGTTTCATGTGTAGAGAATAAATGATGTGTAATGAATATTCCCTTATAATACTTGTCTTGTGTTTCAACATATGGATTCCATGAGTTTAGTTCATCCTCTGTGCCTTCAACATATTTATTTATTTTTATTAAAATTTTAAATAATAAAAATAAAATGGTATTTTTAAGGATATAATTTTATTTATTATAATATTCTTCATTATTTTTCATAATTTTGAACTTATTTAAATTTTAAATACATACACACATATATATATATATATATATGCTGAACATTGGCAAGAAGCCCAAATTCATTTCAAATGTGAGAGCCACACACGTGCATTTCTGGCAATTAAAAAAAATGACAAATTGTACACACTCCTTGCAGGGTGAGAGTTTGTTTAATCCGATATTAGACTTTTGGATATGATTTAATGCGCGCGTGACTTTCAAGCAATTTTCATTCGTTAAAACAGACGGAAATTTACTGTGGGACTAAAAGTGCAAGAAAAATGATCGAAAGTTATTTGACCTCATTCTTATATGACCAAAAGTGCAATTTTCCCCATCTCAATTATACACATTAGCTCATTTAGAAGAGAAATAAATACAGAAGAAGAAGTTCGTCTTCCTCAGTTTTTAATGAAAAAATTTTCTTTCACCAATTAGCAATGAACTGGTGGGTCGACTCAGTGAGTTACCCGAGGATTTAATCCACCTCATTTTCTCATTCTTGACAATGAGAGACGTTGTTGCCACAACACTTCTGTCCAAGATGTGCAATGACTTGTGGACAACTGTTCCCTACCTTAATTTAAGTCTCGGTGTGAGCCGCGATGACAGGGATGATGAAGCCTTTGTTAACCGTGCATTAATGATGTAGGAAGGTACCAGGATGATTGGATTAAATTCTATTTAAATTAATATATATGAGTAATATATTATTTTTAGAAGAGAAATAAATACAGAAGATGAAATTCGTCTTCCTCAGTTCTTAAAGACAAATTTTATTTCACTCATTCAATAGTAATTTGAAAGCACGGATTTCACACGCAAAGATATGATATATATTGTTCTCAATTATATCACTCTTAGTAGTGCGATTAGGGTTCTTCCCATTTTCACTTATTTGGGAGAGATTGTTATGGTTTTTCTTTATTTCGTTCGTGTATTGACCCGCCCCATTGTGGTTTTCCACTCCAAAACAGATTATGTTGCGGATGATGCGTAAAAAATGCCAAAAAAATTGTCACATGAAACGCATGTGTTCTATTCTAGCAAGTAGGACTGAATTTTTTTTCCAGGTCTACTTTTAGTCGTAAATAATTTTTTCGAATCGGTTTTGTAATTCAGTATTTGTTTCCTTTTTATTTCGAATCAAATTTGCTGATTTTTTTTACAATTTTAGAAAACTTTCCGAAAATTTTGTCCCTTTTCAAAAAACATTGTCTTCGGCAACAAATCCACTCATGCCTAGGTAATGCAAGGGAGGCCATCGAAAAGCTACTGAATATCGTGAATATTTTTGGCATTAGAATACCTATTCCGCCCCTTTCGTCAAGATAAACAAGACGTATTCTATCATAAGTTGTTCCGGCCAAGAAAAAAAGCGCCGCGCCAATAAATCCATGAGAGATTATTTGTCACTCCAAAACAGATTATGTGGCGGATGATGCGTAAAAAATGCCAAAAATTTTGTCACGTGAAACGCACGTGTTCTATTCTAGCAAGTAGGACTGAATTTTTTTTCCAAGTCCACTTTTAGTCGTAAATAATTTTTTTGAATCGGGTTTGTAATTCAGTATTTGTTTCCTTTATTTTCGAATCAAATTTGCTGAAATTTTTTACAATTCTAGAAAACTTTTCGAAAATTTTGTCCCTTTACAAAAAACATTCTTCGGCAACAAATCCACTCATGCCTAGGTAATGCAAGGGACGCCATCGAAAAGCTATTGAACATCGTGAATATTTTTGGCATTAGAATACCTATTCCGTCCATTTTGTCAAGATAAACAAGAGGTATTCTATCATAAGTTGTTCCGGCCAAGAAAAAAAGCGTCGCACATATAAATCCATGAGAGATTATTTCACTCCAAAACATATTATGTGGCCACTACAAGAAAACGTCAATTTAGCCGCGAAAAATATTTGTCGCTAATTCTAATATTTTCGTCGCTAACATGAGTTAGCGATGAAATAATATTGTCACGGGATTTGTGGCTATACACCCGTCGCTAACGTGTTTGTGATAAAAAAATAATTTTGTCGCAAATATTAGCGATGAAATTTTGAGTTTCTTCGCAAAATATTATCGACAAAAAAGATGAGTTTCATCGCAAAATGTTTGCGAGGAAAATAAAACATTTGTCGCAAACACGTTAGCGACGGGTGTATAGCAACAAATCCTGCAACGAAATTATTTCATCGCTAACTCACATTAGCGACGAAAATATTAAATCTAAGAATTTAGCGACGAAAATTTATATTTTGTTGCTAAAAATTGATTTTAGCGATGAAATTTAAATTTGTCGCAAAATTTTCTTCGCTATTCCCCCTGCTTCTTGTAGTGGGCGGATGATGCGTAAAAAATTCCAAAATTTTCTCACGTGAAACGCACGTGTTCTATTCTAGCAAGTAGGACTGAAATTTTTTCCAGGTCTACTTTTAGTCGTAAATAATTTTTTCGAATCGGGTTTGTAATTCACTATTTGTTTCCTTTTTTTTTCGAATCAAATTTGCTGATTTTTTTTTACAATTTTAGAAAACTTTCCGAAAATTTTGTCCCTTTTCAAAAAACATTGTCTTCGGCAACAAATCCACTCATGCCTAGGTAATGCAAGGGAGGCCATCGAAAAGCTATTGAATATCGTGAATATTTTTGGCATTAGAATACCTATTCCGCCCATTTCGTCAAGATAAACAAGGCGTATTCTATCATAAGTTGTTCCGGCCAAGAAAAAAAGCGTCGCGTCAATAAATTCATGAGAGATTATTTGTCACTCCAAATCAGATTATGTGGCGGATGATGCGTAAAAACTGCCAAAAATTTTTGTCACGTGAAACGCACGTGTTCTATTCTAGCAAGTAGGACTGAAATTTTTTTCCAGGTCTACTTTTAGTCGTAAATAATTTTTTCGAATCGGGTTTGTAATGTGGAATGACTTGTGGACAACTGTTCCCTACCTTAATTTCTGTCTCGATGTGAGCCGCGACGATAGATATGATGAAGCCTTTGTCAACAATGTGCTAATGCTGTGGGAATGTGCCAAGATTCTAAAATTCGAAGTTTGTTTCAACCCCCATTTTAGCATAACATCTGATGCTAATTTGGATTCATGGGTAAATTTCGCTCTCGAAAGAGATGTGGAGGACTTGAGTATAGACTTGAGCTACGACATAATGCAGTCGTACTGGTACCTGATGGACTGTGAGAAAGACGTGTACTGGGTTCCGCAGTTCTTATACTCATGTTCGTCGTTAAGAAAATTACGACTTGTGGGTTGTAATCTTGGAGCTGATGGATATCCATGGTGGGATAAACTTGAGAGTTTAGTCATTGAAGGGTATTACTTGAGTGACACGACGATAAACTACATTCTGTTTGGTTGCCCTAGCTTGGAGGTGTTTGAGGTTTGCCTTTATGAAAGCTATGAGGATTTGAATTTGGTCTCGTGTTCGAGTTTAAAGGAAATCAAAATGGAGAAGCAAGTGTGTTCTGATGATACTTGCAACTATCCGGTGCTGAAAATGTGGTGTCCGAATCTTGCAACAATGAAGGTTTCGCGGGGGAAGTATTATATGGACGATAAAGAGAAGGATTTGGCCCTTCGTTCATGGTTTATGTAGTGTGTTAAGTTTGGTTTCTTCTCAATATCTACATATGTATCATGTGTAGAGAATAAATGATGTGTAATAAATGGTGTGTAATGAATATTCCCTTATCATACTTGTCTTGTGTTTGGATTCACCCTTTGTGTCTTCAACATATTGATTCCATGGTTTAGTTCATCCTTTGTGCCTTCAACATATTTATTTATTTTTATTATAATTTTATATAATAATAATAATAATATGGTGTTTTTAAGGATATAATTTTATTTATTATAATATTCTTCCTTATTTTTCATAATTTTGAATTTATATATATATATATATGTTGAACATTGGCAAGAAACCCCAATTCATTTCACACGTGAGAGTCGCACGCGTGCATTTCTGGCAATTAAAAAAAATTGACAAAAAATGACTAAAATTGTACACACTCCTTGCAGTGCTCGTGCGATATTCGAAACCTATCTCTAGTTCAATATTTCATTTCAAGAAATCGACAAAACCTAATATTGATAAAATACACATAAAGTAAAGGTTTTCTTGTATTTTTTTGGGTGAAAGCCACATGTTGCTTGTACGCTTCCTGTGAATTGAGTTCGATTTCCGTTCAATTTGAGTGCATTTTTTAGGGGTAGAATTAGGTTTCGTTTTCTTGTGTTTTTTTTTTTTGTGGGTGATCAGAGTTTGTTTAATCCTTTATTAGAGTTTTGGATGTGATTTAATGGGCACGTGACTTTCAAGCAATTTTCATTCGTTAAAACACACGAAAAATTACTATGGGTCTAAAAGTGCATGAAAAATGAATGAATGTTATTTGACCTCATTCTTATAGGACCAAAAGATATGATATATATTGTTCTCAATTATAACACTCTTTTGTAGTGCGATTAGGGTTCTTCACATTTTCACTGATTTGGGAGAGATTGTTATAGTTTTTCTTTATTTCGTTCATGTATTGACCCACCCCATTGTGAATTTTCACTCTTATTTCCCTCCAAACCAGCTTATGCGGCGGATGATGCTTCAAAAATGCTGATTCTTTCACTCTTAACCATATATGCCAGCTATATGTCCTACTGGCTAGCGCGGCCCACCACTCCCTTCCCACTTATATTTTTAGTTTCCTTCGACGATAGATTGGAAGATCTGCAAAAAAGATTGGGGGTAAGCTTATTTGATAATTTGAAGATCTATTTTTTTTTTCAAATTTGCAAATCTTAAATCCTAATAATCAAACTTATTTGCAAATCTATTTTTTTCGTATATGGTGGTATGCAAACTTAATTTTTTTGAACTGTATTTAAATTTTTTTCTAGATCTACTTTTAGACGTAACTAATTGTTTTGAATCGGGTTTGTAATTCACTATTTGTTTCCTCTTTTTTTCCGAATCAAATTTGCTGAAAAAATTTACAATTTTTTAAAACTTTCCGAAAATTTTGTCCCTTTTCAAAAAACATTGTCGAAATCGGGCCTTTTTTATTTTTATGTTTTTCTCTTATAGGTAATTATTTCTGAAATCTGGCATTTTTTACGAAATTTATTTTTTCAAATTTAGGCCAATTTTTTTTTTAAAGATATCCTAGCCCTTTAGAATTTTTTTTCCTGAATTTTTTGCACTTTTTCGAAAAAGAAATTAAAGATTAGAATATATTCATAGTGATTTTTTGTTTTTATAGTTCTTGCCTTTTGAATTTGATTTTTTTTTAAATGTCGTCAGATCTTGCCTTTTAATTTTTTTTCTAAATCTTACGTTTTGGATTTGATTTTTTGTTAAGATTCAAATCTTTGTTTTTTCTGCATAGTGTTTAAATGGGCAGTGGCGACTCGGTGGTGACTTGTTAATTGATGGGTGTATAAATTAGGTTTATATTAGATTAAATTCTATTTAAATTAAAATATATAAGTAATATATTATTTTTAGAAGAGAAATAAATACGGAAGATGAAGTTCGTCTTCCTCAGTTCTTAAAGAAAAAAAATTCACTCATTCAATAGTAATTTGAAAGCACGGATTTTACTCACAAAGATATGATATATATTGTTCTCAATTATATCACTCAAAAAGTGCGATTAGGGTTCTTCACATTTTGCACGTATTTGGGAGAGATTAATGTTATGGTTTTTCTTTATTTTGTTCGTGTATTGACCTGCCCCATTGTGGTTTTCCACTCCAAAACAGCTTATATGGCGGATGATGCGTAAAAAATGCTGAAAATTTTGTCACGTGAAACGCACGTGTTCTATTCTAGCAAGTAGGACTGGAATTTTTTTCCAGATCTACTTTTAGTCGTAAATAATATTTTTGAATCGAGTTTGTAATTCACTATTTGTTTACTTTTTTTATCGAATCAAATTTGCTGAAATTTTTTACAATTCTAGAAAACTTTCCGAAAATTTTGTCCCTTTTCAAAAAACATTGTCATCGGCAACAAATCCACTCATGCCTAGGTAATGCAAGGGTGGCCATCGAAAAGCTACTGAACATCGTGAATATTTTTGGCATTAGAATACCTATTTCGCCCATTTCTTCAAGATAAACAAGACATGTTCTATCATAAGTTGTTACGGCCAAGAAAAAAAGTGTCGCGCCAATAAATCCATGAAAGATTATTTGTCACTCCAAAACAGATTATGTGGCGGATGATGCGTAAAAAATGCCAAAAATTTTGTCACGTGAAACACACGTATTCTATTCTAGCGAGTAGGACATAAATTTTTTTACAGGTCTACTTTTAGACGTAAATAATTTTTTCGAATCGGGTTTGTAATTCACTATTTGTTTCCTATTTTTTTTTCGAATCAAATTTGCTGAATATTTTTACAATTTTAGAAAACTTTTCGAAAATTTTGTCCCTTTTCAAAAAACATTGTCTTCAGCAACAAATCCACTCATGCCTAGGTAATGCAAGGGAGGCCATCGAAAAGCTACTGAACATCGTGAATATTTTTGGCATTAGAATACCTATTCCTCTCATTTTGTCAAGATAAACAAGACGAATTCTATCATAAGTTTTTCCGGCCAAGAAAAAAAGCATCGCGCCAATAAATCCATGAGAGGTTGTTTGAGGTTTGCCTTTATGAAAGCTATGAGGATTTGAATTTGGTCTCGTCTTCGAGTTTGAAGGAAATCAAAATGGACAAGCAAGTGTGTTCTGATGATACTTGCAACTATCCAGTGCTGAAAATGTGGTGTCCGAATCTTGCAATGATGAAGGTTTCGTGGGGGGTGTATTATATGGACTATAAAGAGAAGGATTTGGCCCTTCGTTCATGGTTCATGTAGACATGCTTGTGTGTTTCTTCTCAATATCTACATATTTATCATGTGTAGAGAATAACTGATGTGTAATAAAGGGCGTACGTGTAATGAATATTCCCTTATCATACTGGTCTTGTGTTTGGATTCACCCTTTGTGCCTTTAACATGTGGATTCCATGAGTTTAGTTCATCATTTGTGCATTCAACATATTTATTTATTTTTATTATAATTTTAAATAATACATATAAATATGCTGAACATTGGCCAGAAGCCCCAATTCATTTCAGATGTGAGAGCCGCACGCGTGCATTTCTGGCAATTAAAAAAAAATTGACAAAAAAAAAAGACTAAAATTGTACACTCCTTGCAGTTCTCGTGCAATATTTGAAACCTATCTCTAGTTCAATATTTCATTTCAAGAAATCGACAAAACCTAATATTGAAAGAATACATAAAGTAAAGGTTTTCTTGTATTTTTTTGGGTGAAAGCCACATGTTGCTCATACGCTTCTTGTGAATTGAGTTCGATTTCCGTTCAATTTGAGTGCATTTTTTAGGGGTAGAATTAGGTTTCGTTTTCTTGTGTCTTATTGTGGGTGAGTGTTTGTTTAATCCGATATTAGACTTTTGGATGTGATTTAATGGGCGCGTGACTTTCAAGCAATTTTCATTCGTTAAAACAAACGAAAAATTACTATGGGACTAAAAGTGCATGAAAAAGGATTGATAGTTATTTGACCTCATTCTTATAAGTCCAAAAGATATGATATATATTGTTCTCAATTATACCACTCTTTGTAGTGCGGTTAGGGTTCTTCACATTTTCACTAATTTGTGAGGGATTGTTATGGTTTTTCTTTATTTCGTTCATGTATTGACCCACCCCATTGTGATTTTTCACTCTTATTTCCCTCCAAAACAGCTTATGCGGCGGATGATGCTTCAAAAATACCAATTTTTTTATGTGAAACACCTGTATTTTATTTTGGTGAGTATGACTGAAATTGGAGTAAAATAACTAAAATTGGATTAAAAGACAAAATTGAGACTAAAACGACTAAATTTGGACTAAAAGGATTGGAATTGAGACTAAAAAAGCAGGACCAAATTTGAGATTAATGTTAGAGGACCTTCAGCGGATTCGGGCAAACATTTAGGACCATTTGTGAATTTTTCCAAAGACAAAATTAAATCATCGGTTGGGTTGATCGCTAGACTAGACAAGTCTAGGCTGGGCCTCTATTTAGTAGGTCCGACCAGTTCATTGGCCAACTCGACCCAACCCATTAACATTGTTTGGCCCAAGTGGCTAGGCTACGTTGGGCGGCCCAAAATGTCAGCCCTACCCCTCCCCATATTTCCTCTTTATCCCTATATATCTATCTACCTCACTCTCTCTCTCTCTCACTAACTATATCTCTTATAGATATATGCCAGCTATGTGTCCTACTAGCGCCGCCCACCACCTCCCTTCCCCCTTATATTTCTAGTTTCCTTCTACGATAGATTTGAAGATCTGTAAAAAGGATTGGGGGTAAGCTAATTTGCAAATTTGAAAATCTTTTTTTTTTTTTTTTTTTACAAATTTACAAATCTGAAGATCTATTTTTTTTTTCAAATTTACAAATCTTTAATACTAATAATCAAACTTATTTGCAAATCTATTTTTTTCGTATACGGTGGTATGCAAACTTAATTTTTGAACTGTATTTACATTTTTTCTAGATCTACTTTTAGTCGTAAATAATTTTTTTGAATCGGGTTTGTAATTCACTATTTGTTTCCTCTCTTTTTTCCGAAGTAAATTTGCTGAATCTTTTTACAATTTTCTAAAACTTTCCGAAAATTTTGTCCCTTTTCAAAAAAACATTGTTGAAATCGTGCCTTTTTTAATTTTATGTTTTTCTCTTATAGGTAATTATTTCTGAAATCTGGCATTTTTTACGAAATTTATTTTTTCAAATTTAACCCAATTTATTTTTTAAAGAAATCCTAGCCCTTTAGAATTTTTTGCACTTTTCGAAAAAGAAATTAAAGAACATATTCATAGTGACTTTTTGTTTTTAATTCTTGCCTTTTGAATTTGATTTTTTTTAAATGTCGTCAGATCTTGCCTTTTAATTTTTTTTCTAAATCTTGCGTTTTGGATTTGATTTTTTGTTAAGATTCAAATCTTTTTTTTTTCTGCATAGTGTTTAAATGGGCAGTGGCGACTCGGTGGTGACTTGTTAGTTGATGGATGTATAAATTAGAGTTCGATTAGATTAAATTCTATTTAAATTAATATATATGAGTAATATATTATATTTAGAAGAGAAATAAATACGGAAGATGAAGTTCGTCTTCCTCAGTTCTTAAAGAAAAAAATTCACTCATTCAATAGTAATTTGAAAGCACGGATTTTACACACAAAGATATGATATAAATTGTTCTCCATTATATCACTCTTTGTACGTAAGGCGATTAGGGTTCTTCACATTTTCACGTATTTGGGAGAGATTAATGTTATGGTTTTTCTTTATTTCGTTCGTGTATTGACCTGCCCCATTGTGGTTTTCCAATCCAAAACAGCTTGTGTGGCGGATGATGCGTAAAAAATGCTGAAAATTTTGTCACGTGAAACGCACGTGTTCTATTCTAGCAATTAGTAGGAGTGAAAGGGCGTTAAATTGCATTTTGAGGGAAAATAGAGTTCTTCTTCCTCAGTTCTTCAAAACAAATTTCCTTTCACACATTCAATAGTAATTTGAAAACACGGATTTTACACGCAAAGGTATGATATATATTGTTCTCAATTATATCCCTCTATGTAATGCAGTTAAGGTTCTTCACATTTTCACTGATTTAGGAGAAATGGTTATGGTTTTTCTTTCTTTAGTGTAGTGACTTGACCAACTCCGTTGTGAATTTTCCACTCCAAAATATATTATGTGGCGGATGATGCGTAAAAAATGCCGAAATTTTTGTCACGTGAAACACACGTGTTCTATTCTAGCAAGTAGGACTGGAATTAGACTAAAGTTGGACTAAAATAAATTAAAATGAGTTTAAAGGACTAAAAGAAATAAAAATGAGATTAAAAGGACTAAAAGGACTAGAATTGAGAATAAAGGATTAAACTTAAAACTAAAATGACTAAATTTGATAAAAGATTAGAGGACCTTTTGCGGATTCAGACAATGTTTTAAGATCATTTGTGAATTTTTTTTAAAACAAAATCAAGTCATGCTTTGGGCTGACAACTAGGCTGTGCTCCTATTTTTTAGGCCCTACAAGGTTATAATGGGCCAACTCGACCTAGCCCATGAACATCTCTTGGCCCAATGAGCTGGGCTAGATCGATGGCCCAATTGGCTACTATTTATCTCGATCTTATCGATCTACCTACCGCCCACCGCCTACCACCCACACTCTCTCTAGAAACACACACCGCCCTCTCTCTCTCTCTCTCTCTCTCACTCACTCTATCTTTTTAGAAACGCCCACCGCCCACCGCCTCCCTCAAATTTTCCGTTTCCATCTTCTGCAGATTTGAAGATCTGCATAAAAGATTGCGGTAAGTTTATTTGCAAATTTGAAGATTTTTTTCGGATTTGCAGATCTTTAATCCTAACTATCAAACTTATTTGCAGATCTACTTTTTTTTCGTATATGGTGTTATGTGTACTTATTTTTTTAATTGAATTTACTTTTTTTCCAGATCTACTCTTAGTCGTAGCTGATTTATTTGAATCGGGTTTGTAATTCACTATTTGTTTCCTCTATTTTTTCGAATTGGATTTTTTGAAAAAATGTTCAATTTGCGGAAACTTTTCCAAGAAAAATCTCTTTGCAAAAAAAAAAAATCCGACTTTTTTTTTTCTCTCTTAGATAATTCTTTCTAAAATCTGGCATTTTTTTTTACGAAATTTATTTTTAAAATTTTATTTAAATTAATATACACGAATAATATATTATTTTTATGTGTAATTTTTCTTTCCAAAACTTATTCATTTTTTGTTTTTGGTTCGGTTCAATTTTTAGTTTTGGAACCGATGTTCACCCATGCTCTCTCTACACATAGCTTGAGGTTTGCATTAATGAGTCCACGTGTAGCAGCATTTTTTTTTTTACTAAGACATATTTGGTTCAGTTTTGGTGCAGGTCTTGCTGTGCAAAATTAGGAAGAACAATTTTTCAGGTAACCTTGCTATATTTCCATATAGGAGGAATAATTTTTTTTAAGACCCCAAACTTAGTAGGGTGGCTAAATGAGGACCTGACTTCACTACAAGAAAAGAGGTTTTTAGTATCAGAAAATTAGTATCGAATACATTTTCTGATACTAAATCTTAACCTTTGGTATCAACTAAAAATCTTATGATACTACTTTCATCCTTGGTATCAAAAATATATTTTTTGACACTATTAAATATATAGAATCAATTATTTAGTGATACTAATATTATTTTTGCATCAAAAATTTATTTATTGATACTATTTAGTTTTAGGATCAAATACTTTTTCGAAACTATTTACCATTGGTATCGAAAATTAAATTTTTAATACCATTAACTTTATAGCATCCGCCACTTATTTGATACTATTATTATTTTAGTATTAATAATTTATTTATTGATACAACTTATTCTTTGTATCAAATAATTTTTTTGATACTACTTATCATTGGTTTCGAAAATTAAATTTCCGATACCATTAGTTTTATAGCATCCAACATTTTTTTGATACTATTATTATTTTAGTATTAATAATTTTTTTATTGATACTACTTATTTTTTGCTTCAAATAATTTTTTTTAATACTACTTACCATTGGTATCGAAAATTTAATTTCCGATACCATTAACTTTATAGCATCCATCACTTTATTGATACTATTACTATTTTTGCATTAGTAATTTATTTATTGATACTACTTATTTTTTTGTATCAAATAATATTTATGATACTACTTATCATTGATATCAGAAACTTTATTTCTAATACAATTAATTTAATAGCATTCAAACTTTTTTTTGATACTATTATTATTTTAGTATTAATAATTTATTTATTGATACTACTTATTTTTTGTATCAAATAATTTTTTTGATACTACTTATCATTGATATCCAAAATTTAATTTTCGATACCATTAATTTTAGTAGCATCCAACATTTTTTTAATACTATTACTATTTTAGTTTGATAATACTTATTTTTTGTATCAAAAAAATATTTTTGATACAACTTATGATTGATATATGATACCATTAACTTTATAGCAACTCCAATTTTTTGATACTATTGTTATTTTATTATTAATAATTTATTTATTGATACTACTTATTTTTTGAATTAAATATTTTTTTTTTTTTGATACTAGTTATAATTGGTATCCGACATTTATTTTTAGATACAATTAATTTTAATAGCATTCAACAATTTTTTTTATAATATACTATTTGTATTAGTAGTTTATTTATTGATACCATTTATTTATTTTCTGCATCGATTTTTTTTTTTTTTTTGATACTATTGTTATTTTAATTGATAAAATATTCTTTTATAGGAAAGATGATTGGTATCGGTGTCGGTATCCGATACTAATACCAATACGCATTGTTCATATTTCTTCTTACTTTGTTAAATTAATTGAAGTCTTAATCCCCAAACTCATCAAAAGCCTAGTCCAGTCCACTACGCGAAAAACCCTCACTGTGTGCGATTCTCACACAGTGAGGGTGTAACCGTACATTCTTCAGCCGCCGCCACTCTCAGCGCCTCTGGCCACCACCTGCGCGCCGTCGCCACCACCTGTGCGCCGTCGCCACCTCTTTGACGGCCGTACTTGCGCAATCGTTTCACCACAAGCTTTCGACGTCCACTCCCATGGCGTCATCTTCCCCGGCGCCGGCGACAATTCCATTATTTGCCGCTGCTACAAACGTGCCGCCGCGGTCCGTTCCAGCGGACGCTGCGCCGCGGCTCACTGCCGCTCGTTCCGACTCTGGGCGGCTTCTCTCCTCAGCCGCTGCGCTCTGTTCAGCGAATCCAAGTTCAATTCGAATAGACAAACCGGATCCAGTCTCTCTGCACCTATATGGATCATCTTTGGTGTTCCATAGCCTCCAAACCTCAACGCGGTCTCTGGAAAAGGTTTGTTAATCGTTTAATTCAATGACTCAAAATTGTTGTGATTCATTCGGTTTCAGCCCTCTGTATCTGTCTTTCCTCTATCCAGATCATATTGCAAAAACCTCAATTCTCCTTGTTAGATCTCGGTGATGGCGGAAGATAAGTCGTGAAAGAGATGCAATCGAATCCTTCAGATGATTTCATGAGCCTTTCTCTCGAGGTTTTTTTTTTTTTTTTTTAATTTGCTATTAATTTCGTAATCTGTTTCGTCGAATATTTGTTTTTGAATTGTTTATATTTAACTAATTTCTCGTCGCTCGTCTCCGATATATATATTTTACAGTCAAATTTTATGAAAATGTGGATCTCTAAATAATTGTCTATTTCGTGATTTTGTCCATTGAGTTTTATCCCTGATTTGACTCAGCTAATTTCTCCAAGAATGAGAGTTCTCTGCCTAGCAGTCATGTGGTAGCCTTATACACAAGCCTAAAGAGTGAAGCTATTGTATGTGTGCATATTTTGTTTTTCACTTCTCTTTACTGATATGTAACTGTGGTGGTGTGTTTTCAGATTTTTCAGTGTTTATCATCATTTGAATGGCTTTGGAATAGAACTCATACGACTATCACCATATATTGGCTCATCCCCAATGTAGCACATTTAAGGCTAAGTGATAACCAAGGCACCAAAATCGGAACCCAACCCTGTAGGATAAACGAGAGCATGCTCGTAGCCATCAAGAGATCAGATCCTCTATCTGCTCAAGGTTTATCAATGTCTTCATCGGCTTTAGGTAGCTATCTCTGCACAATAGTTTTGACACTAGTTATGAAGTTCACATCAAAGCATGGAAAACCAGGTTGGATACCTCCCAATTTGAACCAAGGTCATATGGACAGATTTTTCTTCTTGTCGGCTGCTTTGATTGCTTTCGATCTTGTCCTGTTCGTCACTTGCGCCAACCGTTGTAAGGGTATCAAGTTAGAGAAACGGGACCAAGCGAAGGAAATTCAGGCTTCTCTGCCTTGACTTATCTGTAGCTTCCGAAGATAGGACAACATGACGAAAAGCAAGAGGTTGTGCAAGGGTAATATACTATAGAGGATGCAAGATTTTTCGATTAAAAATAAATCTGAACTCCTTGTCTGAAAAGATTAACAGTAATCATGATGCAAAGTTTCACCATTTCTTTTCCATTGTTGTTCTATGAAATTAATTTTAGTTTAGGTGTGCTAACACTGTGACGATAGTGCAGTGCAGGTTAATGTTCATGGACAACCAAAAGTTAGAAATGGGAGGAAGTTGTCATCCTACCTTCTCTTGCTTGCAAGAGATCCAAAATTGATACCTTTTGATTTAGAAGATTGGAGAAAGTTCTTGGATGAGCTAACTAAAGAAACCCTTTGGAAGATCATTATGGTATCATCTCTAAAAAATTTCATATGCATAAGAGTGATTGCTTTTGTAATTTTATATCATATCTACATTAAAATACATTGAAATTCATTATGCGAGGCTATTAGTACACAAAGTCTTTGGCAACAACTACTCTATTTATTTACTATTCCTAAATTATTTTATGTTTATTAGTCATTTATCTACATTTTACATTCAGGCATCATGATCATGCAAGTAAGAAGACATTGCAGAAGCCAGAAAGTGCTCGAAAAGGAACCATGAGAAGCCACTGTGAAGAAGCAGTGTGTTGGAGAATTACATCTTCAAAAAGGTTTCTATGATGAATGTAAAGGAAAACCTTTTAATCTTTATTGCATTCTATAATGTCCTTGTGACAAGATAGGTTTCAGATAGATTTTGGTATAGTGGAAACTTAATATTTGTAGTTTTTAAAATTTTTACATTCAACATTTATAAATTTCTTCCATATCACCCTGAAATTCAATTTTGTAGCCTTTACTATTTTGCGAGATTATGATAAAGTATATCTATAATATTTAAAAAAAAAAAGTAATTATACCATTAATTTTAGTATCAGAATTGATATATTGATATGTTTAGTATCGGATAAAATTTTAGGATATTATAAATACAATTTAGTAATAAAAAAATTTGATACTATTATCCGACACTAAATATTATTTCGATACTAAAGGGTTCAATCATTTAGTATTAGAAAATATTTATTGATACTATATGTTTAGTATCGGTAAAAGTTTACGATACTATAAATACATTGTTGTATCAAAAAAAATTGATACAATAATCCGATACTAAATACAATTCTGATACTAAAGAGTTCATTCCTTTAGTATCAGAAAACATTTATTGATACTATATGTTTAGTATCGGTAAAAGTTTACGATACTATAAATATATTGTTGTATCAAAAAAAATTGATACAATAATCCGATACTAAATACAATTCTGATACTAAAGAGTTCAATCCTTTAGTATCAGAAAATATTTATCGATACTATATATTTCTGATACTAAAGGGTTACCCTTTGGTATCAGACTTTTTTTTCTGATACGCAGTCTTTAGGATCGGGAGTATAGGTATCGGAAGTGGTATCGAAAATAAATTTGATACCAATACCCTTTAGTATCAAATATTTCATCTTTTGTATCAAAAATAATCCGATGCTAAAAACCCTTTTTTTTGTAGTGCTTTACGGGCTAGTAATTTAAAGATAATAACTTTTAAATAGAGAAAATCGCACTTTTGGCCCACCAACCACGGCCCCTCATGATTTTGGTCCCAACATTTTGAATTTTTATCCCAAAAGTAAAAAAAAAAAAAATCGCACTTTTGGCCCCACCAACCACTGCCCCTCATGGTTTTTTAAAAGACGCATGAGCATTTCACGTGGTCGTTAGTCATTTATTTCTGCATTAAAATATTCCCTATATATCATCTTATCATTCATTACATTCGCGGCAATAGTTTTCATAATTCGTTTGTTTTATTGCTCAAATTTACATATTAGATATGGAAGAACCAATAAGCAGTGAACAGCTGGTGGATCGACTCAGTGAGTTACCCGAGAATTTAATCCACCTCATTTTCTCATTCTTGCCAATGAGAGACGTTGTTGCCACAACATTTCTGTCCAAGAAGTGGAATGACTTGTGGAAAAATGTTCCCTACCTTAATTTCTGTGTCGATGTGAGCCGCGACGACAGGGATGATGAAGCCTTTGTCAACAATGTGCTAATGCTGTGGGAAGGTGCCAGGATTCTGAAATTTGAAGTTTGTTTCAACCCCCATTTTAGCATAACATCTGCTGTTAATTTGGATTCGTGGGTAAATTTCGCTCTCGAAAGAGAAGTGGAGGACTTGAGCATAGACTTGAGCTACGACATAATGCAATACTCGTACTGGCACCTGATGGACTGTGAGAAAGATGTGTACTGTGTTCCGCAGTTCTTGTACTCGTGTTCGTCGCTAAGAAAATTACGACTTGTGGGTTGTAATCTTGGAGCTGATGGATATCTATGGTGGGATAAACTTGAGAGTTTAGTCATTGAAGGGTACTACTTGGGTGAAAGGGCCACAATTCATTTCACACGTGAGAACCGCACGCGTGCGCGCATTTCTGGCAATTAAAAAAAATGACTAAAATTGTACACTCCTTGCAGTGCTCGTGCGATATTCGAAACCTATCTCTAGTTCAACATTTCATTTCAAGAAATCGACAAAGCCTAATATTGAAAGAATACATAAAGTAAAGGTTTTCTTGTATTTTTTTGGGTGAAAGCCGCATGTTGCCCATACGCTTCTTGTGAATTGAGTTCGATTTCTGTTCAATTTGAGTGCATTTTTTTAGGGGTAAAATTAGATTTCGTTTTCTTGTGTTTTTTTATGGGTGAGAGTTTGTTTAATCCGATATTAGACTTTTGGATGTGATTTAATGGGCGCATGACTTTCAAGCAATTTTCATTCGTTAAAACAAACGAAAATTTAGTACGGGACTAAAAGTGCATGAAAAATGATCTTAAATTATTTGACCTCATTCTTATAAGACCAAAAGTGCAATTTTCCACATCTCAATAAGAGAAATAAATAGAGAAGATGAAGTTCGTCTTCCTCGGTTCTTAAAGACAATTTTTATTTCACTCAATTCAATAGTAATTTGAAAGCACGGATTTTACACGCAAAGATATGATATACTCCCTCTGTCTCAAAAGGATAGTCCACTTTCCTTTTCCACATAAACCAATGCAAACATTTTTGGCATATAAAATTTGTTCTTATATTCTTGTTATACCCCTATTTAATGTTATTGAAATTTGTTCCAGCAATCATTAAATAAGAGCATTTTAGGCAAAAATATTGAAATAAAAGGAAAGTGGACTATAATTTGAGACAAACCAAAAAGGAATAGTGGACTATCTTTTTGAGACGGAGGGAGTATATTGTTCTCAGTTATCACTCTTTGTAGTGCGATTAGGGTTCTTCACATTTTCACTTATTTGGGAGAGATTGTTATGGTTTTTCTTTATTTCGTTTGTGTATTGACCCGCCCCATCGTGATTTTCCTTTCCAAAACAGATTATGTGGCGGATGATGCGTAAAAAATGCCAAAAAAATTGTCACGTGAAACGCACGTGTTCTATTCTAGCAAGTTCGACTGAAATTTTTTTCCAGGTCTACTTTTAGTCGTAAATATTTTTTTCGAATCGGGTTTGTAATTCACTATTTGTTTCCTTTTTTTTTTGAATCAAATTTGCTGAAATTTTTTAAAATTTTAGAAAACTTTCCGAAAATTTTGTCCCTTTTCAAAAAACATTGTCTTCGGCAACAAAACAACTCATGCCTAGGTAATGCAAGGGAGGCCATCGAAAAGCTACTGAACATCGTGAATATTTTTGGCATTAGAATACCTATTCCGCCCATTTTGTCAAGATAAACAAGACGTATTCTATCATAAGTTGTTCCGACCAACAAAAAGAGTGTCGCGCCAATAAATCCATGAGAGATTATTTGTAAAAGGGCTCTGTTGAGTCCCATATCTGTGATAGAACCAATTCCTATAATTATGAAATCCATATGAGATATAGAGGAATAGGCTATTCTTTTTTTTAAATTCTGTTGACCGAGAGATGTAGAAGCCGCATAGATTATTTGCATTGCGCCTACTACCATTAACCAAGGAGAAAATATCGAATGAGCATGAGGAAAGCCGGCCTTTTTTATGTTTATGTTTTTCTCTTACAGATAATTCTTTCTGAAATCTGGCATTTACGAAATTTATTTTTTCAAATTTCGGCCGATTGTTTTTTTTTTTTATGAAATCCTAACCCTTTTGATTTATTTTTCCTTAAATTTTTGCACTTTTTCAACACTTTTTCGAAAAACAATTTCCGAAAAAGAAATTAAAGATTATCGGGATATTTTTATGAACTGTCGATTTTCACTACTGATTTTCAGGTAACCTTGCTATATATCGGGGGAATATTTTTTTTAAGGCCCGCAATTTAGTGAAGATGGAAAAATGAAGACCTAACTTTACGGGATTAGCAATTTAAGTACAGTAGTAACTTTTAAAAGTCGTGCATTGAGATTAAATCAGCCTAAATCAACCCAAGTCGAGCTAATTGGCTTGATTTTGACAAACTTCGGGCTGATTGATCCGATTTTGCCTGAATTCGGGTTGAAATTGAGCCTCATTTAGCGACTTTTATAAGTTACTGTCCTTAAATTGCCAATCTTTAAATTATCAATCTGAAAAATTATATATGGTACAGTCAGTAAAGTTACAGACCACATGTTCCCTACCTTAATTTCTATCTCGATGTGACCTGCGACGACAGGAATTTTCCCTTCGTGCGTGGTTCATGTAGACATGTTGGCGTGTTAGGGTTTGGTTTCTTCTCAACAAATCTACATATGTTTCATGTGTAGAGAATAAATGGTGTGTAAATGAATAATCCCTTATCATACTTTGTCCGCCTTTGGATTCACCATTTGTGCAATTATCATGTTTCATCTACTATTTCACTGTTTCTTAATTGTTAGATATATGGCAAGTGGGATTTTTTGGTGGGATCCCTATTCTATTATCATCTTTAGAGCCGGCAATTTAGGTCCAGTCCGATGGGCCAGCCAGTACGGTGAACTCGAAGCTTAGTATGAACTGGACTCGAAAAATATATGTAAAAAAAAAAAAATCAGACAGCTTTGGCCTAGCAGGTCATGGGCAGCCCGATTGGCTTTTTTTTTTTTTAGTTTATTTACCCATAGGTGTTTTTCACAAGTACCTAAAGCATTTATGTTCAAACCTTGGTCATTCGTGCAAAAAAAAAAAACCGTGCAACAAAAATATTGATCATCCGTGCCAACTTTTTACTGCTTTGTTTAATTTTCTTGAGTTGTATGTTTTTCAAGGATTTTATTTTTATTATAACAATTTTTAATGAAATTTAATTCTGAGATTTTTCTTGGGATGTTCGGTGTTCAATTCTGGGATTTTTAGTGTCATTTTAAACTTAAATGATTTAGTCATTTGTAAAAAGTACGAGTAAAATGCAGTTTTGGTCCCACCATCCACGGGCACTCGTAATTTTGGTCCCATGATTCTGAATTTTGGTCCCGATAACGAAAAACTTGACACATTTGATCCCAAAGTTAGTCAACAGTTAGTTGACCTTAGTCAACCGTTAGTTTTGGTCCCACCATCCACGGGCACTCGTAATTTTGGTCCCATGATTCTGAATTTTGGTCCCGATAACGAAAAACTTGACACATTTGATCCCAAAGTTAGTCAACAGTTAGTTGACCTTAGTCAACCGTTAGTCAAACTTGACACCTCCGTTCGATAAGTACACACCCTAAGAAAATACAAAAATACCCTTATCCACCAAACCCTAATTCATTCATTAACACCCCACAATTTACTCATCTCCTTCCTCGCGTCCATCCTCCGCCACGCCGTCTCCCTCACCAGCCACGTCGACGCGCCGCTTCCCCCACTCGATACGCGGCGGCGACCATCGCAGACCCAAGCGGCGGCGACCATCGCAGACCCAAGTGTCGCCGCCCGTTCGTACCTCGCCGCCGCTCCTTCGCGTTTGGCCGTTGCCACGCCGCTCGTTCACACCACTCCTCCCCCAAGCCTCGCCGCCGCTCCTCCTGTTTCTGTCGTTCGCCACGCCGCCCTCCGCCGTCGATCTTTCACAGAAAAGTACATCAGCCCCACCGTCTCCCTCATCGGCCACGCCGACACGCCGCTTCCCTCACCGGCCACTAGAAAGTAGAGGGAAACTGAGTAGAGAATGGCGATTGCGAGTAAATAGGGGAGGAAAACTAGTGTGTTGGCGATGAGGTATGATGAAAGGCGGTAAACGCCGCTTGAGGTTTCTCGGAGGAGAATGGGTCTTTCGTTGATGAAAATTGGGAGGGTTTCTGTTGTGGAGGAGAGGAGAAATGTTAGGGTAAATGCGAATAACCCAAATCTCTTCTCGATCCCGGTTTTTCCGAGTTCGATGTTTATGTAAATGGTGCCTAAAACGAGACCCACTCCTAGTGCCTGTAAGGTGTTTGTTAAAAGTAATTGCTTCGTTCTGTAGATTATTTTCCAGAATCTGTTGTACAGAGTGGCGATTTCGTGTAGTCTTGAGCTTTTGTATCTGATTACGTCTTTTGATTTAGTGGATTCATGAGGAACAGATTCTGGAGAAACAGAGGGCTCTGTTTCTTGGAGCTGGTTCAGTATTTCCATGGCGTATTCGAGTGGAAATCCCTGCATTGCCGTCGACAATGAAGTCCTCACTTTCAACGACTCCCCTTTCAATTTTTTGGATTAAATGGACCTGTATATTTCCGATGTGAATGTGGCTGCGAGAAATGGTGGCGACGATGGAGGCGATTTTGTAATGAAATGGGAGGTGGGTGTACTAATCATGGAAAATTTATTTAAGTTTAGTTGAGGGGTAGAACTGGCGTTCAAAAAAATTCTCGGTGGGTGTCCTCAGTAAAGTCGTGTGTGCGTATAACCACGTGACACGCACGTGAGTCGTTCCGTCAACATTTAACGGAGGTGGGACCAAATGTGTTAGATTTTTCGATTTTGGGATCAAATGTGTCAAGTTTTCTCTTTCGGGATCAAAATTCAAAATGTTGGGACTAAAATCATGAGTGACCGTGGATGGTGGGACCAAAAGTGCATTTTGCTCTAAAAAGTACCTAGGAGTAACTCCTTTTCCTAAGCAAGATTTCATATTATGATTGAGTAGTTTTGGGTATTAAATTTAAATACTAGTGTGTTTAATTTTATTTTAACTACTCCCTCTGTCCACCAAAAGTGTGCTCACTTTTTTTTATATATGTTTTTAAAAAAATCATATTTTAATTATAAATAATATATTTAATATAATGAGTATAAAATATATTCGGTAGATACTCAATCTTGTTAGTAAAGTAAAAAAAATATTCAAAAGTTAACTATTTAAATAGAATAAGCACATTTTTTGTAGACCCAAAAAAGAAATGAGCACACTTTTGGTGGACGGAGGGAGTATAAAGTTTAAACTTATGAGTTGTTTATAATTTTATTTGGACAATTTTGCATAGTTGGTAAATTAGTAATGCGTATTGTTAATTAAAATTATTTGTTCCGTGCAAAAAAGAATTGTATAAATAAATATTATGGGTGGTGAATAAGCAATAAGATTTATAGGAGAATATATCAATTTTTTAGTTATATAACTTAGGCCGAATCCAATTTAGTCTTGTAACTTTGCATTTTTTTAATTTTAGTCCTGATGTTATCAATGTTAGACCTGAAAGTATCAATTTTAGTCTTGTAACTTAGGTAGGGTCTATTTTACTCTTATAATTTTGCACCTTTTCAATGTTAGTCTTGTAACTTTTGCATTAAAATCAGAGAAAATATCGATTTTAGTCTTGTACTTTTGGTCTGGTTCAATTTTAGTCCTGTAACTTTACACTATCTCAATTATCCTGAAGGTATCAATTTTAGTCTTATAACTTGCATTTTCTCAATTTTAGGAGACAAACAAAATTATTTACGGCCCGTAATTTTCACCTGTTTGAAAAACGTCCCAAAAATACAAAAATTTAATTTCTGTCTCATAATTTTGTAACTTGATTAACTTGCATCCAATTTTTGCTAGAGACACTAAAACGATATCATTTCATTCACACTTTTGTTACATACACATAAAAATTATGGATAATCGACAGAAATTAGAATGTGGTCAAGCTTGACTTGTATAGCATGGAAAAACAATCACCATGTGGATTTAAAAAAAAAAATACAAGTCTCACTATTTACAATTTACAGAATAGAGAAAAATTATGTAAATTTACCAAATTACAAAATTATGGGACTTAAATAAAAAAAAATTCCATATATAATTTTAGGACGTTTTTTAATAAAGGTTAAAGTTACGGTACGTATATTTTTTTCTTCTCGTTATTGGATGTAAAAAGGCGAAAATTGTACTTAATTAATTAACCAATTTAAGAAATTATGGGACATAGATGAATTTTTATCTTTTTTCGAACGTTTTTAAAAAAAAAAGTGAAAGTTACGAGACCTAAATAATTTATTTTTCTTCAATTTTAGTGCAAAGTTACATGATTAAAATTTTAAATATGCAAAGTTATAGGACTAAAATTGAGTTCTGTCTAAGTTTTGATATTTTCAGGACTAAAATTGATAACTTCAAGACTACAATTAAAAAGGTGTAAAATTATAGGACTAAAATTGGACAATGTCTAAGTTACAGGACTAAAATTGATATTGTCTATTAAAATTGATATCGTCTGGACCAAAAATGAGAATATGCAAAGTTACATGACTAAAATTGAGAAAGTAGTTATAGGACTAAAATTGACACTCTTAGGACTAAAATTAAAAAATTGCAAAGTTACAGGACCAAAGTTGGACTCACCTAAGTTACAGGACTAAAATTGATATTTTCTCGATATATAGATATATGTTTTCCTTTAAAAAAATTAAAAAAAAAAAAAAAAATCAAGTCATGGATTAGACTGGCCCACTAGGCTGAGCTCTCATTTTTAGGTTTGACCAGTCCATGAAATTTGCTTGGTCCAATGGGCTGTGCTTGGTTGAGTCGGACGGCCCCAAATTGTCAGCTCTAAACATGTTTCATCTACTATTCCACTATTTCTCAACCATTAGATGTATGGCAAGTGTCTCACCTTAGTTCCTATTAACTACTTGAGTTTTATGCAGGCCTACTTTTAAACACATACAGTTTTGTAGATTTAATGAAACACGTGTGGGGTTGTGTGTATTTTATCAAACTATCACCAAACTTGAGATAATCAATGTTATCACCAGGTAAATTGTACATTACATGAACCAGAAGCTATAAACTGAATCATCAGGCATAGAGCAGTGGATACTGTAGCTGATTGTACATACACCATAGTTGTTCAAACAAAGGACTTACATTCAGAGCAGCAATCTGGATTCACCCTTGTGCCTTTCAACATACAGATTCGATGCATTAATTAATCATCGAACCATCAAGGATTACGAACAACATTGTTTGTGTCGTTTTAATGACCTAACGGGATAGAATCTCTGGCTGTCATTCAATTTCTTAATTTTATTTCATTAAGAATTGCATTCGGACATTGAATAGCCGTTAAACTTGTAAAAAAGTACTAAAAACTAAGTCCTCAATGCAAAATAACAACAAAACATTTCATACATAAATTATTCGACTAGAAGAACAAAGATGATAAGCATTCATTTCATTAAGTGTTAATCCAATACTTCTATTGTCTTCCAGCTCCAGATCCAAACCTCTGCCGAGTATTGTCATAAGCTTTGGTGACACGGATCAATCGTGGATCATCCTCCGGTATCTCTCTTTCCTGGAACAAGGAGAGTGATGAAAATCACAGGTCAGTATATAAGATAGAAATATCCTCAACAAAAGAAATTCAAAATGCAAATTGAAGGCTTACTTTCAAACCATGGTAATATGCTTCCACAGCATTGGCAGTTGGGGTAAGGTTACGAGCTTGCATCATATCCCATACTAAGTTGGCAACCGTATACCCGCCAGTCTATTAGGATGATATAACAAAGTGTTAAGACTCAACAGAAAAACGATAGATGAAGAAAACACATGATAATTAGAGAACCGGTTAACTTTTGGTCGCACAACCAATTAGACCGTCTGATTTACCTTTTCACCAGAGGCAGCAAGGAGCAGTTCGTTTCCCATTTTAAAACTAAGGAAAAAGTTCCTATTATTCATTTCAACCTGGATGATACAAGCAAAACATGTTAGAAAACGATATCAACTAGAAGTGGGCATTCAATCTATCAAATATTTCGTATGGCATACCAGAGTTTCTTGAGCAATTTGCATGCCTCTCGGTGTATAACCAACCATTGCTCCTTCTGCAAGTGTCTGCAGGCAGGATAAGTTGCATTATTATAAAAGTTAATGGGCTTAACCGGAACAGGAAAATTATTATAAGTATAAGAGTAAAAAATAGGATATTAGACAAGATCACAATAGACTACTAAAAGAACCATTAAAACGTGACATGAATGTTCAAATAGACTAGACTGAAATCTTTGCAGTGTATAACAACAAAGTAAATAAACATGGAAGGGTTAGCTATACAGAGCATATTCTCGCCATTGTTTTCAGTCCAGACACATGTTTTCATTTATATCTAAGTATAACATGTCACTTTCAATAGTTTTTTTCCAACTCCTTGACTAAGTCTTCTCCTACCCCTTATTAATTTGACTTAATGATTATACGTCGTACAGGGGCATCTAAAGGTCTCCATGAACTTGTCCAAAGTACTTCAAAACAACGATATTCCTCTCGGAAGAAAAATATGTATGTCTAAGAACTCACCGTATAAAATTCTACCATAGGGGGTTTGTTTGAATTCATGTAGTCTTGGAAAATTTTCAGCCCACGATCTAGATCTCCAGCATGAAGATAGCACCTGCATGAGAGTTTTGCATAGAGCAGAATAATGTCAGCTGAATTAATAAGAATCAAAAGTAATTCTCGAGACACCATTTGGAAATAGAAGAAACATGTCTGCATCACACTAGCACCATTTAGATCTAAATCTCAAGATAAAAAATGAATAGATGATAAAATACCACATATGAACTCTTTTTTCTCATCTTTCTACAACACTATGAAAATAAATAATCAAATGCATTACTCCCTCCGTCCCGCCCTAAGCTTCCCACTTACCTATTTTGGACGTTCCGTCATAAGCTTCCCATTTCCTTAAATGGTAAGTAATGACCCCACACATTTACACCATTACCCATAAAGTTGAATTTTATTACAACAATTGTCACAATTTTATTACTTTTAGGGGTATTTAGGTATTTTGACACCTTTTAACTACCAACTACACATTTAATACTATATTTCTTAATCCAAGTGCAAAAAGTAAAGGGGAAGCCTATGGCAGGACGGAGGGAGTATATATGTTGTGGAAACAAGAATGGTTATTAGAAATAAATGCAAAGATTGGCAGCTATATCCAATTAATCATACGGGTCGGCATTTTTTTAATTTGAAACTAGAAAAAGTTCTTAAAAGTTCCATCTCCCAAATGGAGCTTGGTGAACCTAATTCAAATGCTTTCAGAATTGAAACTACAGATTAAGACGATGAAGGTTAGAGCTGTCAAGGTTCATTTTTCTCAGATTTTCTTAGAATCCTTAAATGTTCATTTATTCAACCTGACTTTATAGTCCTGATGTTTGCAAACCGACCTAACCTTCGGGTCTAGAGAAGATGGCCAAAACTATCATACAGGATACAAACTAAGATAACAATTAGAAGCCACTTCCAAATAGTGTGTGAATACTTAATAATCAATCGATCATTAGACAATAAAATACCAAAAGTAATTAGACAAGCAAATATTACCTCATAGCTTGCAACAAAATAAAGACATCAGGGCTTTTTCCATCCTTCTCGAGCATCTCCAGAAGACTATCAGTACCCTGCCAGGAACGAAGCCTAAAAGTGATTATTATTTTGAAACGTCTCTCCACCATGTAGAAGTATGTTTTGATTATGAATAAAGTAGCAATAGCATGTTTTGTATAATAAATTAATAATTATGCTTAACACAACGGGAATATGTTAAAACTGATGAAAAAGGAGATAAAGTGGTGAATCACATTTCAATCCTAGGACTTCTTAGAAATCTTAGAATGAGCACCGTATCTTACAACACTGCTGCTAAGAGAATGCTTTATTTCTTAAAGTCTAAACAATTTGCAATCTTATTTCTCGTCATGAAAAATAATAGGTAGGTGTGGAGCAAGTGTAATTCATCCATAAGTAGCAATCATGACCAAAAATATTGTGGCAACTTTGTGGCAATGCACATTGGCTTCTATGATCCCTAACAAATCACACCGGGAGTTAACATCAACATCAAAGATTTGATACTTTAGTAATCACAAACATGCACATTTTAAGCAAATCAGGCACAAAATGAATTAAGGTGTCGGGAATCGGGATAAGCCCAAGAACTAGGATGCATATCTGCTACAGAAGCATTGATAAGTTACTGTCTTTATTCCATGTCAAAAATACCAGAAAAGGAACATATCTCACAAATTTGAGTGTTACAACAGAAATAGCAACTAAGCCTTTATCTAACTATGTTATATGGAACATATCTTACCATGGTGTCGGTCGAAACACATGTTTTCATTTATATTAAGTATAGAATTTTTTTTCTTTCCAAATCTTTTTAGGTCTTCCCCTTCCCCTCTTAATAGAGAAACTGATTCTCTACTAAGCCTTTATCTAACTATGTTATATGGAACATATTATTACCATGGTGTCGGTCGAAACACATGTTTTCATTTATATTTAAGCATAGAATGTTTTTTTTCTTTCCAAATCTTTTTAGGTCTTCCCCTTCCCCTCTTAATAGAGAAAATGGTTCTCTACTTTCCTACATGTTGTACTAAGGCATCTAAAGGTGCCCTATGCACATATCCAAATCATCTATAAGTGCTGTACTCTGTTTTTCTCAATATTGGGGTTACCACCACTTTCTTTCTAATGCCTTTATTACTTATTCTATCTCATATGTTGTGTCGGCACATCCATCACAATATCGGGGCTACCCTCCTTTTTTGTTCATGTTGGTATTTAGTTGGCCAACACACTGATCCATAAATCACAACCGGTTTTTTCTTATGGCTGTAGGCAGTTTCATACTTGACACATGCTTGCCTATTTTATTTTTATGAGACATGCTAGTATACTATCAGGCCAAGAAAACAAAGGATGGAAACTACAAAAATGAAAAATGAAAGAGAAACAACTACAGTATGTCGATGAAAGAATTAGACCATTCACTTGTTACCTGAGTATCCCTAAGGTCCGCAAAAGCATGAAAAGCAACATGGTATACAGTAAACTGTCTGGCTATGAATCCACCACGGCGATGAACATATTCACCTGTAGGGAGATTGTATAATTCTTCTTCAGAAATTCCCTTCATAACATTTTCAGCACTGTCTGTTGTTTGATCAACAGAGGACCATCCTTTAGACTGCTCCACGAGCTCAATAATCTTTCCAGGGAAAAAAAAGGGGAATAAGAAATATCCTGGATCCCTTGATCTGAGAATTTAGATATACTAATAGCAAGTATCAAGTTCAATAAAAATATGCTAAGAGTGTTATTGATGTTTACTTTGGAAGTTGTATCATCCGAGCGAGGTGACTTATTCTTGTGAGCAAGTATAAGTGCAGCATAGCAAAATTTGTTCAAACCAAGACCAGCAGCAGTCATATCCCGTACTATTGCATATCTGCAGATCAAAAACAGAAGACAATGCAGTGTTAGCACGTGGCTGTCATACTGAAAATAGGAAACACTATCAATCAAGAGGTAAAATGTTAAAATGTCACAATTTATCAGAAAAGACTACTGGTAGATTTAGCATGGACATGGACAGGTATATGCCATCAGCCAATTAAAGATACACTCAGTTCGTTCAACAGGCACTGGGATAGAACCACATTAAAAAAACGAGTAATAATGCTCTTACACACGATCAAATCTTCCTGAAGCTGCGCATGCATGAAGTAGACAAATATAGGTTTGTCCAGTAGGTTTCACTTCAGATCTCTTCATTTCCTCGAGAAGCTTCAGTCCAAACAAAAAGAAAAATAGCTTTTAAATACATCTCATATTCTTCCAAAAAAAAAAAAACAGCAAAAAGCAAAGAACAGCTATATCTGAAATATGTAAAATACCCAAATCGCCTGATCAGAATTAGTGCACTTCCCACAGGTAGATATCAAGAAGTTATACAAAGCAACCTGATGACATATATAAAAAAGTAGTTAACATTATTGTATTTAGCAACAAGTTATAATGGTTTACAAGCAGAAAAATGGCCCGTTCCATGCATTTTGATTGATGAACTGATAGGCTATGAACTATCAACAGAAGTGGTGGAATGTCATACAAAATCTTACTGATAGGCTATGAATTATCAACAGAAGTGGTGACACAGTAAGAGATACAACTTACATCAGGAACCAAGCCCATGGATTTCATTTGATCACAAAAAAAGAAGGCGTCTTGCATTCGAGCCCCTTTCATCGTCCCCACAATAAGGGAGTGAAATGTGTCCCTCTCTGGCTTCACCCCATCCAGCATCATATCATCATACACATCCCTTAACAAATAAGGCCTAAACATTTTCCAAAATCATATGCAACATTATTATTTGACTGAAAACAAAAATGTTGCAGAGTTAATTAAGGGCATCATACATCCTTGAGCTCAGAAAACCAACACACGATACCTTTTTCTATCAGCTTCATATGACAATTAAAATCAAACGTCCGTACATGTCTGTTTGGTTTTTTCTCAATTCTACAATATACTCAATTAATTTAAAATTTATGCTGAAATTTCAGCTTCCTTCTATTTAGTTTTCCATCTAATAAGCTAAATCCGGGATCTGAATGCAACAAATCATAACAATACAAAAACCTTCGCTGAGCAGAGAGAGAGGCAATGACAGTGTTGTATTCAGCCTCATTGGTCGCATAATTCCGCTTCAAATAAGTCTCAGACGCCGCACAGAAATTTCGGCGCCCTAGCGCCCGAACTAGAGCACAATGATTTCCTGAATAAACAATTGCCGAAACACCAAATTCGAAAAACAAAAATCAAACCATTTCCAATCTAGTATGAGCAACATTCATACGACAAATTGATTGTTTATGTACAGTAGGTAAATTGAGTAGAAACCTGAGATTGCGCGGAGAAGCTTCATGATTGAGCGAGCCGTCGAAAAATTGAATTAAATTTTTGGTGGGGTTTAGGATGTGAAAATATGGGGGACTGCGCTCATAAACCCTGGATTAGAATTTAGTGTATTTAAATTAAAATAGAAAAATAAAATTAAAAAGAGTAATATTCTTTAATCGCTAATTAACATATTTTTTATAATTAAAATATGATTTATTTTATTTATTTTTTGGGAAAGAGAGAGTAAGTTTTTAGTCCCAAATATTTTAAAGAGTTAATATCAAATTTGGTTATGAAACAACACTTTCGTTGATTACATTTAACACTACAAAATAATTATATTTTACCTCAAAATAGTTTATTTCATTAGTTAATAAACTATCACTAAGTGGAATTAAATGTGAAAGTAAAAGTATTTGACGAGGAATTTGATTTAAATATAAGAAATGTCATCAGTGATTTATGTAAAATCTTACACTATAGAAATATTACAAGAATATCCATTATAATATTATAAAAATTAATAGGAGTATAATATTCATATAATTAATAATTACGCTTAAATATTTTATTATAATATAAAAGAATTTGTATAATTAAATAAATAAAATTTGCTATCAATTAAATGAAGAACATACGCAATTAATCAAATAAATTTAGAACAACAATGGAAGGAGCATCTCAGATAACAAATGGCATGTGAACTATATTATCACACAAGGACAAAGTCACAAGTACTGTATAACTGTGTAATGATCCAAATCCACACATCAAAAAAATAAAAAATACATGTACAATAAATTGCCAGCGATTCTTCGTCCGATTTCATCGAATTCTTCGAGCAGATCGGAACAGATTAGGAGCTCAATATTGAATTCCATACGAAGCCCGAATAGCACACATAACCTGTACCTTGAAAACACTACACAAATATGTCGGGCAAACCCAAATAACCAATCATAATTTACAATTTCGTTTGTACAGTCGAACCAATATAAAGAATTAGGTGATGGGGTTCGTCTCCAAGCCCCTGCTTAGTAGAGTTTTATCCTCATTTCTATATGGCTCCGGCAAATTGGACACTGATTAATTTCTCGTCCACACTCGCAGCATGTCTGATGAAAACGGGAAAATACATAATCTCAGCTAGCGTCTATAGATTTTTCTCAATGTTAAAATCATAACAAATAATATTACCTGGTGACCACAACCGAAAGCCATGTCCTTTGGATTCGTAAGGCAAATGGGGCATACCTGTGAGAAGTTTATAATGTAATTCTTGATCACATTTAACTAAATACAACTATAACTTATTTTAATCAATGGACAAAGCCCTTGCAGCAGGTCGAGTTGATATCTGAAAGGGCCCGCTATTAACACCCACAAAATTACTATATAGTATATACACACACTTTATAGTTGTGTTTGAAGGTACTAGTAGGGGATAATTTCACGTTTTGTTCCCCCATTTCACCCACTACCATGTTCGGTCCTAAAAGCATACTTTTACTCTCACATCTGGTCCCACCATTAGTTGACCGTCTGTTGAGTGATGAAATCAAATATTTGGAAGTGCTAATGTAACTAATAATTTTCAAAAAGTTTCATTTTGTACCCCCAAATAGTTGATTGTGTTAGTCAATGGATAGTGGGACCAAATTTAGGAGTAAAAATGTACTTCCAGGACCGAACATGATAGTGTGACTGAAATGGAGGGACCAAAAGTGAAATATGGGTTAAGTTTTTGGGGACAAAGAATGATATTGACCCTACTAGTACCTAAAAATGTTGTATATGTGGGACTGTGGGAGTATAACATAATTCGGTGGTTGTTAATAGCCCTATCTGAAAATGTGTGTCGTTTTTCCATTTAACATATACATGCATACGTGTATAAATATATACCTGGTGTTCGTATGTAGAGGATGGTGCAGAAGGGATTGCATCAGCAGGAATATTGGGCTCGTAATATGAACTAGAGCTGTGTTGAAAAGAATTTGCCTGAGAGATTTTCGAACTGCCACCAAAAGCTCCTCCATAGTTGGGGGGAGGAAGGGCGACCCTATGAGAAACGTTCCCTTTTTGTCCACTAAATCAACAAAAACACAGATAAATAAACAGCCAATAGAAACATAGACATACGTACAACGGAAGTGAAGCAAATATTACCCCAATAAATTAAGTTCGAGTGTTGCTTTATATTGAGTCGGGATCTCCATCAATGCCGAAAGAGCAAACTCCGTCTCCTTTCGAGTTTGGTGCACATTTTTAGCCATAATCTCTGTAAAGTTGACAAACTAGAATCCCAAGAAAATCTTAGAATATATACCATCCAGTTGAGAAATGTAGTCTATAATCTAAAGGAATAATTACAAAAAGTACCCTTAAGTTTAACCTATTTACAGAAAAAGGCTTATAATATTTGTAAACTACAAATACCTCCTGAACATTTGCTTCTTTTTTACAAATTGCATCAATTTGCAGGGTATTTATAAAAAAAATGCAAACCTCAAGGACGTAGTGTAGTTTTTGTAATTTAAACGTAAGACAGTGACCTGGAAATTATCGAACTCCCGTGAAGGGATATTATCGTCAAATTCCTTCATCATATCCCAGGGGCCGTCTCCAACCCCAACCAAAACAATGGATAGAGGCAACTTGCTGCAGAAATCATAGCAACATCAATCAAGAGAAACACAATCCGAACCATGTATTTGCAAATATTTACCTAGCTTCGACAATTGCTTGAACAGTTTTCTGCTCCTGTGGACTCAATTGACCATATTCAGTATCAACACTTCTCGTTACCTAAGAAAATAACAAGTTAGCTGAAGCAAGTACTAACAAACGAAAAAATAAGAAGGAAGAAAAAAAAATACAATTTCAATCACTCATTGCTGACACAAGTATTAGATAACTAATATTATTCAAAACTGCACCTCGAGTTTAAAAGAAGAAAAATCAAGGAAACACATGAAATTAATGGGTCCTTATAGTTCTGAATCACAACTCTTGATCAAAATTCATAATATTTCAGATTAAGATTATTCAAAACTGCAAATTTTGCATATCATCAATCACAGTTATCGAGGCAAAAATACCTGTCCATCTGCAATGATCACTAAAACATGGTACTGGCCCCCATTTTGCTCAACAACACTCATAGCCATTTCAATTATTGGTGCAAATGATGTTGGGCCTGCAGAAGAACAAGTCTAAGATACAAAAATTGAATTCTATAACTCAGCTCCTCGTAATAATAGTAGATAGGGGTTAACCAGCAAGTTTCAGATTGGGAACGAGTTCTCTGTAACGTCTTAATACGTCCTCAAATCCATTGCAATATCTCTCATCGGGGTAGAAGCTGAATACATCTTGATCATGGGTTGATGCTGCAAACAAAAACAAAAAAACAATTAAAAGGAAAAATTGAAGAAGGTTTCGTTTTGCTGAGTATGTCAATCTTAAATTTCAAAAACAACAATTATCATTCAGTACCATCTCCAAACCCATAACAGGGGATCAAGTTATCTTCATCAAAAGCCGCCAAGGTTTTCCCGATAATGGTTATTGCTTGCTCATACGGATTTAGACCACTTCCGATGTGATGTAAGCTTTTACCACTGTAAGACATCTTGCCTAAAAGTGGAACCAAGCTCAGCATATCTCAACAAATTCAAGAAACGGAATCTATCTGTATGTAATAAAAAAAATTAATCTACCTGTCCATTCATTGCTCTTGGTGAAATCAATCCCGATAATTAGGTTGGAAGACTCAAGACCAGCTCGTGCAAGAGCTTCAGTCACCTACACAAGAGTCTCAATATTTAAACCTCCTCCAAAAGATCAGCATTCAAGTTACTCTTAATAATATTTAAACACACACACATATATATTTGGATCATGGCACAAGAAACTGAAGAAAGTATGAAGATCTAGGTTTCTAGCAGAGCAATGCATGGATTTTCAATTATGAAATTTCAACATCAAATTCATTTGAATTCGGAATATTAAACCATTCCCTTCAACTACTACATGGATTCAGGACTTCAAATTGTCACCAATGATTGACGTCATCAATAGAACCTTGAGTTTTCAACACTATAGCATATATTCATCTTTGATTCAATTATCAACCCTTATGAATTATGCAAGCACGTGATACTGAAGCTTCATTTAAAGTGTCTATACTACATGTGCTCCTCTCATTTTTCTTCCACTAAATAAACAGGCTCAAAAACATGAAAGAGTCCTAAATTTGGATTTTCATTAAAACACATGTTGTCTTTCAGCATAATATGCTGCACATACCTCCTCTAAAGATCTATAGTTGTCTGCAATCCTTGAATACCTCCTATCAAACTTCTTTTGCGGTACATGTATCTGGGTTGGAGGCGCATTATATTGGGGCGGGGCAGGTGATTGAGACGGGGGCCCATAATGTTGAGAAGGAGCAATATGTTGGTCTGTCCCAAGATGTTGAGGAGGAGCATTATAAGGATCTGGTGGTGGGTACCCTGCTGGTGCAGGATAAGGATGCTGCACCGGATAACTCTGAGCGTACTGTGAAACACTCGATTGAGCATAATTATGCTGCCAACCAGATGATGAGGTCGACCGAGTTGTTGAAGCTTGCCTCAAATTCCCCTCATCCCTAGGGCTTGAACTTTTGTTCCCCATCGAGTTAACTTATTAACAAGAATCTCAAAAACTATCAAGTAGAACAATCTCCTTCACCAGATCACAGAAATAGACAATTTCAGTATCTGAAAAAACCAACAGAAGAATCAATTACCCCCTAAAGGCAACTAAAAACGCTCAAGTCCAACTATTACAAGACAAAAACAGGGACCCAATTAAAGCCCTTGAAACAACTTGCAGAATAACAAATCAAACCCAAATTCTAACCTACAGGGTCCCTTTTTTTTTTAAATGAGGCATGCAAACTGTATGATTTTAAACTCCTATAACTATAATAATAAAAATAAAATTTTAAAATGTGAATTGAGCAAGCTATAAAACAGGGGCGGCTACAGAAGAGAAGAGTTGAAGAAATAATTTCTTGGTAAACGGTGGGTAGACTAAGGACCCTTGAAAGCGAAGTCTCTTTCAATCCCTTCTTATCCGCTATTATTTTATCTACAATAACTCCATATTTTCTCAAATCAACTAAACTCCAAAACAATGAGATAAGGCCAAGAAAGAAATCAAATACGCAACTTACAGCAAACTCAATCACCCAGAGAATTATAACTTGTAATCTAATCAAACACTACAGAATTCTAGTCCAAGCCCATTTCAGTAATCTTCAAAGGGCATTTCAACAAATTCCAAATTCGTAACTACTATAAACTTAACCGGATTTTTCAAGATCCCATTTCCCAGATTAAACAAATCGGCCGAATTGAGTTAGAGAGAGAAACCTGAGCGTCGAATACTAGATTGTCAGCGGCATTGCTTCCCAAAAAGTCGTTGCAGGATCTCAGAATCACTTTGATTAAAGAATGAATCAAGAAATTTTGTCACGAAAAGGGTCGCAGCTTTTCTTAATTAATGGACTTTTTAGATAAATTACTTTTAAAATCCAGAAATTAATAGTGGCATTCGTTCATGGAAGTTTCTTTACTTGCCTTTTGAATGATTTAACGATTGAAAAAGAGGCTTTTCTTTACCTTTTTAGTGGAATCTTGGAGTGCTCAACAAACTAATTAATTAGTTCTTGCCCACACTCAACCTCTTTATTTTAAACATTTTTTTGCAATAATATTTTAATTATGAATAAAAGAGTGAATTTGGTTACATTACATTGATTTTGTTTTGTTATTGTCCTACTAATATTAAAAGTAATTTGTTAAATTATTTAATTATTAATTTGGTTCAATTCCATGAGATAAACATTCTTATTGTTTGATAGATCATAGATCTACATAACATGTGTTTCATCTTTTTTTTTTTAATTCTAATTCTAATAAGTCGGTGCACATGAAATCTACTATACAAAATTATTTGAAAAGTAATTTTAACTTTTTTAAAAAATTGACTAAGTTTAAGAATGGTTTTATAGACAGTGTATCAAAGTCGACTCAATCTATCGAATAAACTAGAAGATCACATAAATTTTTTGGACTAATCTTTTACATGTAGTCAGGTGTCGTATGATGTCGTAATGACTACCGTAGTCAGTTAATGTAAACCATTAAAATTCAAATCTAAAAATTTAAACTTGATAACCTGTTACTTTTTGTATAATATACGCCATGTATTCATCGTATATGTCGTATTAATTTAATTAAAAAATGTAATGTTAAATTTACCTAATTACCCTTATATTATTAATAAAATTAATAAAAAAAACAAATCAAATTAAATTAAATTAAACTAAAAAAAAACAAATTAACCTAAAACTGGAAGTTTAGCACTGGGATTCTTTCTGAAAAAGCTAGACTCGAAATTCTTGCCCGTGATTGGATTAACATAAAAAGATGTGAAATCGACGTTCTTCTCCTCCCATATAAGCCTCACTTTCTGGCTATCCAAATAACATGGATGATGATACAGCTGCATTGTGTTACAAACATCGATTACTCATGTGTTTACTTTGTTGTTTGTTTTCCTGCAACACGAAAACTATGTTGCATGATCAGTGAAACAACATTGTGATATTAAGAAGATTGACCCATTCGGATTTGATTTGGGATTGACCCATTCGGATTTGGATGGGTCATCCCCATTCCATCCCTCTCCATTCATTTTCATTCAAATACTCATACACCCACAACTACATACCTATTTTTATAAAATCACATTACATTTTTTTTTAATTACTCACTAGATGAGCACTCGCGTACGTACGCGAAATGTTGATAAAAATAATTAGTATTTATAATATAAAAGATAAAATCTAAATAAAAAAAATTGAGGAACAGAATCGAATAAGACAAATAATTTTCTAACTTTTAAAATCAATAAATTAAATTTAATAACATATCTACTAATTTATTAGTATAATTTAATAATTGAGTAATTTTTTAAATAAGTCTTTTTTTTCCTTTAAAACTATTAATGTTAAACCGCAAATATTCATCATATATTTAACATATCATCATAATTATTTAAAATCAACTCAACATTAATTATGATGACTCCTACATAATATCATACATAATGACATTTAAAAATATGACACATCACAAAATCAAGGAGAGAACGACACATCAGCAAAATTAAGGAGAGGAAAAAACTCCCTATTATATAGTGGGATTATCTCTCTTACTATTCTTCTACAAATTTATTATCTCTCTACTTTTCTTTCACAATTTATTTTCTCTCCAACTTTTTTTTCTTACACTAATTAGTAATTACTTCACTAATAAAAAATAATACAACATAAAAATCTTCCTTTTAACTTACGAACTCTTAGTTTTATGCAAAACTAAGCAATATCAGTTAAGCATCAATTTATGCAAAACTAAGCAATATCAGTTAAGCTTGATGCTTAACTAATTTTATGTGTTATGGACTTATGGTGTTCGATAAAATAAATTATATAATAATAAAATATCAAAGTAGTAAACAATACAAAAATTTATAGTGGTACAAAAAATCAACATTTACATCAACTTCTCAGGAGTTGTGGGTTTATTCCTTTCATGTAATGTTTGATTTAAAGTGTCAATGGATTAGTAATTTCCAACTAAGTAAAATTTCTCTTATAAGTTGGATTTAAGAGATTTCTTCTCAACTTATAAGGGCGTGTTTTGAAACTCTACAAACTGCTTCCAGAATCACTTATTTTTAAAGCTGTCTCTCACAGCTTTTCAAAAAAAAATGATTCTGGAAGCAATTTGTAGAGTTTCAAAACACACTCTAAGTTGGATTTAAGAGATTTCTTCTCAACTTAAGGATTTAGATATGATAGTTTAGTATGAAAGGTTAGAATACTTGAAATATAGTTTGAGATTTTTTTTAAAATACTATAATAATTTTGCTCAAATGTGTCTAAGTTTGATTTCTTGTTGTTGCGTTAAAAAATAACGATTAGGGATATCGTATCGTATCTTCCTATCTAGATTAGGGAGATTATGGGCTTTGATCGTCACTTTCATGCAAGCTTATCCACGAACAATCCTCCTTTAAGCTCTTTAAAGACCTGCAAAAACACGCCGGAGGGGATTCCAGCGTGGAATCTCCGACGCTCAAGTCAGAATCTTTCTCAGGAGAATTAAAGAGGAATTTCCCTATAATTCAAGGGAAATTCTCACAAGTATCGTGGAGTTTTTTGTATTTTCAGTGTGTTTCTTAGTGAAATCGTGTAGAGTGTGTTTATCATATAAAACGTAATCAATAAACTAAAAAAAACCTGCTTATATACCTTTCCTCATTTCGTGGGTGAGAGGGAGACTCCCTCTTCCTTTTTTTCCTCAACCGTCCATAAGACTCGGTCCTCCAGTGGACTCCTCCCACTTCCTTGCCTTGACTCCTTCTCGGGCCTCATCTATTAGGAACAACTTCTAAGTCCTTCCTCTATGGTCTGGGCCTATCTAGCCCAAGAACAATCGAGCCCTAGATGTGGGCCAAAGGCCCAATCGCACTCATTTCTCTCTTTGGGCTTAGGGGTGTATTAATCCCGTCCCTCGGATAATTACTTTTACTAAGACCGATCTAATTTGACGACATATTTTGGTCGCATCATTTGTTATGTATTTTTGTAATTCTACTATGAAGGTTTGACATTGTATTTATAGTAGATTTTAAAAAACCAGTCGTTAAAAAGCTAATTAACTTGTGAAAGAGTTTAACGCAAAAATATCTCAAAAATTCATCAATTAAAAGTGAGTATTCATAGGAAAGGAGGTGTTACAAGATTAGTTGTCCATAAACAAAAACTGCCCTAAACAAGAATGATTAGAATTGGATTTAAAAAAACCATTCAATTTCGTTATCAATTGAGTTGTTCACAAACTATTTAGGTCTTCATATAAAAAAATATTTATTTGGGCTCGTTTAGCAATATCCGTTAACATATTTGACAGCAATTGATTCGTTAGCTCGTGAATTAGAGGGTGTTTGCAAACTCACCCCCTTAATCTGATGGATAATTTAATTTATAGTAATGAATAGAGTTGGCAAATCACCACCCGACTAAGTTTATTGGGCCAAGCGATGTGTATGGGTTAGATCAAATTGACCCATGAACTAGATGGACCTATAAAATAGGAGTTTAGCCCATCCTAGTTTAGCAGGTTAGTGGATCTGTTCAGTCCATGAGATTTTTAACATTTAAAAAAAAAATATATTGATCACAGTACTAACATATAATTTTTATTCGTATAAATAATTAAAAATATACATTAATAATATATTAATTATACATAATTCATAAACGATCCGTATAACACTACACACTATTTATGATAAGTTGATATAGAACTATAAATAATTCATAAGTTTAAATTTCAAAGTCAAAATAAAATTAAAAATATAAATAATATTTAAAGCTAGTTTTGGGTGAGATAGTCTCAAAAATAATATTTGAACAAAAAGTGATAATGTTTTTTAAAAAATGATAGTCACGTTTGTTAAAAATATTATCACTTTTTATTTAAACATAATCACTATTTTTACAAAAAAAAAAAAAAAAATCTGAAAAAAAAGGATTATTCTACCCAAAATTTTGAAATATGGATTAAGATCGAAAAAGATCTGTAAAACATCTCACACAAGTTTTTACCTAATATTTAAGTATACAATACAATACTTTACTAATTTTAATTTTTATCTTCCTAACTAAAAAATATTGATCAGATCAAACGAGTCGTTCACTGCTCGCATGCCAAATTCAATCTAGCTCATTAGATTTAATTAAATAAGACCAATTTTATATGAGTATAATTTTAGGGAACAATCCATATGGGACTTTGGGTTGGCCGGGTCAGCCCGGATCGGCCCAAATTGCTAGCTATAGTTAATGAACGAGTTTATTTTTTTAGAATACACTAAAATTAGATTGAGCCAATTTGGTTACTTTTTATTTTCTTTTTCTTTTCTTATTATGGTGATTTATGATTTTCCTATTTATTTATTTATTTATTATATTATGGAGTATTATATTTCTGTGTTCCTCTCTCATTTTGTCATTCATTTATATTTACAGGCCCCAGCAGCCCAACCTCCATCGTCGTTGCAGAAGGCGAAGCCATTTCAATTTGAGTTGTGAATCAGTTGCGACCGAGCCAACTGCGAACCCATTTGATTTGAGGTACTGTTCGCCGCCTCCATCTCCCAGTTCTTTCGGTTCCGCCTCCATTGCGTTCGCAGGGCCTGCAATCTTTCTCAATTCACAGAAGAATCATATTATATTATCCCAATGGCTTCCGACCCCTACACCGAAAGAAACGCCGTTTTCCGCAAACTCAAAGCCAAGTCCGAGAATAAGGTGATTTCTTGTTTTCTGTGTTTTATTTATGAAATTACGGCGTTGATTTTGATCGGCAATGCTGAGATCTGATTCAGATCTGAGCTACTCCTTTTCTCCTTTTGTTTTCTGGGGTTTGGGTTTGAACCCTGATTTGGAAATTGATGTTTGGAATTCAGATGTGTTTCGATTGCAACGCGAAGAGCCCGACTTGGGCGTCCGTTACCTATGGGATCTTCTTGTGCATTGATTGTTCGGGTGTTCATCGAAGCCTTGGTGTGCATATCAGCTTTGTTAGGTATATCGTTTCTCCAATTTTATTTTTATTGTTTTTATTTCCCACCCCATTAGATCAGCTTTGTTATTGTTGAATTTTTTGCATTTTCGTTGTGCATGCAAAGTGCAAACACTTATATTAAGAAATGTGAACCTCCACCTAAGGTATATTAATATAATGTTGGGTCTTCTTTGAAATATAGTTTAATTTATGGGCATGTGAAAAACTATGTATTTTGGAAATGTCAGTATACTTAAAGAAATACACATACCCGTTCTTTTCACCAATTTTTCTGTTTTTTATTGACTTAAAGAAAACACTAAAGAGATTGGGGGGAAGAAAGTACTTCAAGTTTATTAGAAAATTTGAAGTTTGAAAATGATTCTTTGATTAGTGGATATAAGAAATTATACATAATATTGGCATACAAGGAAATTTTTGGCATAATTAAAAGTTAGTTCTCCTGTTAAAAGGATCTGCAGTCATAACCTTTTGGTGGGTTTGCTTTGATTTAAGTATTGAATTTCGTTTCAAAGTTTTATGCCTTCTCAGTAGACACTTACACATCTATACCCAACTCTCGTTTGGAAATATTTCAGATCTATTTGATAAGAACATGTTGTAAAAAATAATGAGTACACCAATGACTGTTTTTTCATTCTCTTTTAAAAAAAAAATGTATGCATCTAAAACTCAGAAAGTAAGTGCATCACGAACCGATACATGATCCACCTGGCGGAAAGTGAAGAATTATCTGTATAAAATTGGTGCCTATGGAAGGGTAAGAAAAATGCTTGATGTCAACTGGCTCAAAATCTGGTATACTAAGACTTGGTAGAATTGACACACTGAGCTAACATTTCTTTGGCCTTTGCTTGCTGATTTGATTAGTATGTATATTCAGTGTAGAGTTTATGAATAGACTACCATTGACATCCACATAAAATGGCCTAGGTAATAGAGTAAGATTTACAAAACATAAGGGGCAACTAAGTAATGATCGTAAGTTGGCCAAGTGCACATTGATAAGGATTATAACCGGACTTAGTAATATGATTACAATTATTTAAAGGAACTTCTGTAATTATAATTATTAAAAAATACATGTATGCACCGAGTCAGAAAGATTAAGGAAAACAAACACTTAATATCAGTGACTAAAAAAGTATGTCAAATGTAATAGAAATACCATGTGGTTTCAGCAGTGTGATTATCTGCCTCTCATTACTGATCATAACTCATAAGAGTGAGATTACACAAGTATCGTAAAAAAAGAGAAGAAACATTGGTTTGGTCATATGGTTATTTAGTCGAAGCACCTGATCTCTGTTCAACTTTGATTTTTTTTTTTACTTATGTAGCTTTTCATGCCAATCCTTAATTGCAGGTCAACAAACATGGATTCATGGACGCCTGAGCAGTTGAAAATGATGTGCTTTGGTGGAAATAATCGTGCACAGGTTTTTTTCAAACAACATGGTTGGAATGATGGAGGCAAGATTGAGGCCAAGTATACCTCAAGAGCTGCTGAGTTATATAGGCAATTACTTGCAAAAGAAGTTGCTAAAAGCACTGCAGAAGATGCAGGTTTACCTATATCACCTGTTGCCTCCCAGTCACAAGGACATTCTCATGGATTATCTGATACAAATGTCAATGAACATCCAAAAGGAGGTTCTTTGAATGATGCCCCAAAGGAAAGCTCGTCTCTGAAAAATGGAATACCTGAATCTTCTTCACCAAGAGCCTCAGCAGTTGCCTCAATGACTGCCAAGAAATCTCTTGGTGGAAAGAGAACTGGAAAGACAGGGGGACTAGGTGCCAAGAAGCTTACTAACAAGGTATGTATGGCCTATCTTTTACAGTCAAGTAACATCAAGAATCATCTTGTAACTTAGGCCGTGCCCAATTTTAGTCCTGTAAGTTGTTTTCTTTTCAATTTTGGTCCCTTTTCAATTACACAAAAAAGGACCAAAATTGAAAAAGAAAAAACTTACAGGACTAAAATTGGACACGGCCTAAGTTACAGGACAATTCTTGGCTACATTGTAGCATGCTTGAATATTGGCCACAATACATCATTGTTTTGCAATTTGATTTGCTAAATTGTAGCATACTTTCATATTGGCAGTCTAGTGAAAGCCTTTATGATCAGAAGCCTGAAGAGCCACCTGTAGTTAAAGTTACTCCTGCCAGTTCTACAACCAGTAGCACTCCTCCAGCCCCTCCAGTTGGTTCATTGTTCGTATCTCGATTTGAGTATGCAGAAAATGGCCAGTCTACTGATACGAGTCCTGGAGGTGCTCGTATTATTAACCATGTAACAGCTCCAAAGTCGTCCAATTTCTTTGCTGATTATGGCATGGAGAGCGGTTTCCAAAAGAAAAGCAGCTCAAACTCATCCAAAGTGCAAGTAAGAGAAAATTAACATGGGCAAACATAAGTTAGGATTGAAAATTGCTAATTTTTCAAGGATGCTAGAAAAAATTATGGATTGTTGTCTATTATCTCTATTGATATAGTATGGAAACCTTAAATCTGAGCATGAATTCATTTGGGAAATTGCTGGTTAACAGATTCATCCACATATTTAGTATTTCTTTGCTATATTTTCATGCTCTTGTACTTCCCCGTCATGAAATCTTTTCATTACTTGAGTTGTTGGAGGTGTTTGGAACTGTTTACCATTTTGATGCTGTCAAAGGCAATTATTTTGGTTTGGCCAAATTTTTTTTGGAAGAATGAATATGAAGTACAGTCTGATAAACGATCTTCTGGTGTTTTTCCAAATGGTTGTTACTTGGAAAGTGCTTTGCCTTCTATTTTAACTTTATATGTTGAAATCTGATTCCTTATTTCTCCCCCAAATCATATGATCATATCTAAGAAAGAACTGTTGTAGCAAAGCCATGATTTGAGGTCACTTGTGCATAAATCTTGAAGATAATTCATTCCACATTTACCATATATCATTAGGTTGAGGAGACTGATGAAGCGAGGAAGAAATTTTCTAATGCGAAATCTATATCATCAGCCCAGTTCTTTGGTGTGCAAAACAAGGATAATGATTTGGAAGCATCAGCCTCATTGCAAAAGTTCTCAGTATGTTTTGTATCCTTATTTCATCTCAGTCATGTTTTATTCTTTCTTATGGTGCTGGAGGAAGGCGGCAGCATTGGTTTGTTTTCAATTTGTTCACAGCCCCATTACCCAGTCTTCCTAGATTCTTGAGTTAAAGTTGTTTTTAATTAATCATATTATTGGTTTCCATATTTAATATCAGTTGAAGCATGTGGATCTTCAATTTAGACATAGACTTTTAGTTTTCGATGCTGCAGGGACAAATTTCAAGTTGTCAAGTGTCCAATTTCACAACATATGACATTCGTATCATATGTATACCGTAGTTCTTTCAACTTGAAGAATATGAAAACCATGTTCCAGTTATTTAGTACACCAGTTGAGGAATTTTTTTGGCCATTCGGTTTTTTTGAAGTTTAGATATTGATGTTGATGTTAAGTACCATTGTGTTGTAGGGGTCATCATCAATTTCAAGTGCCGACCTTTTTGGGCATGACTCAAATTCTGCTATCGACCTAAGTGCGGGTGAACTCATGAATAAGCTTTCTTTCCAGGTAATATAGCTAGTCTTGTATCTAAAATATTCACCTAAATTATTTAGGGTTGCATTTTTCATTTTGCTCTATAAAGCATAAGCTATCTTCTTTTATCGAACTTGGGTTTTGGTCTTAAACAGGCACAACAAGATATCTCCTCTTTGAAGAACATTGCAGGAGAAACTGGGAAGAAGCTAAGCTCTATCGCGTCCTCTTTATTAACAGATCTGCAGGACAGAATCCTCTAGTCGAATACACAATGTATTTTACGTGAAAAGAGACGAAGTTTTTGCAGTACCTGTCAGTATTTTATGTAGTTTATAATGTAAAGAAAGGATGAGCATTCTTACAGAAAGACGATCGATGATTTGAACTGTGCTGCTTTGTTCCGTAGTTGCAGAAACTGTTTTTACTACCAGTTTTCTATCAAGTTTGCTTTACTACCAGTTTTTATTTCCTGCTTCTTTGCTGCATTCTAAACATAAAACGAGTTTACACAAAAAGTTGCATGAGAAATTATAGTTTTATTGAGTTTTATGTTATTTTTATGGAGAATTTCATATTCAGACTCAATTTTTTGGTTGAGTCTCAATATGAGTACTTATTTTATAAGTGTATCAATTTAAGACTCAATTTTACTCCGTCAAAAAAAAAAAAAAAAAAAGACTCAATTTTACTTTATTTTCAATTTAAGGCTTGATTTAAATTCTTTTATTTCAATTCAAGGCTCAACATTTTTTTTTAGTAAAAAAACTACAGAGTATTTGGAATTGGGTTTACAAAAAATGCACATTTTTTTGAAATAAAATTTGAAAATTTGTCAATTTTTTAATTGTTTTGCCTAGACCTACTACTTTTTTTTTTTTTTTTTAATTCTTACAAAAATCTGGCATTTTTTTTGGGTTCACTTATTTTTCCAAAATATTTCATTTTATTAAAAAGAAAAAATCTAAAAATATGGAATTTTTTGAAATTTACCCAAAAAAATCTGCATATGTACGTTTAATGAACATAACGCATATGTAGTATTGATTAGGGAAAATATCAATTTTGGTCACCCAGTTTTACCTCTTTTTTTTTTGGTCACCCACATTTAGTGACTGTCAAAATTGATCACCCAATTATTATATTCTATCAAAATTGATCACTATGTTATGTTAGTCAATCTGTCATTGACTAACGGAGAAGGAGAAAGAGTTTTGAGCCGTGAAATTTCTCAAAACCGTTAAAAAATTCTCATGCATCTCCCAAAACTAATGAAACGTTGAAACATGTGCAAAAATTACCAATATTTACATTATATTTATAATAGGTCAGAAGGAATTATGATACATCTTCTAGAACGTGATTCAATCAACCTTGGTAGATAGAAATTTATTTCAATTAATTTCAAGTGCTCAATTGTTCGACTAACATTTCAAGAAATCTACAAAATGATCAAAATAGAAAAAATATTTAGAATGAAAAATAAGTTTCAATGGATAATTTTAGAAAATTCTTTACAATTAATTTCACCATAAATTATACTCCAATAATTATAAATAGGGAAATGAATTGAAATAAGTTTATATCTCCAATTATTATACAAATTCAATATGAAACCAAGAATTGAAAAACAGAGTACAGTTGTTAAATAGAGTACAAAGTTTCATTATAACAGTTTCTCATTTCCTTGTAAATAAAAAGTAAATCAACAAAAATGAATTCATAATTGAGTTAAATAAGTATTAAAAACTTACTGAAATTTTTCGACAGCAAGTTGATTGAATCACGTTTTAGAAGATGCATGAGAAAGAATTTTCATTATCTATAAAATAAAAGTAAACCAACAACATGATTGAATCAAGTTCTACGATGCATGAGAAAGAATTTTCATTATCTATAAAATAAAAAGTAAACCAACAACATGATTAATCAAGTTCTAGAAGATGCATCAAAATTCCTTCCTATTATAAATATAAGGTAAGGTAAATATTGGTAATTTTTGCACATGTTTCATTCTTATTTATGCGTTTGTTTCATTAGTTCTGGAAGATGCATGAGAATTTTTTAACCGATTTTGAAAAATTTCACGGCTCAAAACTCTTTCTCCGTTGGTCAATGACAGATTGACTAACGGAGTGATTAATTTTGATAGAATATAATAACTGGGTGACCAATTTTAATAGTGACTAAATGTGGGTGACCAAATATGAAAAGAGGTAAAACTGAGTGACCAAAATTTGATATTTTCCCTATTGATTAAATGCATTCATCTTTCTGAAATTAAACTTTATTCATAGTAAAGAAAAGACACTCTAAATTAATAAAATTTCTCAGTCCCAACATTATTAATTTAATATAGTAATATTATTCTCCTTAAACAATGATATGATAGCCATCTCTAGGGTGAATCTTTTGTTTCCAATTCATCACCGGAGCTTTATAAGCAGGGAGCCGGAGCCGGAGCTGGAGTTGGAGTCGGAGTTAGAGCCGGTGCCGAGGTGGTAGGTAAAACTGTAATCTCAAGTTTCATCTCATTGTTACAATGAAAAGCAAAACCACATAAGTACCACTTCTTCCCGAGCGTTTCTAGGGTAATTTTGTCTTTTCCAGTGATAAGAGCCTCCGACGAAGGTGGTACCAAACATTTTTCGAAGGCGGTTTCATTCACTTTGAACACATTATGAGTCCCCGCAATACTATAGTTGAAAACTGCAATACAAATTGATAATAGAATTTAGGATAATTTTATTCTTATATATAGAACAATCTTAACATTCATAGTTCTAAGATATCATAATAATATCATAATGAAACTATAAAACCAGACATGATTAATACAAAAATATCATCAATTTGTATAAAAAAACCATATTGTAACACCCGCAAAAATTTATAATATAAATTTATATGTATAAATATTTATTTATTTTAAATTTATATTATAATTCATAATATTCAAATCCAGTTTAAATTCAGGTCTTTGAGATTTTAAACCTAGTCTTTATTTTAAAGAAGCCCAAGTCCAAAATCTAATTCAAACCTAAGTCAGCCCTTTTTACGGCATGTATATATATATATATATTTGATTTAGCCATAAAATTCTCCAAATACACATTTGAAACCTAATTGCAGTTTTCTTCTTCGCCAAGAAGCACACGGTATTGTTCTCTAGCGCTCAATTTTCTCCATTTTCTTTTTGTTCATACATTTGATTGTATAGCATAGATGTTTGTGTTTCTTGTTCACATATATATATATATATTAATTTAGTGACTATATTAAATTTAGTGCACAGCGATGGAGAATTGGTTATAATAGTGTCACTTCTGTTACTAAAACAATAGATTGGGTAATGATTGTTTAATTATAATTGTTTATTATTTGCATAGCCAACATTAGATTTTAGTATTAGAATTTAAACAGAAGTTATTGTCGGAAGAAATCTGTAGAGAGGTTAATGGGTTTAGCAAGTCTTAGTCCCGTAGATTTGGCATGATTTTTACTCATTAAACTAATTAGGATATTTCTTGAATGTCTAATATGCATATAGGTTGAGTTAGATCTATTTTTTAATAGTTATTTTCTTCAGTTGATTAATTAATTGGTCAAAGTCAAGCTTGAGGTTAAACTAGAGAAAAGATAAAGATGATTTTAGGTAGAGTTTCGGGAATTAGTCATGGATTTATATATTTTGATTTGAGAATTTACTTTCTAAGTAGCTTTAAATTCATTAATTGTGTTAGGTGACTATAATCGCGAGAAGTAAGCTATAAGGCTTTAGCATCCATTTCATCCACGACATTCTTTTCGAGGTGGGGATTTCTATCTTGATTTTTTGTCATTATTAAATGCGATATGTGATTATTTTGATATTAATGTGAAATTACAATTTCTAACTTATATTTGTCACTAGCTATTAAATGAAATTGTGATTATATTGATATTCATGTGAAAGATGTATGAGGTGATGATATTTAACTATTAAATATTTAGTTTTGACAAACTGGTCCCCACTGAGCTGTGGTTTGCTCACCCCTTATTTAACATTTTCAGATTAAAGAGCTGGTAGCGAGGAGGGACGGTGAATGACAAAACAATTATCACTTTGTAAAATCAATTTGGACTACTTTATTTATTTATTTATTTAAACTTTCTCATGAGATAGTACGTAGAGATTGGTATGATTGGCCTTTTAAACTTAAAATTCTTTTGAGTCTTCCACTGTTTGTCAAGTAATCTTATTGTTAAATAAGTGTATAAATCTCATTTATTTAGGTCAAAATTTAGTTCATGTCCTTTACATTAATTTAGCTTGTCATTTTTGTAAAATCTACATTTAAGAAAATTGGGGTGTAACACATATTAACCCATTTGGGGTGTGACACAATTTAGTAAACTAAAAATATATTGTTAATTACTTCAAACACACTTATTATTATATACTATGTAAGATGAATATATTTATTACATACGTACATCTCTAAAATAATAAAATTGTCCAACATTATTGATTTATAGACATTTCAATTTTCAATAGTGAATCTTTTGTTTCAAGTTGGCCCAAAAGCTCATTGGCTTCTTCCCCTTTATCACTGGAGCTTTATAAGTCGGAGATGGAGATGAAGTGGTAGGTCGGAGATGAAGTGGTAGGTGACACGTATTTTTCAATACTCACCTCTCAAGTGTAAGAGGATCCTCGTAGTAAAAGTAAGTGTCCGGTTAAATTATCGAACCACGGGACTAGTTTGTTTGTGTAGCCTTAGTGTTGTGTGTCGACACGTAATTATAGTGATAGAACATGGGGGTGAGCGACTAAAACTAAATGCAAAAATCAACAAGATAAAAATTAACTAGAAAAAGCAAGTAAAACGATGATCAAATATCAAATGTAAAAAGTAGTGTTCAGGTGTTCTTCATTATGTGGAAATCGATTAAAGCTTAACTTGGACGTTTAATTCATTGGTTGATGTATGATAAAAGCAATCACTAAAAATGTATCTAATAAAACACCTAAGATTGTGAGGAAAGATAGAGTCGTTCTTACTCGGGTAATCACACAATTAGAGGGTTCTACTCTATCTAAATTAATCTAATCTAAGCACTAATCATGCTTTTCCACTTGAATAATAGAAATCAAGCTCATATGGTCTCCCCACCCATTACCCAAACTCACATTCAAGCAATTAATGTAGATTAATGGGGTTCTAATGAAAATTACCTAACTCTCGTTGCGATAATCCAATATAAACTCAATCCACTCGTCCCCAACCCTCGATTATACTATCTACCCCGATTAACCAACTCTCGTTGCATTAATTGAGCTTTTAATACAACCTATTAATTGAGTTCTTGCAAATGATCTATCAAAACCCATTAACCTAATCAATACACCTTCCAATTAAATTAAACAATCAAAATTAAGCTAAAAATATAATTCCATTATAAATCCAAACACCCAAACACCAATAAACCTAGTCAATAACTAAATTAACAATTAAAATCAAACTCAAGAAAGATAAACAATAAAACATGGATTAAGAAAAATATCACCTCAAATGGTCTTGTAATCCTTCAAAGTTTACATAAAATTAAATACTCAATTGAACTCTACTTAAAACATTAAATAAAAGCTAAACTAATGAGTGGAGTGGAGTGGATTGTGGAGGATATTTTCCCCAATGAGCTGCATCCTCTGCGTCGAATGTCTTCCGCCTCCATTGGCCGAAAACCCCCTAATTGCCAGCTGCGTGTTTTTTGGGTCCGACTATTTACACCTCCATTTGCGTTGAGAACACTCCCCCTCTGGACGCACCCCCCCTAAAATCTGATGCACCCCCCTTAAATTGTCATAAATGCCCTTCTCTTATATAATTCCAATTACTACTCACACCCCCCCTAAACCCTACTTTCTCCCCCAAATCCTCCATCTTCTTCTTTCATCTTCTCCCCCACCCCTCACCACCACCGCCGGCGACCTGCCCCTCCACCACCCGTCGCCGGCGACGCCACCCCCTCCCTCCCTCGCCGAACCCGTCGCCCCCACCCCCCGCCTGTAAAAAAAAAAAAAAAACAGATCGCGGCCGCGCGCGACCGCCCCGTCCATCGGCCGCCGCGGCCGTCCCCTCCCTCCCTCGCCGAACCCGTCGCCCCCAGCCCCCCGCCTGTAAAAAAAAAAAAAAAAAAAAACAAATCGCGGCCGCGCGCGGCCGCCCCGGCCGTCCCCTCCTCCTCCCTCCCTCGCCGAGCCAGTCCCCTCCCTCCCCCCTCCTCCTCCCTCCCTCGCCGAGCCAGTCCATCGGCCAAATCCAAATCCAGGTTTGTTTTTTTTTTGTTTTTTTTTTCCTTCTTTTTCTTACCTTTCGACCACTTTAGGTCGATCCAAATACACTCCGTCGACAACAGGGTGTCGACGAGTGTATTTTTGGTCGACCTAAAGTTGTCGACGAGTTTAAATTTTTTTTTTTTTTTTCCGATCAACAAATGTCGAGCATATACAATCTTGTCGATAAACCATTGTCGACGGGAGTGAATATGGTCGACACTGGTTTGTCGAAATCTTAAAAAAAAAGTTAAATTTTTTAAGTTGAATTTTTTTTTGTTTGGGGAGAAATTTTGGTGTTTGGTGTTTGGTGTTGGTGGTGGCGACGGCAACGGCGACGGAGGATGGATAAAACTTAGGTTTAAAGGTGGGGGTGCATTTAGTAGTTTAATATGACTTAAATGATATTTTTGGTTTTTTACTTCATTATTTTATTATTAAATCCATAGGGGGAGTGTTCTCAACGCAAATGGAGGTGTAAATAGTCGGACCCTGTTTTTTTCTTTTACTGCATATTTTGTTCTCCAATTTATGAGAATGGGCCCCCAATGCTTTTCGGCCTGCTGCCTTTGCGCAATGAATGGGCCTTTTCTCCATGAATTAAGATGGGCCTTAAGCTTGCAAATGCCCCATTGCTTGAAATGGGCTTAGGCCCATAAATCATTTAAAATTCCAGAATCTGTAATTTTGGCCTCCACTCGGCCGAGTATCTTCCTCCTTGTTTCATGCATAACTCTTACTCCGAATGTCCGATCGGTTCGATTCTTGTCTCGTTTCGACCCTCACTTCACCTTCTTTTATGTGGTCAACTCATGGATTCAATCCAACGACTGTATTCTTCGTGATTTGATTCAAAACACCTCATTTTACCTACAAAAATAGCAAACTATACCATTTATCCAAATCGAGTGCAATTAGTCAATTTAGTGTAAATAATGCATGAAATTATATCAAATTAAGGAAATGAAATACAAGAATTTCGAGCAATTTTCACACTAATCAGTAGGTAAAACTGTAATCATAAGTTTCATTCCTTGGTCACAATGATAATCAACATTACATATGTACCACTTTTTCCCGAGCGTTGTTAAGGTAATTTTATCTTTTCCGGTAGTAAAAACCTCCGACGTTGATGGTGGTGTCAAACAATCTATGTACACGGATTCATTCACATTGATCACATTATGGACCCCCACGGTATAGTTGAAAACTACAATATAAATTAACAATATAAATTAGCATGACGCTACACATTAAAGAACCCGATAACGAAGACATGGAAAATAGCATAGAGTATAATTTAACAAATAATATTATTCCTGGAACAATCTTAATATTCAAAGCGAATATAGTTCCAAGTCCTCGTAAGTCATAACATACCATATAGAAAAATAGTACTTGATTTATTTTGGTCGTTCAAACTAAAGTGATCAATTTTTTAAATGTCAACAATATATTTTTAAAAATATATATAAAAAATAAATGAGTTAATTATAGAATGATAGAAATATTGAAAATGAGAATGAAAGAAATAAACGTACGGATGGTGTATCCAACGATGAACTTTTTTCCCTTGGCCCATTCAGTGTAATCAATTTGGAAGTCCCATCCATTTTCATCACCAACCACATAATCAGTTGCAAAGGAAGTAGCAGCACTTAGTGCAATCATCAAGAACAAGATCAATATGGTTTTGGAGGCCTTTTTTTCTAAAATATTTTGCAAAAAAATGTATAATTCTTTGATTTTGATTTGATTTGTGGGTTACATATTTATAGTGTTAAAGCAAATCAGTCGCTAAGTATAAGCAATAATTGGAAAACAATATCCTGCAAATAAATATAATGAAACTATTTTAATGCAATTTTTAATATCACGCTACTTATCAACTACTTTCTCCGTTCCAGGATTTTATGCACATTTTAACTGATATGAAGATTAAGAAAATGAAATAAAATGATGTGTAAGGTAAAATAAAAAAGGGGTATTATTGGTAATTCATTGATTAAAGTGGAGGAGATTTGACTAAAGAGAAGGGAAAGTAAAATAAAGGAAGGGTATTATTGGTAAAAATTATGTAAATTGTTTCCTTTTTTTGAAGTGTCCAAAAAATGTTGGATGTCCATTAAAAAAAGTGTGCATAAAATCCTAAGACGGAGGGAGTAATATTTTTACTTATAAATTAATATTGCTGCTTTTTTCTACACAGTTTAGCTTGTTAAATATGTACTTGTAAAATGTTGTGGTATTAGTTTATAATAACCTGATCTTTTTGCTTGGCAAAATTTTAATGCAATGTTTTTTGTATGCACGAGCACGATTGTGAGACTAGTGTAATTTTAAATACCATGTCACTTATCAACTAATATCAAATTAATATCGTTGCATTTGTCTATATATTTAATCGAATTAAATTTATGCTTGTAAAATGTTGTAGTATTAGTTTATAATAATTGTAGTAGCATCAATTGAATCATACAACTAGTAGACACGAGTGTTACTCTAATTTGTATGAGATGATATGATGGATTTCAATTTACTATACTGTTATCTTATATGATACAATTCACTTATATATGGTCAATCATTAATTGAGTTATACAGAGTATTATTTTTAAAAAAAAATGAGATTCAAATAAAATGAGAATATATGATACTTAATTCAAATTCATTATCTCCAATATTTTGGAACACAACTTTTAATGAATAAGAATTAATTAGTTTATATATGTATAAGGTAAATATATTATTTCGTATATAAGTTGTAGGTATATAAAAAAAAATACTCCTCCGTCTTATAATTTCTTTTACATGTGAAGTGACATACAAAATAAGAAAAATAAATTTAGTGAAGATTTTAAGGGGAAATTTTGTAAATATTTATGTATAAAGTAAATAAATGAGTTACATAAAAAGTAATGGAAAAAATTGAGAATATTGTGATGGTGAAGTTTATAAAAAAATTTCCATTTTAAGGACATGTTTGTTTTGGGATGGGAAATCCGAATTCAGGATTTCAAAATCCCACCCTATAACTCTATAAATACCTACAAATCCTATATAAATACCTATAATCCTATACTATAAGGCCTATTTAAATTTCAAAACATAAAAAACATTAGAATTTTGTAATCCATCAAATTTTAAAATTCAAATTTCAAAATTCTCAAAATCCCAAAACAAACATGTCCTAAGTCCTAAGGATGTAAAAGTTAGTGAAAAGTAACAAAAACAAAAATATGAAAGTAATTACGTATGTATTAAAGGGAAAGTAAGTGAGCCTCTATTTAGTTGGGTAGTTGTGAACTTTTAATACTCCACTATGCAGCATCTCTGTCTCAATTATCATCTTCTCTCTGAACCACACAAACTCACATCATCTTCAAAACAACAACAAAAAAAAAACTTTTTTGATTCTTCGAGATTAATTTGAAGATGGCAGCTTATGCATCTCTACGCTCTCTTACCACCATTTTGAACAACATCCAAATTCATCCTTATGTTTCTACTCTTTTTGACAACCAACACATCCAATCACTTCACCAAATTATCAATTTCTTGCTACATTTTATGGAGACTCGCGATTTTCATGGAGGTAACAGAGAAGGAGATGAAGTTTTGGAGAGGGAAATTGCATGTACAACTCATAACGTTGAAGATGTAATTGAATCTCATCTAGTCAACAAAATTCTTTCTCTTGTACCACTTGTGGAATCAGATGCCCAGTTTGGAAGGCCCACTAGATCAACTAATGCTCTGTTTCTTGATCTAGAAACACAAATCCAAGACATGAATTCTCTCAAGCAAATGGTGATGCAGAAGTTTGAAGGGACAATCAATGTGAAAGAGGATTCATTCTCCTCTGCACCTCCATCAAAACCCCTTACCACCACTACTAACAACAGTTTTGTGGTCGGATTTGATGAAAAGGTTATTCAAATCAAGGAAAGGCTTACTGGACACCAATCCGGTCTTCAAATCGTCCCAATTGTGGGTATGGGGGGAATTGGTAAGACTACTTTAGCCAAATGTGTTTATGATGATTTATATATTGTCAAGAGCTTTGATATTCGTGCTTGGGTTACTGTATCTCAGGAATATAGTCTCAAAAATCTTTTATCTCAACTTCTCTCTTGCATAAAAGATACAAACCTCAATAAGAGCATAGGAGCGGTTGATTTTGAAACAGATTTAGAAAGTGAAGATCATCAATTAGGACTAAAGTTACACCAAACTTTGTGGGGTAGAAGATACTTAATCGTGTTAGATGATATGTGGAGTATCGAAGCTTGGGATAGGATAAAAAATTTCTTTCCAAATAGTGGTGGTAGAAGTCGAGTTGTAATAACTACTAGGATATCTAGTGTAGTTACTCCTCTTAGCTCATCATTATTTGAGATGGATTTTCTTGATGAGGATCAAAGTTGGGAGTTGTTTCGTAGAAATGCGTTTCTAGAAAAAGGCTGTCCACCCGAACTAGAACATATTGGAAAGGAGATTGTAAGAGAATGCAAAGGACTTCCCCTATCGATTGTTGTAATAGGGGGACTTCTTCGACATTCCAGAAGCACACGTGAATATTGGGAGAATTTCGCAAGAGATTTAAACTCAATTTTGATATCAGGAAATGATGGACATTGCTTGAATATATTATCATTGAGTTATAATCACTTGCCTGCCCACTTAAAGCCATGTTTTCTTTACATGGGTGTTTTTGAAGAAGATGAGGAGATTAAGGTCTCCACACTAATCAATCTCCTTGTTGCTGAGGGTTTTTTGAAACCGAAAGAAGGCTTAACAATGGAAGAGGTTGCAACTGATTACTTAAATGATCTAGTTGATAGAAATTTAATTTTAGTTGATAGCTTGAAGTGGGATGGAAGAATTAGATATTGTAAGATGCATGATGTTGTGAGAGAAGTATGTTTAAAGATAGGTGAGAGAGAAAAGATTTTTCAAAGGATGAGTGAGGATGAGTTTCCAGTAGAAATCAACAGAGTACGTCGCATTGTGTTTGGCGGTAATCGTATCCCTTTGGAAATTAGCCCATCAGCATCACTTGTGCGTACATTCTTATCAGAATCTGAATTTGAATTGGAGGGTGAATTGAGTTTGGAATTTCGGTTGTTGAGGGTGTTGAGTGTTGCTTTTGAGTGTTCCACTGAAGTAATTTTTCAACATGTTAACTTGCGATATCTTGTATGTAATTTAAAGATTGAGAATTTGAAGCTTCCTTCATCAGTATGCCTACTCTGGAATGTGCATACATTCATCTTTACAGATGGAAAAATGGAGCTGCCATCAGAGATATGGTATATGAGACAGCTTAGGCATCTCCAATTCGATGAAATCCATCTCCCTAATCCTCCTCCTCCTCCAACTCCATTAAGTGAAGAAGAAGAAGATGAATTAGCTCTTTTGCCAAACCTACACACACTTTCACAAGTAGTGGACTTGAGCTTTACTGAAGAAGTTTGTAAGAGAATATTATTCCCAAACATCAAGAAATTGGGTTTATTCTACACTGGAGAATGTGAGAAAAAGTGCTACTTTAATCTCGACCACTTGCATAAACTTCAATCACTCTACTTTGAATTTGCAGTACCTCAAAGGGATGATTTTATGGAGAGTTTGAGGTTGCCGAGTTCGCTGAGGAAGTTGCATTTATTCAATTGCGGTGTTGATTGGGAAGACGTAAACAAAATTGGGCGTTGGTTGCCTCATCTTCAAGTCCTCAAACTACATGGAAATGCGGTGGTGGGAGAGGAGTGGGATTGTGTGGAGGGAGCATTCCCGAGTCTTAAAGTCTTGGAGATTAGGTATGTAGGTGATCTGATAAAGTGGAGTGCAGAAAGCTCTGGGTGCTTCCCAGTGCTAGAGAAGCTTCACCTTGTTGGTCTGGAGAAATTGGAAATGATCCCATCAGAAATACAAACACTTGAAAGCCTTATTGTGGAGGAGTGCAGCGTGTCAGCGGCCATTTCAGCAGTAGAGATATTGGAGGAACAACTCAGTTTCGGAAATCACCACTTTCATCTTCAAATTACCTTTTATGACCCTGATATGAAGGAGAGGTTCATGGAAGAGGTGGATATAAATAGCTTCACACCCAACAATTTCGATCTGTGGCCTTAATTTCTGATTCGTATCTTCCCGTGTATTTGGTTGGGCCTTTCTAATGAATTAGATTTCACAAATTTACTCTCTCTCTCTCTCTCTCTCTCTCTCTCTCTCTCTCTCTCTCTCTCTCTCTCTCTCTCTCTCTCTCTCTCTCTCTCTCTCTCTCTCTCTCTCTCTCTCTCTCTCTCTCTCTCTCTCTCTCTCTCTCTCTCTCTCTCTCTCTCTCTCTCTCAATTCCACGAATACTTTAATAATCTAAACTTATATTCATAATTATTCGACCTTATGCCATTTAATCCTAATCTCTAAATTTATTATACTCTAAACCCCAAAAACTATTTTCTACAATAAAGGTATGTTTACTTTTGGTTTTAAAAACCAGGTTTTGGATTTCAAGATCCAAAACCCGTTTTACTTCGGGATTTAAAAACTGGTTTTCAAAATCCACTTAAAACCACCCCTATCAAACATATTGATTTGACATAAAGTTATATCTATATAATATTACTTCAATCATTATATTCTTTCTCAACAATAATATAATAATACTATAATAATATAATAATAAAATAATATAATACATTTAATCATTACACACTTAACTAATCATTACAATCTCATCAAACAATAATATAATAATACAAACTCATTCAATCTTACAACTTGATTTGACATAAAGTTAAATAATTCACTATTCCAAAACCCAAAAGAAACACCCATATTACTATTCATCGGGATTTCAAAAACCAGGATTTCAAAAATCTGGTTTTTAAAACCACCCAAAGCCCAAAAGAAACACCCCCTAAGGGTAAGTAAATCGAATGGATCTTCAAAAAAAAATTGTGCATAAGCAATTCAAAAAGTCTCGTTTTTTTTTTTTTTTAATATAGTAATAAATATTTGTCCTTATAATGACACAAACTTGAAATGGAGTTTTTCGTTTGATCTATGACATTTTTAAAATAATTATATTTCAATTAAAAGTCTGAACTTATAGAGTAGTGGACTCTAATATCATAATATTTTCAATACACTTTTAAAAAAAAAAAGACGATTGAATACCCTTGAAAATCCAGTAATTTCTCATATTCTATATCTAAGTGGGGCTGCCCTTCTAAAATTTCAAAAAAATACTCACTCCGTCCCACAATAACTTTCACACTTTTTTTTTTCGAGACATTCCACAATAACTTTCATACCACTAAAATGGAAAAATCATTTATAAACTTCACTCTCACAATATCCTCAATTTTACATAAAATGTTATTATTTTTTACTTACACATACACAAAGTCAACTATTTTCGTTACTTTATACATAAAAGTTTATAAAATTACACTTTAAAACTCTACTCATTATTACACTTTCTTAATATGTACCTATGGAACTTATTATGGAACGAAGTGAGTAACATAAAAAAAAAAAAAACTGAATATCCAATATAAAAAGTCGATTTCGAAATTTTAAAATTCAAATATGGCGCTATTTCGAAATTTGGTTTAAAAAAAAACCTTTAAATAACACCTATAAGCCCTAAGGGGGTGTTTATTTTGGGATTATGTAGGACGGTGGAAATCTGGATGAGGAAATTATGATGAATATTGATTATATGTGGTTGTTTAGGAATTTTGAGTATAATTTGATGTAACTTTATGTCAAATCAATTGTGTAAGAGTGTGTGATGTTGTATTATAATATTAGTATAATGTAACTTTACGTTAAATCAATTGTGTAAAAATGTATGATGTTGTATTATTAGGGGTGGATGGAGTTGGATGGTGAAATTCGGATGTAAAATTCCGAACTAGAACAGGACGGGGGACGTTACGTTCCCCATCCGGACGTGTGAGTCCCAAAATAAACACCCCCTAATTAATTTACACTATTCAGTATAATCATCTCTATCTTCCTACATTTTAATATACCCTCAACAACGGTTAAGAATAATGCAATATTGAAGATGTCATCTGATTCTAACTATCAAAAGAGTAGCTAGTCTTCTGATCTTGGAGTTCAGTACAACTGTACAAGTTGAGTAAGGCTTACTCAGCTGATAAGGTTTAGTAGTTTAATGTAGGTGTCAACTAATCTGAAATGAGTTAAGGACAACTCTACTGATAGCAAGTCGTATGACCGGATCAGAAGAGTTGGGTCCAAGTCTGTTGAAGTCAACTCAGTTGATAAGCATATCAGCTAAGGCCAAGTCCCACTGATTTCCAGTTTCAGAGTTAGTTTATACAATCACTTATTCACCTCTACCCAATTGCACGACAAATGTCTACCCTATAGGAACATGATTAGTGTGAAAATTGCTCGAATTTCTTATGTTTAATTCACATAATTTAATAGGATTTCATGCATTATTTACATTAAATTGGCTAATTGCACTTGATTTGGAGAAAGTATGTGGTTTGCTAATTTTTTAGAAAATTGAGCATTTTTTGAGCAAAGCACGCCTCGATTATATTGGGCAGTCAATCTAAGGAATAATTCAAAAATAGAAGAAATTCACATTGGGCTTAAGAATTAAAGAGGGAAAATTGGAGGCAGGCCCAGTGTCCATTACTAGGCCCAATTAATCAAAGCCCATTCCATCAATTAATGAAACTCACACACAGAAGCCGTTAGCCGTGAGCTGAGCTGAAGGGAATTGGGGGCAAGGGGCCAGCAGCTGAAACATTTGAGTCCCAGGTCCAATGACTTAAATCCAAAGGCTCAATCCATCACATACACCATTGAGAATTGGAGGAAGGCGAATTAAAAAAGCCCACACATTTATTTAATCAATTGACGCACACACAATTTTGGGATGAATTAGGGCACAACTATTCGGCAGAAGCTGGGGGAACACGCACGCGTTCCTCCCATTCACACTTCCACTCAATAGTTTAATTTAATTTCATATTTTGAGATAGATTTCAATTGAGTATTTAATTTTATTGTAAGTATAGGAGGATTAATTTGAAGACCATTTGAGGTGATATTTTTTTTTAATTCCATATTTTATTGTTTATCTTTTATGAGTTTGATTTCAATTGTTAATTTAATTATTAGTTAGGTTTGTTGGTGTTTGGGTGTTTGAATTTATGATGGAATTAGATTTTTAGTTTAGTTTGAATTGTTTAATTCTATTGGTAGTGTATTGATTAAATTAGTGGGTATTTATTGATCAATTGCATGATTTCAATTATTAGGTTTTATGTTGAAGCATGATTAGTGCAACGAGAGTTGATTAATTGTGTTAGATCGAGGGTCGGGATAATGTGATTTGACTTTTGAGTATATATTTGTTTATCGCAACGAGAGTTGGATAAATTTCCTTAGAACCCCATTAATTTACATTAATTACTTGAATGAGAATTTAGTTAAAATTAGTACAACTTAGATAGAATATTCCTCTAATTGTGTGATTACCCGGATAAGAACGACTCTATCATTCCTCCCGATCTTAGGTGCTTTATTATATACATTCTTAGTGATGACTCTTATCATACACCAATCAATGAATTAAACATCCAAGTTAAGCTTTAATCGATTTTCACATAATGAAGAACACCAAAACACTACTTCTCTCCATTTGATATATGATCATCACTTTACTTGCTTTTTTTTAGATAGTATTTAACTTGTTGATTTTTACATTTAGTTTTTATCGCTCACCCCCATGTTTCATCACTATAATTACGTGACACACACAACACTAAGGTTACGCTATCCTCCCAGGATCTGTAGGTAACTCTGGAGGGATCTTGTGTACCTGGAGGAAGTCAATTTTTCAGAAAATCTGCTCCTGGGAGGAAGGGGATGCCCTGGGCATCGGCGGTGTTTGGGGTCCTGATAAAAAAAAAGTTAACATCGTCAATTTCTACGCGGCATGCGAACGGACGAGAAGAACTCTTCTATGGGACAATGTTAGTAACAGACTTGCTCAAAATCTTGAGGGGAGATGGTGTATGTGTGGAGATTTTAACGCTACACTGCACAATACGGAAAGAAAAAGTGCATCGTCTTCCAGAACCAAGGGCTTCGATAGGCCCTTTAGATCTTTTGTTGCTAATTAATAATGACCTTGTTGATCTTCCTCTTCTTAGAAGAAGATACACCTGGTACAAGGACAACGATGAGTGCTGCAGTAGAATCGATCGATTCTTAGTTTCTAAAGAGTGGTTGAACACTTGGCCTCATATCGCTCAAATCGGCCTTGAAAGAAACATCTCAGACCATACGCCGATTGTTCTTCGATTGGATAAGGCGACTGACTGGGGGCCAAGACCTTTTAGATCACTGAATTGGTGGTTAGAGATCGAAGAGTTCAAATCTATGGTGACAGAAAACTGGACGAGCTTTGAGTTCAATGGGTGGGGTGCTTTTGTGGTGAAAGAGAAATTGAGGTTGTTGAAACAAGCCATTAAACTGTGGAGAGATAGTTATGGGAACAAGCTTGCGCTGAGTATCAAGGAAGCAAAATCAACCCTTCATAAGCTGGACCAAAAATTGGAGTCAGAAGTATGGAGCAGCAGCGACAAGGAATTGAGATCGGCCACTCTCTTGACCCTCGAGGAAGACAGATTGAGGAGCTCTAGAATTGCTTTCCAAAAAATCCAGGTTTAAATGTTTGAAGGAGGGTGACTCCAATTCTAGTTTCTTTCATTCCATAGTTAAGAAGAAGCAGAAATTCGCGGAGATCAAAGGGATTTTTATTCAGGGCAGATGGATCGAAGGTGTCAAAGATGTGCAGGAGGGGAGAAAAATGCGTTTTTGGTCCCACCGTCCACGGGCACTCATGATTTTGGTCCCAACACTTTTAATTTTGGTCCCGAAAGTGAAAAATTTGACACATTGAGTCCCAAAATCGGAAATTCTAACACATTTTGTCCCACGCACGTTAAATGTTGACGGAACGAGTCACGTGGTTATACGCACACACGACTTTATTGAGGACACCCCTGAGAATTTTTTTGAAAGCCAAATCTACCCCTTTGCCACATTCACGCCTCTATCTAATGATTTTCCCATCACAACCAAAAAAATAAAAATAGCTTCAGTAATGTGATCTTGTTCAAGAGTCGAGACACTGGGTGTTTCATAACAACATTTATCTTTTCTCGACCGGCCTCAAATGGAAGGGATATTGTTAGGCGACTAAGGCGACCCCATTTCCAGGAGGAAAGTTCGACTGTAGTACGATCTGGACGTGCTTGACGAAGAAGCAAGGCATCTTCCATCCCCACTGAAGAACACATTCTTATTACCTCTGCTCTTCCTTCCCCTGTTTTCACATTCTTCATCTTCCACAGCTTCAACAAACCCTGCTCTGAACTTTCATAAAGAAGCCTCAAAACCTGCTTAATCGAAGGCCTCGGGGTCCAAATAACCTGACCATAATTCAAATCTTCTTTTAGCAAATGGAACCATCTTTTGACGGCGGAGGAAGATCGACAAATTTAGGGAGGGGGCGGGTGAAGGCGGAGGAGATAAATTTGAAAGGGGTAATACCTTTTCTGTGAAGATCGACGGCGGAGGAAGATCGACATATTTAGGGAGGAGGGCGGTGTGGCCAAACGCGGAGGAGCGGCGGCAAGGCTTGGGGGAGGCGGCGAACAGTTGGCGAACGAAGAGACGACGGAGGGTGGTGTGGCCAAACGCGGAAGAGCGGCGGCGAGGCTTGGGGGAGGCGGCGAATAGTCGGCGAACGAAGAGACGGCGAAGGGCGGCGTGGCCAAACGCGGAGGAGCGGCGGCGAGGCTTGGGGGAGGCGGCGAACGAAGAGACGGCGGAGGGAGGCGTGGCCAAACGCGGAGGAGCGGCGACGAGGCTTGGGGAGGCCTGCTCTGTATCATGTGGGGGAAGGAAGAAGGGTGAGTAAATTGAGGGTGTTAATGAATGAATTAGGGCTTTATGGTGGATAAGGGTATTTTTGTACTTTCTTAGGGTGTGTACTCATCGAATGGGGGTGTCAAGTTTGAGTAACGGTTGACTAAGGTAAACTAACGGTTGACTAACTTTGGGACTCAATGTGTCAAATTTTTCACTTTCGGGACCAAAATTAAAAGTGTTGGGACCAAAATCATGAGTGCCCGTGGATGGTGGGACCAAAAACGCATTTTTCTCTGCAGGAGGGTATTTTCAATTCTTTTAAATCTGCTTTTTCTAAGCAAGAATGGTCTAGACCTAGAGTCTCGGGAATCAGATGTAAATCTCTGAAAGAAATGGATAATAAGTATTTGAGCAGTCAATTTAGCAAGGAGGAAATTCGCGGTGCAATGAAGAATTGTGGTCAAGATAAGAGTCCGGGACCAGATGGCTTCAATTTCAAGTTTATTAAAACTTTTTGGCACGTGTTGGAAGAGGATTTTTGTCGAGCGATGTCTGAATTCCATCAGAATGCAAAGCTCCCGAAGGGTACCAACGCTGCGTTTATAACTCTTATCCCAAAAGTGTCACGCCCCAAATCTGAAAATATTGACCTTTCAAAAAGTAGTTAAAATAACTAATTTTAAACGCGCCAAATATTGAATTTTAAACTTACAACGATAAAGTAAGGGACGCAACGGCTATTACATTTAAATCACGTTAAGCATTGCAGCGGAAACAATTTAAAATAAAATTAAGAAATTCATAAATAACTCCTCAAGCAATTATTCATAAGAATAACCATAATTAAATTAAATAAACATGCTTGAAAATAGTCCTTTAATCTTAAATAAATTGTCGTCTCCCATCACCACTCCTCGCCATCCAACTCTTTAACCTGAAATTGTAAATTATTGGGGGTGAGCATGCAAGCACACTCAGTGGGAATTAAGTCATTCAATATTTAATGCTAAAAATAAGTAATCAAGTAATCGAAACATAGTAAATAGCATTCACATTGTCACATATACTTTGCCATTGATACTTTTCCATTGCATGTTTTGTGAACCTTCCCAAAGCCAAAATAATGACTAAGGTATTCTCACACGTAGACTTTTCAATCGCATGTTTTGTGGACCTTCCCAAAGCCAAATAAATGACTAAGATAGTTCCACACGTGAGCACGGCGGGTTAACACCCGAAGACCCGTCGGCCCCGGACCCCATCTGGAGCCCCTGGCTATTAGATAACTTTGCCACAAACTTTGCCAATATATAATGTACTTTGCCACAAACTTTGCCAATAGAATAATAAACTTTGCCAAATAAATTCACATAGCAAACAATTAACTCGAATTATTTATCTAAAACATTAAATAAAGGATGACAAATACAATAGAGCTCTACCAACCACTGTAGAGATTAAAGCAATTAAAACCCACCTCGATAGAAGATAGTAGCCACTAATGATACGTGAAAGCCTTGCACGAACTAGTCTTCGTAATTTCCGTCGCCTAACATTAATTATCGTGTACGGCTAATTAGCATAATATTCGAGAAATAACTAATCGAAACACTTGCGTGGCGATGAATTTTATTATAAATCTAGAGACGAAGTCTAAAGGGTAAAAATACCGAAAGACTAAAATATAAAATATTGATAAGTCGATTGAGATAAACAAAATTCTTAAATCAGAAACCCTAAATCCCCAAATAGAATAATCTAATTTAATAGAATAAATATATTACTACGGAATGATAACAATTAATTAAATCGTGTACCTAAACCCAAAAGAACAATCTTAAACTACACTTACGGAAGCAGTATATGAAAAGTTCAAAGCTGTTGGTATTGTTTATTATAAGGCACACTAAATTGATAGGATATTTAAAAAGAATTAAAATGGAAAAAGGTATAAAATGATTTGGCTAGTCTACACACTGTACACACAACATACTAACCTTTAGCATTTGTTTCATATGGCATCTGCATAGAAGGGATTAAAGCTATTGTATGAAGGTGTATAGCAAGTGGCTGAAATTATTAAATAAATGGATGAAAAACAAGAAGTATTGCGTTGGCAAAATACATATTATGGTGCGAAATTCTAGAAATCTGAGCAGCTTTGATTAGAATACTACTCTTACATAATAATTGTAATGCAGGAGATTCTAAATCCTTAGTTGTCATCGTAAGCAGAAATAATCAAACTTAATATGCTTAATATTAACTAAACAAAATTCTACAACATACATTTGTTTAGAAATTGAATAAAATAAGATGAGAGAAAAATACCTCTGCAACAACAATGGTGAGAACGAAACTTTAGAGACAAAGAGAACTAAGCAGAGGCGTCCAAAAGAAATCCGTCGAGAGGGGAAGATATCAAAACAATGAATTTTCTGTATTTTTTGATCGGTTGAGAAAGCAGAAGAACCATGTGCATAAATAGTTTTGGAAATGAGAAAGTTGGGCTTTGAATTCTACCGTTCCATTCTCATTATTATGGAGATGTAACCGAAAAATGTGATCATGGTGGGAGTTAGAAATTAATTTGAGGAAGTTACAAGATTAAATTTTAAATTGTGTAGTTGATAAAATTTTTATTTAATTATAATTTATTTAAAATAATTAATATTAGTAATATGCAAAGAATAAAAATACGGGGTATTACAAAAAGTGAGGAACCCTATCGACATCAAGGAGTTTCGTCATATTTCTTTAGTGGGATGTCTCTACAAAATACTCTCGAAACTCCTGGCAAACAGATTCTCCAGAGTCCTGAACCAAGTGATTTCGCCAAACCAATCTGCTTTTATTCAGGACATAAACATTCTCGATAGTGTGATTATCGCTAACGAAGTCATAGACGAGGCTGTAAAGAAGAAGAAACAAATGTTCTTGCTCAAGCTTGATTTCGAAAAGGCGTATGACACGGTGGATCACTCTTTCCTTCTCGACATGCTTAGGCTCATGGGCTTCAATCATTCTTGGAGGAAGTGGATTAAAGAATGTATCCAATCAGCATCCATATCATTTTTGGTGAACGGGAGCCCCACGAAGGAGTTCACTATGGGAAAGGGGTTGCGGCAAGGGGACCCTCTTTCTCCTTTCTTATTTACCATTGTTGGCGAATGCCTAAGCCGGTGATGGAAAAAGTAGTGAACGAGGGTCTCTTCAAACCAATTTCTGTGGGAAAACAGAACGTGAAGGTTTCCCACCTTCAATTCGCTGATGATACCTTATTCTTTGGTGAAGCATCAAGCAAAAATATCGTTATCCTCAAGAGCGTGCTCAGAATGTTTGAAGTTTGGTCAGGATTGAAGATAAACTTTCATAAGAGCACTTTGTTAGGAATAAATATTCCTCACGAGACGCTGGATAGCTGGGCTGGTACGCTTAACTGTAAACAGACAACTCTTCCTCTTAAATATCTTGGACTCTCGATAGGCGTCAACCCTCGAAAACACTCTAGATGGAAGGAAATTGTAAACAAGGTTGATTCTAGACTGAATTCTTGGGATATCAAGTCTTTATCGTTTGGAGGTCGTATGGCGCTCATTAAATCCGTCCTTTCTAATCTCCCAACTTACGCATTATCCCTTAACATAGCCCCTTCCAAAACCATAAAATCCATCCAAACCATGCAAAGGCGATTCCTATGGAGCAACGGTGATCCAAAGGTTAGTAGAATTTCTTGGGTGAGTTGGAATATTTTATGTCGAGGTAAGGATAGGGGAGGGCTGGGATTCAAAAATCTGAATTTTTTTAATTTGGCTTTGATTGGCAAGTGGGGTTGGAAATTGTTAAATAGTAATAACAGATTATGGAACTCGATTCTTTTATCTAAATATGGTAATTTTTCGGAATGTGTGGCTAAATTAAAAAAGGTAGGTAAACATCCTAGGTCACCGTGGTGGGCTTCGATCATTTCGCATGTGGGGTCGAAGGACTGGTTTAAGGAAAACTGTGCTAGAATTATTCGTAATGGCATGAAAACTAAATTCTGGAAAGATGTTGGGCTGGGGATAGTAGTCTTAAGAATTCTTTTCCTAGATTCTATCAGTTAGAGAAGGATAAAAACTGCCTTGTTTCTGACAGAGTTAAGTGGAACAGGGGTGAATTAGTATTGAACTGGGAGTGGAGTAGAAAACTATTTGAGAGAGAGACAGAAGCTACTAACAATTTATGCAGATTGATCAGCAGGTTTGTTTCAGAATCCGAAAGTGAAGATTTTTGGACCTGGAAATTAGAGAAAAAAGGGAATTACTCGGTCAAGTCGGCTTACAAGTATCTTTTGGAGGAATCCACGGAGGACAGTCAAGAATTGGATGGCCTATGCAAGATATGGACCAAGGGAGTTCTTCTAAAAGTAGCAGGTTTCTCATGGAAGATGGCCCAAAATAAAATTCCCACGATTATGAACCTTAGAAGACGTGGAGCGTACAATGTGAATTTCTCCACAAAATGCAGTTTATGTGGAATCGAGGAGGAGGAGACTTTTCACCTTTTCTTTCGCTGTTCCTCGTCGAAACAGATTTGGGCTAAGATTTATGAGTGGTTTGAGTTTCCCTACAATCCAAAGGAAACAGTACAATCACACTTTGGAAGCCACAGTTTGTATGCAGACCCCAAGTGGAGGAATCAATGGGATTTTATTTGGCACGGGAGTATATGGATAATTTGGATCAGTAGGAATGAAAAGGTTTTCAATGGCAAAGATTTTGAAGTGGAGTTGGCTGTTGACAAAATTCAAGTTATCTCCTTTAGATGGCTTAAGACGCTTCTGTTGGTTAAGAAAGAATGTGGTATTTCTGAATGGCTTAGGGAGCCGAAACTTTGTTTTAATTAATCGGCTCCTTTTTATTTTGCTGTATTGCGTTTTGTCTTGTTTTTTTTTTCTGATGTAACTTTCTGTTCAGGGTATTCCTGATACCCTAGTAATAAAAGTTTTTGGCGGTTTCCAAAAAAAAAATGCTAGCAAACTAGTCTCATGGATCGATAATTTAACCGGGCACTTACTTTTATTATTACGAGGACCCTCTAACACTTTTGAGGTGAGTATTGAAAAATAAGTGTCAGAACACATCATTTTCAATACCAAACAATCATTCAATTTTGATCACCAATATTGTTCTCAACCCATCTTTGACTGACACAGCAAATATATCCACTTACAAAAGATTTTTTTTTTATGGGGTTTGACTCCTGATAAACACATATTAAAATATCTTTAATTTTGAAAAAAAAAAAAAAAACATAGTGTACATAACACGGGGCCAATCGGGTGTTTGCCGGTGGCGCATGTGAAAGTAAAAGATCCAGTGGCAGGATATCTTGATGAAAATGGGTGTGTGAAGAGCCAAAATGAGATAGCTTTGCAATTGAATAAACAACTTAGGGAAGAAATTGTGAAGATTAGAGGGGAGCTGTCTGATGCATCTTTAATCTATGTTGATATGTACGTATGCTGCCAAGTATGAATTAATCAGCAATGCCAGGAATCAAGGTGATTATTTTTTTAGCACAAAGTTTAATTTAATTTGATTCTAGACCAATTTATCTAAAATATGAATTGAATTTTTATTTTTTAATATGTCTCAATTCACACAAAATATTTGTCAATATTAAAGAAAATAATTGGTTTATATAATTACTTTTCAAAATCAACTTAAAAGTGATTATTTAATGTGTTAAAAACAGGATAAAAGTAGTACTTCTATTAAAAAAAATGATTTTCAACATTCAATTGAGCTTTGTATACAATTCTAGTCATTATGGTCAAGATTCTTGATCATAATTCATTTTGTTAGGTTTTTTTTCCATGAGAAAACACAAAGGGAAATTCCATGTGAATGTCACTTTTGAACTCCAATTGGGAAAATATCAAAAGTGTCAATCACAAGTGAAAATGTGATCAGATGGAACAATTTAAAGAAACTGAAATCTAAGATCATGACTTGCCGAACCGATTTTGAATTGTCGGTTTCTGGTTCCCGAGCATGCCATAAGTAACCCCCCCTCTAAATGAAATCCAAATCAAGCTATTTAAAATAACTTAATTTGTTGAAAAAGTCTAATATATATTTTAGCATCTTCTACTTTTATTAATTTTGATGTTTTTTCCTTTGCTCTGATTTCGTAAATTCGACCACTAAATTATAGTGTTATTAAGTGAATCGAGCTGCTCGGGAGTTCGCCTCGCTCATATATTCGCTTGTCAGTGTAATTGAACCGAACTCAAATTGAGCTCAAATTTTAAATACTCGAGTCGAATAAGTTATGTTGGAGAAATTGGGTTTTATTCAATTTCTTAATATTTAATTGATTTTAATTAATCAATTATTTGAGGGTATGAATATTTAATTTCCGAAGAATTAAATATTGTAGGATCGTTCTACTCTCCGAGTAGATGATCGTAGTATATTTAAAATCTCAAAACCGAATTTCGGTGAGTGAGAAATTAATGTACGAAGTTTAAGACAAAGTGATGCGTTGGGAGTAGTTTTAATAACTATCCCACATTGATAAATGTGAGAATTAACTACCTCCTTATTAATAGGAGTTAGTTAAGAATGTTCAAATTGTAGTGACTATTGAACCATTCAATTAGCCACACGCGCGCGCGCGCGCCGCCCGCCCGTCCGGCCGTGCCATGCCGCGCCGCGCCGCGCCGGGTCCGGGTCCGTGGTCCTGGGCCTTGGCCTTGGCCTTATTAATTGCTGGAGTATTAAGAATGGGAGTTACCATTCCTGAAACTGCCAGAAACTGCCGTATTAATGGGTTGACCAGCCGTTACTGCCTTAAATACCCGTCTGTTCCACACCTGGGTGACACTGCCTATAAATAGGAGTGCATGGTTTTCGGAAAAGGACACTTTTGCATACAACAAAATTCACCTGAGTTTTTCCAGAAAATTGCATACACTATTTTCAGCATTCTGCATAGCATTTTAGAGTGCAATCCGGTTCTAACGTGTTTCTGTTCGCTGGAGCTTTGTGCGCTGCGGTGTTGCTCATGCAAAGAGGAAGCCGTTTTACCTTTCGAAGCAACTCGTCACTCCGTGAACACTAGCCGGGACGTGTTTGTTTTACGGGAAAAGGTATCACCTTGACTCGGCTCTTTTCCCTAATTTTTCTGTTTATCTACAGTGCTGTTTCTTCCCTTTCTGGACCTGCCTTTCTAAGAAGTTGCTCAACCAAGGAAGCTGCCTCTTTTGGAAAGTTGAAGAATTCGAAGACTTTGTAATTTCAATTACTGTCTTTTTATTTTTTCCGTCTAAATTACTTGTAAGCCATTGTTGGTAATCTATAAACCAACAATCGTAAAACAAACAGAAGAAAAGAAAAAAAAAAAAAAAGATACCACAATGGCATCTGACGGAAATGGCTCTGACAACATCCCTGTCGACAACACCCTTGTTGAGAACACCTCGAACCCAACTCCAAACGTTGTCCCCAATAACACGTTTTTACCCCCCATGTTTTTTCCACCCTCTGAAACTCGCAATTTCATGGTGCATGGGGAAAAACCCGAGAAGTTCTCGGGTACTGATTTTAAGAGGTGGCAACAAAAGATGTTGTTTTACCTCACGACACTTCACCTGGCAAGGTTCCTCCGGGAGGATCCGCCCGTTGTCGCTGAAAGTGAAACGGATAATGCTAGGAGGGTCGCATTTGACCAATGGTCTCATGGCGATTTCTTGTGTCGGAACTACGTCCTTGGAGGACTAGTTGACGCGTTGTATAACGTGTACCAACCGGTTCGTACTGCCAAAGAACTGTGGGAGTCTTTGGAACGAAAGTACAAAACCGAGGATGCCGGAACTAAGAAGTTCGTGGTGGCGAGATTTTTGGACTTCAAAATGGTAGATGGTATATCTGTCGTTGAACAAGTTCAAAAATTTCAGTTAGTCCTACATGATATCCTCGCGGAGGGTATGGTCCTTCCGGACGCTTTCCAAGTAGCCGCAGTGATTGAGAAACTACCACCTTCTTGGAAGGATTTTAAAAGTTATCTCAAACACAAGCGAAAGGAAATGAGCCTAGAAGATTTGATCGTCAAACTTCGAATTGAAGAAGATAATAAAAGGATGGACGGTAAATCAAATCAAGTCTCGGATGAGGCAAAGGCAAATTTAATGGAACGTGGTGAATCGTCTAAAAAACGTAAAAGGCCTAATGACAAAGGTAAAGCACCTGTTCCTGCAAAACCCAAATTTAATGGTAATTGCTATAAGTGTGAAAAACCGGGCCACAAAGCAACTGATTGTCGCGTCTCTAAGAAAGTTGATAAAAACAAAGGTAAGAGAGGACAATCAAGTGCTAATGTGGCACAACATAATCTCACTGAAATGGATATGTCTGCTGTTGTGTTTGAGACCAACATGGTTGACAATCCAAAGGAATGGTTCGTGGATACCGGTGCTACTTGCCATGTCTGTTCCGAGAAGGGTGTCTTCTCGACTTATGCTCCTGCTGATGGGAGAAAGCTCCATATGGGAAACCATGCCTCGTCTGATGTGGCTGGTGTTGGAACTGTTGTGCTCAAGCTCACTTCTGGCAAAGAGCTCAAGCTGAAGGATGTGCTGCATGTCCCGGACATCCGCAAGAATCTGATCTCCGGCTCTCTTCTAGTTAGTCATCAGTTTAAACTAGTTTTTGAGTCTGATAAAGTTGTACTTAGCAAGTTTGGACAGTTCCTTGGTCGAGGTTATCTCGAGAATGGTCTGTTCAAAATGAGTGTAATGGTTGTAAGCCGTAAAGGCAAGAAAGTTATCAATGAAAACGTTTCTACTTCCTCTTACATCGTGGAGTGTTCCTCTTTATGGCATTTAAGATTAGGACATGTAAATCTAAAATCTATAAAGCGTTTAGTAAATCTTGATTTACTTAAAATGAACAATATTGAAACACCTAAAAAGTGTGAGATATGTGTTGAAGCTAAAATGACAAAGTTGCCATTTACTTCTGTGGAAAGGGACACTGCTCCTCTAGACTTAATCCATACTGATGTGTGTGATTTAAAGTTTGTGCAAACTAGAGGTGGCAAAAAGTATTTCATTACTTTTATTGATGATTGCACAAGATTTTGCTACGTTTATCTCTTGCGAAGTAAAGATGAAGCTATTGAAGCTTTTAAACTTTACAAGAATGAAGTAGAAAATCAACTTAGCACTCGAATTAAGGTGATTCGAAGTGATAGAGGTGGGGAATACGTAGCACCTTTTGAACAGTTATGTGCTGAGTCTGGCATCATACATCAAACTACTGCTCCCTACTCACCTCAGTCTAATGGTGTTGCGGAGAGAAAGAACCGAACACTAAAGGAGATGATGAACGCAATGTTAATCAGCTCGGGTTTACCGCAGAATCTGTGGGGGGAAGCTATACTATCGGCTAACCACATTTTGAACAAAATTCCACACAAAACAAAGGATCTGACACCTTATGAAATGTGGAAAAAGCGGAAACCATCCTACAAGTACCTCAAAGTGTGGGGGTGTCTTGCAAAGGTTGAAGTGCCTGCTCCTAAACAAGTTAGAATTGGCCCTAAAACGGTCGATTGTATCTTTGTAGGATATGCACTCAACAGTAGTGCCTATAGGTTTCTGATTCACAAATCAGAAATACCTGACATGTCAGAAGGCACTATGATAGAATCAAGGAATGCAATATTCTTTGAAAATATCTTTCCTAATAAAGATAAAGATGAGGTGAGACCTGAAAATAAGAGGGCTCACGTAGAAGCAGAGGCTGTTAGTTCTTCAGCTCAAGAGCATGAAGAACCTAGACGCAGCAAAAGAGCAAAAATTGCAAAAACTTACGGTCCTGACTTCATCACTTTTGTGATTGAAGATGAACCTAAGTCTATCAAGGAAGCTCTGTCAAGACCAGATGCATCATTCTGGCAAGAAGCTATCAATAGCGAAATTGATTCTATTCTGCAGAACAATACGTGGGAGTTGGTTGATCTCCCTAGAGGTTGTAAGACCTTAGGATGCAAGTGGATCCTTAGAAGAAAATATAAAGCAGATGGATCAATTGACAAGTATAAGGCTCGTTTGGTAGCTAAGGGCTTTAGACAAAAAGAAGGGTATAATTTCTTTGATACTTACTCCCCAGTAACGAGGATTACATCCATTCGTGTATTAATTGCGATTGCTGCTTTGCACAATCTCGAGATTCACCAAATGGATGTCAAGACTGCGTTCTTGAATGGGGAATTAGTTGAAGAAATATACATGGATCAACCTGAAGGGTTTATAGCACCTGGCAACGAGAGAAAGGTGTGTAGACTCGTTCGTTCACTGTATGGACTCAAACAAGCTCCAAAACAGTGGCATCTGAAGTTTGATGAAACTATGTTGTCCAATGGTTTCAAGATAAACGAATGTGACAAATGTGTGTATGTGAAAAATACACCAAAAGGATTTGTCATCATGTGTCTTTATGTGGACGACATGTTGATCATGGGCAGCAGCAATGCCATGATTATGGAAACAAAGGCTATGTTAAAACGTAGTTTTGACATGAAAGACATGGGATTGGCTGATGTGATTCTAGGAATCAAGATCGAGAGAAAGTCTAATGGAATCTACTTGACACAATCTCACTATGTTGAGAGTGTGTTAAAGAAATTCAATGCCTTTAATGATCCACCTGCCAAGACGCCCATGGAGCTCAATGTACACTTGAGCAAGAATCGAGGCGATCCGGTTGCACAACTTGAATATGCAAGAATCATTGGAAGTGTGATGTATATTACAAACTGTACACGCCCGGATCTTGCCTGTGCAGTGAACAAATTGAGTAGATTCACTAGCAATCCAAATAAAGAGCACTGGAAAGCTCTTAGAAGGGTCCTTAGGTACTTGAAGTACACTATTGACTATGGGCTTCACTACACAAGGTTTCCGGCGGTACTTGAAGGGTACAGTGACGCCAATTGGATCTCTGACACGAATGAGTCATTTTCCACTAGTGGATATGTGTTCACTATTGGAGGTGCTGCTGTATCGTGGAGATCAACGAAACAGACGTGTATTGCCCGGTCCACGATGGAATCAGAATTCATAGCTTTGGATAAAGCTGGTGAAGAAGCCGAGTGGCTTCGAAATTTCCTCGAGGACATTCCATGTTGGAACAAACCCGTGCCTACTGTGATGGTACACTGTGACTGTCAAGCCACAATTGGCAGGGCTTTGAACGACATGTATAACGGAAAGTCGAGACACATACGTCGTCGACATAACTCTGTTAGACATCTGATCTCGAGTGGTGTGATGTCAATTGACTATGTAAGGTCAAAAGACAATATAGCGGATCCGCTTACGAAAGGAATAAACCGAGATCAGATGAATAAGTTGCTAGAAGGAATGGGTCTAAAACCCACAAAATAACAGCTGAAACAGTGGTAACCCAACCATGTTGACTGGAGATCCCAAGAACTTGGTTCAATGGGAAAACTAAGCTGTGAATGTTGAGTTGGAACACTTGGATATTCAAACCATTCCTTAGAAAAGCACAACACCAAGTGTTGTCCCGTAAGATTTGTGGTAAGGCTAAGTCTATGACTTTTAATGGTTCCCAAAGACCTCCGAGAGGTAGAGTATTGCGGGATACTCAATATGGGAGTCCACCTATATAAGTGAGAAGTGGGGCCGCTTCACGAAATGCACTTATGAACTCAAAGGGTGTCCATGGCCGAAATGGACAAAAACGTGAGAACGAAACACGTTTGAGATGTTGATGTGTCAGCACCGTTGTCTCAGTACACACTAAGGAGGAGTAGTTCAAGGCATCGCGTCCACTAAGCCGCCAGTGTACTCGATAGTGTTTGACTACGGAAGGTTCAAGGTCACAAGCCACCTTTCCGGATGCAACAGTGTCTCAATTGAACTGGATTGCGAGTCTGCATGATTATGGGTAGTAATTTCCACTCATGTGGGGGATTGTTGGAGAAATTGGGTTTTATTCAATTTCTTAATATTTAATTGATTTTAATTAATCAATTATTTGAGGGTATGAATATTTAATTTCCGAAGAATTAAATATTGTAGGATCGTTCTACTCTCCGAGTAGATGATCGTAGTATATTTAAAATCTCAAAACCGAATTTCGGTGAGTGAGAAATTAATGTACGAAGTTTAAGACAAAGTGATGCGTTGGGAGTAGTTTTAATAACTATCCCACATTGATAAATGTGAGAATTAACTACCTCCTTATTAATAGGAGTTAGTTAAGAATGTTCAAATTGTAGTGACTATTGAACCATTCAATTAGCCACACGCGCGCGCGCGCGCCGCCCGCCCGTCCGGCCGTGCCGTGCCGAGCCGAGCCGCGCCGGGTCCGGGTCCGTGGTCCTGGGCCTGGGCCTTGGCCTTGGCCTTGGCCTTGGCCTTGGATCTTGGCAATTGGACTTTGGGCTTGGGCCTGGGGCCCCTCTATCTTTTTGAGGTTCTAAAAATGTGGGCCTCGACCCACACGGATTTAGGCAGCCCAAGTCTGGAAGTCAAGCGGAAGTTGACTTCTGAATTTGAATTTGAAATGTGTCTTAATGCGTGGAAGTTTAAGAATGGAAGTTACCATTCCGACTGCCATATTAATGTGCTGGATATTAAGAATGGGAGGTTACCATTCCAGAAACTGCCTTATTAATTGCTGGAGTATTAAGAATGGGAGTTACCATTCCTGAAACTGCCAGAAACTGCCGTATTAATGGGTTGACCAGCCGTTACTGCCTTAAATACCCGTCTGTTCCACACCTGGGTGACACTGCCCATGGTTTTCGGAAAAGGACACTTTTGCATACAACAAAATTCACCTGAGTTTTTCCAGAAAATTGCATACACTATTTTCAGCATTCTGCATAGCATTTTAGAGTGCAATCCGGTTCTAACGTGTTTTTGTTCGCTGGAGCTTTGTGCGCTGCGGTGTTGCTCGTGCAAATAGGAAGCCGTTTTACCTTTCGAAGCAACTCGTCACTCCGTGAACACTAGCCGGGACGTGTTTGTTTTACGGGAAAAGGTATCACCTTGACTCGGCTCTTTTCCCTAATTTTTCTGTTTATCTACAGTGCTGTTTCTTCCCTTTCTGGACCTGCCTTTCTAAGAAGTTGCTCGACCAAGGAAGCTGCCTCTTTTGGAAAGTTGAAGAATTCGAAGACTTTGTAATTTCAATTACTGTCTTTTTATTTTTTCCGTCTAAATTACTTGTAAGCCATTGTTGGTAATCTATAAACCAACAAGTTAAACTATGATAACTGAAATAATATAGAAGGCAAAAGAAAAAATAAATGAAACTTTAGTATCAAATTACTGGAGGTATGCTTATTTTTCTTTCTTGCATGATTCAACCATTTAAAACTTGATTGCGTATAAATTGATGCCGCAAATATAAGGTGTATATCATAGCGTGGTAAGTATGGATTGATCCCACAAAAAGGAACGTATAAAAATAGTGTTTGTTGATTAAGTTTTAAATAGACGTGATTGAAGTTTAAAAAGTTGAATTATCCTAAATTGCCTATCAAATTGTCACAAATAATCAATAAAAGAGCAATAAGTAAATTTGATTTAACAACTCGAGCAAATCACAAAAATAAGAAAAATAAGGATGAAACTCAATTAATAGAGAAGATAAGTTTCACGGATATGTCATACTAAGGAGTCAACTTATAATTAAAAATCTATTTAAATTGGTGTTGTGTTTTATTCCTATGATTGATGAATTAAAAGTTCTTTCGGTCTACTACGGTAAGAATACACAAATAAAATAAGTATGAAATTAACGAATCATTGTAGATCTCAATAATGCTAATGGAGCGTGCATGTGCGTCCCACCTAATTAAGTATCTTATCACCTTCTTTCACTTGTTCTAATCTCTAATCTAACCACAAATTAAAACTCTTTTTTCACGAAAAAAAAAAAGAATAATTAGGGAACCAATTAGATATATATTCATTTTCCCAAAAACGAATCCAAGTTCCAAGTGGGAATTTAATACGATAAATTGGGTTTGAGTTTGTGATTTTATATATTCAGAAAACACGTTCTACTGCATTTGATTCCTGTAACGGTGTCGTTTAGCTTGATCCAGTTGTAGTATTATATTACAGTGGGTGAAGTTGGAATATTATATAAGTATATAGGAGTACATGATAACATAATATTTCACACTTTCAATTAATTTCGAGAGCTTATATAATTGGATCATAACAGACCCAAATTTCTCTTCTGCACCAACTACCAAATTGGAAAATCGTACACAGAGGTATTCTTCTTAATTTTCTAAATCTGATTTCTTTTTATTCTGCATATATCTGCAAATTCAAAGCTTATGTTTTTTTTTTTTTTTTTGATAAATTAGAATACCATTTTCTGATTTGGTTGGGTGATTTGATCTAATAAATCTGATGTGGTTGAGCGATTTTGCCATTTTGATTCGCTGGTTTTTTCATTTTTGATCTTCTCCTAGTTATTGTAATAATTTTTCCCCACTCATTTATTTACTTTATACCTCAAAACTCTAGGCTCGTTGAAAAACTGCTAGTCACGTATTTTTTTTCCCATTGCAATTTGCAACAACATTTGCTATAAAACGCAATATTAATTTTAAAAATTTGTGACGAAAATTTCCCTCTCAATGTTTTTGTAAATTTTTGGCACCGATCTGGACCAAGCCTAGTCCAGGCCCGACCTAGAACAATTTAGTCATGTAATTTGCAACCACTAGGTATTGAACCTGCAACCTCCAGGTATTTTGTGTAGCCTTGAAGTTCTATTGTTTATTTGTCGCAAATCCGTCGCAAAAGAAAATTGTCGCAAACTTGAGACGAATTATATTTTTGTCACAAATTAGAGACAAATTGAATTTTCGTAAAAAAAAAATAAAAAGAACTGTTGTAAATTTGAGATGAATTATATTTTTATCGCAAAATCCGTCATAAATAAGAAATGAATTGAATTTCCATGGCAAAAAAATTCCCAAGTTTGAGACTAGTTGAAAAATCATCGCAAATTGCGACGACCTATAATTTTATTCCAAAACTCCATGTTTTTAGTAGTTTAATATGAACGAATATAATTTTGTAAATATAGTGGTAATAGCATAAAAATAAATTTGATAGTAATATGTTTACACTAGGTATCGAACTCGCGATGGAGTTCGATGTTATGTGGCCTTTAGCAACTTGGGCTACAAGTCCTTTTGTTTATTTGTTTATTTAATTGCTGCAGTTTTCGAGATATATGGCAGCTTATGCAGCTCTACGCTCTCTTACAACCGTTTTGAACAACATCCAAATTCATCCTCAAGTTTCTACTCTTTTTGACAACCAACACATCCAATCACTTCACCAAATTATCAACTTCTTGCTACATTTTATGGAGTCCCGCACTTCTCATGGTGGTTACACAGAAGAAGATGATGTTTTGGAGAGGAAAATTGCATCTACAACTCATATTGTTGAAGATGTAATTGAATCTCATATCGTCAACAAAATTCTTCCTCTTGTACCACTTGTGGAATTAGAAGGCCAGTTTGGATGGATCTTTGATGGGCCTTTTCTTGATCTACAAACACAAATTCAAGACATGAATTCTCTCAAGCAAATGGTGATGCAGAAGTTTGAAGGGACAATCAATGTGAAAGAGGATTCATTCTCCCCTGCACCTCCATCAAAACCCCTTACCACCACTACTAACAACAGTTTTGTGGTCGGATTTGATGAAAGGGTGAATCAAATCAAGAAAAGGTTTACTGGACACCAATCCGGTCTTCAAATCGTACCCATTGTGGGTATGGGGGGAATTGGTAAGACTACTTTAGCCAAATGTGTTTATGATGATTTATCTATTGCCAAGAGCTTTGATATTCGTGCTTGGGTCACTGTATCTCAGGAATATAGTCTGAATAATCTTTTATCTCAACTTCTCTCTTGCATAAAAGATACAAACCTCAATAAAAGCATAGGAGTGGTTGATTTTGAAACAGATTTAGAAAGTGAAGATCAGGAATTAGGACTAAAGTTACACAAAACTTTGTGGGGTAGAAGATACTTAATCGTGTTAGATGATATGTGGAGTATCGAAGCCTGGGATAGGATAAAAAATTTATTTCCGAATAGAGATGAGAGAAGTCGAGTTGTTATAACTACTCGGATATCAAGTGTAGCTACTCCTCTTAGCTCACCATCATTTGAGATGGATTTTCTTGATGAGGAACAAAGTTGGGAGTTGTTTTGTGGAAATGCGTTTCTTGAAAAAGCATGTCCACACGAACTAGAAGAAATTGGTAAGGAGATTGTAAGAGACTGCAAAGGACTTCCCCTATCGATTGTTGTAATAGGGGGACTTCTTCGACATTCCAGAAGCACACGTGAGTATTGGGAGAATTTCGCAAGAGATTTAAACTCAATTTTGATATCAGAAAATTATGGACATTGCTTGAATATATTATCATTAAGTTATAATCAGTTGCCTGCCCACTTAAAGCCATGTTTTCTTTACATGGGAGTTTTTCGAGAAGATGAGGAAATTCGTGTGTCTAGACTTATCAAACTCCTTGTTGCTGAGGGGTTTTTGAAACTGAAAGAAGGCTTAACAATGGAAGAGGTTGCAATTGATTACTTAAATGCTCTAGTTGATAGAAATTTAATTTTAGTTGATAGCTTGAAGTGGGATGGAAGAGTTAAATATTGTAAGATGCATGATCTTGTGAGAGAAGTATGTTTAAAGATAGGTTACAGAGAGAATATTTTTCAAAGGGCGGGTGAGGATGATATTCCATTAGAAATCAACGGAGTACGTCGCATTGTGTTTAGTGGTAATCTTATCCCTTCAAAATGCCCATCAGCATCACTCGTGCGTACATTCTTATCTGAATCTGAATTGGAGGGTGCATTGAGTTTGGAATTTCGGTTGTTGAGGGTGTTGAGTCTTGCTCGTACTGAAGTAATTTCTCAACATGTTAACTTGCGATATCTTGCATGTGATTCAGGGATTGAGAATCGGCTTCCTTCATCAGTATCTCTACTCTGGAATTTGCATACATTGATATTTACAGCATACGAATTGAAAGTACCATTGGAGATATGGTATATGAGACAGCTTAGGCATCTCCAATCCGACTCACTCTATCTCCCAGATCCTCCTTCAACTCCATTAAGTGAAGAAGAAAATGAATTAGCTCTTTTGCCAAACCTACACACACTTTCAAATGTAGCGGACTTCAGCTTTACTGAGGATGTTTGTAAGAGAATATTCCCAAACATGAAAAAATTGGGTATAGTCTACACTGAAGAATGTGAGAAAAAGTGCTACTTTAATCTCGAACACTTGCGTAAACTTCAATCACTCTACTGCGAATTTGATAGACCGAGAAGGAATGAATTTATGGAGAGTTTGAGGTTGCCGAGTTCGCTGAGGAAGTTGAAGTTGGAGAATTGTGGTGTTGATTGGGAAGACGTAAACACATTTGGGGTTTGGTTGCCTCATCTTCAACTCCTCCAACTATGCACAGATGCGGTTGTGGGAGAGGAGTGGGATTGTGTGGAGGGAGCATTCCCCAGTCTTAAAGTCTTGGAGATTAGGTATGGAAATCTGATAAAGTGGAGTGTAGCTTCCGGTTGCTTCCGAGTGCTAGAGATGCTTGAGCTTTATAATTTGGAGAAATTGGAAATGATTCCATCAGAAATACAAACACTACTTGGAAGCCTCGGTGTTTTTAATTGCAGTTTGTCAGCAGCCATTTCAGCAGTAGAGATATTGGAGGAACAACTCAGTTTCGGAAATCACCACTTTCATCTTCATATTGCCTTTTATGACCCTGAGATGAAAGAGAGGTTGATGGAAGAGGTAGAGGTGGATATAAATAGCTTCACACCCAACAATTTCAAATTTAATTTCTGATTCGTATCTTCCTGTATTTGGGACTTTCTTATGAATTACATACTGTATTAGATTTCACAAATTTACTCCTACTCTCTCTCTCTCTCTAATTACATATCAATTCCACGAATACTTTAATCTAAACTTATATTCATATAATTATTCGAGCTTATGCCATTTAATCCTAATCGATCTCTAAATTCCACGAATAGTTTAATCTAAACTTATACTCTAAACCCAAAAACGTGGGCATGAGGATCTAATATCATAAAACAATATTTTCAATACACTTTAAAACAGATGGTTGAATGCGGAATCCTCACTAATCATGAAGGCAACGGCAAATACAACGGATTTTCGCCGTTGCCAATATGCTCGTTGCTATTTTATAGGCAACGGATCTAGCGAAAATCGTCGTCTTTTGGCAACGGCAGGTGCCCGTCGCCTTTTGGCAAGCGCGTGGAGGCCGTTGCCTTTTGGCAACGGGGCCCACGGCCGTCGCCTTTTTATTAACTTTTAAAAAATGTTCGACCTGGGTTTCGAACCCAGGTATCTAAGGCAACCAACACCCCCTCCACCGCTGGGCCACCCCAATTTTTGGAAATTCCAGAATATGTGCTTTTGGGCGCCCCCTGTGTGCCGTTTAGGCTAGGAGCTTTAGTCGACATGTTGTGAATGCAATTAATATATATTCAATTTAATTTTAGTTTTTAAATCTTTAATTCAATTCATTCTAACTTTAATTGTTGCTTATTAAATTATCAAAGCATATCATATTTATTTCTAAATGAGAATTAATTAAATTATATGTTTCAAATTAAATAATTTAATTACGGTATCAATTCACACTATTTAAATTTATTCTAATCTTCAATTTACAACATTTAAATTCATTCTAATTTTCAATTCACAACATTATAATTACATACAACATTAAGTATAATTATTTTCACTTATACATTTAAATTTATTCTAATCACATCATTTAAATTCATTCTAATTTTCAATTCACAACATTAAATATAATTATTTTCACTTATCCATTTAAGAATATCAATTCACTTATTTATTTAATTAAAATAACATCACACACAACATTAAAATAAAAATTAATCCTCAACGTCAATGTAATATAATAACATCACACATAACAAAGTAATATAAAAATGTATCACTCCTCATCACCACCATCATCCTCAGTATCATCCCGATCCTCAACCTGGCTACGATCATGTACGTTGTGCGACGCCCCCGACGGCCTCGGCGCTCCACCCATCTGACCCATCTGACCCATCATCGCTGCCATTTGATCCTGAAAAGTCTTGAGTAAGAGCTCCTCCGTCTGCTGCATTTGTAGGAGTAAGCGCTGCTCTCTCTCCTCATTGAGTCTCCATTCTTCAGCAATAGCATGGTCAATGTCGGCCTGGGTGAATCGTCCATAAGCCGTACCACGTGACGTCTCGCTAGGACCGGAGGAGACCCGTCTGTTCATGCCTACTTGTCCAAGGCCCCTAACACGTCCATGAGACCTACCGACCTTCTTCAAGAACAAATCAGACATGTCGGGTATAGGTGGGCCCTGGGAACCATCCTCTGAAGTAGGTTCATCTGACGGATCTCCTGATTGATTGTTCAACTCCTCCTGTATCTGGTCTTATACGTGCACATTTAAAAGTGAGTTAATACATTTTCAAGTACAATTAAAATATATATTTGTTATATAATGTAATGTATATATATATGTACACACTTACAAGTAAATCACCCATATAACCATAACTGTATGTGCTGTTTTCGTAACGGTGGTAATATTCAACTATCTTCCAGTCGTGTGCAAGGCGTCCCATCTTCTTCTCCTGTATTTTGCATTGAAGACATATATGTATAAATAAACTAAATAATTAACTAAAATTAATTATAATTGACCACAAATACTTACAATGCGCCGTGCGACCTCTACTGCTCCACGAGCTCCGCCTTTATGAGTACCATAGCCAGTACCCGGACCTCCAGGCTCGGATAAGCGGTTCTTACGAGCCTGCTCGCTCTTCTTAATTGTTTCAGGATCGCTCCAGTGACGAACTAAGTCGTTCCAAACATTGACATCCCATTTCGGCCTCCTCTTCTCCCTTACCCACGCTTTCTTGACTCTTGATAACATGCCAGTGTACCGACTTGCTGCTCTTTGAAGAAAGAGCTTGTACACCTCTTCAGTAGATGTGACTTCAGGGTCCCCCACCTGACCTCAGTCTACAAAAAAAAAATTAATTAATGAATTAATATAACAAAATAACAAAATGTTAATGTAAAGTGATTTTATACCTGGAATGTCTCCCACCACCGTTGTATCGTGCCGTGTGATACCTTGGCAATGGCGTTTGCACCAAGCTCCATATTCTTGTACATAATCGATCTGATCGTCCTCGAAATCAAATTTGAAGGCATCAACCTGTTACACATATTTTATAATAATAATAATAAATTATTAATAAACATGTTATACATACGTCTAATGAAAATTAAATATAATATACTTACGTATCAAGGTAGATACACAGTAAAATGCGACTCTCGGGTGCATCAGCCGATATACTGGCCTGTGTCCCGACAGACGGAAGTCTAGCTGGCGAATGTATCGGTGGAGGGGATGGTTCCTGTGCATGTGGAACCATATGAGGCACCTAAGTGTAATAGGAATTGGGGTTCATTCCGGGCATATGGGGCAACTGTAGTATTTGGGTCATATGGGGCATATAACAACCCTGTGGTATGGGCACAGTCGGTGTCTCATCCACCGGCTCTCCTCTACCTCAACTTCTACCTCTACCTCGCCCCTGTCCAGAAGAACCCTGTCCAGTAGAACCCTGACCAGAGCCCTGTCCAGAAGAACCATGTCTACCACCATGCCCATGTCCACTCATCTATCAAAATGAATATTAAAACATTATTAACGTTGAACATTGTAACAATTAAAAAACATTATATATGAACATCACTGTAACGATTAACACTAGAATATAAATAAGGAATATAATTAAGGAATTAATATTTAGATAACATTGTCTAACAATTAACAACATCATTCATCATTCATCTTCATCATCTTCATCTTCAGCTTCATCTTCAGCTTCATCTTCGTCGTCTTCTCCGTCTTCTTCTCCATCTTCTTCTCCGTCTTCTTCTCCATCTTCTTCTTCATCTTCTTCATATTCTGCCACTTCCATCATTGTACCGGTGTCATCAGTTAACATGACAGGATCATCATCTACTTGCACAATCATTTGAGTCTCTATGTTATCCTCTTGCCACGCGGGAACTTCATCTTCAGTGGTATCTTTTGCATCCACCAAGTATCTCGGTTTGACTTTGCAGACAAATATCCAATCAGTACGGGGTCCAGGGTATGGACAACAGTAGACTTGTGTGGCTTGACTTGCTAGTACGAATGGATCGTACTGGCCGTAAGATCGCCTCTAATTAAGCTACACGAGCTTGTAGTTAGGATGAACTTTTGTCTGATTGTTTAGGGATCAAACCACTTACACTTGAACAAAACCACTTTCTTCTCGTGGTACCCCTGATAGTCCAATTCGACTACTTCCTCGAGTTTCCCATAAAAATCTTCCTCATCCCCATAAAAATCATCCTCATACCGTGATCGACCACAAATCTTACAAAAATCTAGTTCGCTGTCTGCACCCCAAAATAATATGCAATTTTGTGCACAACAATAAATCCTTTCTACTGGAAGACCCATCCCACTCATCAAATGTTTGGTGTCGTTAAATTTCTTGGGAACCTTATTTTCGGGAGAACAAATCTCACGAATCAACTCAACGACCTGATTGTATCCCCTTTCAGACAATCTGTTTTCCATTTTAATGTTCAACAATCTGGAATTGAATGACAACTGCGAATGAGATTCACAACCAGGATACAAGTCTTGGTCCGCTGCATGAAGCATGCCGTAAAACTGTGTCGCATTCTCGTTAGGGGGTTCTTCATTAAGTGCCTCCTCTTCCACGTCTACTCCAAAATCAATGTTTGGGCCACCCATTAACTCTTCTACCATAGTGTGATACGAACTAGGTCCCGCTGAGTCAACGTCGTTTGAAGTTGACGCAAATTCATTAGTGTTTTGAAATGGATGTGGACCCCAACTCTCTTCCCCGTGATAAATCCAATTATAATAATTCAGTGTAAAACCATTTCGATATAAATGAGATTTCACTTCAATAGGATCTCTATAAGTTTGATTTCGACATCTAGCTTTCGAACAAGGACACCTAATTTTTCCTTCCCAAATCGAATTCAGATTACTAGTGGCAGCTTCAATAAATCCATTTACTTCACTAATCTTGGACTATACATCCAACTACGACTTGAATAATTCATGTCAATCGAAGTCTACAACAAACAACCAACGTCTCATTCCTCCAACTCTATTAAAATTAATTAATATAATTCCAAATATATTCTAATAATTATTCTAACACCCTAATTAACAAATAAATTCATATAACTTAATTAAACCATGCATACATATATATATATACATAACACAATATAATTCTAACACCCTAATTAACAAATAAATTCATATATATAACTTAATTAAAACATACATATAAATACATAACACAATATAATTTATAACAATTAAATTCTAACAATTAACACATGCATGCATAAAAATTAACAATTCTAACAATTTTATATATACATACAACATATATGCATATATATATATGTACATATGTATACTAAAACTATATATATACATATAACTTCAAATTTAACCAATGAAAACGAAAAAAATTACCGTAGAAATGCTCCCGTCGAAGTGTAGAACACAAATGGCCAAAAACAGAGTTCGATCCGCAAACGGTGCAAAATTTGACCACTAAATTATAGTGTTATTAAGTGATTCGAGCTGCTCGTGAGTTCGGCTCGCTCATATATTCGCTTGTTAGTGTAATCTTATCACCTTCTTTACTTGTTCTAATCTCTAATCTAACCACAAATTATAAAAAAAAAAAAAAAAAGAATAATAATTAGGGAACCAATTAGATATATATTCATTTTAATTATACAAACATACAATAATTGTAACCCAAAAACGAATCCCTCCACGTTAATCTTCAAGTTTCAAGTGGCAATTTAATACGATAAATTGGGTTTGACTTTGTGATTTTATATATTCAGAAAACACGTTCTACTGCATTGCATTGAATGATTCCTTCCTGTAACGGTGTCAATTAGCTTGTTCCAGCTGTAGTATTAATTATATGTAATATATAGACAGTGGGTGAAGTTGAAATATTATAAGTATATACAGTACATGATAACATAATTCACACTTTCAATTAATCTCTTTTCTTTCACATTAATTTCCACAGCTTAATTGGATCATAACAGACCCAAATTTCTCCAGTTCTTCTCTTCTGCACCAACTACCAAATTGGAAAATCGTACAGAGGTATTCTTCTTAATAATTTTCTAAATCTGATTTCTTTTTATTCTGCATATATCTGCAAATTCAAAGCTTATGTTTTTTTTTTTTTTTTGATAAATTAGAATACCATTTTCTGATTTGGTTGGGTGATTTGATCTAATAAATCTGATGTGGTTGAGCGATTTTGCCATTTTGCTTCGCTGGTTTTTCATTTTTGATCTTCTCCTAGTTATTGTAATAATTTTTCTCTACTCATTTATTTAGTTTATAACTTAAAACTTTACTTATTATTACACTTTATTAATATGTGTATCCTGGTACGGATGAGGGAGAAGTATTCTTTATAATTTAGAAATGGGTTTGAAAATTAAAAATGACTATAATGAATTAAGTTAATCGAATATAATTATTTCAACCTGCAAACACTACATAAAAAAGGTGTTTTGCGACGTATTTTGGCTCGTTGAAAAATCGCTAGTCACATATTTTTTTTCCCACTACAATTTGCAACAACGTCCCCTTATATACTATACTAATTGGGAGTTTAAATTAATGATGTGTCATTTTGTGGTTAATTTGACTTATGTGTCATTTTGTGGTTGATTTGGCTTATGTGTCATAATTTAATGAGGTTGTTAATTTTAAAAAGAGTTAATTGCAAATTAAAACACGACTTTTCGCTCATTTGCAATCTAATCTAAACCTTAAAAAATTACAAATAAATCACAAACTTTAAATATTATTGTAAATTAGACTTTTTACAAGTCTACTTTGTCCCTAAATCAATCATACATTTTTTATATTTGGTTTGATTGAAAAACAATATTGTTTTATTAAGGTGTTTGTTATATCATTAAGAAGTCTAAATTATGTTAGATTCGAACACAATTAAAATTGTCAAAAAGATTAAATTGCAACTATATTTAAAGTTTGTGATTTATTTGCAATTACCTTAATGTTCTGCAATTAATTAAAACGTTTATTTATTTAAGGCGTTGTTGTTGATATTGAAGGTTGACTTACAATTTATTAAGAGTTATTTTAATATTATTTAAATTATTTGTTTCCGAAATTTTATATTTTTTTTAAAAGCTATTTTCATATTTTTTTAAATGTAAGGTGTTGTGGTTGATATGAAAGGTTGACTTATAATTTATTAAGAGCTATTTTAATATAACTTAAATTGTTTGTTTCCAAAATTTTATAATTTTTTAAAAAGTTGTTTTCATATTTATTAAAAGTCAAGTCTCGATCATTTTGTTTGATTCTCACAAATTTTCTTTGAAATTTACTTTATAAAATTAATTAGCATAAGTGTAATTATTTTGTATAATTCAAAATATTATGTTAGTTAAACTTTTATATTATAATACAACGTTATAATAAATATAATTGAAAAAAATGTTAATTTTTTTTAACAAAATAATTATAAATAAATAAAAATTTATTATTAAATATTTAAAAATATATTTAAAATTTCATGTAATACACGGGTTCTACACTAGTTTGCTATAAAATGCAATATTAATTTTAAAATTTTGTTACGGAAATTTCCCTCTCAATATTAATTTTAAAATTTTGTTACGCAAAATTTTTCCCAAGTTTGAGACTAGTTGAAAAATCATCGCAAATTGCGACGACCTATAGTTGTATTCCAAAACTCCATGTTTTTTGTAGTTTAATATGAACGAATGTAATTTTGTAAATATAGTGGTAATAGCATAAAAATAAATTTGATAGTAATATGTTTACACTAGGTATCGAACTCGCGATGGAGTTCGGTGTTATGTGGCCTTTAGCAACTTGGGCTACAAGTCCTTTTGTTTATTTGTTTATTTAATTGCTGCAGTTTAGAGATGGCAGCTTATGCAGCTCTACGCTCTCTTACCACCATTTTGAACAACATCCAAATTCATCCTCAAGTCTCTACTTATTTTCACAACCCACACATCCAATCACTTCACCAAATTATCAACTTCTTGCTACATTTTATGGAGACTCGCACTTCTCATGGAGAAGAAGATGAAGAAGTTTTGGAGAGGAAAATTGCATCTACAACTCATATTGTTGAAGATGTAATTGAATCTCATATCGTCAACAAAATTCTTCTTGTGGAATTAGATGGGCCTTTTCTTGATTTAGAAACACAAATCCAAGACATGAATTCTCTCAAGGAAATGGTGATGCAGAAGTTTGAAGGGACAACCAATGTGAAAGAGGATTCATTCTCCCCTGCACCTCCATCAAAACCCCTTACCACCACTACTAACAACAGTTTTGTGGTGGGATTTGATGAAAGGGTGAATCAAATCAAGAAAAGGCTTACTGGACACCAATCCGGTCTTCAAATCGTACCCATTGTGGGTATGGGGGGAATTGGTAAGACTACTTTAGCCAAATGTGTTTATGATGATTTATCTATTGCCAAGAGCTTTGATATTCGTGCTTGGGTCACTGTATCTCAGGAATATAGTCTGAATAATCTTTTATCTCAACTTCTGTCTTGCATAAAAGATACAAAACTCAATAAGAGCATAGGAGCTGTTGATTTTGAAACAGACTTAGAAGCTGAGGATCATCAATTAGGACTAAAGTTACACCAAACTCTGTGTGGTAGAAGATATTTAATTGTGTTAGATGATATGTGGAGTATCGAAGCTTGGGATAGGATAAAAAATTACTTTCCAAATAGTGGTGGTAAAAGTCGAGTTGTAATAACTACTAGGATATCTAGTGTAGCTACTCCTTTTAAATCATCATCATTTGAGATGGATTTTCTTGATAAGGATCAAAGTTGGGAGTTGTTTTGTGGAAATGTGTTTCTAGAAAAAGCATGTCCACACGAACTAGAAGAAATTGGTAAGGAGATTGTAAGAGAATGCAAAGGACTTCCCCTATCGATTGTTGTAATAGGGGGACTTCTTCGACATTCCAGAAGCACACGTGAGTATTGGGAGAATTTTGCAAGAGATTTAAACTCAATTTTGATATCAGAAAATTATGGACATTGCTTGAATATATTATCATTGAGTTATAATCACTTGCCTCCCCACTTAAAGACATGTTTTCTTTACATGGGAGTTTTTGAAGAAGATGAGAAAATTCAAGTGTCTAGTCTTATCAATCTCCTTGTTGGTGAGGGGTTTTTGAAACCGAAAGAAGGCTTAACGATGGAAGAGGTTGCAGTTGATTACGTAAATGCTCTAGTTGATAGAAATCTAGTTTTAGTTTATCGGTTGAAGTGGGATGGAAGAATTGGATATTGTAAGATGCATGATCTTGTGAGAGAAGTATGTTTAAAGATAGTTGAGAAAGAGAAGTTTTTTCAAAGGGCGGGTGAGGATGATATTCCATTAGAAATCAACGGAGTACGTCGCATTGTGTTTGGTGGTAATTTTATCCCTTTGGAAATTAGCCCATCAGCATCACTCGTGCGTACATTCTTATGTGAATCTGGATTGAAGGGTGCATTGAGTTTGGAATTTCGGTTGTTGAGGGTGTTGAGTCTTACTCGTACTGAAGTAATTTCTCAACATGTTAACTTGCGATATCTTGCATGTGATTCAGGGCTTCCTTCACCAGTATCTCTACTCTGGAATTTGCGTACATTGATCTTTACAGCATACGAATTGAAAGTACCATTGGAGATATGGTATATGAGACAGCTTAGGCATCTCCAATCAAACAAACTCTATCTCCCAATTCCTCCTCCTCCAACTCCATTAAGTGAAGAAGAAGATGAATTAGCTCTTTTGCCAAACCTACACACACTTTCAAATGTGGTGGACTTGAGCTTTACTGAGGATGTTTGTAAGAGAATATTCCCAAACATCAAGAAATTAGGTCTACGGTATGCATTTTCGAAAAAGTGCTACTTTAATCTCGAACACTTGCGTAAACTTCAATCACTCTCCTTTGAATTTAATAGACCGAGAAGGAATGAATTTTTGGAGAGTTTGAGGTTGCCGAGTTCGCTGAGGAAGTTGAAGTTGCAAAGTTGTGGTGTTCATTGGGAAGACGTAAACAGATTTGGGGTTTGGTTGCCTCATCTTCAAGTCCTCAAACTTTCTTTGAATGTGGTGGGAGAGGAGTGGGATTGTGTGGAGGGAGCATTCCCGAGTCTTAAAGTGTTAGAGATTGGGTATGTAGGTGATCTGATAAAGTGGAGTGCAGAAAGCTCCGACTGCTTCCCAGTGCTACAGAAGGTTGGGCTTTTTAATCTGAAGAAATTGGAAAGGATCCCATCAGAATTACAAACACTCGGAAGCCTTTGTGTTTATAATTGCAGTTTGTCAGCGGCCATTTCAGCAGTAGAGATATTGAAGGAACAACTCAGTTGGGGAAATCACCACTTTCATCTTCAAATTGACTTGTTTAACAGCGAGGAGAAAAGGAGCTTCATGGAAGAGGTGGATATAAATAGCTTCACACCCAACAATTTCGAGTTTAGTTAATTTCTGATTCGTTTCTTCCTGTATTTCGAGTCCTATGAATTAGATTTCTCTCTCTCTCATTACATATCAATTCCACAAATATTTTAATCTAAACTTATAATATTCATAATTATTCGAGCTTATGTCATTTAATCCTAAACTCTAAATTCCACTAATACTTTAATCTAAACTTATACTCTAAACCAAAAAATGTGGGCACACGAGGCTCTAATATCATAAAACAATATTTTCAATACACTTTAAAACAGATGGTTTTCAAGTCATTTCTCATCTTCTATATCTAAGTAGCCAAGTAGGGCAACCCTTCACAAATTTTTAAAAATAATACTCTCTCTGTCCCACAATAATTTTTACACTTTTCTTTTCGGGACGTTCCACGATAACTTTCACGTACACCTCTAAAATGAAAAATTCTTTATAAATTTTACTCTCACAATATTCTCAATTTTACACAAAATGTCATTACTATTGACTCACACATACACAAAGCCAACTATTTTCTTTATTTTCACTACAAAAAAGAAAGGTTTTTAACCCATTGCAAAATGATGTAATAGGACACCTTTTGTGACATTTTTGTCTAGCATTATATCATGAGGCATAACTCATTTCCCCTAGCATACTCTACTCATGATAGCATAACCAGGAGTCCTGCTCTCAAAGAACACTCAATAATCAATATAAACCATTAATTAATGAACAAGACAGAATTACATATATACTACTAATAGGCGGAATTTATTCTGTAATCAATTTCAATTTCGCCTTGCACTTTTACAATAAATCCACAGATTTTGAAATCTAAGCACGCATACTTGAAAATCAAATCAGACAAATATGAGGGAAATTTTTTGTTTTAGTCCTATAAGTTTGAAATATTCCAAAAAAAATCATTTAACTTTCAACTTTGGAACTGTTGAGCCTGACATCGGATTTCGTTGGATAAACTTCAATGCTCCGTTTCATGAGGTCGGAGTGGCGGCCTCTCGCCGGAAAAGAGAGACTCTGAGTCAAGCTTATTTTACTACTAGTATGGCCAAACGCCACCGATATTTTTGAATTGGACACTTTTTTTTTCAATATTTGTGCCCCCAACGTGCGGCGGCGCCATCACTCTCACCGCCGCCGCCGCATCCTTCCCCCTCCACTCACGTCTCCCCGCCTCATCCTTCCCCCTCCCCTCACGGCGGTACAAGATGAACTAATAAAAAGAAAAAAATAAGATGAAACCTAGTCTTGAGATGAGAGAGAAATGAAATTTAAGAGAGATGAGAGAGAAAGGAGATTTTCCCCAGAAAATAAAAATGAATTTGATAGATGTGGATTTGAAATTTGAAAGAGGGGAGTAGAAGGGCATAAAAGGAATTTTACACCCAATTTGAAGTTTTACCTAATGCCCAATTTTTTTTGAGGTTTTACCTACTAAAAGGGGCTCCAATTTTTCCCTTTGAGTAAATATTCACTAATTCATTTTGTTAGGGTTTTTTTCCATGAGAAAACACAAAGGGAAATTCCATGTGAATGTCACTTTTGGGAAAATATCAAAAGTGGCAATCACATGTGAAAATGTGATCAGATGGAAGAATTTAAAGAAACGGAAATCTAAGATCATGACTTGCCTAACCGATTTTGAACTGTCGATTTCAGTTTCTCGGTTCAGTTCTAATTTTGCCATGATTTCGATTCTGAACCGAGAAACTGAAACCGACACCCTCGTTAAAGAAAATATTAGTATAATATTCCGTCAAGAGTATTTTTGACCTTTTATCAAATTCTGGATATATAGAATTTGGATATTTATCTTAGTTCTATATATATATATATATAAAAATTTTAAACGGCTAGAATTTGATCTAAAAATAGCTATGCTATGGCAAGATGGAGGGCTGAGATTAATGGATGTTTGCAAATACAACTAATTAACAACTTCCAAAATTCTTTTTTATTCAAAAGTTGAAAGAGAAATTTGAAAATAAGTAATTTTGGAAGCAGTTTGTTGTGTTTGAAAACACTGACTAATTAAAGATTTGTTGGACTTGGAACCGGCGATTTCTTCTAAAATAAAATTCATAGGTTTTGAAATCGGAGCTGTGTAACACATATAACCAGTTCGGTTCCGATTCTATTATTTTGGAATCGGGAACCACCGATTCGGAACGGGAATCGACGGTTCCGTCTGGCCAACACTACACTCGATGATCAAAGTTGATGATAATTGCAGGATTCAAGCAACCTTTTGAAATATGCTGCGGTTATCATGGAATTGGGTACGATGTTTGTTGTGGAAACAAAGGAAAAAAGGTGTATGCAGGTTCTTGTCCAAATGTTACTTCTATTATCAGTTGGGATGGGGTCCACTATATATTCTGAAGCTGCAAATCAATGGGTTGCAACCCGTTTATTAAACGGATCTTTCTCGGATCCCCCCATGGCTATCACCCGAGCATGCCATAAGTAACCCCGGCCCCCTCTAAATGAAATTCAAATCAACCTATTTTAAATAACTTAATTTGTCGAAAAAGTCTCATATTTTAGCATCTTCTACTTTTATTAATTTTGATTTTTTCCTTTGCTCTGATTTTGTAAATTTGACCACTAAATTATAATGTTATTAAGTGAATCGAGCTGCTCGTGAGTTCGCCTCACTCACATATTCGCTTGTCAGTGTAATTGAACCGAACTCAAATTGAGCTCAAACTTTAAATACTCGAGTCGAATAACAACTTTGTGTTAAACTATGATAACTGAAATATAGAAGGCAAAAGAAATGAAACTTTAGTATCAAATTACTCGAGCTAGGTATGCTTATTTTTCTTTTTTGCATGATTCAGCCATTTAAAACTTGATTACGTATAAATTGATGCTCGTACGTGTACCGTAAATATAAGGTGTATATCGTAGCGTGGTAAATATGGGTTGATCCCACTGAACACACAAATAAAATAAGTATGAAATTAACGAATCATATATTGTAGATCTCAATGATGCTAATGGAGTGTGCATAGACTCTATGGATTTTATAAATCCACGTATATTAAAGTGTAAGGATAGAGAGAGTTAATTGTATTGAAAATTAAGTGTTGTAAATGGTAAATTTCAAAATCAAATTTTAAATTCTAAAATAAAATCGGTATGTGTTGTTTTTTAAAATTTAAAATCAAAATTTTAAAACTCAAAGTAAACATAGTCCATATAACATGTACACATTTGAAACATATGTCCAATTCCCACAACTTAAAATGCGTTACAAAATTAAAATATTACATCACATAATAGTGCAAAAAAAAAAATTAAAAAAAATATATCATATTAGAGCCTACTACATTTGAACTATATATATGTGCTTCAACCTAGAATAAGAGAAATGATATAAACTAATATAAATGGAGTTGGCAATTTTGGTTTTATGGTGCCTTATAATGTGCAAGCTAACAAATGGTGATCAATATGACATGACAAAATTATTACCACCTTGTAACTACACTGCAATCTACAACTTTGGCGACTCTAATTCAGACACCGGAGGGATAGCAGCAGCATTTGGTAAATTTTGTTGAAAAAGTCTCATATATATTTTAGCATCTTCTACTTTTATTAATTTTGATGTTTTTTCCTTTGCTCTGATTTCGTAAATTTGACCACTAAATTATAGTGTTATTAAGTGAATCCAGCTGCTCGTGAGTTCGGCTCGCTCATATATTCGCTTGTCGAGTGTAATCGAGCCGAATTTAAATTGAGCTCAAACTTTAAATACTCGAGTTGAATAACAACTTTGTGTTAAACTATGATAACTGAAATATAGAAGGCAAAAGAAAAAATAAATGAAACTTTAGTGTCAAATTACTCGAGGTATCACTACAAAAAACACGCGTTTTACTGAAGGAATGTTGGTCGGTAACCGTGGTTACTGGTGGAAATACCGACGGAATTTTTCAGTCGGTGCTAGCCTCGTCGGTAAGAAGGTAAATTTTAATTCCGTCGCTAGTACCGACGGAACAAAACAGTCGACTTTGCCAACGGAATGTTTTCCGTCGGTAACACGGATGACCCGTTTTCTAACCGGGTTTGTATTCCGTCGGCGATTCCGTCGGTAAATTGAATAAAAATAACTAAAAAATAAATTATTTCCGTCGGTAGTACCGACGGCGTTACCGACAAATTTTTTTTTTTTTAATTTTTTTTGTAAAAAAAATGTTCGTCGAGATTTCCGTCGGAACTATCGACGGAATATAATTTTATATTTTTTAAATGTGAAATTATATTCCGTCGGTGTCCGTCGGGAAAGCTGCCGGTCCTGCATGATTCAGCCATTTAAAACTTGATTGCGTATAAATTGATGTTCGTACGTGTACCGCAAATATAAGGTGTATATCGTAGCTTGGTAAATATGGGTTGATCCACATAATACACAAGTAAAATAAGTATGAAATTAACGAATCATTGTAGATCTCAATGATGCTAAGTAGGGTAGTGCCAATTAAGTATCTTATCACCTTCTTCACTTGTTCTAATCTCTAATATAACCACAAATTCAAAAAATAAATAATAATAATTAGGGAACCAATTAGATATATTTTCATTTTAATTATACAAACATACAAGAATTGTAACCCAAAAACGAATCCCTCCACGTTAATTACGATAAATTGGGTTTGACTTTGTGATTTTATATATTCAGAAAACACGTTCTACTGCATTGCATTGCATTGAATGATTCCTGTAATTAATGATTCCAGTTGTACTATTATATTACAGTGGGTGAAGTTGGAATATTATAAGTATATAGGAGAACATGATATATTAATTAGGGAACCAATTAGATATATATTCATTTTCCCAAAAACGAATCCAATTCCAAGTGGCAATTTAATACGATAAATTGGGTTTGACTTTGTGATTTTATATATTCAGAAAACACGTTCTATGCATTGAATGATTCCTGTAACGGTGTCGTTTAGCTTGATCCAGTTGTAGTATTATATTACAGTGGGTGAAGTTGGAATATTATATAAGTATATAGGAGTACATGATAACATAATATTTCACACTTTCAATTAATCCCTTTTCTTTCACATTAATTTCGAGAGCTTATATAATTGTATCATAACAGACCCAAATTTCTCTTCTGCACCAACTACCAAATTGGAAAATCGTACACAGAGGTATTCTTCTTAATTTTCTAAATCTGATTTCTTTTTATTCTGCATATATCTGCAAATTCAAAGATTATGTTTTTTTTTTTTTTTGGATAAATTAGAATACCATTTTCTGATTTGGTCGGATGATTTGATCTAATAAATCTGATGTGGTTGAGCGATTTTGCCATTTTGCTTCGCTGATTTTTTCATTTTTGATTTTCTCCTAGTTATTGTAATAATTTTTCCCCACTCATTTATTTACTTTATACCTCAAAACTCTAGGCTCGTTGAAAAACTGCTAGTCACGTATTTTTTTTTCCCATTGCAATTTGCAACAACATTTGCTATAAAACGCAATATTAATTTTAAAAATTTGTGACGAAAATTTCCCTCTCAATGTTTTTGTAAATTTTTGGTACCGATCTGGACCAAGCCTAGTCCAGGCCCGACCTAGAACAATTTAGTGATTTAATTTGCAACCACTAGGTATTGAACCTGCAACCTCGAGGTATTTAGTGTAGCCTTTTGTCACTTGGCCTTGAAGTTCTATTGTTTATTTGTTGCAAATTCGTCGCAAAAGAAAATTGTCGCAAACTTGAGACGAATTATATTTTTGTCACAAATTAGAGACAAATTGAATTTTCGTAAAAAAAATAAAAAGAATTGTTGTAAATTTGAGATGAATTATATTTTTATCGCAAAATCCGTCATAAATAAGAAATGAATTGAATTTCCATGGCAAAAAAATTCCCAAGTTTGAGACTAGTTGAAAAATCATCGTAAATTGGGTTTTTTCATTTTTGATCTTCTCCTAGTTATTGTAATAATTTTTATCTACTCATTTCTTTACTTAATATGTGTATCCATAATCTACATACGAAAGTAATCCTGGGATGGAGGGAGAAGTATTCTTTATAATTTAGAAATGGGTTTGAAAATTAAAAATGACTATAATGAATTAAGTTAATCGAATATAATTATTTCAACCTACAAACACTACATAAAAAAGGTGTTTTGCGACGAATATTGGCTCGTTGAAAAATCACTAGTCACATATTTTTTTTTCCGTTGCAATTTGTAACAACATCCCCTTATATATTAATAGGGAGTTTAAATTGATGATGTGTCATTTTGTGATTAATTTGACTTATGTGTCATTTTGTGGTTGATTTGGCTTATGTGTCATAATTTAATGAAGTTGTTAATTTTAAAAAGAGTTAATTGAAAATTAAATCACAACTTTTCAGTCATTTGCAATCTAATCTAAACTTTAAAAGAATTGCAAATAAATCACAAACTTTAAATATTATTGTAAATTCGACTTTTTACAAGTCTACTTTGTCTCTAAATCATACCTTTTTGATATTTGGTTTGATTGAAAACAATATTGTTTTATTAAGGTGTTGTTATGTCATTAAGAAGTCTAAATTATGTTAGATTCGAACACAATTAAAATTGTCAAAAAGATTAAATTGCAACTATATTTAAAGTTTGTGATTTATTTGCAATTACCTTAATGTTTAGATTAGATTGTAAATGAGGAAAATGTTATGATTTATTTAAGGCGTTGCGGTTGATATTGAAGGTTGACTTACAATTATTATTTAAATTATTTGTTTTTGAAATTTTATAATTTTTTTTAAAGTTATTTTCATATTTTTTTTAAATGTAAGGTGTTGTGGTTGATATTGAAGGTTGACTTACAATTTATTAAGAGCTATTTTAATATTACTTAAATTGTTTGTTTCCAAAATTTTATAATTTTTTTAAAAGTTATTTTCATATTTATTAAAAGTCAACGTCTCATTTCGTTTGATTCTCATAAATTTTCTTTGAAATTTACTTTATAAAATTAACTAACATAAGTGTAATTATTTTGTATAATTCAAAATATTATGTTAGTTAAACTTTTATATTATAATACAACGTTATAATAAATATAATTGAAAAAAATGTTAATTTTTTTTAACAAAATAATTATAATTCTGCGAAATCATTTTTTTAAAATATAATTATAAAAATATGAAAAATTAAATTAAGTAAATAAATAAAAATTTATTATTAAATATTTAAAAATATATTTAAAATTCCGTGTAATACACGGGTTCTACACTAGTTTGCTATAAAACACAATATTAATTTTAAAAATTTGTTACGGAAATTTCCCTCTCAATGTTTTTTAAAAATTTTGGTATCGATCTGGACCAAGCCTAGTCCAGGCCCGACCTAGAACAATTTAGTCATTTAATTTGTAACCACGAGGTATTGAACCTGCAACCTCGAGGTATTTTGTGTAGCCTTTTGGCACTTGGCCTTGAAGTTCTATTGTTTATTTGTCGAGAAGAAAATTGTCGCAAATTAAACTTGAGACGAATTATATTTTTGTCACAAATTAGAGACAAATTGAATTTTTGTAAAAAAAAAAAAAAAGAACTGTTGTAAATTTGTGATGAATTATATTTTTGTCGCAAAATCCGTCATAAATAAGAAATGAATTGAATTTTCGTGGAAATGTTTTTCCCAAGTTTGAGACTAGTTGAAAAATCATCTCAAATTACGACGACCTATAGTGTCTATTCCAAAACTGTATTTTTTTGTAGTTTAATATGAATGAATGTAATTTTGTAAATATAGGGCCGGGTAATAGCATAAAAATAAATTTGATAGTAATATGTTTACACTAGGTATGGAACTCGCGATCGAGTTCGATGTTATGTGGCCTTTAGCAACTTGGGCTACAAGTCCTTTTGTTTATTTGTTTATTTAATTGCTGCAGTTTTAGAGATGGCAGCTTATGCAGCTCTACGCTCTCTTACAACCATTTTGAACAACATCCAAATTCATCCTTATGTTTCTACTCTTTTTGACAACGAACACATCCAATCACTTCACCAAATTATCAACTTCTTGCTACATTTTATGGAGACTCGCGATTCTCATGGAGAAGAAGAAGAAGTTTTGGAGAGGCAAATTGCATGTACAACTCATAAAGTTGAAGATGTAATTGAATCTCATGTCGTCAACAAAATTCTTCCTCTTGTACCACTTGTGGAATCAGATTCCCAGTTTGGAAGGAGCTTTTGGTCAAGGCCCACTAGATCAACTACTGCTCTGTTTCTTGATTTAGAAACACAAATCCAAGATATGAATTCTCTCAAGCAAATGGTGATGCAGCAGTTTGAAGGGACAATCAATGTGAAAGAGGATTCATTCTCCCCTGCACCTCCGTCAAAACCCCTTACCACTACAAACAACACTTTTGTGGTGGGATTTGATGAAAAGGTGATTCAAATCAAGAAAAGGCTTACTGGACACCAATCCGGTCTTCAAATCGTCCCCATCGTGGGTATGGGAGGAATTGGTAAGACTACTTTAGCCAAATGTGTTTATGATGATTTATATATTGCCAAGAGCTTTGATATTCGTGCTTGGGTCACTGTATCTCAGGAATATAGTCTGAATAATCTTTTATCTCAACTTCTGTCTTGCATACAAGATACAAACCTCAATAAGAGCATAGGAGCGGTTGATTTTGAAACAGATTTAGAAAGTGAAGATCATGAATTAGGAGTAAAGTTACACCAAACTTTGTGGGGTAGAAGATACTTAATCGTGTTAGATGATATGTGGAGTATCGAAGCCTGGGATAGGATAAAAAAATTCTTTCCAAATAGAGATGAGAGAAGTCGAGTTGTTATAACTACTAGAATATCAAGTGTAGCAACTCCTCTTAGCTCATCATCATTTGAGATGGATTTTCTTGATGAGGATCAAAGTTGGGAGCTGTTTTGTCGAAATTTGTTTCTAGAAAAAGGCTGTCCACCCGAACTAGAACATATTGGAAAGGAGATTGTAAGAGAATGCAAAGGACTTCCCCTATCGATTGTTGTAATAGGGGGACTTCTTCGACATTCCAGAAGCACACGTGAATATTGGGAGAATTTTGCAAAAGATTTAAACTCAGTTTTGATATCAGGAAATTATGGACATTGCTTGAATATATTATCATTGAGTTATAATCACTTGCCTCCCCACTTAAAGCCATGCTTTCTTTACATGGGAATTTTTGAAGAAGATGAGGAAATTCGTGTCTCCACACTAATCAATCTCCTTGTTGCTGAGGGGTTTTTGAAACCGAAAGAAGGCTTAACGATGGAAGAGGTTGCAGCTGATTACTTAAATGATCTGGTTGATAGAAATCTAATTTTAGTTGATCGATTTAAGTGGGATGGAAGAATTAAATTTTGTAAGATGCATGATCTTGTGAGAGAAGTATGTTTAAAGATAGGTGAGAGAGACAAGATTTTTCACAAGATGAGTAAGCATGAGTTTCAATCAAGCATCAATGGAGTACGTCGCATTGTGTTGGATGGTAATGGTATCCCTTCGAAATGCCCATCAGCATCACTCGCGCGTACATTCTTGTCTGAATCTTCTTCTAAATTGGAAGGTGAATTGACTTTGGAATTTTTTCAACATGTTAATTTGCGGTATCTTGAATTTAGTTCATGGGAGGTTGGGAATGTTCTCAAGCTTCCTTCATCAGTATCCCTACTCTGGAATGTGCATACATTCATCTTTCCAAGATATAAATTGAAAGCACCATTGGAGATATGGTATATGAGACAGCTTAGGCATCTCCAATCCTTTGGACTCTATCTCCCAGATCCTCCTCCTCCAACTCCATCAAGTGAAGAAGAAGAAGAAGATGAATTAGCTCTTTTGCCAAACCTACACACACTTTCAAATGTATTTGACTTCAGCTTTACTGAGGAAGTTTGTAAGAGAATATTCCCAAACATCAAGAAATTGCGTATATTCTACACTGAAGAAGGTGAGAAAAATTGCTACTTTAATCTCGACCACTTGCGTAAACTTCATTCACTCTTCTGCTATTTTGAAGTACCAAAAAGGGATGAATTTGTGGAGAGTTTGAGGTTGCCGAGTTCGCTGAGGAAGTTGCATTTAAATAATTGCGGTGTTGATTGGGAAGACGTAAACACATTTGGGGTTTGGTTGCCTCATCTTCATGTCCTCAAACTAAATTACATTGAGGGAGAGGAGTGGGATTGTGTGGAGGGAGCATTCCCGAGTCTTAAAGTCTTGAAGATATTCGATTGTGATGATCTGATAAAGTGGAGTGCAGAAAGCTCTGAGTGCTTCCCAGTGCTAGAGAAACTTGAGCTTTCTCGTCTGCATAAATTGGAAAGGATACCATCAGAAATACAAACACTACTTGGAAGCCTTGTTGTTTTTTATTGCAGTTTGTCAGCGGCCATTTCAGCAGTAGAGATATTGGAGGAACAACTCTGTTTCGGAAATGACCACTTTCATCTTCGAATTGCCATTGAGATGAAAAAGAGGTTCATGGAAGAGGCGGATATAAACAGCTTCACACCCAAGAATTTCGAATTTCGAAATTAGGGATTTAGTGATTTAATATTGAATTCTGTTGGAGTTGATTTAATTTCGAATTTCTTATGAATTACTACATATTAGAGTCGTAATTAAACTCACTATCAATTCCACGAGTAGTTTAATTAATCTAAACTTATATTCATAATTATTAGAGCTTATGTCATTTAATCCTAAACTTTAAATTTACTAGCTTTTTGCCCGTACAATGCACAGGTCTTTTGTAGTTCTAATTTTTATTACTTGTAAAAGAATAAATGAATGATCTTTTATATATATTCTAAAACATTCTCACGAAAAGAGTTTGAAGTCAATATTGATATCGTTGCTTTCATAGTTTACTTGCTTCGAATTTGATATTCATACAAAACGCAATAAGCTCCACCAAGTAAAGGAAGATTCTACTTTTTTTTCACATTTACAAACATCATCTCTCCTATTTTTATTTTTTTTTAAATAAGGTGATGTTTGAATTTATATCATCTTGAATATGAAAATTGTAATTGTTAGATACATACCATTGAGGACTTGCAACATTATAAAAAAAAAAAAAAACTACATCTTTTAAGTGTATCATAGCCCGGACAAAAGAACTACCTCCATGTAGTATATTTCACCAATCATTTAAAATGTAATTGTCAGTATTTACTCCAGATAGATATTGTATAGTAGTTGCTTGAATCCCCTTGAAAATACTCAACCACTTCAAGAAGAAAATTTAATATTTTGAAAAGACAGTTGTCTAGTGTAAGTGTAAATAAAAAATTCTCAGAGATTACCAGATCACTTAAATTCTATTAAAACTCAATCTAAACACACATCAACCAAACCGAGAAGATAAATACTCCCCATAATGATGATTGTTAAAGGCTCTAATTCGATTCTTAACACCATTAATGTTGATCAAGAAATGCAAAAAATAAACAAACATTCAGAAATCGACTTAAGAATGTGCTGCCGAGGTATCAAACCTTTGAAATCATCAAGACAATCTTCATAAAGTTCTCCCATATCGAACCCTGATATAAAATTATAGAACAAACATGAGTTGCTTCAAATACTTTGTTTAAGAAAACAGATAAAGATAAACATGTACTATATCACCACAATATATAAATCTAAGAACTATAGCCTTGGAATATAACAGAAAACAAAAAACAATAGTAGGAAATACCTACCGAATTCCCAAGTAAAGAAGTTCCTCAAGAAAATTATATCATATTAAAATTATTGCACGTAGAATTACTGCTAGAGAATAAGAGAGAAATGAGCGACTACAGATCTGTGCCAAAGAGGTTAACTACATGTCCAAACACTATCAGAGATCAACCTAACAATATTTTAATTTTCTGAAGCAAATCAAATAAGGAAGATTCAAGATGCCCATTCCTTCCTTTTCGAATCAGCCATTGCCCAAACCTTGAGGACAAGGAAAAAGAAACAAAGAGGATAATCACCAATAAAAGACATAAGATTAACAATTATACAAATTGAATGAAACATAAGTAAACGACAACCTTATCTAGCTTCAAGAACATATATATTTATATTTTTCTACAATATATACCATATTAGGAATATCTTTATTCTTTATATTTGCAAACATTTTTTACAGCCACGTGTCACTAATTCATTGGTCAATCTCAATCTCTCTCTTCTCAAATCACTCTATTTCAAAATCCCTGAATTCTCATTCATTCTACACTTTTCTTTTAATCTCATCCATTCATTTTAAAACTTAATCTTGACCCTACATTCTCAATTTTATTTTCTATATAAATCCCTCATCTCTTCTCAAAATCCCTAATTTCTCATTCATTCTCAATTTACTTTTTATGTCATCTATTGATTATAATCAATTTATTGAAGATTTTGTATAAATTTTGTATTTTGATAATCAATTTATTGATGGATTTTGAAAATTTGAAGATTGTCTATTGATCAATAGAAATCCAACAATTCGTCTACTCAATGATGGTGACTTTGTGACTTTGAAGAAGGAAATCCAACAATTCGTCTACTCAATGATGGTGACTTTGTGACTTTGAAGAAGATTTGATGATTGTGACTTTGAAGACCATGAAGAACTTTGAAGATTTTGAAGATTTGATGATTGTGAAGAAATTTTGAAGATTGAAGATTTTTAGAAATTTTGAAAATTGAAAATTTTGAGAAGATTGAAGATTTTTGAAATTTTGAAGATTTTTTAAATTTATGTATATTTGTTCTTACATTTGAAGATTTTTATAATTTATGATTGTCTCTTGTCTTCTCAAGAGAAATCCAACAATTCGTAGTTTGAAGATTTTTATAATTTATGATTGTCTCTTGTCTTCTCAAGAGAAATCCAACAATTCGTAGTCTTTCTTGATGTATCAAATTTTATAAATCCAAAAATTTAATATTTCAAAATTTTAATATTTCCATCTTTTTACTTTTCTTAATCCAACAAATCCATCTTAATTGTCATAATTCAACCATTCGTCTTTAAATAAATCTATCTAAATAAATTTAATTTTAATCTTATTCCTAAAATTACTCCAACAATAAGATTTGATTTTTTATAAATCCCTAATTAAATCTACACTATTTATTTTAATATCTTTTTGATATTTAGCTCCAACAAACAATAATATTTATAATATCTTATATTCCTAAAATTACTCCAACAAGATTTGATTTTTTTCTATTTAATCTATTTTAATAATATTTAAATAAATTTAATTTTAATCTTATTTTTAAAATTACTCCAACAATAAGATTTGATTTTTTTTTTCTAAAATTACTCCAATAAACAATAATATTTTATAATTTCAACCAAATCTATCTTAATAATATTTAAATAAATCTATCTTAATAATATCTAAATAAATTTAATTTTAATCTTATTCCTAAAATTACTCCAATAATAAGATTTGATTTTTTATAAATCCAAAAATTCAATATGCACATATTTTGACTTTAATTTTTATAAATCTAACTTAAATAAATTTAATCTATCTTAATAATATCTAAATAAATTTAATTTTAATCTTATTCCTAAAATTACTTCAACAATAAAAATTGATTTTTTTCCTATTTAATCTCTCTTAATAATATTTAAATAAATTTAATTTTAATCTTATTCCTAAAATTACTTAAGATTTAATTTTTTTTTTTCTAAAATTACTCCAACAAATAATAATATTTTATAATTCCAACCAACCATCTATAAATTTAATCTTATCTATCTATCTTAATAATATTTAAATACTCCAACAATAAATATAAAATTTGATATTTCAATATTTTTACTTTTTTAAATCGAATAAATCCATCTTAATTAATAAATTTAATCTTATCTTAATAATATCTCAATAAATTTAATTTTAATCTTATATTAATAATATCTAAACAAATTTAATGTTAATATTAATAATATTCAAATATAAATTTTATACGATTGCAATAGTCGTGAGATGAATGAATTTAGAAAGAGGTAATATTTATTAAAATTCCTAATTAAATCTACACTATTTATTTTAATATCTTTTTGATATTTAGCTCCAACAAACAATAATATTTTATAATTCCAACAATCCGTCTATAAAATTAATAAATTTAATCTTATCTTAATAATATCTAAATAAATTTAATTTTAATCTTATATTAATAATATATAAACAAATTTAATGTTAATATTAATAATATTCAAATATAAATTTTATACGATTGCAAATTTAAAAATTTGAGTAACTAACTTGAATAAAATATAAATAAACTGAATAAAATAGTTTAAATAATTTTGAAAAAAAAAATTGAAAAAAAAAATTGAATTAAAAAAAATACTCTAAATAAAAAATCTTTTTCATATCTTTACACATTATAATATAAAATTAAATTAAGTTAAAAATTATTATAATTATTAAAAATTAATAAAATATATTTATTTCAACCCCGCGTAGTACGCGAGTCTTACACTAGTATATATATATTCATTTAAATATAGATTGAGGCTATTAAACAATAAAGAATTAAAATTATACTCCCTCCATCCATGAAATGTAGTCTCATTTGCCTTATATTTCTTGTCCACCAAATGTAGTCTCATACACTTTATGGAAACTATTACCCTTCAACCATCACTTAATTACTCAATTTGCCATCAACTTATTCACAAACAATTACTCCCTCCGTCCCACAATAACTTTCATACTTTCCTTTTTGGGACGTCCCACAATAACTTTCACACCCTTAAAATGGAAAATCCTTTATAAACTACACCCTTACAAAATCCTCAATTTTACATAAATGCCATTACTTTTTCCCCACACATACACAAAAGTCAACTCATTTCTTTACTTTATACATAAAGTTTTACAATATTACCCCTCAAAACTCCACTAATTATTACACTTTCTTAATATACGTGCCCATCAACCTCTGAAAATTAATATGGGACGGAGGGAGTACTTTATTCACAATGACCCCACAATACCCTATAATACCCTTACTTTATCTACCTTTTTCTTAAAACTTGTGTCCCACCCCAATGGGACTACATTTGGTGGATGAAGGGAGTAATAAAAAAAATATTTTAACACTGTCTTAAAATGAGCAATACAGTTTAAAATGAATAACTATACATTAAAAATTTCCCTTCATCATACATTGATAATGCACTTGCTCAGCTAGTCAATTTCCCTTCATCATACAAAATATTTGTAATCCTCTTCTAATTCCCAAATCAAAACAATTATTTGAAGACCTATCAAATACCTTATATCTTCCATAACTATCGGGGGATAAAAAATTCAATTTCGAGTTACCCTTTTATGAAACATGATCGTGGCGAACAGGTTTACATCTCTCAATTCCACTACCCAAATTGTAGAGTCCGTGTAAATTCTAGCTACAATAAATTCAATAAAAAAAAATTAAATCTTTTATCGAAATCCAGTCTTCATTCCCACACTCAATCAAGGATTTCAATGGCATAAATCAATATCGATGGTTGAAGCTATTTTCCAATCTTTTAATTCATTGTGGAATTCTTTTTACATTGAATAACATTACCAATTAATATATATCAAGTATGTATGGATGTTAATCTTACTGAAAAGTTACCAACAGAACCAGCATTAATTGCATATTATGTATATTACACATATACCTAAATGACTCTATATATTTTAGAATTTATATTCCCTATATATTTTAGAAAATGGTTGACCTTTTTATTTTGTTATAATCCACCAAAAAAGTGCATGGTTGACCTTTTTGTAATTTTTTTTATTGATAATTTTTTTTCTGAAATTGTATGTGTTGAAAAGTGTAAGTTAATATTACTAAAAAGTGTAACACAATATTACTAAAAAGTGTAACACATTTTTTTATTAAAAAGTGTAAGTCACTATAATTGAAAAGTGCAACACAACTTTTAATGAAAAGTATAAGTCATTATAACTAGAAAATGCAAGTTAGTATAACTAGAAAGTGCAACACAATATTATTAAAAAGTGCATGTCAATATACTTGAAAAGTGTAACACAATATTTTAATGAAAAGTGTAAGTTATTATAACTGAAAAGTGTAACAAAATACGAGTAAAAAGTGTAACATAACATTACTATAAAGTTTAAGTCACTATAACTGAACATATTGTTGAAAATTGTAAGTCACTACAACTGAAAAGTGCAACAAAATATGACTGAAAGGTGTAAGTCAATATTTTCTAGAGAGATGTTAGAGAGAGAGAGAGGGAGAGAGGGTGAGGAGGAGTGGGTGAGAGTGAACCGTAGGCCCCCCCCGTCCTTTTTCCGAGCGTTCCCCGGCGAGGCACCCCCATATTCCCAGCCGTAGTTTGTTCCCTAGCCATAGCCAGCCCTTTAGGAGAGGTAGTACTCAGGCAGCAGAGGTTTGGAATCGGAAGAAACCAGGTGGTTCCGCCACTTGGAGAGAGAAGTTTGCCGATGTGAAAGAGAGAAACACAGTCTCCTTTCTCATTAAAAATTTTCCGGCGGAATGCAGCCTTGAACGCCTCAAGGTAAGCTTAGGTCAGGCAGGTAAGATTGTGGACTGCTACAGACCGGCAAAACGAGACAAGGAGGGGAAACCTTTTGCGTTCGCCAGATTGAATGAAAATGTGGATATAGAGAAAACCCTAGGCGAACTGAACAAGGTGTGGATAGGAAGCTACAAAGTTCGAGCTTTCATACCTAGATTCAGCAGACAAGAACCAAAAAGGAGGGAGGGAACCAGACCAGTGAGGAAGATACAATCTTTCAACGAAAACCTAGGCGAGCGAAGCCCTGGTAAATCTTACGCGACGGCCACATGTACACCGAGGAGTAAGGTAGAGAAACTGGTCTATGCAGTAAGGGAGGAGGACAACGAATGGCTGAAAAACTGTATCACAGGAGCCCTGAATAAGGATATTCTTTGGGAAGATTACGGGGAAGAGATACAACAGGAATGTGGTTGCCTTTTCAAGATTAGGACCATGGGGGGAGATGCAGTCCTCATACAAAACCTCTCAGAATTACCATATGAATCGATAAAGGTGAAAATGGAAGAATGGTTCGACCACTGGTTTGAATGGCATAGACCATGGAAAACAAAGGACGTCAATCATAAACGACTGGTTTGGACGCGCTGGATTGGAATTCCGATACATGCTTGGGACAAACGATTCTTTGAGACAATGTGTTTCAAAGTTGGAAAATTCATTAGTCTGGATGTAGCAACGGCCCAGAAGTCCAGATTCGACTATGCGAGGGTCCTAGTCGAAACCCCCTACTTGAAGGACATAAATCAGACCATTGATATTACAATAAATGGTGAGGATTTCCAGTGCAGGATCTATGAAGATTTCGATCATAACTCGACCCAATACACGGACACAGACGGACAAAGTTCCGACGAGGAGGGGTCCGATCAAAGTTCCAGTATTTGGGACGGCGTACGGTCCACCGGACCGGCAGAGGCGGTGGACCTAGACCGGGATGCAATTCACTCCCCTGAACCCTCGGAATTCGAATCGGTGTGTCAGGAATTAAACAATTCCCTCGATCCCAGTGGGAATAACGGCGCGGAGGACATGCGGATGGAATCCCGAGAAGAACATTTAATTAAGGAACCTTCGGAAGCATCGACCAATGGGTCCCAGGGGAATCGTGAACAAATCGAGGAAGTTACACCTACTCGCCTGGATAATAGGAATGGGCTGGAGGTGGGCCATACACTCCCTGGGAAGGATGGGCCTATCGAATCCGGGTATACTCTGCTGGCCCAGACAGGGCCCAAAAGCAAAGCGCAAGTACCTGCAAATTCTTATGGGCCGGATTTACTGAAGCCCTCTGAGGGTGGGTCAATCCCAGACCCGACCCATCCTGACCCATACCCAATCTCTCCCCCCCCCCCCCGACCCAATCACCCTACCCGAGCCAAACCCAATTACCCCTTCTATCTTGACCCGAAACGACCACCCCATTACACCTTCTACCCCCTTCTCGCAAGACCTATCCCCCCCAAAATCAAACCCTACACGAGTCAAGGCGACGCCTGCACCCCAATACCCCCACTGTCCTGCTTATTCACAAGCCGAAACATCATCCCCTCACCTCGCTCCGCCGAAAAGCGGCGACCCGCATTACCCCCCTCCCCTTCCCCCTCGCCCTATGCAGGCGACGAAGCGAGTGCCGGCAGCAAAGAAGAAGGCAGAATATCGAAGAGAGAGGAGACGATTGGAAACAGAGAGATGGATTGAATTTGTCGAAGATTTCGAGGAAGAGGACTCCGGACAAGCCCACCCTCAAAAATCAAAGGTTCAGAAAGGGGGAAAAAAATCAAAGGTGCAAATGAAAAGGACGGAAGCGAGAGAGGAGGCAGGGCATACCTGGAAACTCGGAAAAGCCCTAGGAGTCTCGTCGACGGACCCTGACTCAGTGGTCATCAATGACTTAGCAATCTCTCACCAACGGAATAAAAAGTCCGAGATGAATGAAAGGAAGGGTGATTTGGCCAGTGATCAATGAAGGTGATATCCTTGAATATAAGAGGAATAGGGAGTAGGATGAAGAAGGACGAGATTAAGAATCTGATAAAGCAACATAAAGTAGATTTTTGCTATATCCAGGAATCCAAGGTAGAGGTGGTGGACGAACAGTTATGTCGTAGCTTATGGGGGTCGGGAAAAGTAGAGTGGTATTCGAAACCGGCAGAAGGAAGGTCAGGAGGCATCATAACCTTGTGGAACCCAGAGGTATTTCTATCATCTAGCTCTTGGTACATGAACGGGTGTGTAATCATTAATGGTGTTTGGGGTCCAGACAGAGTCAAATGTGTGATGATCAATGTGTACGCCCCTTGCAATTCTCTGGAAAAGGCAGAAATATGGGACTGCATTAACACAGTGGTCAGTCAAAATCCCACTGCATGTTTTTTCATAATGGGCGATTTTAACTCAGTAAGAAATGAAGTAGAAAGGGATGGCAGGGGAATCTCGACGAACAACAGGGACATCTTCAGGTTCAACAATTTCATAAACAACTCAAACCTCATCGACTTACCACTACATGGGAGAAAATACACTTGGTATAAGGCAAATGGGAGTTGCAAGAGTAGATTGGATAGGGCCTTGATCAATCAGCACTGGGTCAATCAATGGCCAAACTCACACCTGACTGGATTGAGACGCTCGGTGTCCGATCATTGCCCAATTCTAATGGGTGAAAGGGCCAAAGACTGGGGCCCCAAACCCTTCAGGAGCCTCAATGCTTGGCTATCCCACACACAACTCAAAAGCTTTGTAAAAGAAAGGTGGGACAGTTATGTCATTCAAGGATGGGCCAGTTACAGAATCAAGGAAAAGATGAAATATCTGAAAACAGACATGAAAGCCTGGAACCAGACAGTATTTGGGCACATAGAGAGGAAAATTGAGAGGCATAGAGAAGAGATTAACAAACTGGACATAATAGATGAAGCATTGGGTCTAGAGGAAGATGAGATAATCGAGAGAAATAAAGCGTCGGCGCTACTACTACGGGAATTGAAAAGAAAAAACGGATTGATGTATCAAAAGGCACGGTGCTCATGGATTAGAGAAGGCGACTGCAACACACGTATGTTCCACAACGCCATAAACCGAAGGAGAAAGAAAAATGAAATTATAGGAATGGAAGTAAACGGAGTGTGGCGAGAGAATGTAACAGGAGTAAAAAAGGCAATCCACGACCATTTCAAGCAACATTTCAGCAGGGTAAAAAGACGAAGGCCAATCCCCAATACAGATTTCTCGAACAAACAGATTTCTCAAGAGGAAAACGAGAGGTTGGGTGCTCCATTCTCAATAGAGGAAGTCAAAGAGGCTCTAAAAGATTGCGACGGAACAAAAAGCCCGGGGCCGGACGGCTTTAATTTCGGATTTTTTAAAGCAAACTGGAAGGCACTGGAACCTGATATTATGAGACTGCTAGAGGAGTTCTATGAGAGCGGACGTCTGGTGAAGGGATTCAACCCAACATACATAGTGCTCATCCCAAAGAAGGAGGCAGCCAATGACCTCGGTGATTACAGGCCAATCTCTTTAGTTGGAGGTATGTACAAATTGATCTCTAAAATACTAGCAAAGAGACTCAGCAGGGCTCTACCATCTATCATATCGGATACACAAAGTGCATTCCTCGAAGGAAGATACATATTGGATAGCGTAGTAATCTTGAACGAGGCTATTGACGAGGCGAAACGGCAACGAATCAAACGTGTCTTCTTAAAGATTGACTTTGCAAAGGCCTATGATTCGGTAGAGTGGAGCTTTTTAGATGTGATGATGGAAAGATTCGGCTTTAATCCCAGGTGGAGGAGATGGATCAAAGGCTGCATATCCACGGCTACAGCAACCGTTCTAGTCAATGGGAGTGCCTCAGGGGAGTTTAATTTGGAAAGGGGCCTCAGGCAGGGGGATCCACTCTCACCATTTCTTTTCCTTATCGCGGCAGAAGGGCTCAGCATCCTACTTGATAAAGCCACTTCCATGGGGCATTTCAAGGCTGCAGAAATAGGGAAAGAAAAGGTCAGAATTTCCCACCTCCAATATGCCGATGACACAATTCTTATGGGGGAGGCAAGTGTCGAAAATGTGAAAACAGCAAGAAGGATCCTTAATATTCTGGAATCAATGTCGGGTCTCAAAGTGAATTTTGACAAGTGCACGGTTGTGGGGGTAAATGTGGATACAGAAACGCTAAACCAAATGGCAGAGGTGATGGGGTGCAAGGTAGGCTCGCTACCGTTCACATACCTCGGAATGAAGGCAGGAACTAGCCATAAAAAAATCGCAGAGTGGTCTTTCTTAGTAGACAAGGTCAGAAACAGATTGAGAAGATGGGGTGACAAACAGATCTCAATGGGAGGCAGAATTACCTTGGTAAATTCGGTCCTTTCCTCAATTCCTACATATTACCTCTCCTTCTATAACCTACCAAAAAAAATAGTGAGAGAGATCGAGAGTTTACAGCGAAACTTTCTTTGGGGGGGTGGGGAGCATCACAAGAAGATTGCTTGGGTCGAGTGGAAACAAATTTGTAAACCAAAACAATCGGGGGGCCTTGGGATTAGGGATGTGGGTCTTTTTAATGAGGTGCTGTTAGGGAAATGGGGGTGGAGATTCATTAACGAAGAGAATAGTCTATGGGCTAGGGTGATTAAATCTAAATACGGGGAGAACCGGGATTTGGGGAAGGGTAGACTGCCTGTTGGTAGGAATGGGAAAGTGTCGGCTTGGTGGGGAGATATTTTGAAAATAGCTAGGGCGGAAAATAACTGGTTTGAAGGGGGTCTAATTAAATCAATAGGGAAAGGCAACAGGACCAAATTCTGGGAAGAGGATTGGTTAGGAGAGGGAAGGTTGAGTGAAATCTATCCTAGGCTATTTAGATTAAACACGAATAAGGATAACAATATAGAGGATATGGGGTGCTGGGGGGAACTAGGGTGGCAATGGCAGTGGAATTGGAATAGACCTTTAAGGGAGAGAGAACTTGCTACTCTTAATGATCTATTATTGCAGGTTGACAGGGTAGCCCTCAATCCAGAAATGGAGGATGCATGGCAATGGAGATACTCAAATTCCGGCAGATTTTCGGCGAAGGATACATATGTATATGCCCTCAACAGAGCACGCTCGAATCAGCTGGACCAAAAGGCACTACACGGCTTCAAGGTAATATGGTCGAGCTTTGTACCGCAAAAGGTAATCGCTCACGCGTGGAGATTGCTTTGGGGCAGATTACCGACAAGATCAAATCTACAAAGACGTGGAATAATCAAGCAAAATGAGGAGACATGCTGTGTGTTATGCAAGGAACGTGTGGAGACCGAAAGACACGTATTTTTCAAGTGCAAACACGCACACAATATCTGGATGAAATGTTTTGCATGGTTACAACAAACCACGGTGCTACACTCCGAAACTCTGCAGAATCTACTGTCTTTCAGAGGCAGAAGTACGACGGCTAAGGGGAAGGTGAAGGCGACAAGCATATGGCTAGGAGTCGTATGGATGATTTGGAAATGGAGGAACGCAATCTTATTTAATAACGTGGAACTATCAATCACAAAACTCATGAACGAGCTCAAAGCGCGTTTATGGAGTTGGTTTGTATCCAGGTTCCCCACACAAAGCGATGTAGCATACAGAGTGTGGGAGTGCAATCCTTCTGAGTTCATATTTCCGTAATACTTAGGGATCTGTTGGGATGGGCTAGAATAGATCTGCTGTAAGTTTATCTCTGCTGTAAATTTATTTCAAAATAGACTGTAATAGCTTTTCTGGGTAATTCTTTACCCCATATCAATATATACTGTTTACTGATCAAAAAAAAAAAAATATAACTAAAAAATATTGTTGAAAATAGTAAGTCACTACAACTGAAAAGTGCAACAAAATATGACTAAAAGGTGTAGCATAACATTACTAAAAAGTGCAAGTCAATATAACTAACAAATATTGTTGAAAATAGTAATTCACTACAACTGAAAAGTGCAACAAAATATGTGTAACATAACATCACTAACAAGTGTATGTCATTATAACTGAAATTATTATTGCAAAATAACATGCTAAAAAATTGTAAATTGCATGTTACACTTTTTCTTATTTTCAACATGCACTTTTATAATTAAAAAAAATATATGTAAAAATTGTTAGATGTAAGAGTTGAACATTAGACCTCAACATAAAAATGATATTCTCAACCATTTAAGCTACATAAATTACCATACATGTTTTTCGCATATTTTATTTTTATTATCAATCCTACCAATTTTTTAAAATTTACTCAATTCTTTATAAGGAATTGAGTCTACAAGAGACCTACCCTTCAAACATATGTATAAATTAAACTTTTTTTTTACTATGTTTCATACTCAAACCACAAAACCCTAAAACAAATTCTAAAATTTCATAAAAACCACCGATTTCAAACTAAAATCGGGAAAAATTAAAAAACTCGATAAAAAAAGAACAAAATTATGTTTCATCCTCAAACTCCAAAAACCCTAGAAAAATTCCAAAATTTTCTTTTAAAAATATAGATTCCAAACCATTATTTTAGGAAAAATTTTAAAAATTTTGCAAACTCCAAAAACCCTAAACTTTATATTTACCAGACGTGGCGACGTGGGCAACGAGATTGGGCGGACACGGGACTGGGGGTAGAGGGTTTCAGGCGGCGGGGCAGAGGGAGAGGCGGCGAAAGGGTCACATGCGTGGAAGGAGCGGTCAGCGGCGTGAGGCGTCGACCGTGCATTTCTCCTGTGGCAGCGACGTGGTCTGCGCCCTTCTCCAACGGAGGCGGTCGCACCTTTCTCCAATTGTTACGTCGAATTGTCGATCGTCGGCGTTGGCGAAAAACGTGGGGAGGGGGGAAGCGGAAGAATACTAGGGTGAGGAAGAGTGAAGAAGAAAAGAAAAGGGATAGGTGGGTAAGAATTGACAGTTCGGGTTTTAAGAGGGGAAAGGGTATTTTGGGGGTTTTCACGTGGGTGTCATCATCCCACGATGTGTGTTTAGTCAATGGGTGTCCTCAATAACCATGTTATGTGTATAACCGTGGTCTTTCATTAATTAAATGAGCCTAATTTCGTTCCCCTCATTTCACTCTTACTCAATTTTTATCTCGATCTCAATTTTTTTCTTCATTAGCTCCACTAAAAATTAGGTAGATTCTTTTACATTTAAAATATTCATTTTTCCTACAAAATGCATAAATCACCATTGTTCTTCAAATCAAATGAATTTATCTAAAATCGAATAATAAAATCATAAAATTATGAGAAAATTAAGCTCAAAGTGTATTCCTGAATCAACAGGGCAAGTGTTCACATATAGTTTTAAGTTGTATTTGCGATGTTGATTCAATTTTAAAGGCAAAAATATTACTTCATCCGTACTCTGATTACTACTTGCACAATTTTCTTATTGAGATGTCCCAAAATTACTTGCACACTTTTAATATGGAAATACCTCACAACATCATTTTATTTTAAAATTGTCACTCATTTTTTTCATACATTTCACTTTACACCTCATCAAATCTACTTTACTCCTCATTAAATTACCTAAAATATCCTTTTTTTTATCTTACATATCATCAACCACTAAATCTCTTTTTCTTAAAAAAATGTGTCGATCAAACTATGCAAGTTATGGATTACTATGTACGAATTAATAATTTTAAATCGTGTTTTGTTATAATCCACCAAAAAAGTGCATGGTTGACCTTTTTATTTTGTTATAATTACACCGTACAACCGGCTCTATTTAACATATTATTTCTTGATTATTTTAGATGTATTTATGCTATACACATGGTGAGGTACACATGATAAAAATACAAAGTTTTATTCTTAAATTTAAAAAGAAAATCAAAGTTTACCTAACTAGCATTAAATAGAACATTTTTTCAAGGGCATTAAATAGAACTAAAGTTCATGTTGTACGAGAAAAGGTATATATGGGCCAAATCCTAATTTTCCAAGAACAAGGGGTGAAATTGATAATATCAGAAACATTTTCAGAAGCACGAAAAATTGAGTTTTGAGCGCTACCGCCCAATTAATTCCCAATCTTTCAAAAACTTTCTTGAATTGCATCTGCTCAAGAAACTCCAAAATTTGCACTCCAAGTGCGGCCATGGCTGCTGAATTGGGGTGTGGAAACCCCGACGACTGGGAATTAGTAAACGATGAAGGTTTCGTTTACAAGCGGAAGAAACGCCCATTCGCCGAACCTGCCGCCGCTGCCCCTCCACCACCGGATCCGGCTGTCGAGAGGAAGCACCGCCGTCAACGGAGGAAGAGAGCCCTCCTGAAGTTGAGGGAGAGATATTTAAAAGAGATCAGTCAGTGGGAACTTTTGTCGAACACGTTAAGGGAGATGGAGCAGAACGCTAACACGGAGGTTCTGGAACGTCTGGAGCTGCATCCCACGACGTCGTTTGATGAGGCCTCGACCTCTGAGCAGCATTCGGCGTCGGATTCCACTCGCAGGAGACTCGTTGATGATCTCCTCGCTCAGGTACTGAACGGAGTGATATTATTTGCACTCCATATCTACTTTAGGAGCTGCACATTTACTTTTGGAAGGTTTTTGTTTGGTAATTCAATTTCTTCTTCACATAGAGTTTACCAGCTTAACAATCAGGTGTCCTGTTATGAGCTGTTTAGATTACAAAAAGTTATTGGTTTTATAATTTGGGCTTGACCATTTTGCTGAAAGTAATACTGTTTGTTCATTTTTCTTCTGAGATTCAGAAACCTGGAAATTTTAAGCTGATTTTTTTGGTTATTTACTTGAATTTGTAGGTTGAAGCACAAGAGGCTGTAATCCAGAACGTCTCAAGTCTATGTGATGTAGCTGATGCATTGTGCAGTGCACAAGAAGAAAGGTCGAAGCAGATTTTCACAGACCTACCAATATGGGGGTCGCCACGAGAGCTCATGGCTGCATTAGATGATCAATAGGCATCCTTCCTTTGGATATCTGTAAGTGGTTGTTCTAATTGAAAATGTAGCAATTAGGGAAAATTGTATAATGGCTGCTGTTGTTCAGTATGTATCTAATGTGTATTGAATAGTAGTGCAACAAGATTTTTTGTTTGATCAATCATTTTATAGAGTTAACTTTTAGATATAGAAACTAGGCTTCACAAGAGCAGGCTATGATTGATCTAAGTGTGAGGAAGAATGATGGGTGATCTGTTCTTGGTGTATTTCACTTCGACAATATTTGTCTTTGAGGGGTTGGAAAGTTTTTGATGTCTTTAGAGATGGTGTGGAGTTAATGTAATTCGTGTGCTTGTTTTCTATCTTCTAGGAGAAGCTCGTGACTCGTGAGCAGTATCTGTATATTTGTAGCTAACGTTGGCTCTTGTAAGACGAAGTAAATAAGTAGTTAGCAATGATTTAATTACCTTGTGGTAATGCCCGCCTTGCATTGTCATGTGTGATCGTCTTTCAAGCACTAATGAACTTGCTATGTGGTTAATGATGTTACTTGCTAGGGTGGTGTAGCTTGTTTATTGGAGTATATTTTTATCAGGTATCATCACATTGCTACATAACTGGCCATTATTCTTTAATATTCTGGACTGTGAAGATAGATTTTGGTGTTCCTTTTATTTTCATTCTTAGAGAAAAATATATAGTATTTGTTCTTCCTAGTACATCCTCTTGAATGATCATTCAGCAGTTCAGCTTCATCTTTTACATTTTTCGTTTAAGACGAGGCGATCCCACGTGCTTTCAATGTATGTTCAACAACAATGTTCCAAGTGATTTAGCTACTGAATTTTTTTGACAGTAATTTTATAGATATTATCTGCAGTCAAGGGACACTATTTAATTGTAATAGCAGTATAGGAAAAAAGGAACTGTTTTCTTCTCTTCAAATAGTCATGAAAACAAATTTGACCAAGCACAAGCTAGGTACAAGATATAAAGATAGTGGTAAGAAAAATCCTTCATAACATTGCACAAAACTTAGGTGCATCAAGGGTGGATTTATCTGTACAGTATTCAACTTTCGGACATAGTTTCAAGATCGTCTTGAGTCAGAAGAGACGGCATAACTTGAATCTGTTGGAAAGCAAAACCAGCTGTTTGGCATGCATCTTCCAAAAGGCTTGCCTGTGAAGGCCCTTCAGGGCAGAATACAACAACAGCACCTCCACTTCCTGTAAACTTCGAAGCAGCACCAACCCGTCTTGCAATTTCAACCATCTCTATATTCATACCACCAAGAGCCTCATCACCAAACATTTGTCTGATAATAAAAACAAGATCAAATTCAGTTTTCCATTTAATGTAAGATATATATCATCAAATGTAGTATCTACAAGACTTGTCCTGTAAAGTTTGAGTGAAAAACGGTATGCTCATTTTGAAACTTGAGAGATGATCGTACAAAAACGAGCTCAATTGGTTAAACCATGAAAATATCCTTAAGACCTTAAAGATAAAAGCCTCTGAGTTGACATATCATTTTACCTTCGCAAGTCAAAGTTACGATTCATGAGGTTTGCAAGTTTTTTGTAGTCCTTTTCGAGCAATGCAGTCCGTCCTTCTAAAGCAATATTTGCAACCTCTTTCATTGATGATATAATGAACTCATCGCCATTTAACCATCTTTGTCTTACTGTACTATGAACCTGCATTACAATAAACATTTCGTTCGTTTATATAAAATCAAATCCAGATTGATTTTTTAATCAAAGAAATCTTCCATCAAAACGAAAAAGGATTATTGCCTTTCCAGAATCACTCGGGTTCGCAGCATAGATAAGATAGAGTGGTGGTAAAAGATTCACATCCATGGGCGTGTATTTGCCATGACCTAATTCTTCCATGGATTTCTTGTCAAAATCCTAAGGCCCCTCCAAAAAATTCAAAAGCATTAAGTGATGGATAAAGATAGTTACAATTGTAGGAAATCGAAAGTTGCATCAAATGCGTACCATATCAACGAGGCCCCCATAGACCTGAGCTACTCTATCTTGGAGTCCAGCAACAATACCGAGTTCCTTCTCTGCATTAAGGATAAGATTTGGCCGAATCTCAACCTTTATGAGGTGCCTCACTTGGTAGAAATCGAGAAGGCAGCTAAGAGCAGCACATACAATGGCACTTGAACCAGAAAGCCCAGTCTGATTCGATTCATAGAATGAAAAATAAATAACTATAACTCAACTAACCATGGTAAAATTCATGCATTTCAAGGAAACCCCATTGGAGCAAAATGGCTAATACACCAGGGATATTAAAATTTAATCACCTTTATTTCTAAGAATTGGAGTTCTTGAACTCTCTAGTAAATCGAAAAAAACTAGAAATACCACTTGCATCTTAAGCAAGACAATTTTCCTGTTCAAAATTAAGAAAATAATTGGAAGCTCTTAGTAGGTCAAACTTCACATGAATCTAAAGCTTTAAGCTTTCACTCAAGGGACAACGGCTGATAATCCAATCCTGAACGATACCATATCTAATTTGAGAACATGTTACAATGCATCACCCTGATGTGCATTGATTTGGAAGGAGTTGGTATTTCTTTTCTAATCTATACATATATACACAGAGCTGGAGAAAGTAATGCTCTGCTTTACATTGTTTTTCCATTACCATTGAGCAGAGGTGCAAAATATATAAAGCATATGATCTTTTTTTTTTGAAGTCTCGGTATCTAAAGCATATGATCTTGATTTCCATCTCAGGTCAATAATATAAATCCCATATAAACGAGACTCAGAAATCAAGATATCCATGTGCACTTATTCTATGATGCAAATATAGGGCGTGTTTGCAAACTCTTTTAACAGAGTAAGTGATTCTGCCCCATTTTATAGAGTTTGCAAACACCACCATAGACACCAAAGATCATAAGAACTACCTGGCGAGGTATGTTTGTATCATACGACAGCTTAAAGTTTCCCTCGTGTAAACTGATGTTGTTATCCTTGCAATAGTTGTGGAAAATTTTACAAATCGCCATGAGAAGACGTACACCTCCATAATAACCATCACTCTGCAACCGATCAACCTACACAACAAACATACAACCAAATTTACATAAACCCTCTAATATAATACCATCCTCCTAAATCCTAATACGCCATTAGGCATAGATTTAAACAAAGAAGTTACTACATTGTATTAAAACAAGCAATTTCATGAACTAAATCATCTTGGAAGTTAGAACCACAATCAGATGCAAACGATTTTCATAGCAAACCAATAGAAGTCCTTAACCAATGATCAGATCTACATCAAAACTAATATGCAAAGAATTTCTAGACAATTTCAAGCTAAAATCCATGAATAAAAGTTTAACAAGAATCAACAACTTCAAATCGAATTAAGAAGCCCCATTACTCATGAAAACAAATGCATTCCCAATTCAATGCCACCAAATCGAAATTCAACAAAAACAGACAAATCAGAGAAGAATGAAATTAACCAGATGTGTGAGGGAATCAAATTCAACTAGATCATGAACTGGGTGAGGCGCGATCGTCAAATTCTCCGAGGGCTCTAATTTAACGGATGCCCAGAAACTGCTGAGACTGAAGGATATCGTGCGCCCATAGTACACATCGCTCGGATTGCCCAGAAACCCGACCCGAGCATACGCTTTGTGTTCAATCACCGAAGAACTGTTATCAGTCGCCATTTTCACCTGAATATTCAAACTATGTCGTCTTCACTAAATTGATCCCTTTTTATAACTTTGCCAATTTTCATTCATGGTCAATTATCAAGATCTCCTAATTTGTTACTGGAGGATTTTTTAAACTTTTAACCCATTTATTTTAGCACGAGAGAATAATTTCTTAAAATAAAATTTATAAATCTGACACATATTTTAAAATGAATGTGAGGATTATTTTCATTTTGATAATGCAAATTTTATGGAATAAACAAAAAGAAAAGAATAAGAAATATTAATTCAGTATTCAATTATACTTCATCCGTTTAAAAAGTTACTCAATTTTTCTTTTTTATCATTATATTACAGTAAAAATAACAATTATAATAGTCCAATCAATATCAAAATATATAGATTGATGACATAGATGAGGTGGAATCCAGTCATGCATATAAAAGTATAAAACACGTCTATTTAATAACATCATGTGGCATGTCAAAATAAATAAATAATAACATCACGTGAGAAAACAATTGCACAGAAAAGGAATGTATATTATAGAGTGGCATGCTAATAATTACTATATAATACTCTCTTATATCAATTACACGTTTCCATTTTACGAGTCTCACATTAGTTTTTACACCTAAAAGAATTCCTTTCAGTGAAAGATAATTATAAATACCAAATACGATATAATAAGTAAATTTATTAGGGATAAGTAATTGAGAGATAAATACATATACGAAATGTGAGATAAAGTAACAATCTTTTTTGAATAGGTAGCTTTCATTAAAATGGAGGGAGTATAGTTTTTTACCACTCTTATCTTCAAATTTTTAACTTATTTATTATTTATGTTAACATTTTTTCTTATACAATACTGTTATTTTATCTTTTTTTAATTTTTATGTTCAAATTAATGTAAAAATTGATCTAGACAGAAGAGTACTTAAATAATTTAGAGAATTCATATTTTGAAAAAAAAAATCATCTAAATTTTATTATATAATTAATTATTAAAATATTGAATTAATAATAATGATTAATAAAACACCCTTTAAAAAGAAAGGTATGGGCCTCTTCTATTCTTTGTTGTTTCTATTGAGCCTATCATAATTTAATGGGCCTAACTTCGGCCTACTTAGTTACTATTACTAATGGGCCATACAACTATGATGTTGAAAGCTTCCACCAAATAAAGGGCACAGTTATACGCACAAACAGACCTGTTGAGGACACCCACCAGACGTTTTTTTTCATCCTAAAAGCACATGTGAAATGTCTCATATATTTTTCATATGAAGTACACCCACAAATTCTATTTCATGACAGAATAATCTCATCTCCACTATCACCATCAAAACAACCATCATCTTTCAATTAAAAAAAAACACAAAAAAAAAAAAAACTAATGTTCGAAAAAAAAACATTGAACACAGATTACATGTTCGAAAAAAAAACATGAAAAATAGATTACATGTTCGGAAAAAAAAAATTGGACACAAGAAAAATTTCGGACAAAGTAACTGAATTCGACAAAAATTTTCGAACAAATACAAAAAATCGAAAAAAGTAATTAATTTCGGCAAAAAAAACCAGACAAATACAAAAAATTCGAAAAAAAAATATTTATTTTTGTATCTGTAAAAATAGGAGGAAGTAAAGAAACCTAAACAAATCTAGAAATCTTCAATCCTGTTTTTCTAAACCCTAAATTTACCATAAGGAGGAGGGGGTCGCGACAACGACTTTCGTGCGAACGGCAAGGGAGGGTGTTGCGACGGCGACGCCCGTATGAACGGTGAGAGAGGGTGTCGCGACGGCGACGCCCGTGCGAACGGTGAGGGAGGGGGTCGCGATGACGAGGCCCGTGCGAATGGCGAGGGAGGGGGTCGCGACGGCAGACGCATTTCTTGACTTTCTCTTCAGTAGAAGCGGTGGTGACAACGACTTCAAACGGAGGGGGTCGCGACGAAGGCCGCTTGGAGGGATGAGGAGGTGGGCGGCGACCGCCTAAAAGTGGGAGGAGGGACTAGACGACGACGTGATGGGGCGACCTTGAATCAAAGAAATTTGGGCGGCTATTAAAGTGGGTGTATCAAAATAAAAGGAAAATTAGAGTAAAAAAGGAGGGTACTTTGGAGTTTTTCAAGGTGTGCGTCCACATTCCACAGGGTGTGTTTAGCCGGTGGGTGTCCTCACTTACTCTTTTTTAATGTAACTGTTGCCCCAAATAAACGGTTAAGCGAATTTGGCCTTCAAACGTTGCCCACATCTTTTTTTTATTATTATTATTATTATTATTATTATTATTTTATATGTAATACTCGCTTTCCCAAAATTCAGAATAAATATCTTTTCATTGTGTACATTTTTTCGTGCACATGTTTTAAATGAATACTCCATTAATTAATTTATATATAAAATAAATATATTTGGGGTATGATAGGGTATAGTAATTTTCACTTATAAATTATAAGTGATAGTGTTATGAATAGAGTGAATAACAATTGAATAAATAAGTTATGATGGAAGGGTAAAATAAAATATTGTTAATAGTATTATTTTAAAAAATAATTTGAGAAAAATGAAATTTGACATAAAAAAATATGAGAATAATTAAATTGAACAAATAGAGTAATTTTTTATTACTCCCTCGTCTAAAAAAAAGTCTACTAATATTTTATTTGTCCTACATTTTCTTTTTACTTCAACTTTTTTTTTATCTTAAATACTCTTATTTAGTTTTTTATACTTCCTCTGGTGTGTGCTCACTTTTTTTATATGGAGTATATATTTTTAAAAAAATCATATTTTAATTATAAAGAATATATTTAATATAATGAGTAAAAAATATATTTGATAGATAATCAATCTTGTTAGTAAAGTAGAAAAAATATTCAAAAGTTAACTATTAACCCAGGACCTAAGGTCTGGGTAGTGGTGCTCTAAGGAAGTATTAGTTATTAACATTAAATAAGAACATATTAGGAATGCAAAATTAATTTGTTTTATGCCCAAAATGATTCAGTGGTATTGAAAAATAAAAGTGGGATGTTCTTTTTTTTTTTTTTTTTTTTGAGCTTTCAAAAAAAAACCATATTTTGATTGGATAATATTTCATGAGATTTGTGAATTGTGATTAGCATTAATGGCTGATTATGAAGTGGTACCACATGTCATTAGATAAAGCTTTCGTTTTCATTATAATTAATTAATTATCATTGAAATGATTATAATTCCGTTGCAATTACAATTTAATGCTATTAATTAATTTCTGATTATGATATAGCACACATTTATTCAGTATTTTTATTGCTTACTTTTGATTGTGTAATTATAATAATTATAGTAATAATCACGGTATGTTGTAATTCTCTCATGAGGATAATAAGTCTTCATATGGTCCTAAAATCCTCCTCTATCCTAACCACAAGTCAAAGATTCTCAATGCCAATTTATCCCCACACACACACACAAAAAAAAAAAAAAAAAAAAAAATTAAGGTAAATTAATTATGGAAAAAAATTGCAGGTCAAAAATATCAAACTTAATTGTTTTTTTATTTTTTACTACAAGGTTAAAATAATAAAAATATGATACTACAAAATTAAATTTTACAGTAATAATAAAACCCTTTTTTAAAAATAATTTGCATAACAAAAACTCTCGAAATTCTTTTAATAAAATAGCATATCTATCCCTGTTTTTAAAAAAGTAGATCTTGGTAATAAATAAAAAAGTAACAGATCTTATACAATATTTCAATTTTTTTAAGTTATGTATTAAACGTACATGGAATGGGTCTGACAGCTTTCTTATATAAAAAAATGGCGTTGGGTTAAAAAAATATTAAATGCTGAGATTCAATTATTAAAAAAAAAAAGGGTATGGTAGTAACTGATAAAATTTGTGTATTACAAAAACTTTTATGAATTTAGAAACTTATTAAAACATAGAAACTTAATTAAAATATATTTTTGATTCCCAAATTTATAAAGGTAAAATATGCTACTATAAAATTAAAATATTACTATCATTATAAAACTAGAATATATTATTACCATAATGTCAAAATATACCTTCATAAAAATTTATATAAATACCCCCCGTTCTTTTTTTTCTTTCTAAATTACTCCCATATTAAATCATTGCTGAATTTATCTTAAATTACATCAAGAAAAGAGGGAGTAGTATTATACATAACTTTTGAACAAAATAAATTAAGAAAGGTTTACACTAGTATACACTCGGTGTAATTTTTTTTTTTTTTTAATTTTATAGTATTATCTTTTTTTATTTTTTTCAATTTGTTCCTTTTTTGTTCTCGGTTGTTTTCTTTCTTTTTATAATTTTTTTTTTCATTTCCTATTTTTTTTCACATGTTTTATAGTTTTATCTTTTTTTTAGGTTGTTCTTTTTTTATGCCTGTTTGTTTTGTAATTTTTTTTAACTGTTTTCTATTATTTTTATTAATTAAAAAATGGATATTAAAAAGTGTAGGTAAATATAATTAAAAAGTGCAATACAATAAAAGTCAATATTACTGAAAAGTGCAACACAATATTATAAAAAAGTGCAAGTCAATATAATTGAAAAGTGCAACACAATATTACTAAAAAAAGTGCAAATGCATATAATTGAAAAGTGCAATACAATATTTACTAAAAAATGTAAATCACTATAAATAAAAATATTATTGTAAAGTGTAGGAGACCACAATAGAAACTAAACTCAAACCCACAACATAAGCATGTGACCACCATTAGCACTACATATACATATTTTGGAAGAAGACCTACTCATTAAGAAATACTAGATTTAGCACAAGTTATAGTGAGAGGAGAAATAATGGATAGAGTAAAATAAAACATTTTATCCATTTTACCATAAATGAGGTCTTGTTTTTTAAAAAAATTAAAAATAAACATATATTGACAAATTTGCCCTTATGTAATAAATAATTTTAATTTATCATAAATGTAAATTAGAAATTATGAGTATTTTTTAAAAGTGAAATTGAATGAATAGCAAAAAAATATTAAAATATAAAAGTAATTTAATTGTTTATAAGAATAAAATGTTAAAATATCATTTACAGTCAAACGGAAAGAGTAATAGATAACGTATTTGCTAGAAGTGAAATGAGTAATATATAGTGGGACAACTTTTAAATGTAAAAATGGATAAGATTGAGACTCGAGAGTAAGTATTTAAATATTTTAAAAAAAAAATGAATAAATAAAAGGACAAAAATGTAAAATCCACGTACCATGTGGTCCTCCGCATACTTTTCCAGTTTCCTCCTCACTCCATTTTAAATCATCATTATTATTCATATCTGTAATACGGATATTCAATTTATGGGTAGTTCTTGTTTTTTGAGTAATAATCATAGGAATTCCAAAGGTTTTCGCCCTAACAACAACACTTTTACAAAAAACCTGCTTAACAGGAGGGAATCCTTCACAAAAATGGAAGCTTGGAAAAAATTGAAAAAATCACCCTTTTAATTCTCAGCAAATTTTCTTCTTTTAGGTTCTTCTTTTAGGAACACAAATTAACCTCCATTCCCCCCCGAGTGTTGTTAGAGTCTTCGATTGTTGTATTTTTTCCATCTGGGTTTCTGAATCCGCCGCCGTATTGATCGGAATTTCGCCGGGATTTAGAGAGAGAAAGGAGGATTTTTGTAAACAAAAATTGATTGCTCGGATGATATCGGATGGTTATTATACTTCGAAGAAAAGTGATGATGTATGTACAGATGTTTGCGGTGAGGTAAGCTACTTCTCTATTGCATTGAATCTTTAGTACCAATTGCGAATTCGTTTGCTGTATGAATGTTGTGAAATTGTAAATTCATTGTTTTTCGTTGAAATTTGTTGCTGAATGATGTGTAGTTTTGTGCTTGATGGGATGATTTTTGTGGGTTTGTTTGGGATTCTGTTTTTTCTGCATTGGTACTAAGGATTTTTGTGGGAATTAGTTTTGTAGTTTTATTCAATCTATAAATCTTGTTCTGCATTGGTACTGAAGATTTTTGTAGTCATGGATTTTGGGGTTAGTTCAATTTTGTTGCCCTAGAATTTGGGGGTTTCTCATTCTGTGTGGTCCAAGATTTAGATTTCAGTGATGTTCTGTGTTGGTGATTCTCTTTTAGTTGGTATGTGTGTGACAATGTGTGTATAGATTGTGCCTTCTTATTGGGGCTTTACATCAAAGGGAAGGAGATATTGCATTGTCAATGTATGAAAGTTCATATAAGAAATGAAACATTGAAGAAAACTTTTAGATTTGTTTTGAGTAAATTCAGTGTTAGTCTCTCTTGTTGTGTCGAATCTGTTGATGTCTCGATTATGTAGACTTCTGAGGTGAATCATCTGTTTTCATAGGAACTACTTATTTTCATATGCAGCAATCTACACCTTCATTCCTAAGCATGTCAAGAGTCCGTTGCTTGCTCCAAGGACTCGATTTCAGAGCAATTTTCTTGTTCTTCCTTGTTTTTCCAGCTGGGATCTTCGCCATATACTGTCACGGGCAGAAAATTACATATTTTCTTCGTCCATTATGGGAATCGCCTCCCAAGCCTTTTATCCCTGTAACTCATTACTACAATCCAAATGTCTCGATGGAAACTCTCTGCAACCTCCATGGTTGGGGTATTCGTGAGTTCCCGAGACGTGTATATGACGCCGTTTTATTCAGCAATGAGGTCGACATGCTTACAATAAGATGGAAAGAGCTATATCCTTACATCACTCGGTTTGTACTCCTTGAATCGAATTCTACATTCACGGGATTACCAAAGCCTCTCAACTATCTCATACATCGCGATGAGTTCAAATTCGTTGAGCCCCGATTGACTTATGGTGAAATTGGTGGAAGATTCCGGAGAGGGGAAAACCCATTCGTTGAGGAGGCGTATCAAAGGCTTGCACTCGACCAGCTTCTTAGAGTTGCTGGAATAGAAGACGATGATTTACTTATAATGTCTGATGTTGATGAGATCCCTAGTGGCCACACGATCGATCTTTTAAGATGGTGTGATAATATTCCTCCTGTTTTGCACCTTCAACTGAAGAACTACCTGTACTCGTTCGAGTTTCAGCAACATCAGCTGAGCTGGCGAGCTTCAGTTCATAGATACGAGAAGGGGACGACTAAATATGCTCATTATCGACAGACAGACTTCCTTCTATCGGATTCTGGCTGGCATTGTAGCTTTTGCTTTCGATATGTGAGCGATTTTGTGTTCAAGATGAAAGCCTACAGTCACAACGATAGGGTGAGGTTCTCGCGTTTCTTGAACCCTAAAAGGATACAAGAGGTAATTTGCAAAGGGGCCGACTTGTATGATATGCTTCCAGAGGAGTACACTTTCCGGGACATTATAGGAACAATGGGGCCGATCCCTCATTCGTTGTCAGCAGTTAATCTTCCCTCGTATCTGTTGGAAAACGCAGAGAAGTACAAATACCTTTTGCCCGGTAATTGTGTAAGAGAACGCTGACGATGAGCTCGTATATTCGATTAAACTTAGGTTTGTTCTCCATGTCTATGAACATCATCATCATCACTCTATGGATTCTGAATTCCCAGTTTTTTTCGATTTTAATAGAATATTTCCTTACAGATTATGTATTTGTGCATTCTTGTAGCTCTCTTTTTTTCTGGGATTTAGAACTAATGTCTTGCTAGCTCTAATGTTACCCCTTTATGATTGCATTCTCTTGGCTTTATGAATTTCTATGCTCCTTGCTTTTGTCCTTTCAATTTTTACCAATAATCGACATGCGTTTTGAGAAAATGGGATCTAACTAGATGCGCAAGTAATCTTGGGACGTCACAATAAGAAAATTGTGTAAGAATAACGGGATGAATGAAGTATTATTTTGAATAAAAGGAGGACAAAACTTGAAGAAAAAGTGTAAAAAAAATATAAAACATCAATAACTTCTTTGGACCCATAGAGAAGACAGTGCATAATTTTATACCTTTCTTAATGAAATTTAACTTAGTTGATTAATAGCTTTATTTATTTATTCAGAAATAAAAGTTTTAGTGAAACTTACTCCACTTTTCTTTTTAGTCTGTTTCAAATCAATGAAAATTATTCATTTTTTTTTTTGTCAAACTACCCCTCTTACATTTATTTTTCCTCTCAATTACATGAATTTTAATACATATACTTATTTTATTATATTTTTTAACATTCATGCCCAAAATTGATGAGTAGCAAGAGGAGGAAATTGTTGTCTTGTTGATATGTGGTGTGTTGATCATTGACTGTTATGCAATGGCAAGAGCCACACCCATTCCATCTGGAAAAAACACAAACTGATAGGGACAATAATATCCTATATAAGTCTTGGAATATTCCAAATTCTTGTCAGATACGTAGATGTGGACTCGTATTATACTAATATTCCCCATCAGTATATATATATTCTCCCTCAATTTTCCAACAAAGACAATGTTATTCCTACCTATTACCATGTATAAATAATACTATCATATTACTTGTATTAATTTTCGTATTATACTATGTAAAAAAAAAAAAAAAAGCAAACTATAATGGATGGAAGGAGTATAATTGTATTCACGAATATTCTTTATTTTAATTAAAATTACAAATGTTAGCTATGAGTTTTCCATCTAGTTGATAATAAAAACTTGTGTCAACTTGCACTCGTTTACTTAGAATAATAAATCATTTTTCGAAATGTATTGCATTTTTAATGAAAAAGTATTACGTATAGTTGATAACTCTGATGCATGTCCATCCCTTAAAATTTTAAAATAAGACTTTTGCAGTAGTTGTGGATGGTTTGAAGGAGTGTAGGGGTTGCCTCTCTTGAAATTTTAAAATATTATTAATTTTTATGTATATTTTTTATTGAATACGGAGTATTAGATTATAAGAATTTATTGCCTTTTATGTGTTATTTTAATTCTCTTTCCATTCATTAATAATTGACTTTTTAACTTTTTTTTTTGGAATTAAGAAAGAGACATGTATAGATAAATTTGTCCTTGATTAATGCAAAATATATTCATATATTAACAAATTTGTCTTTCATGTTTGCTACACAAGGTTTATAAGGATTGACGACGAGACGTGATATTCTTACATATTGTTTTAACAACGAAACAACTCTACGGTAAAGATTGATTCTACTTTTGAAGATTATATTCATACTTGTCGAGGATTACTACTTCATCATGAATGCCACATTTGTTTTTAATAGAAGATGTGTTAACATCATTGCACATACTTTGACTAGGGAAGCTCGTCAAACTTTGTGGTTGGACCTTCTACTTCTAATTGCATTTGCAACGACGGAAGTCAAGGCTTCCTTTTGTAATAAAAAAAAAAAGCACCTTTTAAACTCCAAGAGTGTCTTGTTTCACCAAAAGTCACAATATGGACTATAGTCCATCAAAAGGGTATATACATGGCATGCTTCTGAAAGTTTTTAATACACATCATATGTATAAACTTGGTGCTTTAAAGAAACACCAAAATGATACATAGTGCATAGGCATGCAAACAACATAGGAATCAATAACCAAATCTTGCATATCAAAGTTTTCACTCTCTTTTTCCCAAGGGATCAGTTTGATTAATTTAAGAATTAGTTCAAAAAGGGAAAAGACATAGACCCGTGCTCACGGGTCTATGGTCCCTTTTTTTTTCCGCACAACACAGTGTTGTATAACACCGAATCCAAATCCTCTGGAGAGGAAAGAAAGGGAGATGAACGCTCTTCAAAAAAGGGATGATTTTCTCGTCTCTATGACCGATCTACCCAATCAAAAATGCTGTCCTGTGAAAACACCATCAGTTCCTGTGGAATAGAAAAAAATCACAGTATTAGCCTCTATGTAACTTAATTGAATGAAAATAAGCATTTGCATAAGTAGCAAGGAGAAGGGCTTGCATTGGGATCAAAATCAGGTGGAGTATCGAAGTCCAAGTTGTCAAGCTCCGCGATTCCACAGCATCTGTTGTTCTCGTGCTCATGCACACCTCTTGCATCGACATCAACTTGAGCCAAAGACGGGAATCTTGGTCTAAGATCATCATCATCATCAATAAGTGAATGGACTGTCTCGTTGCATGAAAGGGTGTTATCTCGACTAATTAAAGAAATGGCTCCAGTGCCCCAATTCGACTTAGCAAACTCAATTTCTTCTTCTAATCGATTATCATACGAAGCATGACACGAATCCTTGAGATTCTCGCCTTCCTACTCCACCATACAAACAAAAATAAATGAAGTTAGCATCCTTCTTTTGGATAGATTTTGTAATAAATGGAAGATCCAGCATTTTCATAAAAAGATTCATCAGTTGAGAGTAGAAGTCTGTTAACCTCGACAATCGCCTGCATGAAAACATGTGAGACGCAATCAGCAGACGGAGTTTTCTCTAGCCTTGTAAGATCAGAAGCCTCAGTTCCAGGAGTTTTTGGAATTTCATGAACTGCCAAACAAGCCTCATTCTTCTCTGCCCCCTTCTGTGGCTGATAAAAGATTTTCGAAACCACTAATTCGTCGTCTTTCTCATCTTCATCGCTTCCAAGATGGTATTGATGCATAACCCAATTGCATTTCTCAGGCTTGCATCCCCTCTTTGAAGCTTCATACAGGACCATGATTTTCTTACAACCTTTCTGAACTCCATTTTCCATCACCGGTTTTGTTTTCCCCGTTTTGTGCCAACGAACATGTCCAATGCTCGTGTTTTCTATCCTACGTCGCTTCCTCTGTCCACTAGCGTACGCCTTCTTTATTCTATAAAAGAAATGAACACTACTTCCATCTTTTTTGGCCCCTGAAAACAATAACAATGTTGAGCATTCTTGCATCAAATTTATACTAACTTATATCATATCAGCATTATCTCACCAGGAAGTTGTTCTGGATGAGTGTACAGAATCCCATCCTCGCCTTCAAGAGACGGGATGAACTCATCAATGTAGGCGTGTGGTTCTAACCTCCCCTCACCTCGTTTCGAGGCCAAATGATCCAATAACTCCAAATCAGAAGGATCAAATTTCACCCCAAGAGGGAGGCCAGGCCATTCATAATCAACCTGAATGCACACAAAATAATTTCACCATTCCAATTATAACTACACACTACATTCATTACCAATCATAGTAACAAAATCAATCAGGGAATGAGACAAAGTTCAATATATCGAAAAAGCTCGAATGCACTGATGTTAAGAAGCTTACATCACTATTATCTATATGACAAAGGCAGTTAGGACACTGTATAGCTGCTCCACAGTCTTTAACTTGTTCTTCAGCTGGTAAGCTTGCATTTATCACCTTTTTCGCGAGTCCTCGATTATCGATCAGCCAAGCCCTGCATTGCTCAAAAATCGAACAAAATGAGTAACTACACAACTCTTTCTACATTTGAGAAACAAACTAAATCAACCCTTTTCCATTCCAATGTTGCAAAATGCATTCAAAATCACAAACGTAAACAACTTCAAGTCAAGTTCTTCGTCTTTCTTGCATCAAAATAATTGAAAAATTCAGCTCTGGTATTCGGTTTTATCACATAGTTCTAATTTTTTTTTTAAAATTTGGGGTTTCAATCGAAATGGGTCCTTCCTACAACGTAAAAATGCTCCATTGTCCAAACAAAGCCCAATCAACAGAAAAGCAACAGAGAAACTAAAATTTTCATCGGAGCAGCATTCAGAAATATCATCTATACCCACTAAACATGAAATCAATGGACTAAAATTTCTTATAAAATTTTCTCAGATACCAAATGAAGCTAGCTGGAATCACAGCTCAAAACCCATAAAACAGAAATGAATTTTTCACACACTAACACACACACACACTCCAAATCAAGAAAATCTTTCCCATGTAACACACACACTAATACACACATACAAACACTCATGAACATCTTCTTGGCACATTCAAGTCATTCAGAATCAGACCCACAAAAAATTACAGTCCGATGAACAATCTACCGGTATTTCAAGATTGGGTTTTTACCTATCCATCAAAATCTACTGAAACATTCAAACAAAATTGAAATCTTGTTCCGATGAATCTAGCTGATTATAAGAGGAAATGGGAGTGCAAGAATGTATTCGAAACTGCGCGGTGAGTTTCTAAATAATTTCCTCTTTACACCACTCGGCTAAGTAATGTGAATGGGCGGGAAATCCCATTACTAACCGAGCCTGAGGCTCGGACGCGCATCCTAGGCATCTAAGAGGTTCGGGAAGTTGGTTCGGATGGGCTCCATGGTTGACTAAGCCTGACTCCAGGTCTTGTGACTGGTATGGCTAAAGAAACAGGCGCTATGTCTTGCCTCCCAAGCTATTAATGGAAAAAAACTTTTTCCCACTGTAAACTCTTCTAATTACTGTAAGGGGAAGTATTTTTTTTAAAGTCTCAGAGTTATTTTACTCACTTCATCTAATAATTGTGGATTGGTCTGCTATGGACTCGAGTGCATGTTGTGCACCGTAGTCCATGTTGCACTTTTCAGTTTTACTGACTTACACTTTTTGGTAAATGGTGTTGCACTTTTCAATTATTAAACTGTATAATAATATTTTTAGTCATATTGACTTACACTTTTTAGTAATATCGTGTTGTACTTTTCAGTTTAATAACATACACTTTTCTTTAGACTAGGGTGCATACTAGACTTTCCCAATAATTGTAGTTCCATGGGGTGGGCACAAATTTAAAAAAAAAATAGATAAAATAAGGTATTATAGAGTATTGTGGAGTTCATTGTGAATAAAATTGATGACAAATTGAGTAATTAAGTGATGGTTTCCATAAAGTGTATGAGACTACATTTAATTAACATAGAATATTAGACAAATGGAACTACATTTCATTTAATGGATGAGTATTTACTTTTGTAAGGTAGACAGTGAAGTAGAGAGTGAACAATGTATTAAAGAAAAAAATACTTTAATTAGTGAAAGTGTATATTAAATTTAAACGAATAAAAAAAATTGATACAGTGACGATCCTCTTCGTAAATTAACAGGTGCATCCTAATAAATTTGAGAGAAGCGTATCTAACTGTTGGATTTAGTGCAGGCCTACTATCTTGGGGTTGTGTATGGATTTAAGGGTATTAAGGTAAATTTAAATTGAAGTTGATTTGATATAAAGTTAAAATTTATAAATTAATTTAATTTTAGATTTAATATAAAGATAAAATTTATAAATTGAATTCTTTCTTATTAATTTTTTTTTAAAAGAAACACCATTATTACAGTTTATAAAGATTTAAAAATTTCTGAATTTTAAAAATTGATTTTTAACACTTAAAATTCAGAGTAAACATTACAATTGATTTTATTGAATTTAATAATATAAGATTTTGAAAATTTAGATGTTTGTAAAATTATTACTCTCTTTGTATCTATTAGAAAAATTTATCTCATCTAAAAGATCAAATTTTTACAGAGATAAAAAAATTAATTCTTGAATATTAATTTATAATACTCTCCCTCCTCCGTGTATCAGATTATCACTTCTTAACTATTTGGGTCCTCTTAAGTCTTAACTTCTTAACTCTTTGAGTCTTTGGGTCCTCTTAACTCTTTGAATGTGTGAAGTTGTTTTCAGCAGAAATCGAACTCAATTCGAACTTTTAAAGATGTGGAAAATTAATTATTGTATATTAATTCATAATAAATATAACCTACTTAATTTTATATTTCTTACGTCCTGTGAGAGCTACTTAATTGTACCTGCTTTTGGGCACAAATTTTAATGTAAGAGTTATGAGAACACTTATGTGAAATATTTCACACATGAAATGTGTCTAATTAAGATAATTTTAAAAATTGGCGGGAGTATTCGGGTTGTTCGGAAAATTCTCAAGTCACAAACATGTGGTTTAATACATGACCAAAATATTGTTACTAAAAGACCAAAAGTAACGTAGTTCTAATCATGTAGTACCATAATATTTTTTACTTAAAAAATATTCTAGTAATTTCGCCAAAAAAATAATAATAATAATAACAAGTGTTCAGAATATTTTTTGACTTGTAGTGATAAAATTTTGGTCTCGTAGTACAAGTTTTGTAAATATTACATACAAGCTTTTGTGAAGAGTTATTTAGTAGTACTTCTTTTGTCCGAGTAAAACCTGCTACATGTTGTAGTTTATCAAAACTAGAATAAGTAACGTTCGTTAAAAATTTGAATAAAACTATGTGAAATTTTATGTCAAATCAAGAAATGTGATGTAGAGTGTGTAAGAGGCTTTATATCAAATAATAAGGTGGGTAAGAGTATCAATTTGATAATATTATAATATATATAGTGTAATGATTAGAGTGTTGAGGTGTAATTTTATAAATTTTTATATATAAAATAAATAAAGTAAGTGAATTGAGGGTATGTGATCCATAATAAATATTTGAACATTGTGATTTGCGAGAGTTAGAATTTTGAAGTTTTTTTTTTTTTTTTTTTGAGTATGTATATTTTTTAGGGGCAAATTAAAATGGAAATGGAAAGTATGAAAACTTTTAAGAGAAAGAGGGAATAATAATTAGTTATATCAAATTAATATATAAGAGTGTGAATGTTGTTATATTATTATATTTTTATTAGGTACTACAAGTGAAATAACTGAAGTACTCCCTCCGTCCGCCTATAAGTGTTACGTTATTTTTGGCACAGAGATTAAGAAAAGTGATTAAATAATAGATATAGTACAAGTGATGTGATTGAGAGAGGAGAGAGATAGAGAGAGAAAATAAGATATAAAGTGAAGTGTAAGAAAAAGTACTTACCAAAAAAGGTATGGGAAGCTTATAAGCGGACGAACCAAAATGGTAAAATGGAAAGCTTATAGGCGGACGGAGTGAGTATGATATAAATATATTAAAGTTTAAAAAAAACAGAGTTAATTGTAGTGTATTGAAAAGTGTAACAATTGATTAAATTGTTTAGAATTTTTTATTTATTTTTAGAAATATTATTACATTAAACTCTAACTTTACTTTATCACCTGACATCTATTTTCATTTTTTCACAACACATTCACATTATTATCTTTTTAGTTTCCAATAAATATCATCATCAATCAAATTTTCAACTATTCTACCCGTAAAATCTCATAATGATTTACAATTAATTATGAAAAGTTGTAGTAATTGTTAGTATAGTATACCGTAATTGCTATGAAATACATTAATTATATTTTTTTTAATGTACTTAATTTAATGAATCATATTTATAAGCTCTTTGTATAGACACTAAAATTTTATTAAATTTTGAATGTGACTAATATTATGTAAATTCTAATTTTGAAGATAAAAATATAAAATAATAGTATCTCCAAAATTGAGGGATTATTTATTTCCTTAGGATTTTTGAATATATTTTTTTTTTTGCTCTTTAAGTCGTTAGTCTCTTATAAATAAGAGAGTGAAAATAGAAAATGAAGAAGTAATATGGAATAAGTCAGTCACAACTCCCTACTAAATTGTAGGTCAACTCTCGAGTCTGATTAAATAAATCACAAACGACTCAATCAACTCCCTACTACCAAATTGTAGGTTAAATTCAAAATTCGGAACACGTCGCTGAGACTCCGGTATCACATATGTTTAGAGGGTGGAATCAAGAGTTCAACTAGAGTTGCAATCCACATTTTTAATAAAAATATGTTTACTTTATTTTTATAGCCTTTTATATGCATATTTGTAGGTGTTTAAATTTACTGGTTAACACTCTTCATTTTTATTTTTAAGTGTCTTCATTTTATTTTAACAGATTACACATTTTGAATCCCCTATTATTTATATAAGCAAAATATTTTTTACATTCAATTTTATTTTTATATTAATAAAAAATATTTATTTAAACAAAATACTTAAAATAAAACTACTCAACTATATAAAAAAAAACTTTAAATCTTGTTAAAAAGTGGAGTATAACATAAATTAATCTTCAAATATCAACATTAGTATAATTATTTTTAAATTCGAGATTACAGATTGAGTCTGCTAAAAAAAAATATACTCCTCGTCTCATATTAATTTTCATAGGTAGATGGATACGTATATTAAAAAAGTGTAATAATGAGTAAAGTTTTGAAGGGGTAATTTTGTAAAACTTTATGTATAAAGTAAAGAAATTACTTCAATGACATTTGTGTAAAATTGAGGATATTATGAGAGTGGAATTTATAAAGTATTTTTCATTTAAAGGGTGTGAAAGTTATTGTAGGACGTCATAAAAGAAAAGTTATTGTGGGACAAATTAAATCTATATATATATATTTGCAAACTTTTGTTGTGCCACATGTCACAACCTTATTAATTTGTTTTAATTCTCTCTCCTTCAAAACTCTCCATTTCAAAATCTCGCCACTCTTAATAATTTGATTTTTTTGTTTTAATCTTAACTATCCGTCATTATGTGATTCGATCTCGACCATTAAATTATTTTTACGGTTTCATTTATTTTTCCATTTTCATTATTCACGCTTTAATATACCCCGCCGTTACTCTCCTCTAATCTCTCCATTCTTCTTAATGCTGTTGTTACTCTCCTCAATCTCTCCATTCTTTTTCTCAAGTAACTAATTATTCTTCAATTTTACACTATGTTGTGTGAATCAGTAATTAGATTTATGTGGAAATCGATCAACTTTGTTATTATCCTTTCTTCTTCTCGGCTCCTTTCAACTCTCTCCCACTCCCACAATTGCTTCACTCCGCCGTCTCGACTACATTGTGCCGCCGTGGTAAGTTTTTTTAATGGTGTGTCATTTTTTCTAATTTGATTTTTACAATTTTCTATTCTCTGTATTTTTTTTAATTTGTATTTTTTTCTAATTTACTAATCTGTATTTTTTTTCCAGATTCTTCTTCTCCAGTTCTACATATGATGTGTGAATCTGTAAAATTTATGTGGTAATTGTTTTGATTTCAAATGCTAACTCACGAAAATCTTGATATTTAATGTGAGATATATCACGAAATTGGAGTTTTAATCTTATGTTCTGAAACTGGGTCTGTTAACTTTTTTCAAGAATAAATCTTCGTTCGTTTCTTGAATGTAAACCATAATATATCGTATGACTGCAATGCAAAGCTTCCAGTGAGCAGCACCAAAACCTTATGATGGAAGAGATACAAAAGAATAAGGAAATGATCTTTATTAACTATAAGGTACGACGTACATCTAGATTCTATTTTTTATTTTTATTCTAATTTTGAGTTTAAGAATGGAGAATTTTCCGTAGTTATGAATAATGAAGGTAACGAGCGTGATAAATTTTCTATTGTTTTTACTATTCTTTCGTTACGTTTACAACATCTCATGAGCACTTTTTGCATCATTAATTTCACTTCAAATGCTTGATTTTTGCGATCATTTAGCAAATTTGTGTTGTATTAATTTTATTGAATGCATAGGCAAGTCCACAAGTGTGATATATGACAAGTCTCTATTCCCCACTTTTGGAGGATTGTTGTATGATTATGATATTGGAGCCACATCTTCTACTGCCATTCTATTCAGGTACTTTTTCAATCATGTGTTTTTTAGACTTTATTGGTGAATTAGCTCAATCAGTCATATTGTTTATTTTTCGTCATTGTTAAAATTAGAATTGAGGTCGATTTTTTATACGATTGATCTGTAGGTTCAATTTTTATTGCATTTTATGAATTTTATTTTATTGAACAATTTTCATGACGATCTTTCATTATTTTCACTCGGGCATCAAATTGAAATTCTAAACCTCAAAGTATATTTTTTTTTTAAAATCCCACAAAGTACGTGAGTTCTACTAGAATCCTAAACCCCTGTGTGACATAATCAGTCCTTGCACAACTTTTTCCAGGGAATAAACGGTTGATTCAGTTTTATAGGTTCGTTCACTATTTTTTTTAATCTCTTCCACTGTTTGTTTAATCATTTTTCACAGTTTGTTCACTCACAATTGATTTTCTTTTAATTTTTTTTTGCAGGTTAATCTTCTTAAATCAAAACTACGTGTCAAAAGAAAATCACACCATTTTGTGTTACAAAATCATATTTCAATCATTATTTTAAATTCTAATTTTGTTATCAATTGTTTGATGTACTAAAATTTGTATACGTAAATTACTAATATTCAGAATTATTTGTTAATGCATTATGTTAAAATAATATATATAAGTATATTAAGCTCTCTTTTTTCCACAATTTTGATCTGTAATTCTATAGTCTAAATAAATCTAATGTTTAATTAAGTATCATCCATGTATAAGTAAATAAAAGTATTGGTGTCATGATAGTGCAGTTGTCCAAAAGTAAAGTGTTTTTTAATAGATATGATAGTCTACATTGGATGACATACTTGAAAAAGAGACAATTACTGAATTTGCTTGGTTCGAGTATATAATTTATTCTTAAAAAGAGCTATCATTTTATTTTCATTGTTATCTTTCTCTTAATTACTCAAATTGTCATTTAATTTTACAGCATGTCCAATTATTTTATTCATATTGTAACTCACAATATATATACCGAGTGCATACAATTCCCTCAAAAAATTGATTTATCTAGATTTTTTTTTTGTTCCTTTCAATTTTTTTTTTTATTTTTTTCAGAGTAAATTAAATTACATACCTATATATTTTAAAAAATTATATTAAATTTTACTCTCTATTAAATAATTATTTTTACAATCCCGCGTAATACGCGGATCTTACGCTAGTTCCAATATAATCCTCTGTTTAGAATAAATAAAGAAATTCATGTTTATTACTTTTAATACATGCTACATGTATTAAAATGACATCTTAGATTCATAAATAAAACAATAGAAAATAACAAAGTTAATTTCTTAAATGGATTTCTATATTAGATAATTAGAAGTGTTTTCAAAAGAAGCTTAAATATTTCAAGAAAAGATGCACAAAGTTGAAACTAAAATCTAAAGAACTATTTCACAGTTGCAAATAGCACAAGAGATTCAATCTCAGTGGTTATTAGTCACTAAAATTTCTAATATACCAATGGAGTAAAGGCCTTTGGATGGACCTTATTTTACACCTTACATTACATCACAGCAACCCTAACTCCATCACCTAGTCCAAGTGAAAAAATTCAGCCAAACGAGACTTAGTAGCACTGATTAAAGCAGAAGAAAAAGCCTCTGGGCTTGTTTTCAATTGGCGTTTTTGGGGTGTCACAGTTGTCGTCGTGCCTCTTGGCCATCAACGAGCTGGTGCCTGGAGACTCGGGATGAAAGACGGGTGTGAAAATCCGGGGTGGTATAGCTGGTGCAGGCGGTGATATTGTGGAGAGATAATGGAGGAGCATTTGTATGATCTGTGTGAAGTTGGGGCGAGCATTTGCATCCTCATTCCAACACGAAGTCACTATCAACGCCAAATCCGTTGGAAGTTCATCAGCACTAGGCCTCGTGTTCTGACAAGATAAAAGTACGATTAAATCACACCTTAAGTTTAATATACGACTATACATACTTAGGGTCATTGCAATAACATTTTTAGCATCCTGTACCATTACATACAGTTGTAAAGCGGGTGTGTTGAATAAATACCCGGGTGTCAATAGGCGTTCCCTTATCGGAAATTGGTACCAAAATTGTGTGGGTAAATTACGAATGCCTCCCTCGAGGTTTGTCCAATTTACTAAAAGAGCATGTAGCTTGAATAATTATTATACACCCCCTAGAAGGACCAAAAGATTTGTTTGATTAATCCAGAAATGCAAATTTCTTTCACTTATTATGTTATCCTCATGTTTGCGATTTTGTGTTACTTGTCAACCAAACGATTTTTTTTGTCCTTATAAAGGGCATTTGGTAATTATTCAAACCAAATTATACAGAGAATGTGAGAAAGGAAGAAGAGATTTACTTTGAAGGCAGCAGCATAGGCGGCTTGCAGATTCGACATGCCTTCAAACGGCAACTTGTTATGTACAAGCTCCCACAGCACTATGGCAAAACTGTAGGCGTCAACCTTGTGGTTATAATGCTTCTTTTCGCCTTGTCTAAGAGTTACAGTACTGTAGAGCTGCAACAAGAATATCAGGGGGAGGGGGATATATTTAGAAACCCTGTTGAGACGACAAAACCACATAAAAGAAATGGAAATGAGGAGGAAAATTGTGGAGAAAACTACCTCAGGTGCCATCCAGCGATAAGTTCCAGTCTCGGCAGTCATCATCTCGGTCAGAGACTCTTCTCTCGCCAAACCAAAATCCGCCAGTTTAATGGTTTTATGGTCTGCTGTCAAAAGCAAGTTTTCTGGAGAAAGATAGAGAGAGTCAAAGAACTGAAAGAAGTATCCTGACAATTGTCGAGTGAAGATATAAAAATATATTATATTTGATCAAATAAAAACAACAATCGTTACTATCTTCGTTGTGTTATTCAGACACTGGTTCACAATATGTTCGTTTAACATTAATATGTAGTCTATCTTCGTCCTGTCAGCAAATTACTTAAACAAATTGCTATGGTTTTAACACATATAAAATGAAGGATGTTTAAAACGGTAGATATGATCAATGCAAGTACTATAGTGAAGTCAGCCCGTAATCAGAAATTAGCAGAAATATAAACCACGATCGAAGTTAAGTAACTGGAAAGAGCTATAAATAATGTAAATTATAAGAGAAAATACATTTTTTTAGTCCTGTAAGTTACTGCTATTTCGATTTCAGTCTTTTCGATTTCCATTTTTCAACATATGTCCGATAACCAGCTATAGGAGGTGAAACATCATATTGACAAATCAAACTCAGCTAAGTGGACCAATCAGAGTATCTCAGGTCAACGTCAACCAAATATTTCACCTCGTACAAAAACAGAACTACTTTCAATTCGTGAGAGTTAACAGAACTGAAACCGAAATAGGAGTAACTTACGGGACTAAAGGAAATCATTTTCCCATTTATAATCATGAACAAAGGGTCAAAGATTTCAACACAAAAGATCAAACAACTCAATTATTACCAGGTTTCAGATCACGGTGTATGATCCCATGCGAATGCAAACATTCCATTCCGCGAGCTATGTCGAGAGCAAATCCAATGGCGACCTGCATATCAAGACACCTAGGCCGCAGGTTTAGCAAGTACTTACGCAATGTCCCACCGACCAGAAGCTCGGTTACTATAACCATAACAGGTTCCTTGCAAGCTCCAATAAACTGTAATTAAAAGACATTCGTTTAGACACTCCCAACAACACACTAATAAGCCTCTTTGTTTCTAAGAAACATTGCACATGATTATCATTACAAATATGGTGTTCTTGCACAAGGGCTTATATACATACACATATATACAGGGGTAAGAGTACAACCTTAACTAAGTTCTTGTGTTGTACTTTTGATAACATTGCAACTTCTCTGTCAAATCTGGAATCCCTTTTAGCAATCTCATCTTGCGTCTCACCTCTATGCACAATCTTGATAGCAACGTTCTGGTTTTTGTATCTGGAAAACGGCCAATTAACAACAACTATGAATCTTGAATTGAACCCCAAAATTAGCAATTTGGTAGTAATAAAAAAGACAAAACTACTTTATTTCAACATTTAGCCATTTCGATTCGATTGATGGTTGATTTGAATCAAACAAAAACACAATTTCCAATGCTAAATTAAATTCAGCTACACCTAAAAACCATGATTAAGAGATAATAAGAACAAAAGGTCAACTTACTTTCCTTCATAAACTTTGGCATGGGCTCCTTCTCCAATCTTCGGACCAACAAAAAGATGCTTCGGATCAACAACCCATTTAGGGTCCAAACTACACTCTCCCCCTCCATAAAACACAGATCCCATCTCTCTCTCTCTCTCTCTCTCTCTCTCTCTCTCTCTCTCTTCCTTCCTCTCTCTAAATAAACACTAACATTTATTAAAACATCACCAAGATCAAGACTTTATGACTCCCACAAACACTACAAGCAAAACCCACATCAAAAATGTTCTTGAAAACAACTCTCCTCAATTAGAGACACAAAACCATACCTTTCTCTCTCCAAAACCCCAAAACACAGAGCACAGAGATCACTTTGACCTAAAAATGCCCCCCAAAAGCTCCTATTCTAGCAAGTCAATGGCTATTGGAACAGAAGAAGTGTCACTCGTGAAACAACACAAAAATTCTTGAAAATAAAAGAAAATTGAAGCTCTCTATTCTTGCTGAGTGCGTGTTTGTGTATTTTGGGTCTTACCCTTCTTTGATCTGCAAAGATAAAGCCGCGGAAGGGATTGAGTCCGTGTCAGAAGACAGTAGGGTATATTTTTTTACTATAATTTGGCCTTTTAAATTATTTTAATGTATGAATAATTTAGAAAGTCCATTGCGAGGGGATAGATGGGGGTAGAATGGGAAATAGAGAAGATGCCTATCGTATTATTTTTAATTTTTATGTTTTTAATTTAAGATGAAATGATAATATATTATAGTTTGCTTAGGAGTAAAAAAAAGAAGAATCATTAAACTTGCACATGGAAATGGATAGTCATATTGGGGACAAGCCCACTCAACTGTTGATGAGGATCCCACCAATCTTTGTTTCTAGATTCACTCGATTATGCGATAATAATTCGATGTATCATGTATCTATTTCATTTTATCAATTTACATACATTTAATTTATTATTATTATGAAAAAAAAATATATGGAATATTGCAATACAATATTAGCACAAATCAGGTAAAAAAAATATGTTAACGGTTGAAATTGGCAAATTTAACCTCAATCCACGGGTAATAAAACGACATTACACCAAGTTGTCTCGTAGCTGACGTGGCTTCAACACCTACAAAACACGTCAGACAGATTTTCAGCGCGAGGACTCCGACGCTGTTCTCAAGTCATAAAACTGATATTGTTAAGGTATTTCCGGAGAACACTCAATCACAAGTGATAATGTTTTCCTTCAATGTAATATAATGTGCAATGTGTGCGTGAACAAGTGAAATGTGTGCTTCAATAGTGAATTATCATATATCAAGGTATGTTATCTAGACTTGTAATGCCTTATATCAGATTCATAGTATGTGTATTAGTTTACGTGTGTTATTGTGTATTCAAATGTTATTACGAATGTGTATAATGCCTTGGGTGGGGTGAGAAATAACCATCATGTCATTTAACTCTAATTTTGATGGGAGTTGACGATAATCTTCCATGATATTCGGTCGAACCACTCCTAATTTCACTAATCTTGATTCGATTCTTAACAGACCTGCATGGTCACAAAAATAAACCTCCAAACATTCTCATGAGATCGAGACCCATGAGCTCCTACTATCGGTTTATTTTTATAATCTTGTATGAAATTCACTCAACTTAAAAGTTGAACCCTTATAAAATTCAAGATAAATAATATTACAATATGGGACAAGATTAGGGTTATGTGCTCTTCGTGGTGTTATTTTCATCCATATAATTTTTGTATGTTTTATTATTTCCTTTTCATAACTTTCCCATTTGCGACTCAGTTTTTATTTGATCTTTCTGTAAATCAGTTATACACTCTATATTATATTGTAGACTATACATCTATTTCACAAGAACAACTTATAGTAAAATAACTATTGAGTATTTTTAATGAAACAATTAATACTATAAAATTAATATTCCATATTTTTATAAAATACTAATATATACTTCTCTTGAAATTACTTTTATATGAGGGTGAGGAAATATATTAAAAAAATAGAATAATTAGTAGATATTTGAAGGGTATTTTTATAATTATTTACATATAAAGTAAATAAATGAATTAATTTATAATGTGTACGTCGGGACTTAAAAATAATTACTTTTATATAAAATTATGGATATTATAAGTATAAAATTTATGAAGAGTTTTCCTTTTTTGGTGTATGAGAATAATTTTAAAACATCTCAATAAGAGACAAGTATATATATATAAATAATCACAAAACAGATGTATAATACTCTTATACTCCCCGTCTCACAATTTTTTTTATATTTCCTTTTTAGTTTATCGCACAAAAGTTTGTGTAATCCCAAAATGAAAATGATTATTACAACCAGGTGAATCCACACCTTTACAATATATACAATTACACATATTTACCATTCATGTCATTACTTTTGAATTCACTATACGCTAAATTCAACAAATTTATATATATATTAAAATTTACAAATTTCTCCTTCAACACTATAATTGTTAAACTTTTTTTAAACTATGTATTCAAGATTCCACGCAAACTCTTGTTGAACGAAATAAGTACTAATTTACTCCTTCCGTTTCGGGGAAAGCTCCCCATGAGCTCCGGGCACGGAGTTTAAAAAATATTAATATAATAAGTAAATGTATTAGAAGTGATGTGATTAAGAGCAGGGGCGGACCCAGGTTTGATCGGTGAGGGGGGCCAAAAATCTATTATTAACTAATTTAATATTTATTATTCCCTTCATTTTATAATTGTTTGTACATTTGTTTTATTCACCCGTCTCATAATTTACACATCCTTAAAAAACGGAACTCCTCCATAAATTATATCCTCACGATATTCACATATTTATATAAAATTCTTACTTTTACATTCAATTCAACTAATTTATCTACTTTATTCACAGAGGTTTAAAAATTTACATATTTACTTTATCAAAAAAAAAATCACTAATTTCAACCCTGGATGATTTAGTAGGTCGAATTTCAGAATTTAAAGAATTGTTTTAAATTAGCAAATTTCATCTACAAAAATTTGAGCATAGAACACAATTTAATAGTTTGATATATAAATATTACAACAACATTATTAGTTCACAAGTTAAATATATAATTTGTACCTCAAATTAATATTCTAATAGGTGGAGAATATTTAACTTGTACCTCAAATCAATATTCTACTAAGTGGAGAATTACGATGGAATTTTGCTCAAATTTTAAACCCTAAAATTACAATGATCTTAAATTGAAATTCAAAACTAAAATATAATAAATAATACTTATAAAAAATTACTAGCATTTTAAGAAAAAAATAAATAAAAGAAAATCACTAGTGTTGATCAAGTATTTAAGTGAATGGAATAATTATTACTAATGGGCTAAATCTAATTCTTAATGGACTTACCGTTAAAACAAAATAGGGAGTGAATTGTGGAGCATTATATTGATACTCATAGCTATTATTCTGCCATATTAAACTAAATACTACCACTAATATAATACTATTAAAAAAAAATCGGGGGCACCCCAGCATGTTCATAGTTCCGCCCTGATTAAGAGAGATAAGAATATAATTAAATGTGAAAGAGAATAGTTACCAACAAAAGAATTGATAACTTTTATTGAAATAGACGAAAAAAAAAAAGTTGAATAATTTTATCTAGACGGACAGAGTAAATATACACGTACATAGTAAGTAAACAAGTTTCATATAACTTAGTATATTAATTAAAATTAATTTGAGATCTCAAGCTTCATTGACAATTGAATAATTATTGTTTTAAAACCCTCGATAAACGCGTAAGTGCGTCATAATTAAGCAAAGAAAAGTACTAACTTGGGAAGGTTTAATCTAATGTGGATATCTTATTTTAATTTAAAAAGTTTGAAATAATAATTCACATGTACTGTTCGCACGTGTGTTGGTGCCAGTGTCACACACTTAAAAAATTGAATGTATCTGTATTAAATTCAAGAATGTGTACTGTCTGTGTCAATTGGTTGTCGGGGTACGGTACCGTCATATTATTGCCCATCAATATTTAACTATTCTTTTTCGATATTTCGAGAAGTTAATATTTTAGGCTTTATATGAACTTGACTCTTTAAAAAATATTTTCATCTTAAAATTTTTGAATTTGAGACCTAGAGAGACCACCCTCCTAAGTCTTATAAACTTTTTTTAAAATTTATTTCACATTAATTTTTATACTTTAAAAAACAAAGTTTCTCATTACTTGTATTCTCAAAATTTCTAAGTATTAACCTTTTATATCATTATATTTTTATACAATACTCTTATTATTTTATTACTTTAATAAAGTTAAAGGAAGAGAGTATAAATTATTTTGGGCTCGGTAGATTTGATTGTTCTACAATTTTCATCCGGACGTTGCAGGATATGTTTTGAATTTAATTCAACTGGTAGTTGAGATGAGTTTTAATTAAATTCAGCTACCCTTTTCAATATAGGTTTATTTCAAAAAATTTGTCTAGACGCATAAATACTACTTAAATATTCGTAGTAATAAATTATACTCAACAACAATAACCAACAAATTAAAAATGATAATGACAATAAATATTCCTTAAAGCAATTTTTTAATAGAAAAGTAAAGTAGATATATTGGATTGTCACGAAATCGGCTTCGAACGTGAGATAAGCTTGGTTCAATGAGTTTTAATGTCACATGGAGGCGTCGTTGTTCTCAGGGGCGGACCTAGAGCCCGAGATTAGGAGGGGCCGAAAAAATTATTGATCTAAAACACTAACATGTATATAATTATAATATTTATGTATATTATATTTGAAAATAAAATACATTAATATTACATAGTAAATTTCTAAAATACATCAATATGTTTTAATCTATTAGACTAACTAATTAAATTAATATACATATATAAATGCACATATATATTAAAAATGTTGTTGGTGAATGACAAGAAAAAATATTTTGTTGTTGTCGTCTAGTATTGATAATTGAAAAAAAATTAATACTCAAATCATTGAACAACAAATATTTTATTTAATGTAATATAAAATTAAAGAAACTAACAAATTAAACTATCAATTATATTTTCTTCATTAATCCTCTTCTAAGGGAACAAGTTTCTTTTTTTAATTTATATAATACTACTACAATAGTTAATTGCAAACGTATTTTAAAAATACTAAAGTAATATAAAAGTGATCATTTTTTATCAATATAATAGTCTCTAACATGTAAAAAATTAATATTAAATCAGTTTTAGCATTAAAATTCTTACAGAATAGCCACTTTTATTTATAAGTACCAAAATGTAATAAAAAACTTGTTTTGGAATGATTTTTATAATAAACTCACTAACTAATTTATTAACAATTTAATTTAAAAATTACTAAAACATTAAATTTTAATACATATATAGAGGGGAGGGGTGGGGTGGGGTGGGTTGGGGGGCCAAGGCCCCCCCTTGGGCATAAGGTAGTTCCGCCCCTGGTTGTTCTCTCAATCTCAACCCTCATCGCGTTTGCACAATGCACCGATACAAAATCTCTCGTGTAAGCTAATGTGCTCCCTTCTCATCCCATTTTGTCCCCCACAAGAAGCGAGCAATTTCCGCCTCGGTCTTATCTATCGTGTTTTTAGGAATCTTGTAACACGTTATAAGATAAGACGGAATTGCTTGCACCACTAATTTCACCAACGTTATTTTTTTCTTGCTTTTCTAGTCCTTCAATTTTTCAGTAATCCAGTTAACCAAAGTTCGAAAAATAACTTCTCTCGATCGATCAACTATTGTCGGAACTCGGGAGTTCTAAGCAAATCAATGTTGTTCAAGCCATCTCACCTCAACCATGTTCGTCAACTCGACTAGTGTGATTATTACTTGAATTTTATGTGCTTATTTTGCTTAAATTCTCTTCTTAGACTCTATAACAATATGACGACGTATAATTTTGGGACTTCACGCTTTCGTAGGTCCTAAATCGATATTACTTAATCGTATACTTACAATGTTATAACAAACTCATACGTACGCTTTTAAGATACTCCGTATTTATTATTATTTAAATTAATCGCTTGCCCCATAGCCTCCTCGTAAATTATATTCTCGCACTAAAAATTGATTTAAATCACAAATTATTTTGATGTATGTGCATGCACCCTATTATTTGAAAGAACAAAATAATAATAATATTAAAGAAAAGAGAAATTAGTGCAAATGTTAAGACCAGAGATGTTTATCCGGGCCGGACTAATAGGGCTGACCCGTTTAACCCTGAAAAATACAGGGTTAGGGTTCATGAATTATAGGCCCATTTAAAACCGGGCTTTTTTGACCCGGACCGGTTAGCCCGTGGGCTAAACCGGGCCAGCCCGCTAGCCCGAGTTGTTACTTTTTTTTTTTTAATAAACAACCTAAGAACAAATTTTGGATCATTTGACCAATAACAATAATTATAAGCATTAAGAAGCTCATTACCATTCATTAGTCATTATTACTGTTTTTTATTATATTATGATATTTGCTTAGTTTTATTTGTCATATTAAGGACTAATGAGTTTTAGAATTGGGTTTAAATTATACTTTTTTTTTTCTCATTTACTGATCATTAACTAATTATGTATTTTTCTATTTTATTTGCTTGGACGTGCAATTGAGACCTTTAATTTTAAAAGAAAAAAAATTATTGTGGCCCGTTAGTGACCCGTTTAACCCGTGGCCCGCTAGGGTTAGGGTTAGGTTCCAACAATTGTAGACCCGTTAAATATGAACCGGTTAAGACCCTAACCCGTTTAGCCCGTAGCCTTGTAGGGCTAGGGCCAGCCCGATAGACATCTCTAGTTAAGACCGTGTGAGTCTCGAACCGGTTGATCGGCTCGGTTTAGTCGAACCGACTACAGTTTCCGCCGGCCGCGGCAGCCTCGGTTTTGTACAATTTTTGGAATTTTGTCCCCTCTGCAATGGCGTATTCGTTTTTTGGCGCCAAATGGAATAAAATGCGTTGTCGATTGTCCGCTTCTCCACCCATCCCTGAAGAATTCATCCAAATGCGTATGTGCGATCAATCATTTTCTCCGCAGAAATGATTACAGCTCGAATTGCGTTCAATCTACATATCGATCGTCCTCATCCCGTCAATCAACCGTTCCGCAATCCGTACACGCCGATCAGCCGAACCTCCTTGCGATTTCATTCCGAAGATGCATTTCCTCTCCGATTTAGAAGAATTCACATCGCAAATTGTACGGGAAATTCGTTTGATTCGACGCGCAAGGCTGGATTGCCGCGCAGTGAAATTGTAGCACCTTCCGGTATTTGCAACTCTAGTTTTTTCCTTTTAATTTCTATATGATAAAGTTTTGGATTATTGAAGATAGTTATTGTACTACAGGCGTTGTTAAATCATCTAATACTGCTACATGGCTTGGTGTGGCTACTCTTACAAACAAGATTTTGGTGATTTTTTTTACTATTTGTTGTTTACGGGCTGTAGTTTCTTATGCAATGTTTCTTTTAATCGGAATAATTTCTGGTATGGATTTTTGTAGGGTTTACTTAGAGAGGCTACAATGGCTTCGGCTTTTGGTGTTGGTCCTGTTGCCACTGCTTTCAAGTACTGTAAATCTCACAAGTTACCCTGTGGACTGTTGATCTATTTTAGTCGAAAAGTGATTGATGAATATAATTTGACTTTTGGTGGTAACATTTTCAGATATGCTTCGGTTTTGCCTGGTTTCTCGTCATCGCTTCTTGGTGGTTAGTTAATATTGTTTCACATTGTCAAGTATTAATTGATTGTTTTCTGTTTCATAAAAACTTCTGCTATTAATTCTCGTAAGTGGACCTATGGGGAATGTATGATATATTGGAATTTGAATGCAATTCGACATTATTAGGAAACCGAATATTGTTGCTAGATTTCTACGTCACATTTTAAGTCAAAAAAAATCCATTATCTCTAGAGATACCACATTTACTGTGCACCAACTCTTTGTGGCAGGTGTAAATGGTCCTATCCATATTATCATGTCTACCACTCTAAGGTAATGAATTTCCTTAATCCTTCTTATTGTCTATCTTATGTATAATTTCAAGTTGTGCGACAATTTCAACTTCTTAATCATCTTGTCAAATTTAAAATCCCTAACTCTTTTCAAAACTTTACACATTGAAGATTAAACCCCATATTAAGCATCATTCATTCCTTTTTGAATCTACGGGCTTACAAGCAGTCCAGTTTTGTGCATTTTTTTAGTTCCCAAGCATAGACTATAATGTGGTTGTTGATTTTTGACGATGCTTGATATTTCTCTGTTTTGACTTTTATGAAACTAAAATTGATCAGTAAACTTCCAAAGGAGCGTGGAAAGAAACTATTTCAACATCTGACCACCATTATGTTTCTGGTATGCTGGTTCACATTAATGTAATGCTAGTTTACTTTTTTCTTTTCTTTAAACTGAACCCTGTGCATGACTGCCATTTATGCCATGCAGGTAGGAGGTATAGTGGCTACCCTTGTTTATATGTTCCCCGAATTCATACTTCATATTTATGCACCTGGGTAAGATGAATAATACTGTGTATGGGGAGAAGTTACGATAAGTTCAGTCATTTCACCTCTACTTCATAATTCATATTTATGCACCTTTCTGACTGCTTGCTTCACTTAATGGCATCACTTCACAGTTTGTGGATCTTGAAAGAAGGAAAAATCATCAGAGAATTAGCTATGGAGCAGGTAATGATCATGATTTTAGGACTGAAACCTATTGTATCACCCCCAATGTTTAGTTTTAAGTGAAAGTGCAAAACTTAAGTCAAAGCCTTCCCTTATATATCTATAAATTAGCTTATCCCCGCGTTCCTGCACCATCTGCAGAAAATACTGGTAATGATCTTTTTTAACCTTGAACAATTAATCAGATTTCAAGCAATTACCCCAACATATATTTACATCTGCTGAAGTATTTCTCAAAAAGGCTCGGATTTTTTCATCAGTTCAGTTAATTGTTTTTCTATTTTGTGTTTCCCTTTCCAGCTGAAAATCATGACACCATGCATAGTCCTTGCAGGTCCTGTTGGACTTGGCTTTGGATACATGAGGTATGTTACTTTCTTAATAGTTTTTCCCAGCATGTAAAATCCACCATTTAACGACACCTTCCCTCACCAATCAGTGCAGAAGGAAATGATGCTTTCCCTTCCATTAGCCCTGCTTTATCCAGTTCACTTCTGATTGTTGCTGTAAGGGATTCCCAATTCACAGAGTTCATGTCGAACTGTTTCTCTTTTGCCTCATAACACTATCTAGATTATGTTCCTATCTAATGTCTAACATTCTTAAAAACATTGCAGTGTCTCTTTTATACTTTTACCAGACATTTGAATGCTTCCTCTACTGGTCAGTAAGGAAAATATTCCATATCTCCTTAATAGCACGTACAAATCTTGCTAATATGGTTCATATTTCTTTCTCTAGGTGGAAAACTTGTTTCATTTGCGGCTTCTCTTGGATTATTCCTCCAGTGGGTCATCCAGGTCTAACTTTTCTAAACAATGCTTGTGCTCCCTTCCAAGATAGTTTCTCTACTGTAGAATTATAGTTCTTGGAACTTTTTTTCCTTGTTGTATGAAGCTTTTTGTGCCATGAGAATTGTTTCTGACATAGTATTCTGTGGGAAATTGTACTTCATTTCAGGCGAAAGTGCTGAGACGAGGGTGGCCTTATATTATTCCAGATTCATTTATTAGTATCTTAAAAAGTGGAGATGTTTATGAGGTGCAATCTCTAGAACTTTCAGTCTTAGGGTATTGTTCCTTAACCAGATGCCAGTTCATTGATTGCCGTTAACTCCTCTTTCTATCTCTCTTATGAATTTCTGAGTGCAGTTCTTCTCATTGTTGCTCCCAGCAACTGTAAGTTCAGGCTTGGCACAAATTGCATCTTTTACAGACCTTTGTTTTGCATCAGTCATTCCCGATGCTGCTTCCAGTCTCTCATGTAAGTTAGTACGGGTGAAAATTTCCTAGTTTGACTTTATAGATGACTTATCAACTTAATGCACACACACCTGTGTTTGTTTGTTATTCTCTTGGTCCTTTTTTATTAGAGGAGTAGACCAAGTCCCTTCTAATTCTTCCATCTTTCATCATTGTGGGTTACTCTCTTTCTCATATCTGGTTATTCACGCATACAAGGAAAAAAAATATAGAACCTAGCACTTAAAAAGATTAATACTTTGATAAAGTTGGAAGGATATGAGGATTGCTCGAGCTAGCAAAATAAATAGAAAATGAACAGTACAATTACCAAACTTTAAGTTTTTTTTTTTTTGGCGTTGCAAATGACAGTTCTTGCTCAGATGCAAGCAGTAGTCAGCAAATTATTTTGATTGAAGAGCCTGCTGTACTGAACATTGGATAGACTTGAGCAGACAGCCATTCTGCATTTAATATTATATATATAATGCTAGTTATCTTAGCATATGTTTTCAGAAGAAAACATGTTCTGTGCCACGGATATTGTTTTTATTAGCCAATTTATTTCAATTCATGTGAGCTATTCAATAGTACACGTGGAGCTGTGTTTTCTAAAGACCCCATCCATTAAGCTGATTGACATGTGTCATAATATGTTGCTGGATGCATTTTCAGATGCATATATTATGGTCATGGCTCCATTGGCTGCTCTTTCAAGCCTCATTATACTTCCTCTTGTTCCTACATTCTGTAAATTTGTGAAGGTACAACATGGTTATAATCTCTTTCCTTCTTATTACTCCAGTTGATATAATTTTCTGTAATGTTTTAGTCTTTTATTTTATGGTAGACATCATCATGGAAAAGCTTAGGGATTGAAGTAGAAAGATCTCTGCTGCTTTGCATGGTAGGTCATTTGTAACTCTACATTGTTTACCTATTTTCCACATATTAGCATATCCTTAGATTAAATAATATAATAATATGGGATCCAAAGTAACACATTGTAATATGTAAGTATGCACTTGAAAATCAAAGTGTTAAAATTGAGAACTAAAAACTTCAACAATTCAATTTCGGCCTGAACGTTAGGCCATATGAATTTACATATAATATTTATTTAATGACTGGATAGTTACGTGGTTTTGCCTACGATGCAGGTGCTTCTCTTGCCCATGTTTTCTATCATGCGCGTCTTGGCAGAGCCAGCAATTCATGTCTTCTTCAAATATTTTGCACTCGACTCTGCAGCTAGTGCCCAAGTATCTACCCTCTTTTCTGCTTGTGAGTATTAGCATCATATTTTTCTCTGATTTCGAATTGACATATTCTGGAGTACCAATATTTCTGTTTTCATTTTAACATCAACATTTAGAAGCTTCTATTATTCAGAGTTTTGGTGAGTTTTATTTTTCTAAATTATCGCAACATAGCTATGTAGTACTAATATCTCAATTTTTTTTTCTGGATCTGTAACCTATATTATCCAATGAGAAAGTCTTGCGTGAGACCTTCTCACGGTGAAATGAGTGCTTATTTATGCTAATTTGTGACGGTCTCATGTTTCACCATGAAAATCTCTGTGAAATTTCTGATACAGCTCTTTGCACACAGATTCTGTTGGTGCACCTTTCTTCTTTGCTAGAGACTTACTAGTCGCAGTTTTTTATGCATTTGGAGATGGAAATGGACCTTTTCTAGTCAGTGCAGGTGCCATTGCTTTAAACGCCTTTCTGGATTGGCTTTCAGTTTCCAAATTGAACCTTGGAGCGGAGGGACTGGTACATCATATCTGATTTTTATTTTTACTTCTACTTCTTATGATTTAATTAAAACAAGTTTATTATATTATTTCATTTTACAATTCTGCATTTATGCAGGCACTCTCAACATCATTCATAGCTACACTGTCAGTCTTTCTCTTGTTCCATCTCCTCAAGACGAAGCTCTCCGGTAAGAATTCTGAGAACCCAAATTCTTTAAAAGATTATAATGTATATGTAATTGTCCTTACAATTATCTCAGGATTGTCAAATTATACTGCAATGCTGTACCCAGCTACGCTGCTACTGATCTGCTGCATTACATCAAACCTCACCACATCTGCTGGTTACAAACTGATCCGCCAGTTGTTGGCTTCCACATTCCTCTCAAGGTCTGCTCGTGTGGAAATCGGATTTCCTGTTACACAATGGTAGACAAACATTTATCTACTAATGTCACCATTTTGTAACAGGAAATCTGCATGCTAGATATAGTTAGTTACCACTTACTCCAAAACCAACTTTTTCTTTTATTCTAATCTTACTTTTCTTCTTAGGTATGATGTGACGAAAGAGGTCCTAACTGTATCAATAGCTAGTGTCGTTGGCCTCGTCGGCTTCTTTCTTCCTGCTCTCCTCCTACACTTAACTGGATTTGAGCTGGTGCGGAATTTATATAGGATGTTGATTAAACAACAATCTCTCAGACCAGTCACAAAGTCATTCAACAGCTAACGACGTTACTTACGTCTGTTAGTAGACGAGAAAATCCTAAAACCCCGCAATATTTTAATTTATTTAGTTAATTTGTTAGTTGTGTAAATTAGTTGTCACGTGTATCATTTCTGAATGGCTCATGGGAGGTTTGTAATTTGTACTTTAATGAATGATTCAAATCTGAGCAAAGTAAAGTATAAATCAAACTAACATCAATACACTGCTCGGCCCTACAATTACATAATTGAACTTCTTCGTTGAAAATCAAATCTCAGCAAAGTAAAGTAAAAATTTCATTTTATAGGTGTGAAAGTTATTGTGGAAGTCGCGAAAAAAAAAAGTGTAAAAATTATTGTGGGACGGAGAGTGTATTATTTTTAAAATTTTGAGTAGGGTTGCCCTACTTAGATATAGAAGATGAGAAATGACTGGATTTTTAAGGGCATTCAACCATCTGTTTTAAAGTGTATTGAAAAATATTGTTTTATGATATTAGAGCCTCATGCCCACGTTTTTGGGTTTAGAGTATAAGTTTAGATTAAACTATTCGTGGAATTTAGAGATCGATTAGGACTAAATGGCATAAGCTCGAATAATTATGAATATAAGTTTAGATTAAAGTATTCGTGGAATTGATATGTAATTAGAGAGAGAGAGAGTATGAGTAAATTTGTGAAATCTAATACAGTATGTAATTCATAAGAAAGTCCCAAATACAAGAAGATACAAATCAGAAATTAACTCAACTCGAAATTGTTGGGTGTGAAGCTATTTATATCCACCTCTTCCATGAACCTCTCCTTCATATCAGGGTCATAAAATTCAATTAGAAGATAAAAGTGGTGATTTTCGAAACTGAGTTGTTCCTCCAATATCTCTACTGCTGAAATGGTCGCTGACAAACTGCAATTAATCACAAGAAGGCTTCCAAGTAGTGTTTGTATTTCTGATGGGATCCTTTCCAATTTCTCCAGATTATAAAGCACAAGCTTCTCTAGCACTCGGAAGCAACCGGAAGCTACACTCCAATTTCTCAGATCTTCTACATTCCAAATCTCTAACACTTTAAGACTCGGGAATGCTCCCTCCACACAATCCCACTCCTCTCCCACCACCGCATTTTCATATAGTTTGAGGACTTGAAGATGAGGCAACCAACGCCCAATTGTATTTACGTCTTCCCAATGAAGACAACAATTCTCTAAACGCAACTTCCTCAGCGAACTCGACAACCTCAAACTCTCCATAAATTCATTCCTTCTCGGTCTATCAAATTCGCAGTAGAGTGATTGAAGTTTACGCAAGTGTTCGAGATTAAAGTAGCACTTTTTCTCACATTCTTCAGTACTGTAGACTATACCCAATTTCTTCATGTCCTCAGTAAAGCTGAAGTCCACTACTCTTGAAAGTGTGTGTAGGTTTGGCAAAAGAGCTAATTCATCTTCTTCTTCTTCTTCACTTAATGGAGTTGGAGGATCTGGGAGATAGAGTCTGTTTGATTGGAGATGCCTAAGCTGTCTCATATACCATATCTCCGATGGAGCCTCTATTAGTTCAAGCCCTGAAAAGATGAATGTATGCAAATTCCAGAGTAGGGATACTGATGAAGGAAGCTTAAGATTCTCAATCCCTGAATCACGTGCAAGATATCGCAAGTTAACATGTTGAAAAATTACTTCAGTGGAACACTCAAAAGCAAGACTCAACACCCTCAACAACCGAAATTCCAAACTCAATGCACCCTCCAATCCAAATTCAGATAAGAATGTACGCACGAGTGATGCTGATGGGCTAATTTCCAAAGGGATACGATTACCACGAAACACAATGCGACGTACTCCGTTGATTTCTAATGGAATATCATCCTCACCCGCCCTTTGAAAAATATTCTCTCTCTCACCTATCTTTAAACATACTTCTCTCACAAGATCATGCATCTTACAATATCCAACTCTTCCATTCAACTTCAACCTATCAGCTAAAATAAGATTCCTATCAACAAGATCATTTACGTAATCAGTTGCAACCTCTTCCATTGTTAGGCCTTCTTTCGGTTTCAAAAACCCCTCGGCAACAAGGAGATTGATAAGTCTAGACACTCGAATCTCCTCATCTTCTTTAAAAATTCCCATGTAAAGAAAACATGGCTTTAAGTGGACCGGCAAGTGATTATAACTCAATGATAATATATTCAAGCAATGTCCATAATTTTCTGATATCAAAATTGAGTTTAAATCTCTTGCAAAATTCTCCCAATATTCACGCGTGCTTCTGGAATGTCGAAGAAGTCCCCCTATTACAACAATCGATAGGGGAAGTCCTTTGCATTCTCTTACAATCTCCTTTCCAATATGTTCTAGTTCGGGTGGACAACGTTTTTCTAGAAACACATTTCGACAAAACAACTCCCAACTTTGATCCTCATCAAGAAAATCCATCTCAAATGATGATGAGCTAAGAGGAGTAGCTACACTAGATATCCTAGTAGTTATTACAACTCGACTTTTACCACCAATATTTGGAAATAAATTTTTTATCCTATCCCAGGCTTCGATACTCCACATATCATCTAACACGATTAAGTATCTTCTACCCCACAAAGTTTGGTGTAAATTTAGTCCTAATTGATGATCTTCACTTTCTAAATCTGTTTCAAAATCAACCGCTCCTATGCTCTTATTGAGTTTTGTATCTTTTATGCAAGAGAGAAGTTGGTGTAAATTTAGTCCTAATTGATGATCTTCACTTTCTAAATCTGTTTCAAAATCAACCGCTCCTATGCTCTTATTGAGTTTTGTATCTTTTATGCAAGAGAGAAGTTGAGATAAAAGATTATTCAGACTATATTCCTGAGATACAGTGACCCAAGCACGAATATCAAAGATCTTGACAATATATAAATCATCATAAACACATTTGGCTAAAGTAGTCTTACCAATTCCCCCCATACCCACAATGGGGACGATTTGAAGACCGGATTGGTGTCCAGTAAGCCTTTTCTTGATTTGAATCACCTTTTCATCAAACCCGACCACAAAACTATTGTTTGTATGATGTTATTTTAATTAAATAGATAAGTGAAAATAATTATATTTAATGTTGTGAATTGAAAATTAGAATGAATTTAAATGATGTGATTAGAATAAATTTAAATGTATAAGTGAAAATAATTATACTCAAAGTTGTATGTAATTATAATGTTGTGAATTGAAAATTAGAATGAATTTAAATGTTGTAAATTGAAGAATAGAATAAATTTAAATAGTGTGAATTGATTCCGTAATTAAATTATTTAATTTGAAACATATAATTTAGTTAATTCTCATTTAGAAATAAATATGATATGCTTTGATAATTTAATAAGCAACAATTAAAGTTAGAATGAATTGAATTAAAAAATTAAAAATTAAAAACTAAAATTAAATTGAATATATATTAATTGCATTCACAACATGTCGACTAAAGCTCCTAGCCTAAACGCCACACAGGGGGCGCCCAAAAGCCTTCGAGACCTCGGTCTCGAGTTCGAAACCTCGGTCTCGAGTTCGAAACCCGCCTGAAGCACATATTCTGGAATTTCCAAAAATTGGGGTGGCCCAGCGGTGGAGGGGGATTTTGGTTGCCTTAGATACCTGGGTTCGAAACCCAGATCGAACATTTTTTAAAAGTTAATAAAAAGGCGACGGCCGTGGGCCCCGTTGCCAAAAGGCAACGGCCTCCACGCGCTTGCCAAAAGGCGACGGTCACCTGCCGTTGCCAAAAGGCGACAGTTTTCCCTAGATCCGTTGTCTATAAAATAGCAACGAGCATATTGGCAACGGCGGAAATCCGTTGTCTTTGCCGTTGCCTTTATGATTAGTGAGGGGGAATCCGCATTCAACCATCTGTTTTAAAGTGTATTGAAAATATTGTTTTATGATATTAGATCCTCATGCCCACGTTTTTGGGTTTAGAGTATAAGTTTAGATTAAACTATTCGTGGAATTTAGAGATCGATTAGGATTAAATGGCATAAGCTCGAATAATTATGAATATAAGTTTAGATTAAAGTATTCGTGGAATTGATATGTAATTAGAGAGAGAGAGAGTAGGAGTAAATTTGTGAAATCTAATACAGTATGTAATTCATAAGAAAGTCCCAAATACAGGAAGATACGAATCAGAAATTAAACTTGAAATTGTTGGGTGTGAAGCTATTTATATCCACCTCTACCTCTTCCATCAACCTCTCTTTCATCTCAGGGTCATAAAAGGCAATATGAAGATGAAAGTGGTGATTTCCGAAACTGAGTTGTTCCTCTAATATCTCTACTGCTGAAATGGCCGCTGACAAACTGCAATTAAAAACACCAAGGCTTCCAAGTAGTGTTTGTATTTCTGATGGAATCATTTCCAATTTCTCCAGATTATAAAGCTCAAGCATCTCTAGCACTCGGAAGCAACCGGAAGCTACACTCCACTTTATCAGATTTCCATACCTAATCTCCAACACTTTAAGACTCGGGAATGCTCCCTCCACACAATCCCACTCCTCTCCCACAACCGCATATGTGCATAGTTGGAGGAGTTGAAGATGAGGCAACCAAACCCCAAATGTGTTTACGTCTTCCCAATCAACACCACAATTCTCCAACTTCAACTTCCTCAGCGAACTCGGCAACCTCAAACTCTCCATAAATTCATTCCTTCTCGGTCTATCAAATTCGCAGTAGAGTGATTGAAGTTTACGCAAGTGTTCGAGATTAAAGTAGCACTTTTTCTCACATTCTTCAGTGTAGACTATACCCAATTTTTTCATGTTTGGGAATATTCTCTTACAAACATCCTCAGTAAAGCTGAAGTCCGCTACATTTGAAAGTGTGTGTAGGTTTGGCAAAAGAGCTAATTCATCTTCTTCTTCACTTAATGGAGTTGAAGGAGGATCTGGGAGATAGAGTGAGTCGGATTGGAGATGCCTAAGTTGTCTCATATACCATATCTCCAATGGTACTTTCAATTCGTATGCTGTAAAGATGAATGTATGCAAATTCCAGAGTAGAGATACTGATGAAGGAAGCCGATTCTCAATCCCTGAATCACATGCAAGATATCGCAAGTTAACATGTTGAGAAATTACTTCAGTACGAGCAAGACTCAACACCCTCAACAACCGAAATTTCAAACTCAATGCACCCTCCAATTCAGATAAGAATGAACGCACGAGTGATGCTGATGGGCTAATTTCCAAAGGGATACGATTACCACCAAACACAATGCGACGTACTCCGTTGATTTCTAATGGAATATCATCCTCACCCACCCTTTGAAAAATCTTCTCTCTCTCACCTATCTTTAAACATACTTCTCTCACAAGATCATGCATCTTACAATATCTAACTCTTCCATCCCACTTCAAGCTATCAACTAAAATTAAATTTCTATCAACTAGATCATTTAAGTAATCAGTTGCAACCTCTTCCATTGTTAAGCCTTCTTTCAGTTTCAAAAACCCCTCAGCAACAAGGAGTTTGATAAGTCTAGACACACGAATTTCCTCATCTTCTCGAAAAACTCCCATGTAAAGAAAACATGGCTTTAAGTGGGCAGGCAACTGATTATAACTCAATGATAATATATTCAAGCAATGTCCATAATTTTCTGATATCAAAATTGAGTTTAAATCTCTTGCGAAATTCTCCCAATACTCACGTGTGCTTCTGGAATGTCGAAGAAGTCCCCCTATTACAACAATCGATAGGGGAAGTCCTTTGCAGTCTCTTACAATCTCCTTACCAATTTCTTCTAGTTCGTGTGGACATGCTTTTTCAAGAAACGCATTTCCACAAAACAACTCCCAACTTTGTTCCTCATCAAGAAAATCCATCTCAAATGATGGTGAGCTAAGAGGAGTAGCTACACTTGATATCCGAGTAGTTATAACAACTCGACTTCTCTCATCTCTATTCGGAAAGAAATTTTTTATCCTATCCCAGGCTTCGATACTCCACATATCATCTAACACGATTAAGTATCTTCTACCCCACAAAGTTTTGTGTAACTTTAGTCCTAATTCCTGATCTTCACTTTCTAAATCTGTTTCAAAATCAACCACTCCTATGCTTTTATTGAGGTTTGTATCTTTTATGCAAGAGAGAAGTTGAGATAAAAGATTATTCAGACTATATTCCTGAGATACAGTGACCCAAGCACGAATATCAAAGCTCTTGACAATATATAAATCATCATAAACACATTTGGCTAAAGTAGTCTTACCAATTCCCCCCATACCCACAATGGGGACGATTTGAAGACCGGATTGGTGTCCAGTAAGCCTTTTCTTGATTTGAATCACCTTTTCATCAAATCCCACCACAAAAGTGTTGTTTGTAGTGGTAAGGGGTTTTGACGGAGGTGCAGGGGAGAATGAATCCTCTTTCACATTGATTGTCCCTTCAAACTGCTGCATCACCATTTGCTTGAGAGAATTCATATCTTGGATTTGTGTTTCTAAATCAAGAAACAGGGCAGTAGTTGATCTAGTGGGCCTTGACCAAAAGCTCTTTCCAAACTGGGAATCTGATTCCACAAGTGGTACAAGAGGAAGAATTTTGTTGACGACATGAGATTCAATTACATCTTCAACGTTATAAGTTGTAGATGCAATTTGCCTCTCCAAAACTTCTTCTTCTTCTCCATGACAAGTGTGACTCTCCATAAAATGTAGCAAGAAGTTGATAATTTGGTGAAGTGATTGGATGTGTTGGTTGTCAAAAAGAGTAGAAACATAAGGATGAATATGGATATTGTTCAAAATGGTTGTAAGAGAGCGTAAAGCTGCATAAGCTGCCATCTCTAAAACTGCAACAATTAAATAAACAAATAAACAAAAGGAGTTGTAGCCCAAGTTGCTAAAGGCCACATAACATCGAACACGCGAGTTCGATACCTAGTGTAAACATATTACTATCAAATTTATTTTTATGCTATTACCACTATATTTACAAAATTACATTCGTTCATATTAAACTACATAAATGAGTGGAGAAAAATTATTACAAAGATCAAAAATGAAAAAACCAGCGAAGCAAAATGGCAAAATCGCTCAAACACATCAGATTTATTAGATCAAATCACCCGACCAAATCAGAAAATGGTATTCTAATTTATCAAAAAAAAAAAAAAAAAAAAAAAAACATAATCTTTGAATTTGCAGATATATGCAGAATAAAAAGAAATTAGATTTAGAAAATTAAGAATAATACCTCTGTACGATTTTCCAATTTGGTAGTTGGTGGAGAAGAGAAGAAATGGAGAAATTTGGGTCTGTTATGATACAATTATATAAGCTCTCGAAATTAATTGAAAGTGTGAATTATGTTATCATGTACTGTATATACTTATAATATTCCAACTTCACCCACTGTAATATAATACTACAACTGGATCAAGCTAAACGACACCGTTACAGGAATCAAATGCAGTAGAACGTGTTTTCTGAATATATAAAATCACAAACTCAAACCCAATTTATCGTATTAAATTCCCACTTGGAACTTGGATTCGTTTTTGGGTTACAATTGTTAATTGTTGTATGTTTTTATAATTAAAATGAATATATATCTAATTGGTTCCCTAATTATTCTTTTTTTTTTTTCCCGTGAAAAAAGAGTTTTAATTTGTGGTTAGATTAGAGATTAGAACAAGTGAAGAAGGTGATAAGATACTTAATTGCCACATGCGCACTCCATTAGCAATCATTGAGATCTACAATGATTCGTTAATTTCATACTTATTTTATTTGTGTATTATGTGGATTAACCCATATTTACCACGCTACGATATACACCTTATATTTGCAGTACACGTACGAACATCAATTTATACGTAATCAAGTTTTAAATGGCTGAATCATGCAAGATCGACAGCTTTCCCGACGGACACCGACATAATATAATTTTGCATTTAAAAAATATAAAATTATATTCCGTCGGTAGATCCGTCGGAAATCCCGACGGACATTTTTTTTACAAAAAAAATTAAAAAATAAAATTTCGTCTGTAACGCCGTCGGTACTACCGACAGAAATAATTTATTTTTTAGTTATTTTTATTCAATTTACCGATGGAATCGCCGACGGAATACAGACCCGGTTAGAAAACGGGTCATCCGTGTTACCGACGGAAAACATTCCGTCGGCAGAGTCGACTGTTTTGTACCGACTGAATTAAAATTTCCGTCGGTAATCCTTACCGACGGGGTTAGCACCGACTGAAAAATTCCATCGGTAACCACGGTTACCGACCAACATTCCGTCGGTAAAACGTTTGTTTTTTGTAGTGATACCTCGAGTAATTTGATACTAAAGTTTTTTTTTTTTTTTTTGCCTTCTGTATTTCAGTTATCATAGTTTAACACAAAGTTGTTATTCGACTCGAGTATTTAAAGTTTGACCTCAATTTGAATTCGACTCGATTACACTGACAAGCGAATATATGAGCGAGCCGAACTCACGAGCAGCTCAATTCACTTAATAACACTATAATTTAGTGGTCAAATTTACGAAATCAGAGCAAAGGAAAAAACATCAAAATTAATAAAAGTAGAAGATGCTAATTAAAATATGCGACTCTTTCAACTAATTAAGTTATTTTAAATAGCTTTATTTGAATTTCATACAGAGGGGGTTACTTATGGCATGCTCGGGTGATATCCATGGGGGATCCGAGAAAGATCCGTTTAATAAACGGGTTGCAACCCATTGATTTGCAGCTTCAGAATAGTGGACCCCATCCCAACTGATAACAGAAGTGACATTTGGACAAGAACCTGCATACACCTTTTTTCCTTTGTTTCCACACCAAACATCGTACCCAATTCCATGATAACCGCACCATATTTCAAAAGGTTGCTTGAATCCTGCCATTAATTATCATCAACGTTGATCATCGAGTGTATAGTAAGTAGTGTTGCCCGGCCGGAACCGTTGATTGCGGTTACGAATGTGATTGCCACTTTTGATATTTTCCCAATTGGAGTTCAAAAGTGACATTCACATGGAATTTCCCTTTCTGTTTTCTCATGGAAAAAAACCCTAACAAAATGAATTATTTTTAGATTAAATTCCAGCCGTTTAAAATTATATATATATACGCACACACGAATCGACGGTTAGATATATTTTCGAAATAGAGGGATCGAAATCAAACCGTATAATTAATATACTATAAGATTTCATTTTTAGTTTTGTCACGTACGGTTTCGATTCTAATTAAACTGAGAACCAGAAACCGATGATTCAAAATCGGTTGGGCAAGTCTAATCAAGTGGTGTTGTTTAAATCAACAAGTCATGATCCTAGATTTCAGTTTCTTTAAATTGTCCTTACAATTCTATCAGGATTGTCAAATTATACTACAATGCTGTACCCAGCTACGCTGCTACTGACCTGCTGCATTACATCAAACCTCACCACATCTGCTGGTTACAAACTGATCCGCCAGTTGTTGGCTTCCACATTCCTCTCAAGGTCTGCTCGTGTGGAAATTGGATTTCCTGCTACACAATGGTAGACGAACATTCTGATTCATCTACTAATGTCACCATTGTGTAACAGGAAATCTGCACGCTGGGTATGGTTAGTTACTCCAAAACCAACTTTTTCTTCTAATCTAATCCTACTTTTCTTCACAGGTATGATGTGACGAAAGAGGTCCTAACTGTATCCATTAGTGTCGTCGGCCTCATTGGTTTCTTTCTTCCTGCTCTCCTCCTACACTTAACTGGATTTGAGCTGGTGCGGAATTTATATAGGATGTTGATTAAACAACAATCTCTCAGACCAGTCACAAAGTCATTCAACAGCTAACGACATTAGACGAGAAAATCCTAAAACCCCGCAATATTTTACTTTATTTAGTTAATTTGTAAGTTGTGTAAATTAGTTGTCACGTGTATCATTTCTGAATGGCTCATGGGAGGTTTGTAATTTGTACTTTAATGAATGATTCAAATCTGAGTAAAGTAAAGTATAAATCAAACTAACAATACACTGTTCTGCCCTACAATTACATAATTGAACTTCTTCTTCGAAACATAAGAACAAAATTTAGATCCACCAGAAGTCGATCAAAGCTTACCGACGCTTATACAGACAAGGTTTCAACTCAGGCCACTTAATGTCCTTAGATATTTGCTTCTCCTGCAGAGAACAAACAAGAAGCTATTAACAAGAAGTGCAATAACATGGTATAAGAGCTACAACAAAAGACGACAAACCTTTTTCTTAAAGTAGAACAGCATAAACATTTTATTCGAGAAGTCCTGCATACAACAAATAGCTTTTAGCCAAAATCACAATTCTGAAGGCCTTCAGTAAATAACAAAGGGTAAAAGATAAAACCTTGGATGCTGAGGTAAATCCTAGTTCACATATGGCTTCAACAAAATTATTCGGGTCTGCTCCTCCAGTAGTAGGATCGAACCTGCTTTTAACCTCAGCTATTAAAAGCCATCCACTGCACAAAGTCGAAGAACTTCCATTATAAACCATAACGAAATTGGAATTGGAGCTTTAACAAAGGAAGATTAATATCATGCATACCGCGGCTTAAGAACCCGGTTTGCTTCCTTAAGATAACTAGGGAAGTTTGTTCCCATAAGTGAGAGACAAAAGACAGCAACATCCACTGAGGAAGACTCGAGCGGTGTCTGCATGTAAAGATTGTTAAACATCTCACTAGTCCTCTAAATACATTTTCCTGCTCTTTCAATTCTAGTTATAAACAAACAGGAAAAAGGCAAAAAGCTCAGAACATACATTGGACATATCACATGCTATTACTGAAGGATCATTTGAAACGAGATCCAAGGAGAAGACTTTATTCTTCACACTTCTTGCAAGTCGCGCGTCTCCTGAATAAGTCGGAAAACCAAGCCATTTAGAGAAGTGAGTAAAATTTAAGATTCTTTATCTAGGCTATGCTTTAAGATTCTTACCACAACCAAAATCTGCAACAACTAAAGAACGGCTTCGATCCTTTATCCAGTTTATAATAATATCATTGGGTTGTTCAGGCCATTGTGACATTTGTGCTTGGTATCCAGAATGGTACTGGTAAAACATGTAAAAATTATGTTACAACGTGGCAACTGGTAAGCTGCACGCAGAAGGAGTTGCATATATATATAAATTTAACATACTGTTTTACCCCCAAGCCATGTAATCTAAAAGCATTGCTTGTTTGTACATTAAGACTAATATGCAAAGTTGAGAGTGTAGGTTCAAATCATATCCCACATGATCTTATTTTATTAAACTATGAATCATAATTGAACACTAAGGAAATTCGTCGACTTTTGAATGCACATTCCACAGAAGTGATGAATACTTTAGCAGTCAAGCTGCAAAGGGAAGCTTAAATTCAAGATAAAGACAGTTTGGAATTAGGAAATAGCAATGGCCAAAGGCCATGCTCTCTCTCTCTATGATGCCAATTGAACTAATTAACAATAAAGCTCTATCTTAACAATGGATACTTGAGATTTTAGCTACTACTTACAATATAATGAGTCAATCAAAGATAACATACCACATTAAACAGTGATGGATCCTCTTTAAAATACTGCAGGGCCTCATCTCCACTGTGCACCAAAAAATATGACAATTTTGATACAATTTCAACTTCAAAGGAAAATACAAATTTTAGCCCTAAATTTACAAACGAGAGAGAGGAAGCATGGTACCTGCAAGTGTAAAGCTTCTCATTGATCATGCGGAAAAAACCACCCGATAATCTAGCTTTCATCTGTCCGATCAAAGCACAAAGTTAAATAATAATAATAATACAATAATTCTAATTTCCATTGAATTCAGGAAATTATGTGCTCTTACTTTGTCCAGGAAAGACGAAGTTGATTTTTTTGAGGTGCTCTTAACCGTAGAAGCAGAAGCAGAAGCAGAAGGTGCGGCAACAGTTGAAGGTTCATTATTTTTGACGGCGACTTCACCGGAGATGCTCTTTCCTTTGTGACGGCCGCCCCTTTTCCTCTTCCTGCTCCGTCGCTGCCCCTCCGTCATTTTTCTTTACCCTCAATTTTCAAAGGTGGAAGAGGGCTCTTATGCAAATGGGCCTTACTTGGCTGACAGCCCATTTTTGCCAATGGGCCTAAAACTACTTTAACATGGTGGGACTATTTACACCTCCATTTCAGTTTAGAACACTCCCCTGTAAGTTTAATAATAAAATAATGATGTAAAAAAACCAAAAATACCCTTTAAGTTATATTACACTACTAAATGCACCCCTATTACTAACTGCACCCCTCCTTCACTTTTAAACCTAAGTTTTATATATCCAGCCATCACCACCTCCGCCAGCCGCCGCCGCCGCCACCATCACCACCACCACAACCTTCGCCCGCCGCCGCCACCACCAAAGAACAAAAAAACAACCAACAAACAACAACACAACAAAATTTCTCCCCCAAACAAAAAAAAATTCAAGAACCTAAAAAATTTCAATTCTTTTTTTCTGGTTTGTCGAAAACAAAAAAAAAAACTTTACAAATTCGATCTTCTTAGGTCGACCATATAAACTCTCATCGACACCCCGTTGTCGACGAGAGTGAATATGGTCGACCTAAGAAGGTCGAACTTTAAAAAAAAAAAACTTAAAGTTTTCAACTACGTAATGTCGACCATGTAACCTCTCGACCATGTAACCTCTGGTCGACGAGAGGTTACATGGTCGACATTAAGTAGTCGAAAATTTTAAAAAAAATTAAAAAAAAAAGTGTTTGCTGCAAATTGCAGAAAACCCTAAAACCTAAAACTTCAAAATTGACGTCGATTCAGTCGGCGGCGGCAATACACTTACCTGGGGTGGGGGTGGCCGACATCTTCGACCAGGAGGCGGGGCGGCATCATCGATCGGGAGCAGGCCGAGGGGGAGGGGATGCCGCCGCGGCAATACACTTACCTGCAGAAAAATAAAGAGAGAGGGAGGGGATGCTGCCGCGGCCGCGGCTGAGGGAGGGGGAGCGGATGCCGTCGCGGCCGAAGGGAGGGAGGGGAAAAGCCGTCGCGGCTGAGGGAGAAGGAGGCGGCCGTCCGTGAAGAGACAGGGAGGAAGGGGCGGTGGGCGGCAAGGGGCAGCGGGCGGCGGCAAGAACAAATGGGGAGAGAATTAGGGTTTTGAGGGAGGGTGTGGTAAGTAAAATGGTATTATATAGATAAAAATGAGAAAAGGGTAATTAAGACAATTTCAGGGAGGGTGCATCTATTTTTACAAATTTCAGGGGGGGTGCATCAATCGGGGGGAGTGTTCTAAACCGAAATGGAGGTGTAAATAGTCAGACCCCTTTAACATTACTCATGCACTAGGACCAAAAAAAGGCCACGTTATAAGCGCACACATGGGTTGGGGTATATACCCCTCCAGCTTTGTTAAATACACTTCCCTTCCACTTTTATTAATTAAATATTCTTGTAAAATATCACATTTACCCTTTTATAAAATATTAAAGATACATACGCCCCTTTTCAAAACCCTAATTTAATTGAATTAACCCTAATTTTAGGGCAGAAAGCCACCGCCGCCACTTTAGCCGCCGGCCGCCGTCAACACCTCCACTCCGGCAGCCGGCCGTCGTCAACACCACCATCACCATCACCATCAAATTTAGAAATTAAAAAACAAAAACTTATTTTCGACAAATCAGTGTCGACCAAAACCCCTCTCGTCAACACTGATTTGTCGATCAAACACCTCCCCGTCGACACTGATTTGTCGACCAAACACATCCCCGTCGACACTGGTTCGTCGAAAGAATTTAAAAAATAAAAAAATTCCACAATAAAGGGTCGACCATAAACACTCTCATCGAGGGTCGATGAAAGTGTTTATGGTCGATCTGCTGAAACAAAAAAAAAAACCTGGACGGAAGTGGAAGCGGTGGCCGGCGACGGAAGTGGGAGGGAGGCGGCGAGAGCGTGGCTGGTTGGGGGAAGAGCCGGCGGCGTCGCTTGACAAAGGAGCCGCCGCCGCCATCTGTTGCAAAGACGAAAAAAGGGAGTGCGACGGGGAGGAAGAGCAGGCGACGCGAGGGTGAGGGAGGGGAAGTGCGAGGGCGAGAGGGGAAAGGAGAGGGAGTGCAGAAAATGAAAAAAAAAAAGGGAATGGGAGTGCGACGGCGACGGCGAGGAAGGGGGAGTGAGACGGCGGCGGCGGCTGGGCATGGCGGAGCTTGCCGTTGGGGGAGTGCCGGTGTGAAGAAGAAGAAGGCGTGAAGAAGATGAAGAAGAAGGCGTGAAGAAGATGGGTTTGGGGAAAAAATTAGGAAGATTAGGGTTTTATGGGGGAGGTGCATTTATCACACTGAATTTTAAGATAAAGGGTATAATAGATAATTTGGGGGAGTGTATCTATTGTAAATGTGTTTTGAGGGGAGTGGTTGTATTGGGGGAGTGCATCTAACAAAGCTGGAGGGGTATATACCCCATCCCCGCACACATTTATTGGGGACATCACAAATTCACAATACATTTTTTTCATCCTATAAAGGTCATGTGACTCATGTTAAATGTTCTAAAAATATTTTAAAAACGAAAGATGAGTACACCCCCATTATATTTTTCGACAAAATTGTCTCCACAATCCCGACTTTCAAAAATCTTATTTCATCACCACCATAATGTTCAAAATCCAAAAAAAAAAAAAACATTTTAAAACAATTTTTAAATACTCAAATAAAATAAAAACTCACAAAATTAAAGTAAAATAACAAAATAAATCATTCTAACTCACTAATAAAAAAAAAATAAAAAAATGGACCAAGCAAAAACTTTAGTACAAACACAACAATTTCAAAAAAAAATAAAATTGTTTCGGTAAAAAAATTCGGAGAAATACAAAAATTCAAAAATAAAATTGAATCTAAAATCTGTACAAATCAAAACCCTAATTTTCCTAAACTTACTAGAAGGTACAGGCACTGGCGAAGCAGGGTAGGGTGGGGAGAGCCGGGGAGGCGGCGGCGACTAAGGGATCAAAAAAAAATTCGCACAAAGGAGGGGGAATAAGAGGCCGTAACGCAAGGGCGGGGAAGGAGAGATTGAGGGTAAGTTTAAATATACTACTATATTTTTTTTAAAAAAAATTCAAAGGTTATTGCTTCTGTTTAGTAATTTTATGTATCCATATATTTATAAAATTTGTATTTATGGTCTTCTTTGAAAATTTCATCCAAGATCGTAGTGAAATTCAGGCAATATTTATAATAATTTACACTTTTCATTAATATAACTTATACTTTTCATATATATAAGTTACATTTTTCAGTTATAATAACTATCACTTTTCATTAATATAACTTACACTTACTTTTCAGTTATAACAATTTACATTTTTTATTAATATAACTTACATTTTTCATTAATAAAATTGATGACATTTTAAATAATTAAAAAATAATTGAATGGTGATAGTTTCCAATGATTGAAGAGTGGTAATTTCCAGACAAATTGAACTATATTTCATGAACGGGTGGAGTAACATCTTCCACGTAGTCTGCTTCAATTTCCTTCGGTCCTACAAAAGTACCCGCATCACAATGAATAAGAAGGATAATCAAAGTGCGATAAAGGAAAAAATACACACATAATTATAAACTGATCTCAGCAAAATAAAAAAATAAAATGATGAGACTTCAATTTCTCAATTGTTATACAGTATGTTTTAGATTTTTGTTAAAGAGATGTAATTTTATTGTTATTATATTCTCTACTGGGTCACACTTGCGTACCCCCTAGTGCACCGTACCCCCTAGTTTTAATTTTAATTTTTTATTTATATTTTATGTGCACCCATTAATTTAATGAGTTCACCCCTAAATTATATTTTTACTACAGTTATCTGCACCCACTCATTTTATGAGTTCACCCCCAAATCATTTCTTTTTTACAACAATTATCTACACCCGCTCATTTTATGAGTTCGCCCCCAAATTATTTTTTTACCACAGTTATCTGCACCCCGCTCATTTTATGAGTTCACCCCAAATATTTTTTTACTACAGTTATATGCACCTGCTCATTTTATGAGTTCACCCCCAAATCATATTTATACTACAGTTATCTGCACCCGCTCATTTTATGAGTTCACCCCAAATCATTTCTTTTTTACAACGGTTCTCTACACCCGCTAATTTTATAAGTTCACCCCTAATTTTTTTTACCACAATTCTCTGCACCCACTCATTTTATGAGTTCACCCCCAATTTTTTTTTAAATAATTACATTTAAAATACTATATTATCTTTTTATTAATTTACACAAAATATAATAATAAAATCAACCATAATTTATACATTTACAATATGTAGTCGAGTCATTGTCGAGTTACCGTCGATTCACCACTAAATCACCCATATTTTAGAAAAAGAAAATCGTAAAAACATAATTTAAAAAATCTATCAAAATAAGGCTCAAATCTCAATTTTTTTTTCTTTTTAATTTTTCTTCCCATTTTTAGTTTTTATTCAAAAAAAATTATTTCTTCATTTTTTTCATTAGTATTTTTTAAAATTTTAATACAAAATAATATTATATGTATGATTTTATTATACTCAATAATACAATAAGTAATAATCAGTAATACACTAATACCATTAAAAATAATTAGTACTCCAATATCTTATACAATAACAAATAATTACACATATCTAATTATATTAAATAATACTAAAATCAATTATTAGTAATACCACGAACAGTAATCGGTAATACCATTAATATTAATCAATAAAATTTTATACAATAACAAATAATTCCACACATCCAATTATATTCAATAATACCAAAAACAATTATCAGTAATACAATGAACAGTAATTAGTAATATCGTGAACATTGATCAGTAATATCTTATACAATAATAAATAATTCCACAAATCTAATTATATTAAGTAATACCATAATCAATAATATGTAATACCATAAAAAATAATAATAATAATCAGTAATGTCTTAAACAATAATAAATAATTTCACACAATCAGTAATACCTCAAACAATAATCAGTAAAACCACAATTAATAATTAATAATACCGTAATCAGTAATCATTAATTTTAATTCATTTGTATATTAATAGTAATACTACAATCAATAAATAGTAATACCAGTACCAATAACTAATAGTACCATAAAAAAAAAGTGGAGGGAGTGCAAATCGGGGTGTACTGAAGAAAATAGGGGGTGCACATTACCAAACCCAATTGAAGGGAACCCTAGCCCAATGGGAGGGCACCCTAGGTCAGTAGTCGTCGTTTGAGATTTCATCAGCAAGGTCACCGGCTTTGAGTGTCGGTCGGTTAGAGATCCATCGACAACATACTCACATTCCTCCGTCGGGCTGCCGTCAACCGGAGGAAGAGGATGCACAGTAGCATGATGAAGAAGACAGACAAAGCAATATAGCTTCGATTTAGGCAGAGATGAACGACGAGAGAGAGGCGGCGTCGATCCGAGTGTTGCAGGCGAGAGCCATTGATGCCGAAGAAGCTCCTGGATCGCGAACACAAGGGAGATTGATCGAAGCAGTCGCGTCGGTGGTCGAAATGAGAAGAGAATTTCGGCCGCCATGGATCGTTGCCGAGATGGAAGATGATGTCGATTGTCATGGAAGTGAAGAATCGCGATTGCGATTCGAATATGGGTCTTGGGCTTCAGCGGCCGGGACGGAAGCGCCGCCGTCGCCGTCAAGGGGGTGGTCGGGCATGGTGGTGGTTGGGTCACCCGCCGATCGTCATGAATTTTCGGCAGGTCCTTTACTCATCAAATTAAAATTGAAATTCAAGTGCACTGCCGATCGACTATAATAAAATCATGCCTATAATATTATATTGTATTAAAAATTAAAAAATACACATGCAAAAAATGTAAAAGAAATGTAGGAAAATTTAAAATAAAAAAGGAAAAGGAAAAAAATGAAGAAATAAAAAATTTGGAAAAAAAAAATTAAAAATGGAAAAAGAGTAGGGGAAAGGAAAATTAAAAAGTAAAAAATCGAGATTTATGGCTAATTTCGATTTTTTTATTAATTATATTTTTACGATTTTTTTTAAAAATATGGGTGACTTGGTGGTGAATCGATTTTTTAGAGTTTATTTTATTATATTTTGTGTACATTAATAAAAGGATAATATATTCTTTTAAATGTGATTATTTTTCTAAAAATATTTTGGGGTGAACTCATAAAATGTGCGAGTGCAGATAATCGTGGTAAAACAATAATATGTGGGTGAACTCATAAAATGAGCGGGTATAGGTAAATGTGGTAAAAAATAATTTGGGGGTGAACTCATAAAATGAGCGGGTGTAGATAACTGTTGTAAAAATATGATTAGGAGGTGAACTCATTAAATTAGTGGGTGCAAATAAAATATAAATAAAAAATCGAAATTGAAATTAGGGGGGTGCAAATCATTATTGGGTGAACTAAAAAAATTTGTGGGTGCGAGTTTATTGAGGGTGAACTGAGTAAACAGATGGGTGTGTGACTGGAATCTGAGGCCCAGTCCCACGGAAGACCCAATAGCTGGAAAGTCATAGGTAGGGGGCATGGTGCATCCAAGTGTATACAAGTATTTGCCTTCTCTACTAGGGTTAAGGTCACTTAAGAATCCATCTCAACCCCACTCATCTAGGCTAAACATGTTCTAGTTTGAGTACCACTTAAAACTCTCTTGAAACAGAATATAAATGATTGCGTGTGTTAGGAAATGAAATACCAAAGTAATATTTAAGGTGGAAAAACAAAACAAATGAATCGAAAAAGAAGAGATATAAAACGAAATCACTAGGCTCAGCGCCTAAATTCAAGTGGAATGTCACACGATACAGGGAACAACCTCGGTCTTCATCCCTCACCGAATTCTAACTCTTGGTAAATCTCTCTCTTTACTCACTTATACAATATCATGAATTGTATTGTAAACCGCACCTTTCACCAAATGACCGATGTCTTTATACGGTGAAGACCATCAATTAACGTGAAAAAGAGAAAAAGTCTGTCTAAAGAATGTGATTTGATTGAAAAAAGAAAGTAAGACTTGTACATATGAGCCAAAATCATATAATTGAGTTAATTGAGATAGTTGGGTCAAGAAGCCGATCTCCACTCAAATAGTGGGCCTAAATAAAAGCCCAATAGTGTGTACTTAAACAACAATACCAAATCCGTTTTATAATTTGCAAACAATACCGTTACCCTTTTCTTTCTTTTTTTTCCAACTAAAATTTGCAAAAGATAACTGCTAACTAACCTATTACCTCCATAAAAACTTTCATACTTACGGGACTCACTTTTTTAAAAATATTATAATAAATAGAATTTAAGATATAATTTTATAAAAAAATAAGTAAATGGATAAACTTATATGTATATATTGGACCATAAAAATAATTACATTAAATATAATATTTTAGATATTGTACGGGTGAAGTTTCTAAAGGACCGAAAAAATAGATGTGAAAGTTAAGTTGGAACGGAGGGAGTACATAATATAAAATTTGCGTAGACCTGCTACTGAATGTATGTTACGTTAATACGCGTATACTCTTAATTGAATCTGTATTCGTACGTATGCTGCTTGGGCGAATAGCTCTCTGCATCAAATTGTCATTTTTATCTTGAATAACATATGTATGATCATTTTTATCTTGAATAACATATGTATGATTTCTTGCAGATAAACCAAGTAAGGCAGTGAGTTGTCTTGTAAACTCTTATTTGTGTGTTTGATTCCAATCATCAATTGAATATTATTGTATTCGTGTTTCAATTATTGTAGTTGGAGGACAGTGATATGATATCACATGCATTCTAGTCATTATTCAATTATTGTAGTTGGAGGACAGTGATATGATATCACATGCATTCTAGTCATTATTGTCTTGTAAAGTGGTCCACATGCACAACATGATAGTAGAAGATGAACGAGACACATACCCAAAATTACTATGATCCCTCCAAATTTTTTATGGATAATCCCACAAATGATGATCAACGTTTTCAATACTCTACTGAACGCATATATGACAAAATTTCGGCCCTCAGAATTAAATAAGAAAATTTTATTTTCTCTATTTGTAATTTAATATTTCATGCATCCATTTATATAGCTTGTTTATTGTTGCTTTTCAATTTGTATTTTCAAATCTTGTAATTTTAATTTCGTTATTGAGTTCATTATTTATTTTTAAGTGTGTGATAAAAAAATTCCTATTATAATTACAAATTTAGAATATCAAGTAATTTTTATATACTAATTTACACATTAAAATATAGTAAAAATTAATAATATAATATGTATTTAAAAAATAATTATTATTTTTGGATTGAATTAGTGTCACTAATAAAGTATGATAAAATTAAAATTGAGTTTAAAGGGTTGGGGTAGTGTCACTTAGGGATAGTCTAAGGCATGTGGCCTGCAGGGGCGATTGAAGCATTTAAAAGGGCTGTTGATTTGGATCCTAATTGGCAATAAGTTCAGGTATATATTTTGAGTTTTTTTTTTAATTCATTTAATCTTGAAACTAACATATGTAAATTATTAATGCTACAACATTACTTTGCTAGTACCAAGTAGGGGATTATTTTGCTGTCATGATATATTTCAAAAAAAAAAATATATATTATACTCCGTATTGTGTTTCTTGTTATCTACATATCTTAATTTTGTAAATTTTGTAAATTTTGTTGCTGCAATACTTCTGATGTTCTAATTAACGAACCGATATAGCGAGTCACAAGTGTACCAGCAACAAAAACGATTGAATTGAAGTTGTAAAAATGAAAGCACGATTGAATTGAAGTTGTAAAAACGATTGAATTGAAATTGTAAAAATGAAAGCCAGACTTAGGCCAATAAATATCAAGTTTAGCAAACACAAAAATGGATCAAATTAGCTAGCTATATAGAGCATCAGATCAAATATGACATTACGAGATTAGATCGGACTAAAATTGATGGATCCACTTTCAAAAAATTCCTCAAATCTCCGCTTCAAATATATTTATGGTTTCATTAAGGTTTTATTAAGAAGGTGTCACGAGTTGCATGCTTAAATTGATGGATCCACTTTCAAAAAATTCCTCAAATATTCTCCTAAAACCCTGACAAAATTCAAACCCAAAGTCATCAGAAGGATGATTACTGACAAAACAAAATAAAAGTGTATGCATAGAAATATTTAGAATCAATTAATCAAAAAAAAGATACTACAAGTATATATTACTATTACATTGCTAATTAGGATGATAATGATTCAGTTTCTTCAGCTGTAACAACTAGTTTATCCTGAATGTTATGCTTTGTGAATAAATTCAGAAAAAAATGCGTATGACTTTTAGGGAAGGAGGATCCGAATTCCATGGCTCAATTTGATAGATAATACTCGTTTTTTGTTTTAAAAACAGATGCACGGACATACCTCCTTGATCCGTTGGCCTTTCATATAAATAATAAAAGGGCTGTTGGAGAGGCACGGGGAAGTTGCTTGAGCCGGTCGTGCATTAACCTCAAATCATGATCAGAAAGATGAGGTGTAAATGTAATCACCATTTCTTCAAGCACCACAGCTTGCTGAGGTTTATATGTAATCACCATTTCTTCAAGCCCCACAGCAGAAGCTAGCAGATATTTTAAAAGCTCAATTTCAGGCTCAGAACCGGAAAAACTTGCAATCTCCACCCTTCTAAGTTGTTTCAAATAATGAATTTCTTGGGATCGTATGTATTCTATAACAGCTTCCTCAATTCTGTAGGCATCTAACTAATTCACAAAACAAAACAGGATGTCAGCTATTAGTAACCCTGTAAATTCAAAGATACTAGCTAGAAGACAATTACTATTAAATTATACTCACAGTAATCCGTAGCTTCTGTAAGTTCGGAGAACTTCGTGCTAGGCGGAAAGCACAAGCAACCTCCTCGGTGCTTTTCAGAAACATTAAGAGACTAAGAACTTTGAGACTCTTTATACTGTCAGTAAAACAACGAGTTGGTACACCACCTCTGGGTACGGATAATGAAACGTCAACAAGAAGCGGAGATTTTTTGAAGCAAATAGTCTTGACAATACCACACAAGGTGAAAAACCTGAGACTTGGGCCCTGAACTTCAAATGAAGCAAAATCTGTGCAGTCTACAAGCCTCACCCTTTCAAGCAGAGGGCTCTGAGAGATGAACTCTTGAAAGATTACAGGCTGGTAATCTACATCCTCAAAATCTAGTGTAATAAGCTTGCTAAATCCTTTGAAGTGTGGCGGCGGCGGCGGATAGAATATACATCTATGAAGATTTAAGTGCTTGAGGTTTTGGAAAGTAAATAAATGAGACGAGATAAAAATTTTAATAGTCAAATGAAGGGTGAAGTCGTGGACATGGGAACTTGGTAGAAGTAGAATATATTTAACTAAATCTGGGACAATTCTACAACTAAGGGAAAACTTATTTATAGGTCCTTTGTGATGAAGCAGAGCTTGATGCACTATATTTTCACATTGAATGTACTGCAAGTAGGTATAGTTGTATAGGAAATCAAACTCAACGTTCGGAATAGATGTCCATTTATACCTCCATTCTTTGGATAATATACTCGTCCTCACTGCCTCACACAACGGCAACCGACCCAGAATACTATCTACGATACTATCAGGCAGATTGCTTATGGCATCTCCACTCATTTTCTTCCTACCTAGACATCCAAAAGTCGATCTATGTTACCATCTCAAGCCAATTAACAAAGAACAAATTACAACAAAAAATTACACTGGCCGATCTTTCGATTTTCCATTGGAAAATACTAGTAATAAACTGCAGAAACATGAAATAGCCAATTAACAAAGAACAAATTACAACAAAAAATTACACTGGCCGATCTTTCGATTTTCCATTGGAAAATACTAGTAATAAACTGCAGAAACATGAAATCAAATCCAATTGTCTCCTATGCATAACGATTACTAAAACAAAAATAAATGCCCTAATTACAAATTGAATCTGTAACATTGAATTATAAATCAAATTCTGCATACAGGTGTAAAAACAAGACAAGTTAGGGCACAAAATAGTTTGGTTAAGATTTAAACATAAGAATAATCAAATAATTGCAGCATATTAAAATAATGGGAAGCATTAGGAGATACAATCTCAAAGCAGATTGATTAGCTTTTGGATTTATGCTATAAATTACCTTTGATCCGTTCGTTCCAAAATAAATTATCAAAATCCAGTAACAACAACTTCTACAGAATGACGAGGAATAAGAGAGAATTTAAAACATGAAAAATTATTTACCCAATTTGACTGATGAATACTCCTTTTCTCAAATCCCGCCCGCGGTTGAAGGGATTTATACAAGTGTGTGTATAAATAAGCAAGGGAGCGAGAATATAATTTATTTCTGCAAACGTATCTCCAAATTTGAAACGGAACCCAGAAACTTGGGGATAGAGTTTGATCGATCATCTTATCTATTACTCCAGTATGAATCTATGATTACTCCCAATATTCTGTTTTTTATATATGTTTTTAAAAAAATCATATTTTAATTATAAAGAATATATTTAATAAAGAATATATTTAATATAACGAGTATAAAATATATTTGGTAGATATTCAATCTTGTTAGTAAAGTAGAAAAAATATTCAAAAGTTAACTATTTAAATAGAATAAACACATTTTTTGTGAACCAACAAAAAAAATGAGCACACTTTTGATGGACGGAGGGAGTAGCTCAAAACAATTTCATACCCCTATATGCATTATGCATATATGTATCTAATCAACTTTTTTTTTTTTTTTTGACGGGTGTATCTAATCAACTTGCAGTTCAAATAGCGTGTCACATTCACAACATACTCAAAAATTGAAAGAATTTCATGAAAAACACAAGTGTATTAGCCGGCTGAAATTTGTACTAATGTTATTTTTGTGTAAATAAAATTTTTATGATTTGTGATTTACACTTTAGTTATGAAATCTTCTTATTATAAAACCATCAATTTAGTCTAATCTTCCATTGAAACTTTAGATTGATTAACATATCCGGTTAATTGGTTAATAAATATTGATGCAATTAAGTTTAATTGGTTCACTATGAGCTATTTTAAAATCCATTTAATTTGTTAAGATGAGTAGCATTGAATTATTTATTTACTTAAATAGACGATTAATCTATTCAGAATTTTTTTTTTTTTAACTAATAGATTTTAGACAAAATTTTCAATTATATCTTCTTTTTTAATTAATCATGATTTCATTTGGAAAAAATATTATATAGTCCATGGAAAATTTATTCTTTAATTGTTTTACAAAATTAAATCACATGTGATGCTATAAAAGTAAATGTAGTGTATGATATTCTAATTTAGTTTGTCAAATTCAAATAAAATTAGATTAAATCATGTTTTAAAATTTATGGTAATGACTTAAAATCTGCTATGAGATATTTAATGTGATAGAGTTAAAAGAATTTTAAATTTCAATTAATTCTATTAAATCGACATTCTAAAATACCGCTGTTACAATATTTAAGTCTATTAATGTTGTTTAGTCAAATTAATTATTTTACTTTTTTAAAATTAGTATGATAAAGGATTTATCATATGTAAATTCGCGACCTTAATTTAATTTAATTCAAAAAAAAAAAAAAATATATATATATATATATATATATATAAATAAAGATATTCACATAATATATCTTTAAATCTATATTATAAAGATATTCATTATACGGAGTACTTAATTTCGAAGATTTTGCATAATATTTTCGAAGATAATTTAAGATTTAGTTCTAATATCAGATTAATTATTAGATTACGAGTAATCGATAATTAAAAATTAAAATCATATAAATAGTTAAAATTTAAAACCGTATACATAAGTGATTGATATAGATATTAAGATCGTTTAATTCAAACATGGTCTAATTACTATATTCAAAGTTCACATGCATAATTTATGCTACCTTAGTATGCACAAACAATCTTGAATAATAATTAAAATACTATATTTTGCAAAAATTACGCAACCAACATTCTTGCCTATTATTTAGGGGATTAAAGAATGCTAAAATAAAAAATATATAAATTAGATTGCATAATACATGCCTACTCTAATTAAAAATATATACTCCCTCCACTTTTGAATAAGTGTCATTTTAACAATTTTCAACATATTAAGATATATAATCATGGACCATTTTACCCTTCATTAATGATAACTAATTTAAATATTAAATTTATGTTTAGTAATGAATGTGGTCAATATTGTAGATGATATTCATGTATACAATAATTAAGGTTTATGCATGATTTATGTTATAGTACTATATTCAAAAGGGAAAAAACTTAAATCAAGGTAAAGAAAATGGAGGGAGTTCAATGTATAAGGGTAAAATTGTCAAACTTGAAGAAAAAAAGTGTAGAATGACACTTATTTAAAAAATATTGAAAAAAGCAAAGTGACATTTAATAAAAAACGGAGGGAGTATATAATTAACTCCACTAATTAAATTTCATTCTCATGAGTAGACTCGATAATTTAATTTTAATTTTAGAATAAAAACAAGCTCCAACTAATTAGACAACAATTAAGTAAATCATATAAGGAGCATTATTAATTAAATCTGTAATTTATTTTTTCTATTATCATTAGTTTTGTGTTGATGGTGAAAATTAAAAATCAATTATTGTGTCAAAATATTAAAGACAAGATTTTATTTTGTAGTAATAATAGAGTATAAAATTTTGAGAAATAATTATTTGTGTTATTATTTTGTATTCCATCTATCCCATAATATGGTCACATTTTTCCTTTTGAAACGCCCCACAATAAATTTCACATTTTTATCAACGTCTAGCCCTGTATAAACTTCAATTTTACAATATGTAAAATTTTATTAAAAAAATGTCATTACTTTTGGGCCCATAAATACTTACAAGGCAACTAAGTTGGGCAATTCTTACGGTAGTCACATTTTACAAAATGACTACGCAGTCACTTTGTCGAATCGCGCCATGTGGCGTCGTAACCGTAAAAACGACCGGCTACCTGTCATACAAGTTTCAGTTATTTTTAGCATTATTTAAATTATATTTTGTTATTTACTATATTACCCTTCTTTTTAAATTTTATTTATATTTTACCTGCACCCACTAATTTAATGAGTGCACCCCCTAATCATATTTTTACTACAATTATCTGCACCCGCTAATTTAATGAATTCACCCCCTAATCATATTTTTACAACAATTATCCGCACCCGCTCATTTAATGAGTTCACCCCCAAATCATTTCTTTTTTACAACAATTATCTACACCCGCTCATTCTATGAGTTCACCCCCAAATTATTTTTTACCACAATTATATGCACTCGCTCATTTTATGAGTTCACCCCCAAATTATTGTTTTACAACGGTTATCTGCACTCGCACATTTTATGAGTGCACCCCAAAATATTTTTTAAAATAAACATTTACCACAAAATATAATAAAATAAACTCTAAAAAATCAATTCACCACCAAATCACCCATATTTAAAAAAAAAAACGTAAAAATATAATTAATAAAAAACTATCAAAATTAGCCACAAATCTCAATTTTTTTCTTTTTAATTTTTCTTCCCTCTCCTCTTTTTCTTTTTTCTTCCCATTTTCAATTTTTTTTTTCAAATTTTTTATTTCCTTGTTTTTTTTTCTTTTCCATTTTTTGCATGTGTATTTTTTAAATTTTAATACAAAATAATATTATAGGTATAATTTTATTAAAGTCGATCGGCGGTGCACCTAAATTTTAATTTTAATTTGATGAGTAAAGGACCTGCCGGAAATCCATGCATGTCGGCGGGTGACCCAGCCACCACCATGCCCGACCACCCCCTCGACGGCGACGGCGGCGCTTCGGTCTCGGCCGCTGAAGCCCGAGACCCCTCCTCGAATCGCAATCGCGATTCTTCACTTCCATAACAATCGACATAATCTTCCATCTCGGCCACGATCCACGGCGGCCGAAATCCTCTCCTCATTTCGACCACCGACGCGACTGCTTCGATCAATCTCCCTTGCGTTCGCGATCCAGGAGCTTCTCCTACATCAACGGCGCTCGCCTGCAACACTCGGATCGACGCTGCCTCTCTCTCGTCGTTCATCTCTGTCCAAATCGAAGCTACATTGCTTCATCCGTCTTCTTCACCCTGCTCCTGCGCAGCCTCTTCCTCCGGCTGACGACGACCTGACGGAGGACTGTGAGTATGTTGCTGATGGATCTCTGACTGGACGACACTCGGAGCCGGTGACCTTGCTGATGAAATCCCAAACGACGACTACTGACCTAGGGTGCCCTCCCATTGGGCTAGGGTTTCCTTCAATTGGGCTTGGTAATGTGCACCCTCTATTTTCTTTAGTACACCCCGATCTGCACTCTCTCCACTTTTTTTTATGGTATTATTTGTAGATGTTGTTACTCTTAAATGTCTTAACATTCATAACAACATCTTAATTCGACCTTTCTTATTTTGTCTAAGTCTAAATTCTGTTTTCTAATTGATGCTGCTTTGGATGTTGTAACATCGCAGGTTGAAGATCTAGAATATTCTACACAGTTCCAGGCTGGAAGGTTCTGGAATGTTGCAGAATGATGTAGATCATGCGGCTGTATGGAGAAACGTCCAGAATAGGCTGGAAGGTGCTAGAATTCATTGGAATGAAGAGTGGGCTAAAAAGAAGGGATGAGATCCTAAAAAATAGGATATGGATTATGAAGCTTCTAGAATTCGTTTTTTCCACTATAAATACACAAGGAAGTCTTCATTATTCAACATGGAGAATTAAGAGTAATCACATAATGTCTATGTGAAGTGTTCGTCCTACTTAGACATTATCGTGATTATTATTTCTTCTTCATCAGATTCTCGTACAACATGAAGAAATACACATCAGATCCGAGAGTCACATATTTCACGAAGTGCTATTCTTTAAGTCCTAAACTAGTGTTCATCCTGTTAGGAATTAATTGTCATTAACATGTTCATGTCGTTGTGCCGAAGAGTCCAAACTTCCTGTACAACATAGACTTTTCTATACTTCTTTGATAGAGAGATCATAGAGTTAGATTAGTTTTTGGTAGTGTAATTTTTACACTTAAGCTGTCTTTAGACTAGATACTTTATCAAGTCTTATTTCCGTTGTGAATATTTGTTCACACACCATTTGTATTCACATAATTATTAGTGAAAGTTTCGCCATGAGGCTCGCATAGATTTTAAATTAAAATCTATGTTAAAAAGTTAATTCTGTGTCTTTGTGTTTTCATACTTTCAAGTCTTCCGCTATTCCTATTCTGATATTCTGTAATCGAGTCAGTGTTACATTGAGTGTTCTAACATTGAGTGTAGCATCAGTCTTGTTTTACTTGTGTTCAGTTTATTTCTAGTGTTTTAGTCTTCCGCTGTGTCTGTCTTTTCTGATATTCTGTTTGAATTAATGTTACACCATTTGTCTTAACATCCAGTGTAACATCGTTCTGTTTTTCACTTAAACACTAGTAATACCATCCATACACACTTTCAGTTGGTATCAGAGCCAATACCTGACGACACTAGGTTTAGATCCTTGTTTAAGTGTGTTTTAGTTTATGTTAGCAATGGAAACACATCACATATCCACTGCACTTAGGCACCCGAACATATTATCCATATTTTAAGCCTAAGTTGTGCATGTATATTGAGTCGATTGTTGAACGTGCTTGGAGGACTGTACTTACAGGTTATGATGTACCAAAGATCCAAATCAACACATCAATACATCCACCAGAAAGAAGGAAAAGTCAATTTCAACCAAAGTTATCAAAAAGTGAAGGTAAACTAAGGTATGATCTTTAATATAGAAAACCAGTTCAATGCATATTCTGAATATGGTCTTTATGAAAATTAATGTGCCAATATTAGACTTAAGCAAAAACTGAATTTTAGTACTACCTTAAATGATGAATCAGATGATGAATTTGATGAATCAAAAGATGTTGAATTCGCTTTTCATACCAAGATTGATTATGATGATTCTTTAAATGATAATCTAGATGAAACATATTCTGATGTTGCACCTAATGTTATAACATTTATGGTAACATCAAAACAGAGTCACCCAGATTTGAATTGTTTTAATGGGTTTGTTGATGATGCAGGATAAGTATTGATGATTCTAAATACCAAAAGTTGTTAGATGATTGTAACTCTCAGAAACTCACTCTTAATTCTTTGAACAAAGAGAATGAGAATCTGAAAGGAACAATTACCAAGCTAGAAGTCATACTTACCGGAAGAGATTTTGAAGTTTGTAAACTGAAGGAGAAATTGATCACCTCTACTTTAAGTTTCATAAAATTTCCTATGAGTGCTTCTGATATATGTTATAGCTATTGGTAAATCTGATAATTGTGGTATACGTTATGATGGTTAAACTGCTTCTATTTCTAAGAATTTTGAAAATACTGTGAAATTTGTGAAGGCAAATGTTAAAACATCTGTTGTAACATCTGCACAAACAGGTTCTCATAAAGTCAAAAATATTGAAAAGAAGTTTGTATGTCATTATTTTTCGAAAATTGATCATATTTGTCCTTACTGCATGAAAATGTTTGATGATCTGAGATATGAGAAAATGTTACCTAAAATGATGTCACATCCTATGAAACATTTTCTGGAATCTTCATGGAAATCTGATGTTACTTGTAATGTTGTTCACACTTCCTTGAAAGCATGTTTACTTGGTCAATGGAATTTTGATAGTTGTTGTTCTAGACATATGACAGGACAAATTGACTACTTATATGATTATGTGACCTTGAATGATGGTAATATTACATATGGTGGTGGTTTCAAAATGAACTTTAAATGTTGAAGGTTTTCCTAAACTTAAGAATGTTTTACATTTTGATGGTTTGCTTGCTGATTTGATTAGTATTAGTCAACTTTGTGATGATAATTTGCATGTAAAATTTGACAAAGAATCATGTGTATGTTCTTAATAAAGATGAAGATTGTCTAGGGCAGTAGATAATTGTTATCTTATTGGAACAAATGTGTGTAATTTGTCAAAGAATGATGAAAATATCTTATTGCATAAAAAATTGGGATATGCATATATTATACATCAGTGAAGGGACTAATCAAAGTCGATGCAGTGAAAATGATTACCAAAACAGAAGTTTCAGAGTACCACTGTATGTGGACCATGCCAGAAAGGTAAGCAGGTAAGAGTGTTGCATAAGATGTTGTCACATTGTTCTACACATCAATGTTTCGAATTGTTGCACATGGATTTAATTGGTCTTATGTCTTTGCTGTAAGAAAGAATATAAATCTACAAGAAATGGCAAGAGTCATGCTTACATCTAAAAGTCTTCATAAGAGATTTTGGGTCGAAGCATTGAATACTGCATGCCATATCATTAATAGAGTTTATATTCGATCTGGTTTTAATCAAACACCTTATGAGATTTTGAACAACAGAAAACTAAATGTGAAATATTTTCATGTATTTGGTTATGTGTGTTATATTCTGATTGATAGAGATCAACTTCATAAGTTTGATTCTAAAAGTGTAAGGTTTCTTTTTAGGCTATTCTAGAAATAGTAAAACTTATAGAGTTTATAACCTTAGGACTAACGATGTTCAAGAATCTGTTAATGTTGTGTTTGATGATGATTAAGGTCTTACAGATGACAAAGATGAAGAAGATGTATCAGAAGTGACTGACAATTCTGAGAATTCACTGAAGTCTGAAAATGTTGCACCCAATGTTACAACATCTGGAGCAACATTTACAGAACAATCAGTTGAAATTTCATAGAACAGTCAGTATGTTCCCAAAAGGAATATTTCTTCAAGGATTGATAAAAGTCATCCTTCTGACCAAATCATAGGTGATGCTACAGTGTGCAAACAAGAGGAAAAGTAAGATAAATAAGGTAGATGTGGTAAGAACAATATGCATGTCTTCTATTTGCAATGTTGTGAATGCAGAGTGTTACTATTCTGAAATTAAACCTAAAAATGTTAATGAAACATTTTCTTATGAGTTTGGTAACATTGATAGGAACACAGTTAGGTTAGTTGCACAAACATACACTCAAGTTGAAGTTATTAATTTTGATGAAACTTTTGCACTTGTTGCTAGGATAGAATCTATTAGATTATTGCTAGCAATTGCATGTTTTATTGACATTAAACTTCATCAAATGGATGTATAAGCTGCATTTCTAAATGACATTTTGAATGAAGAAGCATATATTTAACAACTTAAAGGATTTGAAGATCCACAATACCCCGATCGTTTTGTTAGAGGAGAAACTGATATAACTTTGTTCATTAAGCACACTGGAGAAGATTTACTTATTGCTCAAATATTTGTTGATGACATTGTGTTTGGTTTAACTTGTGATAAAATGTTAACCAATTTGTTAAAACAATGACCGCAACATTTGAGATGAGTATGGTTGGAGACTTGAATTATTTTTTAGGTCTTCAAATCAAGCAATGTAAGGATGATATATTCTGCTCTCAAGGTAAGTATGCTGAGAACTAGGTTAAAAGGTTTGATTTTGAAAGTTAAAAAGTAATGAAAACTTCTATGAGATCTACTTTGAAACTTTGCAAAGACAATGCTGGAAAGGATGTTGATCCAACATTGTATAGATCTATGATAAGAAGTTTTACTTTATCTAACCTCTATTAGACCAGATATAATGTACAGTGTTTTTGTTTGTGCTAGTTACCAATATTATCCAAAGGAATCTCACCTGAATGTTTTGAAAAGAATTATCAAGTATGATGCAGGTACAAGTGAACTTGGGATTTGGTATACTAAGGACACCAACAACACTTTGATTGGATACAGTGATGCGGATTGAGCATGAGATATAGATGACAAAAAGAGTAAGAGTAGAGGATGTTTCTACATGGGAAACAATCTTGTTGTTAAACAAGATATTTCATTACTATGGAATTGAATTGATATCCTTACAATTTTCTATGATAATACGAGTGCATAAACATTTCTAAAAATTCAGTACAACACTCACTCACTAAACACATTTGCATTAGAAATTATTTTATGAGAGATTTAGTGGAGAAGAACATAGTAAAGTTGGAATACGTACCTACTGAAAATCATAATGATGATATATTTACTAAGGTTTTGACCTTGAGACATTCTTATCTTTGAGAAAATCTCTTGGTATGTGTAGTATTTGAATAATCCTAGATGGATGGTGTTACAAATGTTGTAGCATTTGGGACAACATCATAAGGTTGTATAGTTGTTATAGATTTAATTTATTTCCTATTTTCGTTGAATAATTCCTTTGTAAAATATTCTTGAATCTAAAATTTGTTGTGCAAAAATAAACATGTCTTACACCTCTCAAATGCATATAAATAGAATGTTGTTAGCATACTAAAAGATGTAGTTAATCACTGAGTAACTATGGAGCACGGAGTTGACTACTACGATGCCTTCTTTTCAAAAGGTGATTAATAAAATACATCAACATGTTCATAATCCATTGAGTAATTATGGGGCACGGAGTTCGCTACTACGATGCACTCTTCTAGAAAAATGGATCAATATGAACTAGGTGCTACAACACGAAAAGAAAAGAAAAAATATGGTGCAACACAAATGAAGTAAATTCATGTAAAAATCGTGTTGAGGTGTATGTAACAGTTTTGAGCATAGCATTAGATGATTCGATTATATTTTTATAAGTAGTAATTATTTAATTATTTGTGGAAATTTATTTTATTTATTTTGATTATACTAACCCACGTCTTTGGTTTATTTTCAGGTTATACACATTTAAATGTTAAATATTCTAGATTGTTCTTAATTTAATTAATTATTTAATTATGATTTTACCCACTACTTATCCATGATCTATTTTTGTGGCTAAGTTTATGGAGTATTATCGAATTTCTTCTAGAATTAATCTTCCTTAGTTAGTTCTTATTTGTATACGTATTACTTCCAACTATGCATTCTCTCCTATATACTTCTCATAACATGATATACTAAGCATTGCATTTTTTCGAGTGATTTGAGTATTGCGTTTTAAGATTTGCTAAAGCCTTGTTTGTCTCGGTTATTGTGATTATCTTTTCGATTTCTTGATGCTTTAATGACAGGAAACAAAGCAACTACCTCACCACACTCAAACTCCCACGAAACCGTCATCTCCATCTTTCTCCAATCTTAATAGTTTCGCTTTCACGGCCGCTTCACACCAAAACTCACCAACTGCTACAAGAAAAGCTGAAACACTTACCCAAACAACTCCAGTTACACCCATTCCTACAACTGTTCACATTCCACTCGATACGACCCTTAACGAGCTGAACCAAGCTGTTGAGAATATGTCTCAATCGAATGTGAATTCTGAGAATCTGTTTCTACTGTTGGAAATATGACCATAGACATTTCTCACTACTGAAAACCGAAAAACTCACCACTACACTTGATTCGTTCACCTCATAAAAGCCCCAATTTCCAAGTCCTAATACTGAAACAGAGGCAATTTCCTCGAGTGCTTCCTCTATGGGGGAGATTGAAAAGGAAATTGACGATTTTCCTGTTGCTGAGCAGAATGTGTTTGCAAATGCTGAGACATCCGATTTTGAGGACGCTCAAATGAAGGAGACTGACGCAAATGCTAACTCAGGTTAAACTAACTCTTATCTTTCTAATACTGATGAATCTTAATATATTGCATTTGGGAAGAATGTTGGAAAAGAAAAGAGAAAGAGGAGCCATGTTCAACGAAGGAGATTCGGCTATGTGTTTATGAGTTGATTACTCTAACTTACTGAGGAGAAAGAAGAAAGGAAGTAGTGTTACTGATAAACCGATTCAAGTTGTTTCTTAATCGGAGGTAGAACATGTTGTTACTGAGAAATGAGTCAAAAGGAAGTATGATCAACAGGGAAAGAAGGTTGCTGCTGAACGAGACTTGCCCAAAAGAATTGAATCTGATCCAGAGGATAATCCCACTGTGCGTGATGATAAACGAGGTTTTTCAATGATTTTAATGCTCAAATATTGTTGTTTTAACTGGTATAATAGTCGTTTATAGCATAAAAAGATATTATATGACGATTTCTTGAAGAATAGCACAAGTTGTGTTATTTCGAGTGTTTTCAGGCCAAAACGAGAATTAAAGTCAGCCAAAGATAATTCAAAGCTATCGCATAAGAAGCGCGTCGAAAAGAGGACCGCAATGAAACAAGAATCAAGTAAATCCGAGTTCGTGAGCTCGAGTTATAAATAAAACAATGATGAAGGTCGGCAAAAAAATCGAAGAATTGCAAGTCTTGAAGACCGTGCAACAGCCGTGTACGTAGTTTAACTACACCTGGATGAGAACCCTGAAAAGAAAGTCACGCATGAGAGTTTTGGTTTTATTCTTCCATCAGCATATAAGCCCATCACAATTTTGAGTCAAGAATTGATCAAGCCCATTTATTCACGTTAATGAAGTCAAATATAATTAAATAATTTGGATGTTATCATGAGCGAGGAATTAGCGAAGATCTAATCTGGTGAGAAAAAGATGCAGATTTTGGAAAAAGGATAAAATCATATCTTGAGAATCAAGATACACTCCGATCTGGATGGGCTTTTCTAATCTTTATATACAAGAAGATATCTGCCAAATAGAGGAGGAGACGGAACGAAGAAGCTGCAGCATCTCAGAAGCACCGCAACATACAATAAGTTTATTTATGCCTTTCTTTAATTGGTTTTCTTTATTTTATTTATTGATGAATTATTCTAGCTAATCTCATTTGAGGTCCTAGGACATGAAAGTAGATTGAGATTTATTTTTGCAACAATTAATTTTAATTGATGAACTTCGTTTTGTTATTCTTATTTATGCATCCTTTTATCTTGTGAATTTAATTGCAAAGGCCACGTGATTGAATTCGTTTGTTTATTTAAATCAACATTCGAGAGAGTAGATTTAAATATTGAGCATAGGATTGCATGATTTATTATGAGTCAACATTCGAGAGAGGAGATTCATAATAGAAGAGGAATATAATCTTGATTTGTTGAGAGGAGTAATTATTGGAGCGAAGTAGAGATACAAACTCTTAAATAATTATATCTAACAAGGTTAATGAGATCGAGAGATGATTTAATCTTCCTTAGTGGTTACCTCTATAAAAATACTAAACGGAATAATCAGTTGAATTAATTTGTATGTAAATTTGATCTCAATTGAAATCGTAAGTCCTAGGATCCGCTCCGCCATATCTTATTGATTTCTCAAAACAACGTTAAATTGATATTTGCATTCTGTTTTATTTATTTTGATTACTTAGAGTATTTTAAATATTTTTGCTTAATCAAACCCATCATCCAAGCTATTATTCTTCTAGATAAAAATTGGTTATTAAAATCGTAATAGATATTAGAGCTAATTCTCGTGGATACGATACTCGTGCTCACTACGTACTATAATCTACACCGTACACTTGCGGAATAATTTAGGCTATAAAAATATAGTGAACAAGTTTTTGGCGCCGTTGCCGGGGATTAGTTTAATTTAATACTATTTTGATAAATAACTAGTTCTTAATCTAGAGTTTATTTTACTGTGATTTTTTTTTTCTTTTTTCGTTCAATTATTTGATTGCAAGTTATTTCTTTAATTTCATGATTTTACTTTCTTTTACTTCCTGTTGGCATTAAAAATCTAGTGTTTCAGTCATACTAATTTTATTCCAGTAACGTAGTTTAGTCTTTTTGGTTACTAATTAGAAAGCAGATAACCAAAGTTTTTTCTACTCTTATTTTTTTAAACCATATGTCTTAGGTATTAAATTATCAAATTATCTACTGATTTCAGGATTATTGCATGAACACACGCTCGAGGAGTAGAAATCTTGAAGTTTTGAATCCTGAGATTGAAGCGGTTTGTCGTCATAATAATCGAGTTAGAAGAAACCGACGTAGAGAGATGGAGGATAATATCAACGATAATGATAATAATTTACCACAAAACCAAGTACCACAGAATCTCCGAAATCCACCACAAAATGTCCAAAATCCAGCAGCACCTGAAGAAGAAAATCAACGACCAATACGTGACTATTTTAGGCCAGTTGGTAGGATATTCGATGGAGCTATTCATCACCCGGTAAACGCAAACAATTTTGAACTAAAGGTGCCATTGATTCAGATGGTGCAACAAAATCAGTTTGGGGGTTTTCCATCAGAAGATCCTAATGCACATTTGACACATGTGGTGGAAGTCGCAGGCACAGTTAAGTACAATGGGGTACCGGAAGAAGCAATTCGTCTTCGCTTATTCCCGTTCTCCCTTAAAGACAAGGCAAAACAATGGTACAATTCTCAATTACCAAACTCTATAACCACTTGGGATGATCTAGTGCAAAGATTCTTGATGAAATATTTTCCACCGGTAAAAACATTGAAGTTGAAGGGCGAGATAACCCAATTCACGCAGCGGGACGACGAGCCTCTTTATGATGCTTGGGACCGTTTTAAAGATTTGTTGAGAAAATGCCCTCAACACGGATTTCAACCTGAGCAACAAATCTGCTACTTTTACTCCGGGATGGAACCTCGAACAAGAACTATAGTAGATTCATCCGCTGGAGGTTCACTTCTTTCTAAAGGACCGGATGAAGCCTTCGAACTTTTAGATGACATGTCATTAAATAGCTACCAATGGACCTCAGAAAGAAGAGATATTAAGAGATTGGCAGCAGTAGAAGGAACGAATGTGCTCGAGAAACTCACAGCCCAGATAAGCACATTGAGCACTCAAGTGGAAAGTCTTTTAGCGGAAAAAACGAACCAAGCATGGATAGATCAAATCATCACGGAAGAAGCAAATTATATGGGAAATAATGGAAATCGTAATTTTGGAAATTATCAGAAGATGCCTTCAAATCAATACCATCCAAACTTAAGGAACCATGAAAATTTCTCATACTCAAATACGAGAAATACACTTCAACCACCTCCAGGTTTCAGCGTTACAAATGGAGTTATTGATGAGCCGAAAAAGCCAAATTTAGAGGAAATGTTTGCATCATTCATGGGAGAAACAAAAATTTTTATGGTGGAAACTAAACAAGAATTTGTCAGGTCGAGACAAACAGTTGATGCTCTTGCAAATTCTACAAGGAGTCAAATTAAGAGTTTAGAGACACAAATTGGTCAATTAGCCACTATTGTTGGAGGACAACATCAAAAGGGCCAATTTCCTTCTAACACCGAGCTCAACCCAAAGGAGCAAGTTCAAGCTATAACTCTAAGAAATGGTACGAGCTACGAGGGACCTACTATACCAGTGAATGGCGGAGAAAATAAAAAGGTGGAAGAAGATGATGCAATATTGGAAAAGGTAGTAGAAGAACCAAAAAGAAAGAGAAAAGCACAAGACTTAGAAAAGTCATCTGAATTCCCAAAAGGATCAGTACCTTTACCATTCCCCCAGCGTTTTCGAAAGAAGAAGTTAGACAATCAATTTGCTAAATTTCTTGACATTTTCAAAAAAATCCAGATCAATATTCCGTTTGCCGAAGCGCTTGAACAAATGCCGAATTATGCAAAATTTCTCAAGGAGGTCATATCCAAAAAGAGAAAGATGGAGGAATACGAGACCGTGAATCTTACGGAAGAGTGTTCGGCAATCGTGCAACGCAAGCTTCCACAAAAATTGAAAGATCCGGGAAGCTTTACAATCCCATGTGAAATCGGGCCAACATCATTCAAACGAGCTTTATGTGATCTTGGAGCAAGCATTAATCTGATGCCTTATTCAATCTTTCAGTCACTTGGACTTGGAGAGTTGAGACCGACTACTATAAGTCTTCAGCTAGCGGATCGAACATTTACATATCCACGAGGCATTATTGAAGACGTTCTTGTGAAAGTTGGTAAATTTATCTTTCCTGCAGATTTTGTAGTACTGGATATGCAAGAAGATCAAGATATTCCTCTCATCTTAGGGCGACCATTTCTAGCCACGGGAAGAGCACTAATTGATGTGCATAAAGGAGAGTTATTGTTAAGGGTAAATGATGAACATGTGTTGTTTTCCATCTACAAGTCTATGAAGTTGCAGGATAATGAGGAATGTCACCTAGTAAACCATGTTCCAGCATGCACTAAAGACAAAGTTGCACAATCATATTCAGAAAATATACTTAAACAATCCATAAGCCACTCTATACCCTCCGCCTCTAATGTATCTTTTATTGATTTTGATAATATGGAATATGTGTGTTTTCCTAATTCTTTGCAGGAAGCACCAAGGATAAAAAGATATTACGAGTCGAAATTACAAGAGAAGGCGTTTAGCCTTAAGCTAGTTGAATCCTAAAGAGAAAAAAAAACGTCGGGCTAAAGACGTAAAAAGCAACGCTTGTTGGGAGGCAACCCAATATTTTTATTTATTTTATTATTTTTTTCTTGTTATTTTAATTTTTTTGTGTGTTTCTTATTGTTTGTTTGCAGGTAAAACATTTCAAGAAAATGATTTAAATAACGCAAGTTTGGGAAAAAACAAATATTCACTTAATGTTAATGCACTTAGATTCAGGCATGCACAGATTATTTCAATATTAAGGGACAGTCTTCAACTCCTACACCCAACTGCTTTCTCAATCTCTTTCGGAGATCTTCATCGAGACTTAGAAGATTGAAATGTACAAGGTATGTAATCCTCAAATTCTACTACTCTCTACTTGTGAAGAAGAAAGGATATAACCATGATACATACAAAATTGCTTGATTCTGTTGAGTAAATGAGTTATTTTAGATTTCAAAGTTCTTGACAAAATGTGTTATTTATGCTTTAATTCATAATTTATGGCATATAAATATAAATGAGATTGTGATATGCTTTTATGTTCAAAACATGCCTGCCAAGTGTTCGATGAAAAAAACACAATGAGTTATGCTCATTTGAAATAGTGCTTTTAATAAAAATCTAATTGATGCTTTTGATTATGAGTCTTGATTGGTTAAGGTGATTTTTGTTAAAAGAATGCTTAAGTCTTTACTGCATAGTGAATGAGTTTAAAGTATGACATTGATTTTTGAAAGAGCATGTGGAGATGGGTGACAAAACATGAACTTGTGAGCTTTTGAGCTAAAAACAAGACTTCCAATTTTGAAGTCTCATTTCTTTTCTTTGAGTGAATTAAAGTCAATCCCTATATTAGTCTCTAGAACTTGCCGAGGTTCTTATTCGAGGCCGCATGTTGTTAGTAAAATTGAAAAATGATTTAAGACCATCTTTCGTAATTTTAGTCACTTGGCCAATAAAAATAATCTTATACCTAAATACAATTATCCATTGCTATCCCCTCGAGCCTTTAAACCTTTTCTTTGGCTAACCATGATATAAATATAACCTTTTTGCCTATAAGCCTTCGTCCTTTAAGGATCATATTATATCAATAGGCTTCGCGAAAAGATGGAAAAAAAATATATTGCTAAAGGAAGAGCTTGAGAATAGAGTCTTAAAAATTGGACTGTCAAATAGCTGCTATAAGAGGATAAGCTGGAGCAGCTTACTGGAAAAATTAGAAAAGAAAGAGGGAATGAAATACAACCAAGTTAAGGCTACAAAAGTGTGCTTAAAGAATAGTACAAGTTGAGCAAAAAAAAAAAAAAAATCAAGGATATATGCTTGATTGACAAGAAGCTCAAAGCCGTAGAAAAGAAAAATAGTGAAGAAAGCTAATTATTATAGCTTTTCTGAAATTTGAAAGGGGGTGGCGACAAAATGTTTGATGAGAAGCAGAGTCTTTGATATAATTGATCCAATAATTTAGTCACTTTCATCCAAATATTTCCCACCTTGTCCAAAGAGCCTCATTACGGTCCAAAATAAAGACCTTATTGATTTCTTTTTCATTAACACTTAAGACGGTGGAGATGTAGATAATCGACAAGCATATGATAGACGACATATATATTGACTTGAGTGTAAACACGTCCTAAACACTTGAGTGCAAGAGTGAAGACACTATCCTTTGTAAGTGTTACGTTTTCCACATGTTACTCTTCTTGATCAATGGATGTGCTTGAAACTGTTCTACTTTTCATGTAAGATTATGACCATGAATTGGTGATTTTCACTAAAGCCTAAGAGATTTCATATGATCTTGTGTTGAAGAGCTGTCATGAGTATTTTTTAGAGTTAAAAACTCCCCTTAAGTTGTGCTTAATTTTCTTTTGTCACTCGAGGACGAGCAACGGTTTAAGTTTGGGGGAGTTGATAAACGAGGTTTTTCAATGATTTTAATGCTCAAATATTGTTGTTTTAACTGGTATAATAGTCGTTTATAGCATAAAAAGATATTATATGACGATTTCTTGAAGAATAGCACAAGTTGTGTTATTTCGAGTGTTTTCAGGCCAAAACGAGAATTAAAGTCAGCCAAAGATAATTCAAAGCTATCGCATAAGAAGCGCGTCGAAAAGAGGACCGCAATGAAACAAGAATCAAGTAAATCCGAGTTCGTGAGCTCGAGTTATAAATAAAACAATGATGAAGGTCGGCAAAAAAATCGAAGAATTGCAAGTCTTGAAGACCGTGCAACAGCCGTGTACGGAGTTTAACTACACCTGGATGAGAACCCTGAAAAGAAAGTCACGCATGAGAGTTTTGGTTTTATTCTTCCATCAGCATATAAGCCCATCACAATTTTGAGTCAAGAATTGATCAAGCCCATTTATTCACGTCAATGAAGTCAAAGATAATTAAATAATTTGGATGTTATCATGAGCGGGGAATTAGCGAAGATCTAATCTGGTGAGAAAAAGATGCAGATTTTGGAAAAAGGATAAAATCATATCTTGAGAATCAAGATACACTCCGATCTGGATGGGCTTTTCTAATCTTTATATACAAGAAGATATCTGCCAAATAGAGGAGGAGACGGAACGAAGAAGCAGCAGCATCTCAGAAGCACCGCAACATACAATAAGTTTATTTATGTCTTTCTTTAATTGGTTTTCTTTATTTTATTTATTGATGAATTATTCTAGCTAATCTCATTTGAGGTCCTAGGACATGAAAGTAGATTGAGATTTATTTTTGCAACAATTAATTTTAATTGATGAACTTCGTTTTGTTATTCTTATTTATGCATCCTTTTATCTTGTGAATTTAATTGCAAAGGCCACGTGATTGAATTCGTTTGTTTATTTAAATCAACATTCGAGAGAGGAGATTTAAATATTGAGCATAGGATTGCATGATTTATTATGAGTCAACATTCGAGAGAGGAGATTCATAATAGAAGAGGAATATAATCTTGATTTGTTGAGAGGAGTAATTATTGGAGCGAAGTAGAGATACAAACTCTTAAATAATTATATCTAACAAGGTTAATGAGATCGAGAGATGATTTAATCTTCCTTAGTGGTTACCTCTATAAAAATACTAAACGGAATAATCAGTTGAATTAATTTGTATGTAAATTTGATCTCAATTGAAATCGTAAGTCCTAGGATCCGCTCCGCCATATCTTATTGATTTCTCAAAACAACGTTAAATTGATATTTGCATTCTGTTTTATTTATTTTGATTACTTAGAGTATTTTAAATATTTTTGCTTAATCAAACCCATCATCCAAGCTATTATTCTTCTAGATAAAAATTGGTTATTAAAATCGTAATAGATATTAGAGCTAATTCTCGTGGATACGATACTCGTGCTCACTACGTACTATAATCTACACCGTACACTTGCGGAATAATTTAGGCTATAAAAATATAGTGAACACGTGAGATTAAGAAGATTCTGAGGAAGAATGCTACATCAAATGCTGAAGCAAGTGCTGCAACACCAGACCCTGATGACAGTAGAAGTGATGATTCTGAGAAGAGCATTAGTAAAGACTCTAAATCAGTTGAGGAAACAAATTCTGAAGGAGGTAATTCTGATCCTGATAATAATTTTTAGACTGATAGGTTAGTTTCTAAAATAACTAAATTGTCTAGATGAAAGTTGTTAATGGAAAGAAGAGTTAAGATTGCTGATTTTGAGAGTAAAGGGTTGATACAATTTCGGATTAAAAGGAAATTGTTGAAAACAGTAACTTTGAGTGATACTTTTGTGTTTGACTGGGTATATGTATTTTGTGCTTGACTTAGGAAGAGTACGGGTAGACGTAGATCTAAATGATATGGGAATGTACAATTTAGGGGGAGATCAGTTTTATTTACTCCGAAATTGATTGATGACTTCTTAGAGATATAGCCTGTGATTGATTAATATGCACTTGATTTGAAACTTGGTTGCTACTTCTATAACTGGGGGTAGATTAACTAGGTGACATATTTTTATGCTTGCTAAAGATCACGCATCTCTATAATCTGTATTCCATAAATTGATTGTCTACAATTGGATACCCTCTACAAATTCCACTACGGTGATTAAGGATTAAGCTATATTGTTGTTTAGGATTTTTGTGTTGAAGAATTTCAATCTGGATTTAACTATGTTCACCACATGCAGTTTATAGTGATATTTCTTATAAAGGGAATTTACCTTACCATTGTTGATATGTTCATACCTCACGAGGCATGAATTTTTAAACCTAAGGAAACTAAGGTTATTTGAGGCAAGGTACCCTTGATGACTATCTCACCTACTATGTTACTTGGTGAAAGGACTGTTGATTTGCCCTTGTAAAATTCAGATGGTTCTGATCACAGAGATGCTCTTATTCCAGCTCCAGCAAGACCTGAACAGAGAAATGCTACACCGAATGTGAAACACATTGGTGGTCACATTGGTCAAATATTTTCTGTTTCTGAATCTTTTATTTTACTTCAACTAAAACGTTTACATGACTCTATTGATGGCCTTCAGTTCCTTAAAGTCCAGTGGTTATAGACGCTTTCTACTACCACAGGGGGAGAAACACCATCAACTTCTGAGATTCGAAGTGAAGAGCTCCATGAAGATGTACCAGAAGCTGATTGTGTACCTGATGTTATTGATGAAGAGACTGCTGAACTAGATGTTGTAGTTCACTTTGCTACAACGTGCACTGTTGTTGAAGAGGAGGAGGTTCAGTTTGTTGATGAACGTATATGGATGTTCTTTATGACATCTAAACAGGTTATGATAATAATTGAATAGGTTGATACAAGACAGGGGGAGGGCTGAACATTATATGTGATAATGTGCAAGAACATGCTGCTGCAGCTGTTGGTACAACAATATATGTCACTTGTTTAGTTTCTTAAGCATTTGTGCCTTTTTTATACTTCCCTTGATCTTATTCATTTATTCTGTGTTTAAGTTGATTGACAGATTTTGCTTTTCCTTCCTAGTTGATAGGTTGTTCTTTATTCAACGTGCTTAAATTATTTGCATTGATGATAATAGTTTACTGCTTTATGCTTAAATTGTTTTCATACTTATTATCATTTGCTTACTGCATGTTGTATATGTTTATGTTTATATTTATGTTAGTTGTTGTCTGTTTTGTTTTTCTAACTTGCCTTATTATTCAATTTGCTTAAATTGTTTGCTTTGAAGATAATATAGAAGTACACCTCTCTTTAATTATCATGTGCTTACTGCTTAGTGCTTAAATTGTTTGCTTTGATAATAATATAATTTAGAAGTACACTTCTTTTTAATTCTCAGTTGCTTACTGCTTATTGTTTAAGTCTTTGTTAGATATTGTTATTTTTCACATGTTTTGCTCTGTTTTTTATTTTTAGTCTTTGCTCTGTTTGTTTTTCTTTTCTTCATTATTGCTCTGATTTTATTTTATTGAGTCATACATAAGTCTTAGGTTGATCTAGTACATATTCATATATGCTCTGATTTAACTTATGATTTTTGTAAGTTTATATGTTGTTCAGATAAGTATATTGTTTATACTTATTGTTGTTTTGAGTGAGATCACATTGCTCTTATGGCACGGACTATGTGAAATCATTCTTGGTCTTTCTTACTTTGATCCGAAAGCTACAACAGGTGTTGACTTGATTAGTACATGGATATGATGGTAATGCTCTAGCATGTACATAATACTGAGTATATATAGAAATATATGTGCATCAGGTGTGTTGTAGTCGAAAGGTCAAATTGGGGGAGATTGTAGATGTTGTTACTCTTAAATGTCTTAACATTCATAACAACATCTTAATTCAACCTTTCTTATTTTGTCTAAGTCTAAATTCTGTTTTCTAGTTGATGCTGCTTTGGATGTTGTAACATCGCAGGTTGAAGATCTAGAATATTCTACACAGTTCCAGGCTGGAAGGTTCTGGAATGTTGCAGAATGATGTAGATCATGCGGCTGTATGGAGAAACGTCCAGAATAGGCTGGAAGGTGCTAGAATTCATTGGAATGAAGAGTGGGCTAAAAAGAAGGGATGGGATCCTAAAAAATAGGATATGGATTATGAAGCTTCTAGAATTCGTTTTTTCCACTATAAATACACAAGGAAGTCTTCATTATTCAACATGGAGAATTAAGAGTAATCACATAATGTCTATGTGAAGTGTTCGTCCTACTTAGACATTATCGTGATTATTATTTCTTCTTCATCAGATTCTCGTACAATATGAAGAAATACACATCAGATCCGAGAGTCACATATTTCACGAAGTGCTATTCTTTAAGTCCTAAACTAGTGTTCATCCTGTTAGGAATTAATTGTCATTAGCATGTTCATGTCGTTGTGCCGAAGAGTCCAAACTTCCTGTACAACATAGACTTTTCTATACTTCTTTGATAGAGAGATCATAGAGTTAGATTAGTTTTTGGTAGTGTAATTTTTACACTTAAGCCGTCTTTAGACTAGATACTTTATCAAGTCTTATTTCCGTTGTGAATATTTGTTCACACACCATTTGTATTCACATAATTATTAGTGAAAGTTTCGCCATGAGGCTCGCATAGATTTTAAATTAAAATCTATGTTAAAAAGTTAATTCTGTGTCTTTGTGTTTTCATACTTTCAAGTCTTCCGCTATTCGTATTCTGATATTCTGTAATCGAGTCAGTGTTACATTGAGTGTTCTAACATTGAGTGTAGCATCAGTCTTGTTTTACTTGTGTTCAGTTTATTTCTAGTGTTTTAGTCTTCCGCTGTGTCTGTCTTTTCTGATATTCTGTTTGAATTAATGTTACACCATTTGTCTTAACATCCAGTGTAACATCGTTCTGTTTTTCACTTAAACACTAGTAATACCATCCATACGCACTTTCATTATTCTTATTGGTATTATTGATACTGGTATTACTAATTATTGATTGCGGTATTACTATTAATACACTATTGAATTAATATTAATGATTATTGATTATTAATTGTGGTATTACTGATTATGTGAAATTATTTATTACTGATTATTATTATTTTTATGGTATTACATATTATTGTTTATGGTATTACTGATAATTGTTTTTGGCATTATTGAATATAATTAGATTTGTGGAATTATTTGTTATTGTATGAGATATTACTATTCAATGTTCATGGTATTACTACTTACTGTTCATGGTATTACTGATAATTATTTTTTTGTATTATTGAATATAATTAGATGTGTGAAATTATTTGTTATTGTATAAAATTTTACTGATTAATATTAATGGTATTACTGATTAATGTTCGTGGTATTACTAATTATTGTTAATGGTATTACTCATTACTGTTTATGGTATTACTGGTTATTACTTGTTGTATTACCGACTACTCCCTCCTTCCTATTGAAAGATACCCAACTTTCCTTATTCGTTTGTCCCAATGAAAGTTACTCATTCCTTTTTTTTCCAAACTATTCTCTCTCACATTTCATTATATTCTTCTCTCTCTCTCAATCACATCACCTCTCATACATCCACTTATTATATCATATTTTTTAACCTCTAGGTCTGAAGCTAATGAGGAGCTTTCACTGGGACGGAGGGATTATAATAAAATCATACATATAATATTATTTTGTATTAAAACAAAAAAATATACTAATGAAAATAAAGTAGGAAACAAAAAAAAACGAAGAAATAAAAAGTTTGGAATAAAAATTGAAAATGGGAAGAAAAATTAAAAAGAAAAAAATTGAAATTTGTGTCTAATCTCGATAGTTTTTTTAATTATGTTTTTACGATTTTTTTTCTAAAAATATGAGTGATTTGGTGGTGAATCGACGGTAACTCGGCAATGACTCGGTTGTAGATTGTAAATGTATAAATTAGGGTTGATTTTATTATATTTTGTGTTAATTAATAAAAAAATAATATACTCTTTTAAATGTAATTATTTTTTAAAAAATATTTTGGGGTGAACTCATAAAATGAGCGGGTGCAGATAATTGTGGTATAAAAATAATTTGGGGGTGAACTCATAAAATGAGCGGGTGCAGATAACTTTGGTAAAAATATAATTTGGGGGTGAACTCATAAAATGAGCGGGTGTAGATAACCGTTGTAAAAAAGAAATGATTTGGGGGTGAACTCATAAAATGAATGGGTGCAGATAACTATGGTAAAAAATGATTTGGGTGAACTCATAAAATGAATGGGTGCAGATAACTATGGTAAAAAATGATTTGGGGTGAACTCATAAAATTAGCGGGTGTAGATAATTGTTGTAATAAATTATTTTTATTGTATAAGGATAAAAATGTAAATTTACAATAATATATTTTAATTAATTTAATTTAATAGAAAATACAAATTTATGACACATTACGACACTACATATCGTAAAATTTACAAAAGGTAACAGGTCATCAAATCTAAACCTTTAAATTAGATTTTTAATGGCTTAGATTAACTGACTACGGTAGTCATTACGACACGTTACGACACCCCGACTACATATAGAAGTTCTCAACTAAATTATTTACTTAATTTGCATATAATAGTTTATAAAATTACCCATCAAATTCATACTCACTATTACACTTACACTTTTTTAATATATGTATTCATCTATATATAAAATTATTTTAATTTAGTCTAATTTTATTAAATTACCTAAAATCAATTGTTTGAATTTTATTTTTTTGTTTTTCGGATTGTCTTAATTTTGGCAATGCCAAAATGTAGTATACCCTACATTGAAATATGATTGCTATGCAATGGACTCTTAGATGATGATATAGCGAATGTTGATTAAGGAGGGTGTATTCAATTGAGATTCTGTTGGATTTTTTTGGACTTTAAAAAGTCAGTGGATTTAGAAAATCCATAGACTCTATGCAGAGTTTGACTGACTTTTTTATTGATTTATATGGATTTTTATAGATTTGACAGGATTCTGAAATACACATTTTTTTATTGATTTACATGGATTTCCATAAACTACGCCCCTAAAACCTAGTTCAAAAAATAAATTATTATTTATCATTATTATTCTCATCTTCATTTTCATCACAGTTATATCTCGGCCTCATTTTCACATAGTTAGCAATACTAGTTCTCAATGCATTAGCTTAAGTTCTTTGTTGTGGTTGTCTTTGAGAAAACAATTCCAATTTTTCCTCTTTCATGACCTTCTTTCCGAAGAAAGTTATGTAATCTAGCGAACTTGTGAATTGCAATTTGAAAATACCAAAAATTCGATTGAATAATTGCATTTCTGGGTGACTACCTTGACCACCAAAATCTTTTAGATGATATCGAACACCACGTAATGGGGGAATTGACGTCGATTAGATATTATTGGCATTGACGGTGTCCGATATACTATAATTTTTAAAGAAAGAACATAATTTTAAAATATAGAGATGTAATTTTTTTCACGATAATAATGGTGGTGAAGAATCTGTGATGCTTATCAAAGAACATAGTTAACACAGTTTTTTTTTCTTCTCTTTTAGAGTCTTCTAAGAGAATCCGTTGAAATCTCTACTTTTTAGAAGAGATTTTGATTAGTGAAATTTATTTATATTTTTGAAAGAGAATCCAACGAAATCCATAGAGTATTAAAATCCATAGATTGTTGAATACCTAAAGATTTCTAAAGACTTTTTAAAATCCGTATTGAATACCTCAAAATTTTGAAAGACTTTTAAAAATACGGATTGAATACCCCCAGATTTTAAAAGTCCAAAAAAATCCAACATAATCTCAATTGAATACACCCTCCTAAATAATGAAATGAAAAATTTTGGGGATCAACTCATTACTGAGAGATTTATTTTTAATTCTACTTCTCTCAATAAGTATGAGTTGTCTAGACGATATTTTTTAAAAAGACATAGGAGACAATGTAGACAATATAAACTATCAAGATCGAATATGACGATTGTTGAATTTACCATGTACGGATTATATTTTTATGTTTGAATTATTTTATTAATAAATGTTAATTTATAACTATATTTTAATCTAATACATTCTTTTTTGTTTATGTCTAGGAATGAGTAGCTAAATAATTGTACACTCCTTGAGATTGATGAGTTACTTCAAAAAAATGGGAGCACTTTAAGTAGATTTTCATCAATATCGGTTCTAGACTAAGATGTTATATTTCTACAACACAATTCACTCATTCTTTAAGAATTGAGTTATGATCGCACAGAGTTGTTAGAGGAGTGTCATAAGTTGTCTTCAACCTTAACTGTCGAACAAGGTGGTGTTCTACAAGAAATACTTGAAGTTGTTTGTTTCAGTACGTGATAGTACTGTAGTCTTCTTTTTGTATGGATACGGGGTACTAGCAAAAAAATCATATGGAAAACTCTTTTTGCAGTCATTAGATCCCCCGAAGGCATTGTTCTTAATGTTGCATCAAGTAGTATAGTTTATCTTTTGTTGCCTTCACATTTTAAGTTTTCGATTCTGATAAACATTTTTAAATTATCCACTTGCAACAATATTATACCGAATACTCATTTATTTATTCATACATTGTAATTTATTTTAATTAATACCATTTGAGAATAAGAATTGAGAACAATGAATTGGACAGATAACAAATTATGGAAATTTTTTGTTATTTGCATTATAGAGAATATTAAATTATAATTAAATTGATGGAATCAAAAATATATGCTTAACGTATTTGCTTTAAAATAAATAGTACTCCAATATGGTTTGCTTTCATTACGGTGTAAATCTAATTTGGATTTTTTCATCTAACATGTAAAACAATTTTTATTTTATTATGATATTTCTGTAATTTTTTAAAATTATTTTCTCTTTACCCTCCTCCTCTTCTCCACCTATTTATATTTTCTAATTTTATATTAATTCTACATTTTTTATACATTTGCATTCTAAAAAATTAAATTTTATCGTAATCCCGCGTAATACGCGGATATTACACTAGTTATCATATATTTATAAATATTTCAATTGTCACGCAAAAATAATTAATCTATTCTTTTTTTCTTAAATCACTCCATTTTAAAATTTCAATTTTTTCTTTTAGATTAAAATAGGGGAATTCGATTTTTTTTATATAAGAATGTCGAAGAATGCAAGTATTTTGAAATAAATAACTTATTCATATTTAATATGTGAGATATATTTAATATATGAACTAATATTCTATTGTATTTGAATTAATATTATACTCATATATTTATTATAATTAGTGAGTAACATTCACCATTTTAAAAATTGAATCAAGCAGTATCAATTACATATATTTACATTAAAATAAGATGAGTGGGAAAAGACTATATTTAATGATAAGTTGCAATGATTTATCTCCTGCAAGCTTACCGCACAAATTTTATACTCCCTCCATCTTTTAATAAGTGTCATTTTAGCTTTTTTCAACAAATTAAGATTATAAATTGTAGTCAATATAGTCCTTCATTAATTATAACTAATTTTAATATAGAAATTTTATTTGATAATGAATGTAGTTAAAAATGTAGCTAGTATTCATAAACCAAATTAATTTTGGTATAAACATTTTTTGTGGAATTTATTAATGAAAAATATTTATGGTAAATGAATAAGGATAAAATAGTTAAAATTAAAGAAAAAATTCTAGTATGACACTTATTTTAAAATTAGTTAAAAAGTCAAAGTGACACTTATTAAAAAACGGAGGGAGTATTTTTATTGGTATAAGTCGAGATAACTATCATCCACGGGGGACGTCCTCTCCAATATTTCTCTCTCTTAAAAAGAGAAGTGCTGTGAGCTTTTCCATAAGAATTTCATTTGAAATTTCTTCAGCCTGAGCCTTTTTGGCTTCCTTTCTTACCCAAGACGTTTGATCTTTCGGTGTTTCTTTTTCAAATTTTATCTTTTCGTTTCCAGACCCCCATATCTTTTGTATTATCTTTCCTTGATACTTTAAAATTTCCCTAATCCCCCTTTCTCCAATAGCCCAATGCCATCAAATACTGATTTTCGTATGATGAAAATCGTACACTCTTAAAATTAAAATTCTCAAAATCTTCAAACCTTTTACAAATCTTCAAACTTCTGATAAATAACTCCCAAATCTCCAAATGTCTGATGATTGAATTTAAACTCTTCAACAAATCTTCAAACATTGACGAATAAAAATAAAAATCGACAACTAAACTTCATATCTATACTAAAATATACAATTACATAATATATTATAACGAACATCTACAATAATTCTAACTCCATAAAAAATAGAAAACACAAAAGTGAGAAGATGAGAATGACAAAAAAAAAAAAAGTATAAATCCAAAAAAAGTAAAAATAAAATTACTCCTACAATTAAGGATTTGATCATGAGATCCATATTTCATCAAAAAATGATCAATGGTAAAAAAAGAAAAGAGTAACATAAAAAGAAAGAATTAATGACAATTAAGTAGTTGTCATTTGTTAAACATATCGTTATCAACAATAAAAAAAAAACAAAAAAATGAACGGTCACGATGACAATGAAGAAAACTAATCAATGGCCATTGACGGACCTACATAGGGCCCAGGGGGCCATGGCCCCCCACTGATTTTTTAATTTTTTATATATATACTTCTTCCGTTTCGTGATTATTCGTACACTTTTTTATTGAGACGTCTGAAGGTTTTTTGCACACTTTTAATACGTAAATAATCTACAAAATTAATACTCTTACTACATGATCTTATTTTCAAAATTTTCACTCATTTTGGTTCACATTCTTCCTTACACCTCACTAATTAAATTATCTTCTACACCTTACTAAATTACATTTAAACCTCACTAAATCACCCAAAAATATACTCTCCTACATTAGTTTATTTTTAAAATTGTCACTCATTTTGGGTCCACATTCTTACGTACACCTCACTAGATCACATTTAAACCACACTAAATCAACCAAAATACTTCTCATTTATTTAAAGTATACAATTCACCACATAATATGAGGTATATTTTAAGTTCTACATTTGTTGACTAACGTCTCAACGAGAAAACACGTTAATTTTTAACACTTTTTCACTTGTTATGAGTTGAAACAGTTAAAATTAATTTTTTTTTAAACATAACAAAAGTCGTTAAATTTAAATTAATAAAATGAGGTCTATTGAAAATTTTATAATGATTTCTTGTTTAGATATAAAATTTTGAGATTATATATTTTTTAGTCCATTAAGTTACCACAATTTTGAATTTAGTCCATCAGGTTACCACTTTTTGAATTTAGTCCATTAAATTTCGATTTATTTTGATTTCGGTCCAGTTACCTGCTACAACAGGTTTCACAGGTCATTTTTTAAAACACACCCCATAAAATGATATACACACCCCAAATTTAAACACACCACACTAAAATTTAAAAATTATTTTTTATTACTATACACACCTCCAACTATTTCCTATTTAATAAATTGCCAAAATAATTAAATTTAAAAAAATAAGAATTCAAATTAATATGAAAAATATAAATAAAACCTATAAAAAATCGTCCAAATCTTCAAAAATTAAACAAAGCTAAAAAAAATTAATTGAATTAAATAGTTTTGAAAATTTAGTTGATTTTTTACTATTTTTAAATTTTATTTAGCCTTATTTTCGACATTTTTTATACAAGTTAGAACGCAAATAAAACATTAATAAAGAAATGGAGTTTTAAATTTTTTTGTTTTTTTTTTAAAAATATTTCTTTTATATTAAATGAACCTACTAACACCCCATGAATTTTATATACAATCCAAAAGTTAAACATAAAAATTAAAAAATCTAATATAGTTAAATAAAATCATAAACATATTTAATAAATTCTCAAAAATAATTTAATTAAAAAAGTAAGAATTTAAATTAATATGAAAAATATAAATAAAACCTATAAAATATACATAAATCTTCAAAATTTTAATAAAGTTAAAAAATTAATTAATTTAATTAGTTTTAAAATTTTAGTTGATTTTTTAATACTTTTAAATATTTTTTTATTTAATTTAATAATTTTTTCAAATTAATGTTTTTTTAAAATTTATTACGAATCTTCAAAAATAGTAAAAAAATCAATTAAATCTTTAAAACTAATTAAATTAATTCATGTTTTTAGCTTTGTTTAATTTTCGAAGATTTTAGTGATTTTTATAGGTTTTATTTTTATTTTTTATATTAATTTGAATTCTTACTTTTTTTTAAATTTAATTATTTTTAGCTATTTATTAAATATGTTTATGATTTTATTTAACTATATTTGATTTTTGAATTTTTGTGTTTAACGTTTTGAGTGTATATAAATTTATGTGGTGGTAGTAGGTTCATGCAATATAAAAGAAATATTTAAAAGAAAAATAAAATAAAAAAATTTAAAACTCTATTGCTTTATTAATGTTTTATTTGCGTTCTAACTTCTATAAAATACGTCGAAAATAAGGCTAAATAAAATTTAAAAATAGTAGAAAATCAACTAAATCTTTAAAACTAATTAAATTAATTATTTTAACTTTGTTTAATTTTTAAAGATTTAGGCGATTTTTTTATAGGTTTTATTTATAATTTTTTATATTAATTTGAATTCTTACTTCTTTTTTTTAATTTAATTGTTTTTAGCAATTTATTAAATATGTTTATGATTTTTTTTAACTACATTTGTTTTTTGAATTTTTGTGTTTAACGTTTGGAGTGTATAAAATTTATGGGGTGTTAGTAGGTTCATATAATATAAAAGAAATATTTTAAAGAAAAATAAAATAAAATAAATTTAAACCTCTATTACTTTATTAATGTTTTATTTGTGTTCTAACTTCTATAAAAAACGTTGAAAATAAGGCTAAATAAAATTTAAAATTAGTAGAAAATTAATTAAATCTTCAAAACTAATTAAATTTATTATTTTAGCTTTGTTTAATTTTTAAAGATTCATGGAATTTTTTATAGGTTTTATTTATATTTTTTATATTAATTTGAATTCTTACTTTTTTTTTAATTTAATTATTTTTGGCAATTTATTAAATAGGAAATAGTTGGGGGTGTGTATAGTAATAAAATATGATTTTTAAATTTTAGTGTGGTGTGTTTAACATTTGGGGTGTGTATATCATTTTATGGGGTGTGTTTTAAAAAATGACCTGTGAAACCTGCTATAGCAGGTAACTGGACCAAAATCAAAATAAATCGAAACTTAATGGACTAAATTCAAAAAGTGGTAACCTGATGGACTAAATTCAAAATTGTGGTGACTTAATGGACTAAAAAAAATATAATCCCTAAAATTTTATAATATTATTTTTTATTTATAGTAATGTAAATCGAGCCCCCCAATCCAAAATTTCTGGGTCCTGTCAATGGCCAATAATGTTTTCCGCCTAAACTAATTTTCAAAGTATAAAGTTAGATTTAACACAAACATAAATATTAAAAAATAGATAAAATTACCCTTCGTCCTCAACTTCATTGTTAACCTTCTATACATGTATTCCTTCTATAACAACAGTCTCAACAACGTGTATACTGTACACGGACCATAAAAACAATGATATCTTACAAAAATATTGTACAAATTATAAAAATATTATATATGGTGTAATAGCGACAAAGTATTATAAAAAATAAATTTACAATATAAATAATATAAAAAAAATATTTAATAAATTTACAAAATTTAAATTATAATTGAGAGATTTTAAAATTGAGAGATTTGGTGAAGAGAGAGGTTGAATAGGTTGATGAGATTGCGACATGTGTCATTGAAAAGGTTTCTAAATATATAGAACTAGTGTAATAAATTTATTGAAAAGGAATAAATTTATAAAATATTATAATTTATTTATTAAAAAAATAATATTTAAAATATGTATATATTTGTAAAATTGTTATTTTATTAAAAGATAATTTATTTATTTATCTTTGCGAAAGACAATATAATAGAACTTTACTACCAACACTCCTTCTAGAAATAATTTATGCTTCAATAATGTAATTTTCAAGTCATGTAACAATCAGTTTAATTTCATTGCACAAATCGAACATTCGATCAATGTTCCTAAGCTATTCCACCTGGTCTAAACTTCGATGGACAAACATTGTCTAAACTCAAATACTCCTTTCACTTTTAATTAAGTGTCATTTTAACAATTTTCAACAAATTAAAATATATAATCGTGGACCATTTTACCCTTCATTAATGATAACTAATTTTAATATTAAATTTATGTTTAGTAATGAATGTGGTCAATATTGTAGGTGATATTCATGTATACAATAATTAAGGTTTATCCATGATTTATGCTATCGTACTATATTCAAAAGGGAAAAAGTTTAAATCAAGGTAAAGAAAATGGAAGGAGTATAATGTATAAGGGTAAAAGTGTCAAAATCAAAGAAAAAGGTGTAGAATGACACTTATTTTAAAAATATTAAAAAAGGCAAAATGACACTTAATAAAAACGGAGGGAGTATTTCATTTTATCATCAAGTTTCATCGTGAAACTGTCTTGTTAATACTTTCAACTTTTTTATGTATTTGAGCAAGTATAACTATATCCTTGAGAGAAGAGAAGTTATACCATTGCCCTATAATATATATATATATATATATAATAAACAATGAATTTATATATTTTTACTTTGTTCACGTTAATTAATATCTTCACTTACATTTTCTAAGTATAATATTCGAATTTTTTGGCACTTCAATTAATTTTTAATTCAAGTCTTTTTCAATTTATTCAATAAAAAGTGTTCTATTTAAATCAAGTTATATATGAATTATTAACTTTGTATAAATTGGACCCTTATGTATTGTGAGAACTTAATTGTTAATATAAAAATGAGAAAATCAAAGTATTCATACTTTTATTTAAAATATTTAAAAACACATTAACATTGTCATATTTGATTATAAAAGTTGAAATTTCTATTTGGAAAGAGAGAAAATGTTTATTTTACTTTCATTAGGACTTTTCTTTTGGTTAGATTTACGTTTCAACTATTGCAGGACTGTTAAAAGTGAACCGATTAAAATCCTAATCCGTTTAGTCTACGGCACTATTGAGTTAGTGACAATTCAATAAATATTACTTATGGGAAATAAATCGTGTACAATTATATTTGCTACATTACGATCATATTCTTTCCTTAGATAATCAATTATAAGATTACTATATTATATTCTTGCATCGGTAACCAATTAGAAGATTATCATATTATAATTACAATTTTTTCATTAAGTGAAATTCGAATTTAAATAAATATTTATATAAATCTTTATGAATTGAATTTAAATGCAAATAAATGTCTTAATGAAAGTTAATTTTGATTTGAGTGAATATAAGAAATTTTGTTACCAATAATTTTTTGAGTATTAGTCAACAATTTATGTATAAATTTTATGAAGAGATTAGACAACACATATTTGTAAATATATGATATTAAGAATTAAAATTCACTCAATATAATGCCCATTTTTTTAGTTGTCCATGTAAAGCGCAAAACTCGAATTAGTCGGTCCTTGAACCATATACCGAGGCATCAAAAGTTATTTAGTCCGAATTTTTAATTAATTCACGCGTTATTTTTTTTAGTAATCGGTTACATCATGTGTTTATATTACTACATTTAGCCTCCTATAATATGGACCTTGACATTTATACTTTTAGTTCAATACATATGTAATTAGATGCAAATACAAATCTTAGAGGAATAGAACTGCGACATGTGGCACTAAGAAGGTTTACAATATATATATATAGATTAAGATTAAGATTAAGATAGAAATCTCACAATTAGAATAAACAAGTGATAACTTCAAAATGATCGATTAATTATAAATTTAACTAGCACAATTATCAATTTCCTAAGCAGATTAAATGGAAAAATTAGAACTATTCTAATATATATAACGTCATCTTTTGAAATCACCTTTGACAAATTAATTAAATTGCACAAATATATTGTCCAATGTTTGTTGAAATTTTGTGGTGAACATACAAGAGAAATGGAATGAATCGAGAGGCAAGAGTTTACGATTCTATGACTACATTTTCTATCTTCCTTTCATGTCTTGCATTTATATATTTTAATTCATAGTTATATACATATTAGCAATACTTAATTATATATGAACATTTATATTGCGTGATATTAAATTAAAGAATAATATAGAAAACTAGGGAAATTTCATATAAGCAATAAACCCTTTGAAAAATAAACAACTCCTCGATAATATAACATATTCAATCATTGTAACAACTTCATAATACTTCAATTTTATAATTAAATTCAACCATAATAATTATTCGATTTCACCGATCCACTCTTTTCCAACTATCAAGATACCAACCATCGGGTCTTGCCTCCCACATATAAACTTCACACTCCAATTTTATTTATATAATTATTTGATTTCACCATCCATCCTTTTTCTCATCGTTAAGATACCAAGCATCGGCTCTTGCTTCCCATTTGCATACATTATCAATTCCGCATTTATACCCGTCCCCCCATCCAGAATTAAAAACAGTTACAGCTGCCGTTTTACCTGCCGCAGATACATCACACCAGAACTTGGTATTTCTAACAAAAGCATTCTCACAAAAATTCCAGTCATAAACTTCATCATACTTAAGTGTGTGATTTCCAAGATCGTCATTTCCCGACTTACAATGCACTTCGAGTGGAATATTGCTGAGCTTATTTATTATTTGAACCGTATATTCTTGGCCAAAGAAACATCTCTTATGCACCTTGTGTTTGGTGGATTGTAGAGGATTAACCAGGACGATAAGTAGAAATATGTGAATTATTATAGGAGTATACTTAGACATTATATTGGACCTTTTTTCTTTCTTTATAGAATATATAAAGATACAAAGATTGATTTTGTTATATTGATCATATGAGGAATCGATTTATATATACGTACGTATAAGACTTCGTTTGGTATATATGTTAAATTTAATGAGTTTTTAGTACCGTTCTTACAAATCATAAATGTAATTTTGACCACGTTAAATGCTAACACAAATACAAATTGGGCATATTGAAGTATTGGACCCTATTCTTAATTTTTTTTTGTTCTTACCATTCAATTAATTAAAATATGCATTCATTAGATTTTATTTGATTCGATATGAAAATAATCTGCCATATGCCATTTTCCCTTTATAAAATATGTACTAGGCCACATTTTCTCTAATTTTTTTTTTTGTTGTTGCATGGGATCCATTTTTGCAAAATATCGCCTAATGAAAATTATTTAGAAACATCTTCATAACATCCCCACAAATATATACACATGTATATTTTTCTTCCGTGTTTTAATTTAAAATATGGAATTTAATGAATGTACATTTTTCTTCCGTGTTTTAATTAATGTATTGTAAGTACCCATATGTAAATAATATAATTTAATGAATGTATATTTCTTATTCAATAATAACTTTTGTAAAACATTTAAAAATGAGATATTTGGTCAAAAACACATTCGTTACATAATATCGCATTGTTGGTCAAAATAAAAAATGCTCACGTAATTGTACGGAGATTTATTACCATATATAAATAAATTTCAATCGAAATAAAAACAAAAACGGTCAGATAAATAAATGTATTTTTGAATGCTTTGACATGATCAAGAAATTAGGAATATAATGCATTGGCGCTAATTATGGTAATAAATATTTATTTTCTGCAATTATGCGAACTTTTTTTTTTTTATCAACGGTTATGAAAATCTAATTACTTCTTACCATTCTTACTTATCAATAAATGTATTTTTGACCAACAATTATGAAAACTAAAATATTCTAAAAGTTTTTATGGCATTTTGGGGAGAAAGAGAGAAAAAAAATTAATGGCAATGAAAAGATTTGAGAAAATATTAATGGTGTTAGTTTAGGGTGATTTTGATAGAGGTAATATTAAATTAAATGTAATTTTTTTTATATAAAATAAAATATTAATATAAGATTAAGTTTAAATTAAATAAAAATAAAAATAATTTATTGACGTGGACAGGCACATATAGAAATAGTGCCCACTAAATATCCCTTTCAAATATCTCAAAATTACATAATATATCATTACATTTCTCAAAATAATAAGGTTTTTTATTTAAGAATATCTTACTGAAAAAACTAAAATTGTAAACTATATTTAAAAAAAAAAAACAACAATAACAATAGTCGTCGAGTGAATTACCAACAAATTATAATTTAATTAAGAATATCTTGACTAGAAAATTGCCAAAACTATAATTAAGATTCACTTAAAAAACGAGTCACCTCAAACCTGCATTAATTACCAAGTGACGGATCCTGAAATAAAATAATAAAAATATTAACACAAATTATCTTATATTAAATTAAATATGTTTATAAATAAGATATTACATAAAATCGAATCATATATACACATATACTACAAATTAGCTATATACATATAAGAAATTTCACAATTGGAATAAACATGCATGTGATAACTTCAAAATGATCGATTAATTATAACTTTAGCACAATTATCAATTTCCTAAGCAGATTAAATGGAAAAATTAGAATTATTGTAATATAACGTCATCTTTTGAAATCACTTCTGACAAATAGCACAAATATATTGTCCAATGTTTAATTTGTTGAAAATTTGGTGCGAATATACAAGAGAAGTGGAATGAATCGAGGCAAGAGTTGTCTTTTTCGTAAATACGATTCTATGACAATACATTTTCTATCTTCCTTTAATTCATGTTTTTATATACATTTATATCTTTTAATTCAATAATTCATGTTTGTATATACATTTATATCTTTTAATTCAATATTAGCAAAACTTAATTATATATGAACATTTATATTGCGAATTAAAGAATAATAGAGAAAACTAGGGAAATTAAATTTTATAATCTAAAAGCCTAATAAATCAAACAAATTTAGAACGAAAATCGAACCCAATTTACAAAAAATCTACAAGCAACGTGCGGCTTTAAATTATGCAATCTCCAAATCAGTTGTGATTTTTTATGTCATTTTTAATGTTTCATTTCCTAAATCTTAACATATATCGCGTTCATAAAATTAAAAAAAAAAAAAAAAAAAACGTACATCGCTTTCTTATTTATCATTGAGTGTTAATCAGTATTTCTTAATTTTCACATGTCAGAAATTTAAATAGTAAATATAACCTGTAGCAGTAGGGGTGAAAACGGATAATATCCCGACCGATCCGAAACCGTATCCGGTCGGATACGAATTCGGTATACAAATTTACTATCCGGGCGGATACGGATTCAGATACGGATAGTTGACTTCGGATTCGAATTCGGATTCAGAATACATAATATCCGACCGTATTCGAGTTTTCCCATATTTTATCGGATATTATCCGGATAATAAATCCGGATACCCGGATTTTTTAATATATTTTATTTTATATTTTATATTAATTTTATTAAAGCTCTATTATAACTTATAACATTATTGGGCCTTATTAAAAATTAAAAAGTCTAATAAAAGCAATGTTCCTGCCCGGGATCTGCAGCGTGTAAAGCTGATGTGATAACCACTACACCACAAAAACCTAGATGTAAATTTAACAAACCATAATTTACTAATATAACTTATGTCCACACATAGTCAATTATTCAATTATCATTCCATTTTTTTATATGGATAAAATCAAAATGGTTCATCTAAGTTTGCACCATACAATAAATTAGAAAAATTAAATATTCATGGACTGGGACATATCAATTTGTAATCTACGAGAAGAATTAGAGTGTACATTTCCTTACCAAAAACCAATTGTAGAACATAAAAATGGATTGAAATCAATTATTCCACTTTTGATAGTTTCACATTTTGTTTCAATTGTTCTTTCAATCGACTCTCTCAGAACCCCCTTTTATCTCTCTCTCTTTCGACAATCCATGGAGGCGACCCACAGAAACAGATGCGGCTCTGTTCCCATTTTTTGTAGCAACAATGGCCGAGGAGGTGGTGCGATTTTGTGTTGTTCTTTTCTTCAGATTTTGAAAAACATTGATAATTACTTTGAACTGTAATTCTTTGGCTTAGGAGTAGTTTGTTGATTGCTTTATTCATGCTTGGGTATAATATTATATATGTCTTCTTAGGCGTTATGTTGTGCTGGAGTGGTGATGTTTACGAATGATATATTTTGATGATTTCATGTTTGTTGATTTTTTATGTGTTTCAATCACATTTTGATGATTTCCATTTGAAATATATTATCCGATTATAGTTATTCGAATCCGGCCCGGATTCATCCGATATCCGTTCCGTATCCGTATACCGAATATTCCGAATTCGTATCTGAATCCGGCTTTTCCGTATCCGACTTCGAATTCGATAAAAAAATATGGTTTAGGATACGGTATAAGCATTATCCGTCCGTATCCGATCCGTTTTCACCCCTATGTAGCAGGTGGTCTCATTGGGCATGCAACCCCTCTTCTTCAACGCTTTTTTACCATTTAATCTTATTTAGGATTTACATAAATATAAATTAATATATATGTTAGAAAAAAATATAGTGTTAAAAAAATCAACATTCAATTTATTAAACAACCAAATACTTTACTTGTTTATTTTGTTTAATATGATATAAAATTAAATTAAACTTACTCATATTTTTTTTATCAATCATTTTTAAAGGAATAAGTTTTATTTATTTATATTACTATAATACTACTACATGAATTAGTTGTAATAAAAAAAAAATTGAGACAAACTTTTACAATAATTTTCCACTACTAAAATAATTTATTAAATTCGTAACAATTTCACACTCAAGTATTACTTATATTCCATCATTGTAACAACTCCATACTCAAATGGGTTGGAATTAACGAGTCAGAAATTAATTAATGAAATTCTCAGACTTGGTGGCCAAGAACCACCTTTCCACGTTGTGCGTGAATGCAACGCAATTCTTTCGGTATTTCTCAGTCTATAAATACATATTCTTTCCTCATCATAGAATTGCTCATAATTCTTTCCTCTCTGTTGCAATGTATATCTCTCATAAGAATACACTGTTCTTGTTGTTTGTTGCCGGAATTTTTCCGTGTGTGTTCAGTTCGTACTCTTTGTATGTTCGTTGAGGCTTCGTCTACAGTGATGCTACTGTTTACGAAGTAGAAGTCGTTTTACCTTTGGGAACGGAACGCCGAACCAATCGAGCACTACGCCGAAGTCATTAAAAAAAAATTTAAAAAAAAATTTACAATATAAGTAATAGCGACATAGTATAAGACCCGCGTTTTACGAGGGATTAAAATAAATTTATTATATAATTTAATTTATTAATTAAAAAATAATTTTTTAAACATGTATATAAAAGTATTAGATTAAATTATAGTTATAAAGTAACATTTATTTAATAAATTAAATATTTAAACATTGCTAAATAATTTGTACCTAGTAATTTAAACAATCATCTTCTTCTCGATAGTATATCGTCTGACATTGCCTTTGCCTCCCATATCCTTTAAAAATTATATCTAGACAACTCATACTTGATAATAGTAGTAGAATTGAAAATAAATTTCTAAAATAATGAGATGATGTCCAAAAACTTGCCTTCAATACAATTTCATCAACATACTTTCTATCATCATCTAAAATATTCATTGCATAGCAAACATCTTTGAATGTAGGATATATTACATTATCAATCATTCTAATCTTTTCGTGTAACCTAGAACCCTTACTGTGAGGTATTAAAAGACTCAAGTAATGTTGTTCACCGGCTTCTGATGGAACATAATTCAATATTCCCAATAAAAGTATTATTTTCTCTAAGAATCCACTTGTGATTTTGATTATTCTAAATAAACCTAAAGGGAAATTCTATATACGTAAGATCCCTTACAAATTCATTTTCTCTGTTGAATTCCATTTAGGCTAAAAACATCGAATGTTGTGTAGAAGGTCTTTCTAGAATATTGCCAATGTGTTCATCATCATCATCAAACACAATTGTTTGTTTGGAAGATGAAATAACAATTTTTGCAAAGAAAGGAACTTGTAGTAAATTTCGAATCCAGGTGTTCTCCAGACAACTTCACATGGAGAAACATATCAACAATTGAGATTTCTTTTAATTTCATCTTTAAACGTAAAATCCTCTTCTCCCTCTTCATCACTGGAAATAGTTGCAAATAACTATCACATCCCTTGTTGATGTATTTGATAGATTTGTGTTTGTTTCACCACTCGGCATTTATATGGACTTGATACTTACTCAATAAATTGGCATTGTAAGGTACCACATACCGATTGTCGAGACTTGTTTTCCATCTATTGGCTGAACGATCCTCGTTCCTTCTCATTTAAAGAGGGTAGTCATCCTCGTCGATTGTATGCAGTTCGTTCTATGCGTTTCTTTGAAAATCTTTTACTACAACTCTTATCTATCATGTAAGGACAGTTCTACTTCGCAGCACCACACGAACTAAGCATCACGCACTCTGCAACTAAATCGTGTAATCTCAAATTAACGTCTTTGTCAAGTATTTCTGTAGATATAATACGATCAACATCCTCGGGATTTGAAATTTTGCTGTCCATATGCAAGAACAATAATATGTGGGCATAGAACGATCCTCCCTCTTATAACTCAACTTGGTAAACCACTGTAACAAAAAAAAATTAGATTATAATTTGTGACATAAATTTTTTTACTTAACTAAGGCAGTTCTTAACTAACTTCATTAGAAATTTAGTACTATATATAGTACAAAAAACCAACTTACCTATATATTACTTGTGTCATATACCCACAATGCACATTCAAACTCTATAGCACAGAGATCTAAGATAATTAAATTACTATATAGGAGTATATATTAATAGAAGATGGCTCTCCATCGGCAACCGTGGAACCTCCGCAAATCTCTGATCGTGTTAAAGAGGATGCATGGGCAGGAGCGACCCTCTACTCTGAATTTTCATCTGGTTCCTTTTTAGATCCAGGTGCATGGTCTTCAGCTGCATGCAATGACTAAGCCAATCGGGGTCCGGGCGGGCAGGGTCATTGGCGAAGTTCTGGAAGTTGAAGGTAAGAATGATGAGGAAGCGTGGGAGGAGTGCCTTCGTGTGCGGGTCCTGGTGGATACTAATATCCCCTTAAGTAGATGATGTTATCTTACGGTGGAGGGTGTTAAGATGGTTGCTATTTTCCGATATGAACGGTTGTCGGATTTTTGCTATCTGTGTGGTCGTCTGGACCATGTGGAAGGAGACTGCGAGATGGGTCTGGGAAGAACAACAGAATGGCGTAAGAAAAATCGTTTCTTTCCGGAGTGGCTGCGTGCGGATAAATAAAAGAGTCCAAAAGAGGAGGAGCTGCAGCAATTTTTCGATTGGCTAGACAAAATCCCTAAAGTTCAGGAACAGGCTCAGGAAGGCTCCAAAGATGAAGCGGCTAGGCGAGCGAAAGGTAAAGCTGTTATGATTGATGATGATGAGAGCGTTTTATGCTTGAGGACGGGTCCAAAAGAGCGTCGAGTTGTTCATAGTTTTGAGGAGTTGATGCCTCGAAAAGACTCTTACCCAAACTATGTTGGAGCATTCACTGAAGGTAAATTTCAGAAATGGGACCCCAGATTCGGTATGTTTCTTGAACCCCTCTCCTTTGTTGTTCCGATTGGACATGCACATCGTGTTTTCAAAGAAAAGTTAGGTTTGATTGATAACGGGAAGGATTATCGGGTTACTCATCATGTGGGAAGGGATTTTCGGGCAAGGGATTTTGATACTTATGTTGAGATTATTAATGAAGGCGAGGACCCCTATGTTCCAGTGTTCGAAGAAGAGGTAAGGGTGCGACTGAACAGACAGGCAGCTGATTTAAACAGGGACAAAGCTGACTCGAGGGAGGCTGTCTCAGCTCAGAGCATAAACACCCCATGTAAGAAGAGGACTTTGCTTGAAAGAAATGAGAAGTGCATGGAGGATGGGGTTTGGACTGATATGAAAATGGTAGATAATGAAGGGACTGCCCTCAAAAAAGCAAGAAGCATGTTTGAAGCTTTGGGTGAGCCGATTGGGATCCGAGGATTGGCGGAGGCTGAGACCGATCAGCCCCGCCGGAATGAATGAGCTTAGTGTGCTGGAACGCACGTGGAGTGTCTAGTACACGTGCGTTCAATCATTTACGAAGTTTAATTTCCAAGTACTGTCCTAGTTTGTTATTTGTTTCTCAAACCAAATGTTTGTATTCTCGTGTGAATTTCCTTAGGAATCAGCTAGGTTTTCAACACAGTTTTCATGTTGATGCCCAAGGAAATTCGGGTGGTTTGATGCTTTTATGGAATGAATGGAATATTAATATCTTGTCTTTTTCTTCGGGTCATATTGATTGTGTGATTGAATCCTTGGATCAGAGATGGAGATTTACAGGTTTCTATGGTAACTCTAATCTTGCTTTAAGAAAGGAATCGTGGGAGCTACTCAAACGTTTGAAAAATTATAATTGCTCCTCTCCAAGGCCTTGGTTAATTGGGGGTGACTTCAATGAGACTTTGTATCATCACGAGAAAAGGGGGGGGGGGGGGTTCTAAACCTGTGTCCAGGCTTGTGCAATTTCAGGAGGCCTTGGACTTTAACAATTTATTCCCCCTTAATACTGATGGGCCGAAATATACCTGGCTTAACAAAAGAGCTGGTTCAGAACTTATACGCGAAAGATTGGACAGGTATCTAGCTAATACAGAATGGGTTGAGATTTTTCCTCACTTTAAAGCAAGCACTCTGGAGTTTTTTGGTTCTGACCATAGACCTATTTGGCTTCAATGTGATGTTTCTCTAAATCAGACTAAGAAGGAATTGGTCAGGGGTTTTAGATTTGAAAACCATTGGCTTAAAGAAGTAGATTTTAAAACTACTTTGGATAACATTTGGAATCAAATGGAACCTGAAAGACCATTACATGAGAAACTGGGGCAATGTGGAAAGGCATTAAGTAAATGGGCTTATAAGAAGGGAGGTCCAATTCCTGAGCGTATTAATGCATTGAAAGCACAACTATCTCAGGAGCTTAATGATGATAATAACAGCCTGGATTGTCGTAGGATTGACTCCTTGCAAAAAGAGATTGAAAAGCTACACACAAAGGAAGAATGGTTTTGGAAGCAGAGGTCAAGAATGGAATGGTTAAGGGAGGGGGACAGAAACACAAAATTCTTTCATGCAAGGGCTTCGTTGCGTAGGAATCGAAACTACATTAGAGGCATTAGGTCAAGTAATGATGTTTGGATTGCCGATGAACAAGCAGTTTGTGATGAATTTTTGGGTTATTTTGAACATATTTATGCATCTTCATGTCCTTCTATGCAGGAGATTCAAACAGCCACGAGAGTAATTCCTCGAAGTATTTCTCAGGACTTGGCTATTATTCTGGACAGACCATTTACCAAGGAGGAAATTGATCAGGCAGTAAAGGATATTGGCCCTTGGAAAGCTCCGGGGCCTGATGGCTTTCCAGCCTCCTTCTATCAATCGAACTGGGAGTCTATTGGAGGAGAAATTTCAAAAATCATGTTGCAGATGCTTAACAATGATGGCTCCCTGGATGCATGGAATTATACTACTATCACCTTGATCCCAAAAACTAAAAATCCTAAGAAGGTTACTCAGTTTAGGCCTATCAGCCTATCAAATGTTTCTTACAGGATATTGGCCAGAACTATAACGAATCGACTAAAAGGGATGATGGATGATATTATTGACCCTTTCCAAAGTGCCTTCATTCCAGGCCGATTAATTACAGACAACATTCTCATTGCTTTTGAAGGTATGCATTGGATTAAATCCTCATAGAGTAAAGAAGGTTATGCTGCTCTAAAGCTTGATATGAGCAAAGCATATGATAGAGTGGAGTTTCTTGCAAGAAGCAATGGTATGTCTGGGTTTTTCGCAAAAATGGATTCGATTAATTATGAACTGTATTTCCTCAGTTTCATACAGTGTGAACATCAATGGGAGGATCTCAAGATCATTCAAGCCATCCAGGGGCCTTAGACAAGGAGATCCTCTTTCCCCTTACTTATTTGTTATTTGTGCTCAGTGTTTATCTTCTCTAATAACAAAGGCTGTCTGTGAATCAAGAATTTCGGGGATAAAAATTGCTAGATCAGCTCCAATTATATCACATCTTTTCTTTGTGGATGATAGCTTACTCTTCTTAAAAGCCTCTATTAAGGAAAGTGATTGCCTGAAAGCTTGCCTGAACATTTATTCAAAAGCCACAGGGCAGCTTATCAATTTTGATAAATCCGTTATCACTTTTAGCCCAAACACATTGTTAAGAAATAGAGAGGCGATGATCAATATCCTAGGGGTTCGGGCTACACATAGTCATGAAATGTACTTAGGTCTGCCTTCATTCTCAATGTGTACCAAAAGAATTCAGTTTGGGTATTTGTTGGATAGGGTGAGACAGAGGATAAACTCTTGGGGACATAAGTTCTTCTCTGATGGGGGCAAGGAGGTTCTCATTAAATCAGTCCTCCAAGCGATTCCGTCCTATGCTATGTCGTGTTTTCGAATTCCAGTTTCCATTTGTTCGGAGATGGAAAGGGAGATGGCTCGTTTCTGGTGGGGAGACCATGATAATAAACGCAAAATTCATTGGACAATGTGGCATAAGCTTTGCAAACCAAAAAATGAAGGAGGTCTGGGGTTCAGGAAAATGGTTTTGTTTAATAAGGCCCTACTTGCAAAGCAGGTTTGGAGGCTTATTAACCAACCAAACACATTGGTTAGCAGAATTTTCAAAGCCCGATATTTTAGACACATAGATTTGTTTGAAGCAGATTTAGGGTCGAATCCTTCGTATTTATGGCGATCTTTCATGTGGAGTAGAGATATCATTGAGGCTGGGGTTAGATGGAAAGTGGGTAAAGGGGACCAGGTTCATATCTTTAAGCATAGATGGGTGTCGGACTTGGAAGGAGAAATACTAAACTCTAGGATTGCAAGTGCTTCCCGAGTTGATCGTTTAATCCTGCCAAACTATTCTTGGAATACTGAATTGGTTAGACAAGCTTTTCTTCAATTTGAAGACATTCGATGTTGGCCCCATAATTAATAAATTGCCAAAAATAATTAAATTTAAAAAAATAAGAATTCAAATTAATATGAAAAATATAAATAAAACCTATAAAAAATCGTCCAAATCTTCAAAAATTAAACAAAGCTAAAAAAAAATTAATTGAATTAAATAGTTTTGAAAATTTAGTTGATTTTTTACTATTTTTAAATTTTATTTAGCCTTATTTTCGACGTTTTTTTTATTCAAGTTAGAATGCAAATAAAACATTAATAAAGAAATGGAGTTTTAAATTTTTTTGTTTTTTTTTTTTAAAAATATTTCTTTTATATTAAATGAACCTACTAACACCCCATGAATTTTATATACAATCCAAAAGTTAAACATAAAAATTAAAATATCTAATATAGTTAAATAAAATCATAAACATATTTAATAAATTCTCAAAAATAATTTAATTAAAAAAGTAAGAATTTAAATTAATATGAAAAATATAAATAAAACCTATAAAAAATACATAAATCTTCAAAATTTTAATAAAGTTAAAAAATTAATTAATTTAATTAGTTTTAAAATTTTAGTTGATTTTTTTTATTACTATACACACCTCCAACTATTTCCTATTTAATAAATTGCCAAAATAATTAAATTTAAAAAAATAAGAATTCAAATTAATATGAAAAATATAAATAAAACCTATAAAAAATCGTCCAAATCTTCAAAAATTAAACAAAGCTAAAAAAAATTAATTGAATTAAATAGTTTTGAAAATTTAGTTGATTTTTTACTATTTTTAAATTTTATTTAGCCTTATTTTCGACGTTTTTTATACAAGTTAGAACGCAAATAAAACATTAATAAAGAAATGGAGTTTTAAATTTTTTTGTTTTAAAAAATATTTCTTTTATATTAAATGAACCTACTAACACCCCATGAATTTTATATACAATCCAAAAGTTAAACATAAAAATTAAAAAATCTAATATAGTTAAATAAAATCATAAACATATTTAATAAATTCTAAAAAATAATTTAATTAAAAAAGTAAGAATTTAAATTAATATGAAAAATATAAATAAAACCTATAAAAAATACATAAATCTTCAAAATTTTAATAAAGTTAAAAAATTAATTAATTTAATTAGTTTTAAAATTTTAGTTGATTTTTAATACTTTTAAATATTTTTTTTATTTAATTTAATAATTTTTTCAAATTAATGTTTTTTTAAAATTTATTACGAATCTTCAAAAATAGTAAAAAAATCAATTAAATCTTTAAAACTAATTAAATTAATTCATGTTTTTAGCTTTGTTTAATTTTCGAAGATTTTAGTGATTTTTATAGGTTTTATTTTTATTTTTTATATTAATTTGAATTCTTACTTTTTTTTTAAATTTAATTATTTTTAGCTATTTATTAAATATGTTTATGATTTTATTTAACTATATTTGATTTTTGAATTTTTGTGTTTAACGTTTGGAGTGTATATAAATTTATGTGGTGGTAGTAGGTTCATGCAATATAAAAGAAATATTTAAAAGAAAAATAAAATAAAAAAATTTAAAACTCTATTGCTTTATTAATGTTTTATTTGCGTTCTAACTTCTATAAAATACGTCGAAAATAAGGCTAAATAAAATTTAAAAATAGTAGAAAATCAACTAAATCTTTAAAACTAATTAAATTAATTATTTTAACTTTGTTTAATTTTTAAAGATTTAGGCGATTTTTTTATAGGTTTTATTTATAATTTTTTATATTAATTTGAATTCTTACTTCTTTTTTTTTAATTTAATTGTTTTTAGCAATTTATTAAATATGTTTATGATTTTTTTTTTAACTACATTTGTTTTTTGAATTTTTGTGTTTAACGTTTGGAGTGTATAAAATTTATGGGGTGTTAGTAGGTTCATATAATATAAAAGAAATAATTTAAAGAAAAATAAAATAAAATAAATTTAAACCTCTATTACTTTATTAATGTTTTATTTGCGTTCTAACTTCTATAAAAAACGTTGAAAATAAGGCTAAATAAAATTTAAAATTAGTAGAAAATTAATTAAATCTTCAAAAATAATTAAATTTATTATTTTAGCTTTGTTTAATTTTTAAAGATTCATTCAATTTTTTATAGGTTTTATTTATATTTTTTATATTAATTTGAATTCTTACTTTTTTTTTTTAATTTAATTATTTTTGGCAATTTATTAAATAGGAAATAGTTGGGGGTGTGTATAGTAATAAAATATGATTTTTAAATTTTAGTGTGGTGTGTTTAACATTTGGAGTGTGTATATCATTTTATGGGGTGTGTTTTAAAAAATGACCTGTGAAACCTGCTATAGCAGGTAACTGGACCAAAATCAAAATAAATCGAAACTTAATGGACTAAATTCAAAAAGTGGTAACCTGATGGACTAAATTCAAAATTGTGGTGACTTAATGGACTAAAAAAAATATAATCCCTAAAATTTTATAATATTATTTTTTATTTATAGTAATGTAAATCGAGCCCCCCAATCCAAAATTTCTGGGTCCTGTCAATGGCCAATAATGTTTTCCGCCTAAACTAATTTTCAAAGTATAAAGTTAGATTTAACACAAACATAAATATTAAAAAATAGATAAAATTACCCTTCGTCCTCAACTTCATTGTTAACCTTCTATACATCATGTATTCCTTCTATAACAACAGTCTCAACAACGTGTATACTGTACACGGACCATAAAAGCAATGATATCTTACAAAAATATTGTACAAATTATAAAAATATTATATATGGTGTAATAGCGACAAAGTATTATAAAAAATAAATTTACAATATAAATAATATAAAAAAAATATTTAATAAATTTACAAAATTTAAATTATAATTGAGAGATTTTAAAATTGAGAGATTTGGTGAAGAGAGAGGTTGAATAGGTTGATGAGATTGCGACATGTGTCATTGAAAAGGTTTCTAAATATATAGAACTAGTGTAATAAATTTATTGAAAAGGAATAAATTTATAAAATATTATAATTTATTTATTAAAAAAATAATATTTAAAATATGTATATATTTGTAAAATTGTTATTTTATTAAAAGATAATTTATTTATTTATCTTTGCGAAAGACAATATAATAGAACTTTACTACCAACACTCCTTCTAGAAATAATTTATGCTTCAATAATGTAATTTTCAAGTCATGTAACAATCAGTTTAATTTCATTGCACAAATCGAACATTCGATCAATGTTCCTAAGCTATTCCACCTGGTCTAAACTTCGATGGACAAACATTGTCTAAACTCAAATACTCCTTTCACTTTTAATTAAGTGTCATTTTAACAATTTTCAACAAATTAAAATATATAATCGTGGACCATTTTACCCTTCATTAATGATAACTAATTTTAATATTAAATTTATGTTTAGTAATGAATGTGGTCAATATTGTAGGTGATATTCATGTATACAATAATTAAGGTTTATCCATGATTTATGCTATCGTACTATATTCAAAAGGGAAAAAGTTTAAATCAAGGTAAAGAAAATGGAAGGAGTATAATGTATAAGGGTAAAAGTGTCAAAATCAAAGAAAAAGGTGTAGAATGACACTTATTTTAAAAATATTAAAAAAGGCAAAATGACACTTAATAAAAACGGAGGGAGTATTTCATTTTATCATCAAGTTTCATCGTGAAACTGTCTTGTTAATACTTTCAACTTTTTTATGTATTTGAGCAAGTATAACTATATCCTTGAGAGAAGAGAAGTTATACCATTGCCTTATAATATATATATATATATAATAAACAATGAATTTATATATTTTTACTTTGTTCACGTTAATTAATATCTTCACTTACATTTTCTAAGTATAATATTCGAATTTTTTGGCACTTCAATTAATTTTTAATTCAAGTCTTTTTCAATTTATTCAATAAAAAGTGTTCTATTTAAATCAAGTTATATATGAATTATTGACTTTGTATAAATTGGACCCTTATGTATTGTGAGAACTTAATTGTTAATATAAAAATGAGAAAATCAAAGTGTTGGGAATAAAATGATTTTGATCTAGATACCAAAACCCCTGATTGATGATGTACAGATTAGTTGATATATGCTCAAGTTATTGTTCAGGCAAGTTGTCCCAGAACACTTGAGTATGTAGAATGCTTAAGTTAAAAATCTCAGAAATGTTGTGAGATTTTAGAGTTCAGGATAGTTGTCCAATGCTATATGTTAGAAAGCTTGACAGGTATTAAGTCTTGAGGCCAAAGTTGCTGAAGCATCAGGACAGCTGACCAAGTGGACAACCGGGCTGAAGAGATCAAGAACACTAAAGCTGTGCTCATAAATGCAAAAGATCAAGACAGTTGAAGTACAAATGACCAAGAGAATTGAATGTCAAAAGCTTACTGAAGACACATTCAATGAAGCATTTATTGCCAATCATGCCTGAACCAAGCATTGAAGACTTATAGCATTAAAGAGTGAAGCATTGAATGAATGTTGGAACATTCTAAAACAGCAGCAAGAATGTTCAGGGAGCTTGTCCCATCTGACCGTTGGTTGAGTGTAGATTCTGCCACAAATCAACCTTGGGAAGTGTGCTTATTTGGAAACTGTCACAAGTCATCTCAGCCGCATTTTTCAGAAGTCAACACATTCATTCAAGCAACCATTGAAGAGCCCTTTTACACAGTGGATAAAAGGAAGTCAAGCTTCTTAGCCGTTTCAATGGTGCTGCAAATAGACATGTTTGAATTGCTATCTCTCCAACGGATAGTTGTTCAAATATGCCTATATATATACAGAAGTGATCAAAGGGAAAATAATCCAACTACAAGCTATCAAACTCATATTAAGCTTTAAAAGGAAACCAAGCTATTCACAAGAATCCCAAGTTTCCTGAATCACTTCAAATTAGCTAAGCCATTCTTTGTAAACATCCTAGCTTAGCATTGAGATATCCTAAGCCTTTACATTTGTTCTCATTGTAAAGGATATCTCTACTAGTTGGAACCAAACCTCAAACCTTATCTCATTTAGTGAAGAGAGTGTTTGTTGTAGAAGTGAGGAGTTAAGGACTGTTAGAGTGAAACACAGTCTTAACTCAGTGAGATTGAGCACTAGGACTCAGATTATCCTAGGGATCAAAACACTAAGAGAGTGTTGTTGATCAGTGCACCTTGGCACTATAAAACAAGCTAATTCCATTGTGAAGGAATTATCCTGTTCAATCAGGGAAAGTGGATGTAGGAGCTTGAGTCTCTGAACCACTATAAACTTGTGTCTCCCTTACTTACTGCATTCTCTATTGCATTCATATTCAAACATATTTTAAATAGAAAACACTCAGTAAGTGAGAAAATCTGTTTTGGACAAAGTCCCTGATAACTGTCTTTTCAGAAATTAACTTGGAGTATTTCTTTAAGTCAAAGGCGCCCAACCACATTCCGCACTTAGCAACTCTTTTAGATATCTAGCCAACTGATCACTCAATAGTAATCAGTAGGACAAGTATCTATCAAAGATCACACTCAGGCCAGTTGTAAGACAACCTGCCTGATAAGACCAGTTTTGTTAAAAAGAAAAGAATTTGCATACACAAGTGCATTCCCCCCCCCCCCATACACTTGTGTTATACTCCACCAAGGACCAACAAGTGGTATCAGAGCAGGGGTTCATAGACCACTGCTTCTGAAAATCCAACTGATTTTCAAAATCAAATTTTCTGTGGTCACTGAACTGATCCAAATTTCTGAAAATTTTATCTGTGTTCATCTTATATTACATCCATTGAAATGGCTAACAATGCAGTTCCAGGAGATGCTGTCAACACCATCAACAATATGGGTCCAAACCAAGTCAACCATATTTCTCATCACAAACTGCCAATGTTCTCAATTGAGAACTATGATTTCTGGAAGATCAGGATGAGAGCACATCTTGCTTGTCAGCATGATGAGATGCTTAAAGTCATCACCAGAGGGCCCTTCACATTCACCAAAGCAAATCCCAAGATCACTGATGCCCAGAAAGCAGATCCAAGGGAGTTGCTGCCAAAGGATGAAGATGACTTTACAGCTGAGGAAAGAAAAAGGCACAACCTGAACTACATTGCAATGAACACACTGTACCAGACTATTCCAGATGCAGTGATGGGAAGAGTGTATCACTGCACATCAGCAAAAGAGATTTGGGATACCTTAGCACTTATGTGTGAAGGTACCCAAAAGATCAAGGAAAACAAACTTCAAGTGGCTATCCAAAAATATGAACAATTCTCTATGGAAGCCAATGAGACTATTGATCATCTTGATGGCAGGTTCACTGACATCATGAATGAGATAAACTCTCTTGGCAAGTTCTATGCCAAAAGAGAAGTTGCCTTGAAGATCTTAAGAAGTCTCACATCCAAGTGGGATATATACTCTGTCATGATGCAAAATACTAGCAATCTTGACAACATGCCAATGCAGCAAGTATTTTCTGAACTCAAGGCATATGAGTTTGATCTCAACAGAAAGAAGGTGCATGAAGAGCCATTCTCCTCAAACAAAGGTGTTGCCTTCAAAGCTGCTGAAACAGAAAAGAAGATTACTCAAAGGTCCTCTCAATTTGTTTCAAAATCTGAAATAAAGGAGGAGCTGGCACTCATGGCTAGAAGATTTGAGAAGCTCAACTCCAGATTTGGTAGATACAAGAAGTTCTACCAAGATAACAGAACCAGAAGGAGATTCAGTTCTCCTGAACATAAATCAGAGGACAAAGTCTCTGATGAAAAGAAAGAAGACAGATATGCTGATAGAAAGAAATTCAGCAAAGGTGAACCATCATCATCAAGGAGGAAGGTGTCCTCAAGAAAGAAGAATGATGATGAAGATGTGTGTTACAACTGCCAGAAGAAGGGTCACTTTCAGTATGATTGTCCTGACCTTAGTGCCAAAGAAAGAAAGGAAAGGCAGAACAAAAGAGACAAGAGGCTGAACAGTAGGAAGGCTATGGTAGCTGGAGATTCAGCTAGTGAAGAGAGTGTCTACTCTTCTGATGATGGACTATTCTCCAACAGTGACAGTGATGATGACTGTCAAATGGCACTTGAAAATGATGAGGTATGTTCATCTTCTAGTTCTTCCAGTCCTTCAATTAACACACATGAGTCCAGTGAAATCCCCTTAAAACTCAAATTTGTAAAACTATTTGAGGATTTCACCAGACTAAGAGAAGTATGCAATATAGCACTTAGAGAAAATGAGCTACTGAATTCAAAAGCCCAAACTCCCAACCTTCCTGAACCTGAGCTTGACATTAAATCAACTGAGTTGTATCAGCAGAGTGTGAGAGAACTTGAGGAAGTATCTCTCAAAGTCTCTGAACAACAAAAGTTGATTGATGATCAAGAGCTGGCCTTAAGGAAAAAGGATTTTGATCTTAGAATTCTTCAAGCAAAATTTGACAATCTCTCAAGTGAATTTGATACTCTAAAATTAAGTGAGGGGAGCTTAAAAATGAAAATGTCTGCCTTGAACAAATCTGCTAAGGCAATAGAGGAGATTCAAGGATTCCAAATACCATTTGCTCAAAAGGGTGGATTAGGCTATAATCCATTTGAACCCTCACCTGGTCTTAGCATTGCTTCATCAAGCAATTCTAAGATGACTTTTGTAAGATCAGTGGCACAACAAAATGAAATAGAAGTAAATCAACCACTGATCAAGGATAAAGGTAAAGAAAGTTTTATACCAACTCTAGTGAACAATGTACCTAAACCCATACCCTTGGAAAAGGTTAAAGGCATTGCTTACAGGAGAAATGAGGTTCAGAAAGGTAGAACCAATGGAAGGTCAACCTATCTGAATCATCATCAGAGGAGTTGTCCAAAACCTGTTCAGAAAAGGCCAACTCAAATGAGGCAACCTCAACTGGATGGATTAAGGCCAATCCCCTCTGATAGGTATAAAACATTCAGGAAGCCTGGACCTTACCTGTCAAATGGAAAAGGCCATCCAAAACCTTACTCCCAAAAGTCTTACCAAGCTGCACCTAAGCCTAATAACTTCAGGAGAAATGTCCCAAAGAAATTCACTAAGTCTCCTGAAACTTACAAGGCTAACACTTATACACAGAGAACACCCAAGGCATTTAAGGGTCAAACTGTGTATGTAGATGTAAATGGAAACCAAGTCAGTCACTTTGAGTCAATCAGAGTTATCAGGCAGATTTGGATTCCAAAAGGTACAGCTAACCCTCTAGGACCCAACACTCAAAGGGTACCTAAATTTTGACTTTGCAGGGCTGCAAGGACCACAAGAAGAAGAGAAGCATCAACAAGAAAACAGCATGGTACTTGGACAGTGGATGTTCAAGACACATGACTGGGAATAAAGAGCTTCTCTCAGAATTCTTTGAAAAGGATGGTCCTTCAGTAACCTTTGGAGACAGCTCTCAAGGGATCACAAGAGGTTATGGTACATTAAACATTGGTAGTGTTAAAATTACTGATGTCTCATATGTTCTAGGCCTAAAATATAACTTGCTGTCTATAAGTCAAATCTGTGATAAAGGTTTTTATGTTGAATTTGCACCAAATGAATGTACTATCAAGAACAAATCAACACAACAGGTACTACTAACAGGGGTGAGAAAGGGAAATGTCTATTTTGCAGATTGGAGCAAAACCCCTGAACCAGTGTGTCTTGTTGCCAAAAGCACAAGTGAGCAAAGCTGGCTGTGGCACAAGAGACTAAATCACCTGAACTTCAAAACCATCAACAAGATTGCAAGAAACTCTCTAGTTAAAGGGCTGCCAAATCAAGTGTTCACCAAAGAACACATATGCCAGCCATGTCAGGAAGGAAAGCAGATCAAAGTTTCATTCAAAGGAAAGCCTGTCATCTCAACTGAGAGAGTTCTTCAACTACTGCATATGGATTTATTTGGGCCAATAATCCCAGTAAGTATAAATGGAAGAAAATATGCTTTAGTTGTTGTTGATGATTTTTCCAGGTACACTTGGGTAGTATTCTTGCTGAACAAAAAGGAGACCCAAGTCAAGTTACCAGAATTGATGATGAGATTGAGCAATGAAAAGGGCCTAAGTATTGTCAAGATCAGATCAGACAAAGGCACTGAGTTCATAAACTCATACATCAATGAGTACTGCAGCAAGAATGACATCACACATGAAACTTCAGCAGCAAGAACACCTCAACAAAATGGGGTTGCTGAAAGAAGGAACAGGACCTTGAAAGAGGCAGCAAGAACATTGATTGCTGAATCCAAACTGCCTAAAAGGTTCTGGGCTGAAGCCATTAGCACTGCATGTCACACTCAAAACAGGTCCTTAATCACCAAAGGACAAGGTAAAACCCCATATCAAATATGGAAAGGTAGATTGCCCACTGTTGCTTATTTTCACATATTTGGTTGTAAGTGTTTCATTAATAATAATGGGAAGGAGCAATTGAAAGCCTTTGACATCAAAGCTGATGAAGGAATATTTGTTGGATATTCACAAGTCAGCAAAGCTTACAGAGTTTACAATTGCAAAACCCTTATTGTGGAAGAAACACCTCATGTTGTGTTTGATGAGTCTATTAATGAGTTCAGGGATAGAAACCTGAAGATTGATGAGATAACACAAAGAACAACCAGATTAAGGCTTCAAAGCAAGGAGACAGTGTTTGTAGATGTTGCCCAGCCTGAACTTCATGATTGTTAAAAACTGGACAACCTACCTGATGACAATCAACCAGGAGCCAACCAACCTGAAGGTGATATTGAACTGATTGATCCAATCCCAGTTCAAAACCAGGTAACAACTACCAATGAAGAAGCAGGCAATGCTGAGGTAGTTAATGGATCCAATATTCAAGGGGGAACCAATGAAAATGTCAACTCATCTGACAATGAGGACAATACCCCTGAATATGATCCTGAGCTTGATCCTTCAATTAATTTTCCTGAATTTAATGAGTCTAGTGATCCAACCTCAGATGAGGACAATCCTCCTGAAGGGATCAGGTCTAGAAGGACTTGGTTGCAAGACCACCCAACTAGCCTGATACTTGGTAACCCAAGTGAAGGGATCAAAACTAGAAGGTTTCATGGAGAAAGTGCCTTGTTTTGTTGTTTTCTTTCAGAAATAGAACCAGGAGATATTGAGGAAGCACTACAAGACACCAACTGGATCATAGCCATGCAAGAAGAGCTGAACCAGTTCACCAGAAATGAAGTATGGGAGCTGGTGGATAGGCCAACTCATCAAGATGTCATTGGAACCAAATGGGTGTTCAAAAATAAGAAAAATGAAAATGACATCATTGTGGGGAACAAAGCAAGACTGGTGGCCAAAGGATATTGTCAATCTGAAGGGATTGATTATGATGAGACTTTTGCTCCAGTGGCCAGACTTGAAGCAATCAGACTCTTCTTAGCATATGCAGCTCACATGAAATTCAAAGTGTATCAAATGGATGTGAAGAGTGCATTTCTCAATGGGGTGCTCAAAGAAGAAGTTTATGTTGAACAGCCCCCAGGCTTTGAGGAAGGAAACAAGATGTACAGATTGAAGAAAGCCCTCTATGGCTTAAAGCAAGCTCCAAGAGCTTGGTATGACACCTTATCACAGTTTCTTCTAGATCATGGTTTTGTCAAAGGCACTGTTGACAGAACTCTGTTCAGAATCTGTGAAGGAGATGATATCTTGTTAGTCCAAATCTATGTGGATGACATTATATTTGGATCTCCAAATGAGAAGATGTGTGAAAAGTTCTCCAAACTCATGCAGAGCAAATTTGAAATGTCCATGATGGGATTGATGAATTTCTTCTTAGGACTTCAGGTCACTCAATCAAAGAAGGGGATATTCATCAATCAGGCCAAGTACACAAGGGACATGATCAAAAAATTTGGATGTACTACAAGCAAGCCAGTCAGAATTCCTATGAATACTAACTGGAAGATGGATCCTGATGAAGGTGGAGAGTCAACAAACTCCACTAACTACAGGGGAATCATAGGATCCTTGCTATATCTCACTGCAAGCAGGCCTGACATCACATTTGCAGTTGGAGTGTGTGCAAGATTTCAGGCAAATCCAAAGAAGAGCCATCTTGATGCTGCCAAGAGAATCCTAAGATATCTCAAGGGATCTGAGAATCTTGGATTGTGGTATCCAGCTGAAGACAACATTGAGCTCACTGGATATTCAGATGCTGATTATGGAGGATGCAGAATTGACAGAAAATCCACCTCTGGAACATGTCAATTCTTGGGCAGCAAGCTTATCTCATGGTTCTCCAAGAAGCAGAATACAGTTGCAACTTCAACAACTGAAGCAGAATATGTTGCAGCTGGAAGTTGTTGTGCTCAGATACTTTGGCTCAGGCAACAACTTAGAGACTACAAAGTCATCACAAATGAAGTGCCAATATTCTGTGACAACAATAGTGCAATTGCCATCTCACAGAATCCAGTGCTCCACACCAGATGCAAGCATGTGGACATCAAGCATCATTTCATAAGGGATCATGTGGAGAAGAAAGATATCAAGCTTGTCAAAATTCACACTGATAAGCAAAAAGCTGATATTTTGACCAAGCCTCTAGCTGAAGCAAGGTTCTTGGAATTGTCAGCTGAATTGGGGTTACTTGATCCAGGCAAGATGGAAAAATGAGGAAAGAAAGCTCATATGAAGGGGGAAGTTCATCAAAGTTGAACTTCAGCAAAGTTGACCAACCTCACTGAAGCTGTCAGCCAAAGAGGGAAACTCAGCAAGGTTGTCCCTATGATGTTCAACAATGTTGGTCAGGGGATTTGTCCAAGTGGGACCCAGTCATCAACTTTGGGACCCACTCAGGCAAGTTCATCAGGCAGTTTGACCTACACAGAAACCAAAGCACACCTCAGGATGTTTGTCCGAGTTAATTAGATAATCATTACTATTTTTAGCATTGATTAGACATTTAAGAGGTTTCTTGGTCTAAAAGTAGGCCATTTTAGGATGGAGTGTGCTATAAAGATCTTTACCACCAAAAAGGCAAATCAGCATTTAATGCAAAAATCTTAATTGGGATTTCATGAATTCTTGAGCCTTCATCAAAACCATTAATTTGCATTAAACTTCCATCAAACCGCCTCAATCCCATTACCACACATTATCCAATTGGTCATACTTATTACCCACGGTTAGTTTCTTTTAACCAACGGTTAATAAACTCCCCACATATATAAACTCCTCAGTTTTCACCACCATCCTTACGCACTCAAAATTTCAAAACCCTTAAGATTTTCTTCAAACTCTCAAACATGCAACTCTTTTCCAACCTACCAATCTCTCATATTATCCATGGCACCTAAGATCAAGAGAGAAGAGCTTGTAGACTTCAATGATTCCTCCTTGGACATTGATTTCTCTTATCTTAGCAACCCAAATTCCCTTTGGTTTGAAAAGCTGGTAGCCTTTGATAGCCCAGACACAGAAGTTCAACAAGTCCTCCAATGGCTGCGGGAGGCAGGGCTAGAAAAGTTCCTTGGCACCAAGCCTGATTCATGCCTGAATCCATTCATGGCAGAATTCTTTGCCCATCTCAGATGGAAAGGGAAAAAGGGAGATGTGTGCACCAAGCTCACATATGCTGAAGAAGATGAAGATGAAGAAAGCCAACACTCCATCATCTTCACTGCAGAGGATATAGATGCTAGCTTTGGGCTACCATCAGAAGGCCAGAATCCAGAATTGTACAAGGAAGGAGATGATCAGGAGTTCTACTACTCTTGGATGATAGAACCAAAGAAACTTGTAAGTGCTCAGAACAAGAACACTTTACAGCTTCCTTACAGACACTTGTTTGATTGTGTTGTAAAAAGTCTGTTAAGCCACTCAGGGAGTGTTGAACAAATCAGTATGCCTAAGTTGAGAGTGATGGCTGCTGTAATTGACTCTGCTGAGAAGAGAGTCAAGTTCAACTGGAAAAATTTCATTCTTGACAAGATGATGAATGAAAAATTTAAGTTTAAGGAGATGAAGCACCACAAGGTGGTGGTTGAAGGAAGACTCCAATTTTGCACAAGAGCCAGTCTGCTCTTGGAAAGATTTGCTCATTACACCCATCTTCAAGCAAAGCCAAAGCCTTTTCCTGCACAAAAGGTGATGTTTAGAAAGCTGTCTTCAAGGACAGAAAAGAGAAAGCAGGAGGCTGCCTCCAAGAAAGCTGTTGCCACTGTTCCAGCAACCAGAGCCTCTCCAAGGAAAAGGAAAGCACAATCACCCAAAATCCAGCCAAAGATGAAGAAGATGAAGCAGATTCTAAGTGAATCTTCCCCTGAAAGCATGTCAAGGAGTGGAGGAGCCACTTCTGAGGAAATTGAGAAGGTGGCTGAGGAAGGAGTCAACCCTCCTGAAGAGGGTGAAGTATTCAGAGAGATTGTCCCACTGCAACCTGAGACAATCACATAATTCAGAGACCTTGACCAGCCAACAAGGTATAAAAGGAGAAGAAGAATCATCAAGACTTCTGAGAAGCAGAGGACGATGGAAGAAGAAAAGAAGGAGAAAGAGTTTTTCAAGGAGATTAGACAGGCAAGCAAGTCTAACTCCAAGTCAAAGTCAAAACCCAACAGCCCTGAAGCCAACTCCCCTGATATTCAATCTAGAAGAATATCTCCAAGGCAAGAAGAAGAGGAGTGCAAGACTCCTGAAGATGCCCCAATCATTGCCAAGAAGGTTTACTCCCCTGAAGGTGCACCTGATAGAATAGGTCTTGATGTGCTGGCAGATTTGGTCAATCTTGAAGATAGACCTTTTTCCCCCCTTGATCCAAGACTTCTCTCATATACCAAACTTCTTGAAACTGCTATTCAAGAAGGTGATCAAGTTATTTTCCCACCCATTCCAGCCATTCCAATTACCTCTTCAGGCACAATGCTCTCAAAAGCACCTGAATCCCAACTTGTTTTGACCTCTCCTGAACCCAACCCTACTGAACCCAACTTACCTGAAATTCAGCCAAGCTTACCTGAATCCCAATCCAACTTTCCTGAATCCCAAACCAACTCTTCTGGAGATGATAGTGGTGAAGAGTACACCTATGAGGGAATGTTGAGGCAGATTGCAAGAGCCAATGTGGATGAATTATATCCAGGATTGAAGGCATATCCCAGGCTGCAACAACAGTTCTATGATCTCAGAGCACTTGTTGAGATCAAAGATAGAACTATTGTGGAAATAGCTCAGGCTATTCAGGATAAGGGTGCCAACTGGTGGCAGGTTGAGGAAAATAGGCTGCTACATTTTGCAAATGTAAAGAAGACCAGTGTATTAACCACTGGGGCCCTATTTTGCACCATTGTTCATGAGAAGGTGCTTGCTGAAAGAGAGAGAATAGCACAAGGAATCAAGCATCCTGACAGCCCATCTGATGATGATGATGATGATGATGATCACACCAATCCCAATCCCCCAGGCCTCAACTCAGCTCAGGTACATTACTTGACCTTTCATTCTGTGAAGGACTCTGATCATTCAGAGGAGTTGACCAAAGATGGTAACTCAGTCCAAGATGCATTGGCCAAGGATGGTTCTTCTGAACCTGAGGCACAGCTTGACAATGCTGAGATTTCCATGGGAGAAGCTAGTTTGGCTAAAGCCTCATCAATGTCAGGCAAGTTGGACATTGACCAGCCTTTAGTCATTCAGGATGACTCAGTGACCTTGGGATGCCCAAGCTCTGTGATCTCCCAATAACTGCCCTCTGTGGATCCTGTTGAGGATATGGAGGTGTCAGGTTTAGGCATTGAAGGAGTTGAAAAGGCTGATAGTGCTGAAAAATCAGAGGGAGATGATGGTGAGGATTGTGTAATCACAGGTTCCTTGAGTGCACCACAAATAGAGGGTGAGGAAGTAGAAATATTGGGTGCAGCCCAATATGAGAGTCAGGCTATTCTTCAAGTCAAATCTGAACTTGATGAATCCCTTGGTGAAAGGAGGCCTGATTCTCCAGTGAATGTGAGTCTATCTCTTGAGAATAAAGAAGAAAAGAATATAGTTGAAAATGAGAGAGAAGGTGCTGATGTATCAGACCTTATGGGAGAAAAAGAAATTGAGGGAGATGAGGGAGTTTTCACTAACACTACTAGTTTTGCAGATTCTGTTGCTGTCACTCTTGAGCAAATTTTTGCAGATGCCTCCCTGACAGATATACCAGTTGATGCTGACACTGATCTTGAAGCAATTTCAGCAAATGTGTCCACACTTAACCAGATCTACTTTGAACAAGACAACACCTCTGAGGCTCACTTTCAAATTGCTACTCAGACTGCATCCATCATTGAAGAGCAGTCAGAGAAGTTGGACACACTGGTCAGGGAAGTTGAGAAGGCTCATGCAACAACTGTTGATACCTTAGATGGCCAAGGCAAGACTCTAGCCTCTGTGGAGATGAGGCTAACAGGGTCAGAAGAAGTGATATTGCCCACTCTTGATGCAAGAATATGTGGAGTTGAAACTGGACTGCAAACAGTTTCAACTGAAGTGACTAAAGCCAAGGATGCTATGGGTAAATTCACAAGAACAGTGAAGAAAGAACAGCAGGGTCTCAAAGATTTGTACAAGCATAATGTGAAAGCCTTGAGAAAGACAATCAAGGATGCTTTAAGGCAGAGGACAGCAGCCCAGAGAAAGAAGGCAGAAGAGTTGAAAGCTGCACTGGTGAAGGAGGCTGCTGAGAAATTCACTATTGAACTCATAGCCAAAGTGTCTGATCAAGTTGTGGCCAACCTCACTGATCAACTTCAGGCCAAACTTGATCAATCATTGAAAGCCACATTGGATGCCATTGTTTCCCAAAAGATGAAGCCTGTTCACACCTTCTTGAGCATGGCAGATGATAAAATGCAAAACATTCATGATGAGAATGTTTATCTACTGCAGGAGTTGAAGTCCCTCACTCAGGCCCACTCACACCTCTCAGTCTCAATGAGTGAACTAAAGCCCCAGTGTTTTGATAATGCCAAAAAGGGGGAAAGAGAGAGAGCAAGGGCAAAGGGAACCTTGGTGATTGGTGAATCTAAGGGAAAAGAGAAGGTCCCTGAGATTGAGGAGGAAGCAGTAGAAGACATTAGGAAAGGCAAAGGCCCAATGTATGTTGAAAATTTGACTGAGGAAGAGCAGATTCAAATAGCTGTCAAGGAGTCCATGATGTCAGCTATGGAAAGTCAGGCAAGAAAGCTTCAAAGGCCAGGTGGTGAGTCTACAGGACTTGAACCTAAAGAGAAGGCTGCTGAAGTAAGGGGGAAGGTGACAAGATCATCTGAAAGAAAGAGGAAGGAACTGCAAGCCTTTAATGATTTCCCAACCAGCCTGACTTTGCCATCAGAATTTCAGTCTGATGAATCTACTCCAGTAAGGCAATCAAAAAGATTGAAGAAAGCAGCCAAGCTGCCTGCCATTGAAGAAGAAGAGGTTATAGAAGAAGTCCAGGACAGAATGCCTGAAGTTGGTGTGCCCAAACTTGCTGATGATCCCTCTAAATTGTTTGAAGAAGGTTTTGGAAAAGATCCAGAAACCCAAGAGAAGCTAGCTCTTCAGAGAGCTAAAGAGAGGATGGAGCAATTGGTTGAGGCCAACAAGGCAAGGGATGAAAGAAGGGCAAATTTCAAAGCCCCAAGAAGGAGAGCTTCATACAGAAGACTCAAACCTCAAATGCTGCAAAGATGGGACACTCAGTACCCTCACCATGATAAGTGGGTTCCAATCTCACTGAATGATGCATGGGAGGAGGCCAAGAGAAGTTTTGTATATGACTTTTATGTCATTGGGAAGTGGCTTGGAGAGAGTGTGGATGAATTCTTTGTCCAGTTCATGTTTGAGAATCATAGGGACCTCTACCAAAAGCTGTTTGCAGCAACTGATATGGCAAGAGTGGAGTTCAAGGCCCCTGGTCCAATTCTGTACATACCTCCTAAGTTCAATGGGAACTTGATCGATGAGGGAAAGATTCTGGAGGAGTTCATCAACATCATGAAGATAGAGAAGATGAAGATAGGCCCTAGAGGCTCCAACAAGGATGTTTGGGAGCTGAAGAAAAGGGCCTGGGCTCAATATGGCATTGCTCCCCAAGATGGTGGAACTCTCTGATGGATAAGTTTATCTCTTCCCTATCTTTGCTTATGATTGATGTTATTTGTTGTTATTCTGTTTTCTTGTATCAGTTAGTATGTCCTTTGAATTTTCTGACCTGTAATGCTTGATAATATATAAAAGGACCACTGATTTTCTATCAAGAGATAACAACTCATTATCTCAACTAACCTGACATTACATATTTACTTGATTTATTGTGCTAACAGTTTCTTTCAGGAAAGTTGACCAGTTCATTCATCCTGAAGGTAAAGTATAGTATAAGTCAAGGTTCCTTTGTAATAGGTTTTGGCATCATCAAAAAGGGGGAAATTGTTGGGAATAAAATGATTTTGATCTAGATACCAAAACCCCTGATTGATGATGTACAGATTAGTTGAGATATGCTCAAGTTATTGTTCAGGCAAGTTGTCCCAGAACACTTGAGTATGTAGAATGCTTAAGTTAAAAATCTCAGAAATGTTGTGAGATTTTAGAGTTCAGGATAGTTGTCCAATGCTATATGTTAGAAAGCTTGACAGGTATTAAGTCTTGAGGCCAAAGTTGCTGAAGCATCAGGACAGCTGACCAAGTGGACAACCGGGCTGAAGAGATCAAGAACACTAAAGCTGTGCTCATAAATGCAAAAGATCAAGACAGTTGAAGTACAAATGACCAAGAGAATTGAATGTCAAAAGCTTACTGAAGACACATTCAATGAAGCATTTATTGCCAATCATGCCTGAACCAAGCATTGAAGACTTAGAGCATTAAAGAGTGAAGCATTGAATGAATGTTGGAACATTCTAAAACAGCAGCAAGAATGTTCAGGGAGCTTGTCCCATCTGACCGTTGGTTGAGTGTAGATTCTGCCACAAATCAACCTTGGGAAGTGTGCTTATTTGGAAACTGTCACAAGTCATCTCAGCCGCATTTTTCAGAAGTCAACACATTCATTCAAGCAACCATTGAAGAGCCCTTTTACACAGTGGATAAAAGGAAGTCAAGCTTCTTAGCCGTTTCAATGGTGCTGCAAATAGACATGTTTGAATTGCTATCTCTCCAACGGATAGTTGTTCAAATATGCCTATATATATACAGAAGTGATCAAAGGGAAAATAATCCAACTACAAGCTATCAAACTCATATTAAGCTTTAAAAGGAAACCAAGCTATTCACAAGAATCCCAAGTTTCCTGAATCACTTCAAATTAGCTAAGCCATTCTTTGTAAACATCCTAGCTTAGCATTGAGATATCCTAAGCCTTTACATTTGTTCTCATTGTAAAGGATATCTCTACTAGTTGGAACCAAACCTCAAACCTTATCTCATTTAGTGAAGAGAGTGTTTGTTGTAGAAGTGAGGAGTTAAGGACTGTTAGAGTGAAACACAGTCTTAACTCAGTGAGATTGAGCACTAGGACTCAGATTATCCTAGGGATCAAAACACTAAGAGAGTGTTGTTGATCAGTGCACCTTGGCACTATAAAACAAGCTAATTCCATTGTGAAGGAATTATCCTGTTCAATCAGGGAAAGTGGATGTAGGAGCTTGAGTCTCTGAACCACTATAAACTTGTGTCTCCCTTACTTACTGCATTCTCTATTGCATTCATATTCAAACATATTTTAAAGAGAAAACACTCAGTAAGTGAGAAAATCTGTTTTGGACAAAGTCCCTGATAACTGTCTTTTCAGAAATTAACTTGGAGTATTTCTTTAAGTCAAAGGCCAACCACATTCCGCACTTAGCAACTCTTTTAGATATCTAGCCAACTGATCACTCAATAGTAATCAGTAGGACAAGTATCTATCAAAGATCACACTCAGGCCAGTTGTAAGACAACCTGCCTGATAAGACCAGTTTTGTTAAAAAGAAAAGAATTTGCATACACAAGTGCATTCCCCCCCCCATACACTTGTGTTATACTCCACCAAGGACCAACACAAAGTATTCATACTTTTATTTAAAATATTTAAAAACACATTAACATTGTCATATTTGATTATAAAAGTTGAAATTTCTATTTGGAAAGAGAGAAAATGTTTATTTTACTTTCATTAGGACTTTTCTTTTGGTTAGATTTACGTTTCAACTATTGCAGGATTGTTAAAAGTGAACCGATTAAAATCCTAATCCGTTTAGTCTACGGCACTATTGAGTTAGTGACAATTCAATAAATATTACTTATGGGAAATAAATCGTGTACAATTATATTTGCTACATTACGATCATATTCTTTCCTTAGATAATCAATTATAAGATTACTATATTATATTCTTGCATCGGTAACCAATTAGAAGATTATCATATTATAATTACAATTTTTTCATTAAGTGAAATTCGAATTTAAATAAATATTTATATAAATCTTTATGAATTGAATTTAAATGCAAATAAATGTCTTAATGAAAGTTAATTTTGATTTGAGTGAATATAAGAAATTTTGTTACCAATAATTTTTTGAGTATTAGTCAACAATTTATGTATAAATTTTATGAAAGAGATTAGACAACACATATTTGTAAATATATGATATTAAGAATTAAAATTCACTCAATATATATAATGCCCATTTTTTTAGTTGTCCATGCAAAGCGCAAAACTCGAATTAGTCGGTCCTTGAACCATATACCGAGGCATCAAAAGTTATTTAGTCCGAATTTTTAATTAATTCACGCGTTATTTTTTTTTTAGTAATCGGTTACATCATGTGTTTATATTACTACATTTAGCCTCCTATAATATGGACCTTGACATTTATACTTTTAGTTCAATACATATTGAATTAGATGTAAATACAAATCTTAGAGGAATAGAACTGCGACATGTGGCACTAAGAAGGTTTACAATATATATATATAGATTAAGATTAAGATTAAGATAGAAATCTCACAATTAGAATAAACAAGTGATAACTTCAAAATGATCGATTAATTATAAATTTAACTAGCACAATTATCAATTTCCTAAGCAGATTAAATGGAAAAATTAGAACTATTCTAATATATATAACGTCATCTTTTGAAATCACCTTTGACAAATTAATTAAATTGCACAAATATATTGTCCAATGTTTGTTGAAATTTTGTGGTGAACATACAAGAGAAATGGAATGAATCGAGAGGCAAGAGTTTACGATTCTATGACTACATTTTCTATCTTCCTTTCATGTCTTGCATTTATATATTTTAATTCATAGTTATATACATATTAGCAATACTTAATTATATATGAACATTTATATTGCGTGATATTAAATTAAAGAATAATATAGAAAACTAGGGAAATTTCATATAAGCAATAAACCCTTTGAAAAATAAACAACTCCTCGATAATATAACATATTCAATCATTGTAACAACTTCATAATACTTCAATTTTATAATTAAATTCAACCATAATAATTATTCGATTTCACCGATCCACTCTTTTCCAACTATCAAGATACCAACCATCGGGTCTTGCCTCCCACATATAAACTTCACACTCCAATTTTATTTATATAATTATTTGATTTCACCATCCATCCTTTTTCTCATCGTTAAGATACCAAGCATCGGCTCTTGCTTCCCATTTGCATACATTATCAATTCCGCATTTATACCCGTCCCCCCATCCAGAATTAAAAACAGTTACAGCTGCCGTTTTACCTGCCGCAGATACATCACACCAGAACTTGGTATTTCTAACAAAAGCATTCTCACAAAAATTCCAGTCATAAACTTCATCATACTTAAGTGTGTGATTTCCAAGATCGTCATTTCCCGACTTACAATGCACTTCGAGTGGAATATTGCTGAGCTTATTTATTATTTGAACCGTATATTCTTGGCCAAAGAAACATCTCTTATGCACCTTGTGTTTGGTGGATTGTAGAGGATTAACCAGGACGATAAGTAGAAATATGTGAATTATTATAGGAGTATACTTAGACATTATATTGGACCTTTTTTCTTTCTTTATAGAATATATAAAGATACAAAGATTGATTTTGTTATATTGATCATATGAGGAATCGATTTATATATACGTACGTATAAGACTTCGTTTGGTATATATGTTAAATTTAATGAGTTTTTAGTACCGTTCTTACAAATCATAAATGTAATTTTGACCACGTTAAATGCTAACACAAATACAAATTGGGCATATTGAAGTATTGGACCCTATTCTTAATTTTTTTTTGTTCTTACCATTCAATTAATTAAAATATGCATTCATTAGATTTTATTTGATTCGATATGAAAATAATCTGCCATATGCCATTTTCCCTTTATAAAATATGTACTAGGCCACATTTTCTCTAATTTTTTTTTTTGTTGTTGCATGGGATCCATTTTTGCAAAATATCGCCTAATGAAAATTATTTAGAAACATCTTCATAACATCCCCACAAATATATACACATGTATATTTTTCTTCCGTGTTTTAATTTAAAATATGGAATTTAATGAATGTACATTTTTCTTCCGTGTTTTAATTAATGTATTGTAAGTACCCATATGTAAATAATATAATTTAATGAATGTATATTTCTTATTCAATAATAACTTTTGTAAAACATTTAAAAATGAGATATTTGGTCAAAAACACATTCGTTACATAATATCGCATTGTTGGTCAAAATAAAAAATGCTCACGTAATTGTACGGAGATTTATTACCATATATAAATAAATTTCAATCGAAATAAAAACAAAAACGGTCAGATAAATAAATGTATTTTTGAATGCTTTGACATGATCAAGAAATTAGGAATATAATGCATTGGCGCTAATTATGGTAATAAATATTTATTTTCTGCAATTATGCGAACTTTTTTTTTTTTATCAACGGTTATGAAAATCTAATTACTTCTTACCATTCTTACTTATCAATAAATGTATTTTTGACCAACAATTATGAAAACTAAAATATTCTAAAAGTTTTTATGGCATTTTGCGGAGAAAGAGAGAAAAAAAATTAATGGCAATGAAAAGATTTGAGAAAATATTAATGGTGTTAGTTTAGGGTGATTTTGATAGAGGTAATATTAAATTAAATGTAATTTTTTTTATATAAAATAAAATATTAATATAAGATTAAGTTTAAATTAAATAAAAATAAAAATAATTTATTGACGTGGACAGGCACATATAGAAATAGTGCCCACTAAATATCCCTTTCAAATATCTCAAAATTACATAATATATCATTACATTTCTCAAAATAATAAGGTTTTTTATTTAAGAATATCTTACTGAAAAAACTAAAATTGTAAACTATATTTAAAAAAAAAAAACAACAATAACAATAGTCGTCGAGTGAATTACCAACAAATTATAATTTAATTAAGAATATCTTGACTAGAAAATTGCCAAAACTATAATTAAGATTCACTTAAAAAACGAGTCACCTCAAACCTGCATTAATTACCAAGTGACGGATCCTGAAATAAAATAATAAAAATATTAACACAAATTATCTTATATTAAATTAAATATGTTTATAAATAAGATATTACATAAAATCGAATCATATATACACATATACTACAAATTAGCTATATACATATAGAAATTTCACAATTGGAATAAACATGCATGTGATAACTTCAAAATGATCGATTAATTATAACTTTAGCACAATTATCAATTTCCTAAGCAGATTAAATGGAAAAATTAGAATTATTGTAATATAACGTCATCTTTTGAAATCACTTCTGACAAATAGCACAAATATATTGTCCAATGTTTAATTTGTTGAAAATTTGGTGCGAATATACAAGAGAAGTGGAATGAATCGAGGCAAGAGTTGTCTTTTTCGTAAATACGATTCTATGACAATACATTTTCTATCTTCCTTTAATTCATGTTTTTATATACATTTATATCTTTTAATTCAATAATTCATGTTTGTATATACATTTATATCTTTTAATTCAATATTAGCAAAACTTAATTATATATGAACATTTATATTGCGAATTAAAGAATAATAGAGAAAACTAGGGAAATTAAATTTTATAATCTAAAAGCCTAATAAATCAAACAAATTTAGAACGAAAATCGAACCCAATTTACAAAAAATCTACAAGCAACGTGCGGCTTTAAATTATGCAATCTCCAAATCAGTTGTGATTTTTTATGTCATTTTTAATGTTTCATTTCCTAAATCTTAACATATATCGCGTTCATAAAATTAAAAAAAAAAAAAAAAAAAACGTACATCGCTTTCTTATTTATCATTGAGTGTTAATCAGTATTTCTTAATTTTCACATGTCAGAAATTTAAATAGTAAATATAACCTGTAGCAGTAGGGGTGAAAACGGATAATATCCCGACCGATCCGAAACCGTATCCGGTCGGATACGAATTCGGTATACAAATTTACTATCCGGGCGGATACGGATTCAGATACGGATAGTTGACTTCGGATTCGAATTCGGATTCAAAATACATAATATCCGACCGTATTCGAGTTTTCCCATATTTTATCGGATATTATCCGGATAATAAATCCGGATACCCGGATTTTTTAATATATTTTATTTTATATTTTATATTAATTTTATTAAATCTCTATTATAACTTATAACATTATTGGGCCTTATTAAAAATTAAAAAGTCTAATAAAAGCAATGTTCCTGCCCGGGATCTGCAGCGTGTAAAGCTGATGTGATAACCACTACACCACAAAAACCTAGATGTAAATTTAACAAACCATAATTTACTAATATAACTTATGTCCACACATAGTCAATTATTCAATTATCATTCCATTTTTTTATATGGATAAAATCAAAATGGTTCATCTAAGTTTGCACCATACAATAAATTAGAAAAATTAAATATTCATGGACTGGGACATATCAATTTGTAATCTACGAGAAGAATTAGAGTGTACATTTCCTTACCAAAAACCAATTGTAGAACATAAAAATGGATTGAAATCAATTATTCCACTTTTGATAGTTTCACATTTTGTTTCAATTGTTCTTTCAATCGACTCTCTCAGAACCCCCTTTTATCTCTCTCTCTTTCGACAATCCATGGAGGCGACCCACAGAAACAGATGCGGCTCTGTTCCCATTTTTTGTAGCAACAATGGCCGAGGAGGTGGTGCGATTTTGTGTTGTTCTTTTCTTCAGATTTTGAAAAACATTGATAATTACTTTGAACTGTAATTCTTTGGCTTAGGAGTAGTTTGTTGATTGCTTTATTCATGCTTGGGTATAATATTATATATGTCTTCTTAGGCGTTATGTTGTGCTGGAGTGGTGATGTTTACGAATGATATATTTTGATGATTTCATGTTTGTTGATTTTTTATGTGTTTCAATCACATTTTGATGATTTCCATTTGAAATATATTATCCGATTATAGTTATTCGAATCCGGCCCGGATTCATCCGATATCCGTTCCGTATCCGTATACCGAATATTCCGAATTCGTATCTGAATCCGGCTTTTCCGTATCCGACTTCGAATTCGATAAAAAAATATGGTTTAGGATACGGTATAAGCATTATCCGTCCGTATCCGATCCGTTTTCACCCCTATGTGGTCTCATTGGGCATGCAACCCCTCTTCTTCAACGCTTTTTTACCATTTAATCTTATTTAGGATTTACATAAATATAAATTAATATATATGTTAGAAAAAAATATAGTGTTAAAAAAATCAACATTCAATTTATTAAACAACCAAATACTTTACTTGTTTATTTTGTTTAATATGATATAAAATTAAATTAAAATTACTCATATTTTTTTTATCAATCATTTTTAAAGGAATAAGTTTTATTTATTTATATTACTATAATACTACTACATGAATTAGTTGTAATAAAAAAAAAATTGAGACAAACTTTTACAATAATTTTCCACTACTAAAATAATTTATTAAATTCGTAACAATTTCACACTCAAGTATTACTTATATTCCATCATTGTAACAACTCCATACTCAAATGGGTTGGAATTAACGAGTCAGAAATTAATTAATGAAATTCTCAGACTTGGTGGCCAAGAACCACCTTTCCACGTTGTGCGTGAATGCAACGCAATTCTTTCGGTATTTCTCAGTCTATAAATACATATTCTTTCCTCATCATAGAATTGCTCATAATTCTTTCCTCTCTGCTGCAATGTATATCTCTCATAAGAATACACTGTTCTTGTTGTTTGTTGCCGGAATTTTTCCGTGTGTGTTCAGTTCGTACTCTTTGTATGTTCGTTGAGGCTTCGTCTACAGTGATGCTACTGTTTACGAAGTAGAAGTCGTTTTACCTTTGGGAACGGAACGCCGAACCAATCGAGCACTACGCCGAAGTCATTAAAAAAAAATTTAAAAAAAAATTTACAATATAAGTAATAGCGACATAGTATAAGACCCGCGTTTTACGAGGGATTAAAATAAATTTATTATATAATTTAATTTATTAATTAAAAAATAATTTTTTAAACATGTATATAAAAGTATTAGATTAAATTATAGTTATAAAGTAACATTTATTTAATAAATTAAATATTTAAACATTGCTAAATAATTTGTACCTAGTAATTTAAACAATCATCTTCTTCTCGATAGTATATCGTCTGACATTGCCTTTGCCTCCCATATCCTTTAAAAATTATATCTAGACAACTCATACTTGATAATAGTAGTAGAATTGAAAATAAATTTCTAAAATAATGAGATGATGTCCAAAAACTTGCCTTCAATACAATTTCATCAACATACTTTCTATCATCATCTAAAATATTCATTGCATAGCAAACATCTTTGAATGTAGGATATATTACATTATCAATCATTCTAATCTTTTCGTGTAACCTAGAACCCTTACTGTGAGGTATTAAAAGACTCAAGTAATGTTGTTCACCGGCTTCTGATGGAACATAATTCAATATTCCCAATAAAAGTATTATTTTCTCTAAGAATCCACTTGTGATTTTGATTATTCTAAATAAACCTAAAGGGAAATTCTATATACGTAAGATCCCTTACAAATTCATTTTCTCTGTTGAATTCCATTTAGGCTAAAAACATCGAATGTTGTGTAGAAGGTCTTTCTAGAATATTGCCAATGTGTTCATCATCATCATCAAACACAATTGTTTGTTTGGAAGATGAAATAACAATTTTTGCAAAGAAAGGAACTTGTAGTAAATTTCGAATCCAGGTGTTCTCCAGACAACTTCACATGGAGAAACATATCAACAATTGAGATTTCTTTTAATTTCATCTTTAAACGTAAAATCCTCTTCTCCCTCTTCATCACTGGAAATAGTTGCAAATAACTATCACATCCCTTGTTGATGTATTTGATAGATTTGTGTTTGTTTCACCACTCGGCATTTATATGGACTTGATACTTACTCAATAAATTGGCATTGTAAGGTACCACATACCGATTGTCGAGACTTGTTTTCCATCTATTGGCTGAACGATCCTCGTTCCTTCTCATTTAAAGAGGGTAGTCATCCTCGTCGATTGTATGCAGTTCGTTCTATGCGTTTCTTTGAAAATCTTTTACTACAACTCTTATCTATCATGTAAGGACAGTTCTACTTCGCAGCACCACACGAACTAAGCATCACGCACTCTGCAACTAAATCGTGTAATCTCAAATTAACGTCTTTGTCAAGTATTTCTGTAGATATAATACGATCAACATCCTCGGGATTTGAAATTTTGCTGCCCATATGCAAGAACAATAATATGTGGGCATAGAACGATCCTCCCTCTTATAACTCAACTTGGTAAACCACTGTAACAAAAAAAAATTAGATTATAATTTGTGACATAAATTTTTTTACTTAACTAAGGCAGTTCTTAACTAACTTCATTAGAAATTTAGTACTATATATAGTACAAAAAACCAACTTACCTATATATTACTTGTGTCATATACCCACAATGCACATTCAAACTCTATAGCACAGAGATCTAAGATAATTAAATTACTATATAGGAGTATATATTAATAGAAGATGGCTCTCCATCGGCAACCGTGGAACCTCCGCAAATCTCTGATCGTGTTAAAGAGGATGCATGGGCAGGAGCGACCCTCTACTCTGAATTTTCATCTGGTTCCTTTTTAGATCCAGGTGCATGGTCTTCAGCTGCATGCAATGACTAAGCCAATCGGGGTCCGGGCGGGCAGGGTCATTGGCGAAGTTCTGGAAGTTGAAGGTAAGAATGATGAGGAAGCGTGGGAGGAGTGCCTTCGTGTGCGGGTCCTGGTGGATACTAATATCCCCTTAAGTAGATGATGTTATCTTACGGTGGAGGGTGTTAAGATGGTTGCTATTTTCCGATATGAACGGTTGTCGGATTTTTGCTATCTGTGTGGTCGTCTGGACCATGTGGAAGGAGACTGCGAGATGGGTCTGGGAAGAACAACAGAATGGCGTAAGAAAAATCGTTTCTTTCCGGAGTGGCTGCGTGCGGATAAATAAAAGAGTCCAAAAGAGGAGGAGCTGCAGCAATTTTTCGATTGGCTAGACAAAATCCCTAAAGTTCAGGAACAGGCTCAGGAAGGCTCCAAAGATGAAGCGGCTAGGCGAGCGAAAGGTAAAGCTGTTATGATTGATGATGATGAGAGCGTTTTATGCTTGAGGACGGGTCCAAAAGAGCGTCGAGTTGTTCATAGTTTTGAGGAGTTGATGCCTCGAAAAGACTCTTACCCAAACTATGTTGGAGCATTCACTGAAGGTAAATTTCAGAAATGGGACCCCAGATTCGGTATGTTTCTTGAACCCCTCTCCTTTGTTGTTCCGATTGGACATGCACATCGTGTTTTCAAAGAAAAGTTAGGTTTGATTGATAACGGGAAGGATTATCGGGTTACTCATCATGTGGGAAGGGATTTTCGGGCAAGGGATTTTGATACTTATGTTGAGATTATTAATGAAGGCGAGGACCCCTATGTTCCAGTGTTCGAAGAAGAGGTAAGGGTGCGACTGAACAGACAGGCAGCTGATTTAAACAGGGACAAAGCTGACTCGAGGGAGGCTGTCTCAGCTCAGAGCATAAACACCCCATGTAAGAAGAGGACTTTGCTTGAAAGAAATGAGAAGTGCATGGAGGATGGGGTTTGGACTGATATGAAAATGGTAGATAATGAAGGGACTGCCCTCAAAAAAGCAAGAAGCATGTTTGAAGCTTTGGGTGAGCCGATTGGGATCCGAGGATTGGCGGAGGCTGAGACCGATCAGCCCCGCCGGAATGAATGAGCTTAGTGTGCTGGAACGCACGTGGAGTGTCTAGTACACGTGCGTTCAATCATTTACGAAGTTTAATTTCCAAGTACTGTCCTAGTTTGTTATTTGTTTCTCAAACCAAATGTTTGTATTCTCGTGTGAATTTCCTTAGGAATCAGCTAGGTTTTCAACACAGTTTTCATGTTGATGCCCAAGGAAATTCGGGTGGTTTGATGCTTTTATGGAATGAATGGAATATTAATATCTTGTCTTTTTCTTCGGGTCATATTGATTGTGTGATTGAATCCTTGGATCAGAGATGGAGATTTACAGGTTTCTATGGTAACTCTAATCTTGCTTTAAGAAAGGAATCGTGGGAGCTACTCAAACGTTTGAAAAATTATAATTGCTCCTCTCCAAGGCCTTGGTTAATTGGGGGTGACTTCAATGAGACTTTGTATCATCACGAGAAAAGGGGGGGGGGGGGTTCTAAACCTGTGTCCAGGCTTGTGCAATTTCAGGAGGCCTTGGACTTTAACAATTTATTCCCCCTTAATACTGATGGGCCGAAATATACCTGGCTTAACAAAAGAGCTGGTTCAGAACTTATACGCGAAAGATTGGACAGGTATCTAGCTAATACAGAATGGGTTGAGATTTTTCCTCACTTTAAAGCAAGCACTCTGGAGTTTTTTGGTTCTGACCATAGACCTATTTGGCTTCAATGTGATGTTTCTCTAAATCAGACTAAGAAGGAATTGGTCAGGGGTTTTAGATTTGAAAACCATTGGCTTAAAGAAGTAGATTTTAAAACTACTTTGGATAACATTTGGAATCAAATGGAACCTGAAAGACCATTACATGAGAAACTGGGGCAATGTGGAAAGGCATTAAGTAAATGGGCTTATAAGAAGGGAGGTCCAATTCCTGAGCGTATTAATGCATTGAAAGCACAACTATCTCAGGAGCTTAATGATGATAATAACAGCCTGGATTGTCGTAGGATTGACTCCTTGCAAAAAGAGATTGAAAAGCTACACACAAAGGAAGAATGGTTTTGGAAGCAGAGGTCAAGAATGGAATGGTTAAGGGAGGGGGACAGAAACACAAAATTCTTTCATGCAAGGGCTTCGTTGCGTAGGAATCGAAACTACATTAGAGGCATTAGGTCAAGTAATGATGTTTGGATTGCCGATGAACAAGCAGTTTGTGATGAATTTTTGGGTTATTTTGAACATATTTATGCATCTTCATGTCCTTCTATGCAGGAGATTCAAACAGCCACGAGAGTAATTCCTCGAAGTATTTCTCAGGACTTGGCTATTATTCTGGACAGACCATTTACCAAGGAGGAAATTGATCAGGCAGTAAAGGATATTGGCCCTTGGAAAGCTCCGGGGCCTGATGGCTTTCCAGCCTCCTTCTATCAATCGAACTGGGAGTCTATTGGAGGAGAAATTTCAAAAATCATGTTGCAGATGCTTAACAATGATGGCTCCCTGGATGCATGGAATTATACTACTATCACCTTGATCCCAAAAACTAAAAATCCTAAGAAGGTTACTCAGTTTAGGCCTATCAGCCTATCAAATGTTTCTTACAGGATATTGGCCAGAACTATAACGAATCGACTAAAAGGGATGATGGATGATATTATTGACCCTTTCCAAAGTGCCTTCATTCCAGGCCGATTAATTACAGACAACATTCTCATTGCTTTTGAAGGTATGCATTGGATTAAATCCTCATAGAGTAAAGAAGGTTATGCTGCTCTAAAGCTTGATATGAGCAAAGCATATGATAGAGTGGAGTGGAGTTTCTTGCAAGAAGCAATGGTATGTCTGGGTTTTTCGCAAAAATGGATTCGATTAATTATGAACTGTATTTCCTCAGTTTCATACAGTGTGAACATCAATGGGAGGATCTCAAGATCATTCAAGCCATCCAGGGGCCTTAGACAAGGAGATCCTCTTTCCCCTTACTTATTTGTTATTTGTGCTCAGTGTTTATCTTCTCTAATAACAAAGGCTGTCTGTGAATCAAGAATTTCGGGGATAAAAATTGCTAGATCAGCTCCAATTATATCACATCTTTTCTTTGTGGATGATAGCTTACTCTTCTTAAAAGCCTCTATTAAGGAAAGTGATTGCCTGAAAGCTTGCCTGAACATTTATTCAAAAGCCACAGGGCAGCTTATCAATTTTGATAAATCCGTTATCACTTTTAGCCCAAACACATTGTTAAGAAATAGAGAGGCGATGATCAATATCCTAGGGGTTCGGGCTACACATAGTCATGAAATGTACTTAGGTCTGCCTTCATTCTCAATGTGTACCAAAAGAATTCAGTTTGGGTATTTGTTGGATAGGGTGAGACAGAGGATAAACTCTTGGGGACATAAGTTCTTCTCTGATGGGGGCAAGGAGGTTCTCATTAAATCAGTCCTCCAAGCGATTCCGTCCTATGCTATGTCGTGTTTTCGAATTCCAGTTTCCATTTGTTCGGAGATGGAAAGGGAGATGGCTCGTTTCTGGTGGGGAGACCATGATAATAAACGCAAAATTCATTGGACAATGTGGCATAAGCTTTGCAAACCAAAAAATGAAGGAGGTCTGGGGTTCAGGAAAATGGTTTTGTTTAATAAGGCCCTACTTGCAAAGCAGGTTTGGAGGCTTATTAACCAACCAAACACATTGGTTAGCAGAATTTTCAAAGCCCGATATTTTAGACACATAGATTTGTTTGAAGCAGATTTAGGGTCGAATCCTTCGTATTTATGGCGATCTTTCATGTGGAGTAGAGATATCATTGAGGCTGGGGTTAGATGGAAAGTGGGTAAAGGGGACCAGGTTCATATCTTTAAGCATAGATGGGTGTCGGACTTGGAAGGAGAAATACTAAACTCTAGGATTGCAAGTGCTTCCCGAGTTGATCGTTTAATCCTGCCAAACTATTCTTGGAATACTGAATTGGTTAGACAAGCTTTTCTTCAATTTGAAGACATTCGATGTTGGCCCCATAATTAATAAATTGCCAAAAATAATTAAATTTAAAAAAATAAGAATTCAAATTAATATGAAAAATATAAATAAAACCTATAAAAAATCGTCCAAATCTTCAAAAATTAAACAAAGCTAAGAAAAAATTAATTGAATTAAATAGTTTTGAAAATTTAGTTGATTTTTTACTATTTTTAAATTTTATTTAGCCTTATTTTCGACGTTTTTTTTATTCAAGTTAGAATGCAAATAAAACATTAATAAAGAAATGGAGTTTTAAATTTTTTTGTTTTTTTTTTTAAATATTTCTTTTATATTAAATGAACCTACTAACACCCCATGAATTTTATATACAATCCAAAAGTTAAACATAAAAATTAAAATATCTAATATAGTTAAATAAAATCATAAACATATTTAATAAATTCTCAAAAATAATTTAATTAAAAAAGTAATAATTTAAATTAATATGAAAAATATAAATAAAACCTATAAAAAATACATAAATCTTCAAAATTTTAATAAAGTTAAAAAAATTAATTAATTTAATTAGTTTTAAAATTTTAGTTGATTTTTTTTATTACTATACACACCTCCAACTATTTCCTATTTAATAAATTGCCAAAATAATTAAATTTAAAAAAATAAGAATTCAAATTAATATGAAAAATATAAATAAAACCTATAAAAAATCGTCCAAATCTTCAAAAATTAAACAAAGCTAAAAAAAATTAATTGAATTAAATAGTTTTGAAAATTTAGTTGATTTTTTACTATTTTTAAATTTTATTTAGCCTTATTTTCGACGTTTTTTATACAAGTTAGAACGCAAATAAAACATTAATAAAGAAATGGAGTTTTAAATTTTTTTGTTTTAAAAAATATTTCTTTTATATTAAATGAACCTACTAACACCCCATGAATTTTATATACAATCCAAAAGTTAAACATAAAAATTAAAAAATCTAATATAGTTAAATAAAATCATAAACATATTTAATAAATTCTAAAAAATAATTTAATTAAAAAAGTAAGAATTTAAATTAATATGAAAAATATAAATAAAACCTATAAAAAATACATAAATCTTCAAAATTTTAATAAAGTTAAAAAATTAATTAATTTAATTAGTTTTAAAATTTTAGTTGATTTTTTAATACTTTTAAATATTTTTTTTATTTAATTTAATAATTTTTTCAAATTAATGTTTTTTTAAAATTTATTACGAATCTTCAAAAATAGTAAAAAAATCAATTAAATCTTTAAAACTAATTAAATTAATTCATGTTTTTAGCTTTGTTTAATTTTCGAAGATTTTAGTGATTTTTATAGGTTTTATTTTTATTTTTTATATTAATTTGAATTCTTACTTTTTTTTTAAATTTAATTATTTTTAGCTATTTATTAAATATGTTTATGATTTTATTTAACTATATTTGATTTTTGAATTTTTGTGTTTAACGTTTGGAGTGTATATAAATTTATGTGGTGGTAGTAGGTTCATGCAATATAAAAGAAATATTTAAAAGAAAAATAAAATAAAAAAATTTAAAACTCTATTGCTTTATTAATGTTTTATTTGCGTTCTAACTTCTATAAAATACGTCGAAAATAAGGCTAAATAAAATTTAAAAATAGTAGAAAATCAACTAAATCTTTAAAACTAATTAAATTAATTATTTTAACTTTGTTTAATTTTTAAAGATTTAGGCGATTTTTTTATAGGTTTTATTTATAATTTTTTATATTAATTTGAATTCTTACTTCTTTTTTTTAATTTAATTGTTTTTAGCAATTTATTAAATATGTTTATGATTTTTTTTTTAACTACATTTGTTTTTTGAATTTTTGTGTTTAACGTTTGGAGTGTATAAAATTTATGGGGTGTTAGTAGGTTCATATAATATAAAAGAAATAATTTAAAGAAAAATAAAATAAAATAAATTTAAACCTCTATTACTTTATTAATGTTTTATTTGCGTTCTAACTTCTATAAAAAACGTTGAAAATAAGGCTAAATAAAATTTAAAATTAGTAGAAAATTAATTAAATCTTCAAAAATAATTAAATTTATTATTTTAGCTTTGTTTAATTTTTAAAGATTCATTCAATTTTTTATAGGTTTTATTTATATTTTTTATATTAATTTGAATTCTTACTTTTTTTTTTTAATTTAATTATTTTTGGCAATTTATTAAATAGGAAATAGTTGGGGGTGTGTATAGTAATAAAATATGATTTTTAAATTTTAGTGTGGTGTGTTTAACATTTGGGGTGTGTATATCATTTTATGGGGTGTGTTTTAAAAAATGACCTGTGAAACCTGCTATAGCAGGTAACTGGACCAAAATCAAAATAAATCGAAACTTAATGGACTAAATTCAAAAAGTGGTAACCTGATGGACTAAATTCAAAATTGTGGTGACTTAATGGACTAAAAAAAATATAATCCCTAAAATTTTATAATATTATTTTTTATTTATAGTAATGTAAATCGAGCCCCCCAATCCAAAATTTCTGGGTCCTGTCAATGGCCAATAATGTTTTCCGCCTAAACTAATTTTCAAAGTATAAAGTTAGATTTAACACAAACATAAATATTAAAAAATAGATAAAATTACCCTTCGTCCTCAACTTCATTGTTAACCTTCTATACATGTATTCCTTCTATAACAACAGTCTCAACAACGTGTATACTGTACACGGACCATAAAAGCAATGATATCTTACAAAAATATTGTACAAATTATAAAAATATTATATATGGTGTAATAGCGACAAAGTATTATAAAAAATAAATTTACAATATAAATAATATAAAAAAAATATTTAATAAATTTACAAAATTTAAATTATAATTGAGAGATTTTAAAATTGAGAGATTTGGTGAAGAGAGAGGTTGAATAGGTTGATGAGATTGCGACATGTGTCATTGAAAAGGTTTCTAAATATATAGAACTAGTGTAATAAATTTATTGAAAAGGAATAAATTTATAAAATATTATAATTTATTTATTAAAAAAATAATATTTAAAATATGTATATATTTGTAAAATTGTTATTTTATTAAAAGATAATTTATTTATTTATCTTTGGGAAAGACAATATAATAGAACTTTACTACCAACACTCCTTCTAGAAATAATTTATGCTTCAATAATGTAATTTTCAAGTCATGTAACAATCAGTTTAATTTCATTGCACAAATCGAACATTCGATCAATGTTCCTAAGCTATTCCACCTGGTCTAAACTTCGATGGACAAACATTGTCTAAACTCAAATACTCCTTTCACTTTTAATTAAGTGTCATTTTAACAATTTTCAACAAATTAAAATATATAATCGTGGACCATTTTACCCTTCATTAATGATAACTAATTTTAATATTAAATTTATGTTTAGTAATGAATGTGGTCAATATTGTAGGTGATATTCATGTATACAATAATTAAGGTTTATCCATGATTTATGCTATCGTACTATATTCAAAAGGGAAAAAGTTTAAATCAAGGTAAAGAAAATGGAAGGAGTATAATGTATAAGGGTAAAAGTGTCAAAATCAAAGAAAAAGGTGTAGAATGACACTTATTTTAAAAATATTAAAAAAGGCAAAATGACACTTAATAAAAACGGAAGGAGTATTTCATTTTATCATCAAGTTTCATCGTGAAACTGTCTTGTTAATACTTTCAACTTTTTTATGTATTTGAGCAAGTATAACTATATCCTTGAGAGAAGAGAAGTTATACCATTGCCTTATAATATATATATATATATAATAAACAATGAATTTATATATTTTTACTTTGTTCACGTTAATTAATATCTTCACTTACATTTTCTAAGTATAATATTCGAATTTTTTGGCACTTCAATTAATTTTTAATTCAAGTCTTTTTCAATTTATTCAATAAAAAGTGTTCTATTTAAATCAAGTTATATATGAATTATTGACTTTGTATAAATTGGACCCTTATGTATTGTGAGAACTTAATTGTTAATATAAAAATGAGAAAATCAAAGTGTTGGGAATAAAATGATTTTGATCTAGATACCAAAACCCCTGATTGATGATGTACAGATTAGTTGAGATATGCTCAAGTTATTGTTCAGGCAAGTTGTCCCAGAACACTTGAGTATGTAGAATGCTTAAGTTAAAAATCTCAGAAATGTTGTGAGATTTTAGAGTTCAGGATAGTTGTCCAATGCTATATGTTAGAAAGCTTGACAGGTATTAAGTCTTGAGGCCAAAGTTGCTGAAGCATCAGGACAGCTGACCAAGTGGACAACCGGGCTGAAGAGATCAAGAACACTAAAGCTGTGCTCATAAATGCAAAAGATCAAGACAGTTGAAGTACAAATGACCAAGAGAATTGAATGTCAAAAGCTTACTGAAGACACATTCAATGAAGCATTTATTGCCAATCATGCCTGAACCAAGCATTGAAGACTTAGAGCATTAAAGAGTGAAGCATTGAATGAATGTTGGAACATTCTAAAACAGCAGCAAGAATGTTCAGGGAGCTTGTCCCATCTGACCGTTGGTTGAGTGTAGATTCTGCCACAAATCAACCTTGGGAAGTGTGCTTATTTGGAAACTGTCACAAGTCATCTCAGCCGCATTTTTCAGAAGTCAACACATTCATTCAAGCAACCATTGAAGAGCCCTTTTACACAGTGGATAAAAGGAAGTCAAGTTTCTTAGCCGTTTCAATGGTGCTGCAAATAGACATGTTTGAATTGCTATCTCTCCAACGGATAGTTGTTCAAATATGCCTATATATATACAGAAGTGATCAAAGGGAAAATAATCCAACTACAAGCTATCAAACTCATATTAAGCTTTAAAAGGAAACCAAGCTATTCACAAGAATCCCAAGTTTCCTGAATCACTTCAAATTAGCTAAGCCATTCTTTGTAAACATCCTAGCTTAGCATTGAGATATCCTAAGCCTTTACATTTGTTCTCATTGTAAAGGATATCTCTACTAGTTGGAACCAAACCTCAAACCTTATCTCATTTAGTGAAGAGAGTGTTTGTTGTAGAAGTGAGGAGTTAAGGACTGTTAGAGTGAAACACAGTCTTAACTCAGTGAGATTGAGCACTAGGACTCAGATTATCCTAGGGATCAAAACACTAAGAGAGTGTTGTTGATCAGTGCACCTTGGCACTATAAAACAAGCTAATTCCATTGTGAAGGAATTATCCTGTTCAATCAGGGAAAGTGGATGTAGGAGCTTGAGTCTCTGAACCACTATAAACTTGTGTCTCCCTTACTTACTGCATTCTCTATTGCATTCATATTCAAACATATTTTAAAGAGAAAACACTCAGTAAGTGAGAAAATCTGTTTTGGACAAAGTCCCTGATAACTGTCTTTTCAGAAATTAACTTGGAGTATTTCTTTAAGTCAAAGGCCAACCACATTCCGCACTTAGCAACTCTTTTAGATATCTAGCCAACTGATCACTCAATAGTAATCAGTAGGACAAGTATCTATCAAAGATCACACTCAGGCCAGTTGTAAGACAACCTGCCTGATAAGACCAGTTTTGTTAAAAAGAAAAGAATTTGCATACACAAGTGCATTCCCCCCCCCCCATACACTTGTGTTATACTCCACCAAGGACCAACAAGTGGTATCAGAGCAGGGGTTCATAGACCACTGCTTCTGAAAATCCAACTGATTTTCAAAATCAAATTTTCTGTGGTCACTGAACTGATCCAAATTTCTGAAAATTTTATCTGTGTTCATCTTATATTACATCCATTGAAATGGCTAACAATGCAGTTCCAGGAGATGCTGTCAACACCATCAACAATATGGGTCCAAACCAAGTCAACCATATTTCTCATCACAAACTGCCAATGTTCTCAATTGAGAACTATGATTTCTGGAAGATCAGGATGAGAGCACATCTTGCTTGTCAGCATGATGAGATGCTTAAAGTCATCACCAGAGGGCCCTTCACATTCACCAAAGCAAATCCCAAGCTCACTGATGCCCAGAAAGCAGATCCAAGGGAGTTGCTGCCAAAGGATGAAGATGACTTTACAGCTGAGGAAAGAAAAAGGCACAACCTGAACTACATTGCAATGAACACACTGTACCAGACTATTCCAGATGCAGTGATGGGAAGAGTGTATCACTGCACATCAGCAAAAGAGATTTGGGATACCTTAGCACTTATGTGTGAAGGTACCCAAAAGATCAAGGAAAACAAACTTCAAGTGGCTATCCAAAAATATGAACAATTCTCTATGGAAGCCAATGAGACTATTGATCATCTTGATGGCAGGTTCACTGACATCATGAATGAGATAAACTCTCTTGGCAAGTTCTATGCCAAAAGAGAAGTTGCCTTGAAGATCTTAAGAAGTCTCACATCCAAGTGGGATATATACTCTGTCATGATGCAAAATACTAGCAATCTTGACAACATGCCAATGCAGCAAGTATTTTCTGAACTCAAGGCATATGAGTTTGATCTCAACAGAAAGAAGGTGCATGAAGAGCCATTCTCCTCAAACAAAGGTGTTGCCTTCAAAGCTGCTGAAACAGAAAAGAAGATTACTCAAAGGTCCTCTCAATTTGTTTCAAAATCTGAAATAAAGGAGGAGCTGGCACTCATGGCTAGAAGATTTGAGAAGCTCAACTCCAGATTTGGTAGATACAAGAAGTTCTACCAAGATAACAGAACCAGAAGGAGATTCAGTTCTCCTGAACATAAATCAGAGGACAAAGTCTCTGATGAAAAGAAAGAAGACAGATATGCTGATAGAAAGAAATTCAGCAAAGGTGAACCATCATCATCAAGGAGGAAGGTGTCCTCAAGCAAGAAGAATGATGATGAAGATGTGTGTTACAACTGCCAGAAGAAGGGTCACTTTCAGTATGATTGTCCTGACCTTAGTGCCAAAGAAAGAAAGGAAAGGCAGAACAAAAGAGACAAGAGGCTGAACAGTAGGAAGGCTATGGTAGCTGGAGATTCAGCTAGTGAAGAGAGTGTCTACTCTTCTGATGATGGACTATTCTCCAACAGTGACAGTGATGATGACTGTCAAATGGCACTTGAAAATGATGAGGTATGTTCATCTTCTAGTTCTTCCAGTCCTTCAATTAACACACATGAGTCCAGTGAAATCCCCTTAAAACTCAAATTTGTAAAACTATTTGAGGATTTCACCAGACTAAGAGAAGTATGCAATATAGCACTTAGAGAAAATGAGCTACTGAATTCAAAAGCCCAAACTCCCAACCTTCCTGAACCTGAGCTTGACATTAAATCAACTGAGTTGTATCAGCAGAGTGTGAGAGAACTTGAGGAAGTATCTCTCAAAGTCTCTGAACAACAAAAGTTGATTGATGATCAAGAGCTGGCCTTAAGGAAAAAGGATTTTGATCTTAGAATTCTTCAAGCAAAATTTGACAATCTCTCAAGTGAATTTGATACTCTAAAATTAAGTGAGGGGAGCTTAAAAATGAAAATGTCTGCCTTGAACAAATCTGCTAAGGCAATAGAGGAGATTCAAGGATTCCAAATACCATTTGCTCAAAAGGGTGGATTAGGCTATAATCCATTTGAACCCTCACCTGGTCTTAGCATTGCTTCATCAAGCAATTCTAAGATGACTTTTGTAAGATCAGTGGCACAACAAAATGAAATAGAAGTAAATCAACCACTGATCAAGGATAAAGGTAAAGAAAGTTTTATACCAACTCTAGTGAACAATGTACCTAAACCCATACCCTTGGAAAAGGTTAAAGGCATTGCTTACAGGAGAAATGAGGTTCAGAAAGGTAGAACCAATGGAAGGTCAACCTATCTGAATCATCATCAGAGGAGTTGTCCAAAACCTGTTCAGAAAAGGCCAACTCAAATGAGGCAACCTCAACTGAATGGATTAAGGCCAATCCCCTCTGATAGGTATAAAACATTCAGGAAGCCTGGACCTTACCTGTCAAATGGAAAAGGCCATCCAAAACCTTACTCCCAAAAGTCTTACCAAGCTGCACCTAAGCCTAATAACTTCAGGAGAAATGTCCCAAAGAAATTCACTAAGTCTCCTGAAACTTACAAGGCTAACACTTATACACAGAGAACACCCAAGGCATTTAAGGGTCAAACTGTGTATGTAGATGTAAATGGAAACCAAGTCAGTCACTTTGAGTCAATCAGAGTTATCAGGCAGATTTGGATTCCAAAAGGTACAGCTAACCCTCTAGGACCCAACACTCAAAGGGTACCTAAATTTTGACTTTGCAGGGCTGCAAGGACCACAAGAAGAAGAGAAGCATCAACAAGAAAACAGCATGGTACTTGGACAGTGGATGTTCAAGACACATGACTGGGAATAAAGAGCTTCTCTCAGAATTCTTTGAAAAGGATGGTCCTTCAGTAACCTTTGGAGACAGCTCTCAAGGGATCACAAGAGGTTATGGTACATTAAACATTGGTAGTGTTAAAATTACTGATGTCTCATATGTTCTAGGCCTAAAATATAACTTGCTGTCTATAAGTCAAATCTGTGATAAAGGTTTTTATGTTGAATTTGCACCAAATGAATGTACTATCAAGAACAAATCAACACAACAGGTACTACTAACAGGGGTGAGAAAGGGAAATGTCTATTTTGCAGATTGGAGCAAAACCCCTGAACCAGTGTGTCTTGTTGCCAAAAGCACAAGTGAGCAAAGCTGGCTGTGGCACAAGAGACTAAATCACCTGAACTTCAAAACCATCAACAAGATTGCAAGAAACTCTCTAGTTAAAGGGCTGCCAAATCAAGTGTTCACCAAAGAACACATATGCCAGCCATGTCAGGAAGGAAAGCAGATCAAAGTTTCATTCAAAGGAAAGCCTGTCATCTCAACTGAGAGAGTTCTTCAACTACTGCATATGGATTTATTTGGGCCAATAATCCCAGTAAGTATAAATGGAAGAAAATATGCTTTAGTTGTTGTTGATGATTTTTCCAGGTACACTTGGGTAGTATTCTTGCTGAACAAAAAGGAGACCCAAGTCAAGTTACCAGAATTGATGATGAGATTGAGCAATGAAAAGGGCCTAAGTATTGTCAAGATCAGATCAGACAAAGGCACTGAGTTCATAAACTCATACATCAATGAGTACTGCAGCAAGAATGACATCACACATGAAACTTCAGCAGCAAGAACACCTCAACAAAATGGGGTTGCTGAAAGAAGGAACAGGACCTTGAAAGAGGCAGCAAGAACATTGATTGCTGAATCCAAACTGCCTAAAAGGTTCTGGGCTGAAGCCATTAGCACTGCATGTCACACTCAAAACAGGTCCTTAATCACCAAAGGACAAGGTAAAACCCCATATCAAATATGGAAAGGTAGATTGCCCACTGTTGCTTATTTTCACATATTTGGTTGTAAGTGTTTCATTAATAATAATGGGAAGGAGCAATTGAAAGCCTTTGACATCAAAGCTGATGAAGGAATATTTGTTGGATATTCACAAGTCAGCAAAGCTTACAGAGTTTACAATTGCAAAACCCTTATTGTGGAAGAAACACCTCATGTTGTGTTTGATGAGTCTATTAATGAGTTCAGGGATAGAAACCTGAAGATTGATGAGATAACACAAAGAACAACCAGATTAAGGCTTCAAAGCAAGGAGACAGTGTTTGTAGATGTTGCCCAGCCTGAACTTCATGATTGTTAAAAACTGGACAACCTACCTGATGACAATCAACCAGGAGCCAACCAACCTGAAGGTGATATTGAACTGATTGATCCAATCCCAGTTCAAAACCAGGTAACAACTACCAATGAAGAAGCAGGCAATGCTGAGGTAGTTAATGGATCCAATATTCAAGGGGGAACCAATGAAAATGTCAACTCATCTGACAATGAGGACAATACCCCTGAATATGATCCTGAGCTTGATCCTTCAATTAATTTTCCTGAATTTAATGAGTCTAGTGATCCAACCTCAGATGAGGACAATCCTCCTGAAGGGATCAGGTCTAGAAGGACTTGGTTGCAAGACCACCCAACTAGCCTGATACTTGGTAACCCAAGTGAAGGGATCAAAACTAGAAGGTTTCATGGAGAAAGTGCCTTGTTTTGTTGTTTTCTTTCAGAAATAGAACCAGGAGATATTGAGGAAGCACTACAAGACACCAACTGGATCATAGCCATGCAAGAAGAGCTGAACCAGTTCACCAGAAATGAAGTATGGGAGCTGGTGGATAGGCCAACTCATCAAGATGTCATTGGAACCAAATGGGTGTTCAAAAATAAGAAAAATGAAAATGACATCATTGTGGGGAACAAAGCAAGACTGGTGGCCAAAGGATATTGGCAATCTGAAGGGATTGATTATGATGAGACTTTTGCTCCAGTGGCCAGACTTGAAGCAATCAGACTCTTCTTAGCATATGCAGCTCACATGAAATTCAAAGTGTATCAAATGGATGTGAAGAGTGCATTTCTCAATGGGGTGCTCAAAGAAGAAGTTTATGTTGAACAGCCCCCAGGCTTTGAGGAAGGAAACAAGATGTACAGATTGAAGAAAGCCCTCTATGGCTTAAAGCAAGCTCCAAGAGCTTGGTATGACACCTTATCACAGTTTCTTCTAGATCATGGTTTTGTCAAAGGCACTGTTGACAGAACTCTGTTCAGAATCTGTGAAGGAGATGATATCTTGTTAGTCCAAATCTATGTGGATGACATTATATTTGGATCTCCAAATGAGAAGATGTGTGAAAAGTTCTCCAAACTCATGCAGAGCAAATTTGAAATGTCCATGATGGGATTGATGAATTTCTTCTTAGGACTTCAGGTCACTCAATCAAAGAAGGGGATATTCATCAATCAGGCCAAGTACACAAGGGACATGATCAAAAAATTTGGATGTACTACAAGCAAGCCAGTCAGAATTCCTATGAATACTAACTGGAAGATGGATCCTGATGAAGGTGGAGAGTCAACAAACTCCACTAACTACAGGGGAATCATAGGATCCTTGCTATATCTCACTGCAAGCAGGCCTGACATCACATTTGCAGTTGGAGTGTGTGCAAGATTTCAGGCAAATCCAAAGAAGAGCCATCTTGATGCTGCCAAGAGAATCCTAAGATATCTCAAGGGATCTGAGAATCTTGGATTGTGGTATCCAGCTGATGACAACATTGAGCTCACTGGATATTCAGATGCTGATTATGGAGGATGCAGAATTGACAGAAAATCCACCTCTGGAACATGTCAATTCTTGGGCAGCAAGCTTATCTCATGGTTCTCCAAGAAGCAGAATACAGTTGCAACTTCAACAACTGAAGCAGAATATGTTGCAGCTGGAAGTTGTTGTGCTCAGATACTTTGGCTCAGGCAACAACTTAGAGACTACAAAGTCATCACAAATGAAGTGCCAATATTCTGTGACAACAATAGTGCAATTGCCATCTCACAGAATCCAGTGCTCCACACCAGATGCAAGCATGTGGACATCAAGCATCATTTCATAAGGGATCATGTGGAGAAGAAAGATATCAAGCTTGTCAAAATTCACACTGATAAGCAAAAAGCTGATATTTTGACCAAGCCTCTAGCTGAAGCAAGGTTCTTGGAATTGTCAGCTGAATTGGGGTTACTTGATCCAGGCAAGATGGAAAAATGAGGAAAGAAAGCTCATATGAAGGGGGAAGTTCATCAAAGTTGAACTTCAGCAAAGTTGACCAACCTCACTGAAGCTGTCAGCCAAAGAGGGAAACTCAGCAAGGTTGTCCCTATGATGTTCAACAATGTTGGTCAGGGGATTTGTCCAAGTGGGACCCAGTCATCAACTTTGGGACCCACTCAGGCAAGTTCATCAGGCAGTTTGACCTACACAGAAACCAAAGCACACCTCAGGATGTTTGTCCGAGTTAATTAGATAATCATTACTATTTTTAGCATTGATTAGACATTTAAGAGGTTTCTTGGTCTAAAAGTAGGCCATTTTAGGATGGAGTGTGCTATAAAGATCTTTACCACCAAAAAGGCAAATCAGCATTTAATGCAAAAATCTTAATTGGGATTTCATGAATTCTTGAGCCTTCATCAAAATCATTAATTTGCATTAAACTTCCATCAAACCGCCTCAATCCCATTACCACACATTATCCAATTGGTCATACTTATTACCCACGGTTAGTTTCTTTTAACCAACGGTTAATAAACTCCCCACATATATAAACTCCTCAGTTTTCACCACCATCCTTACGCACTCAAAATTTCAAAACCCTTAAGATTTTCTTCAAACTCTCAAACCTGCAACTCTTTTCCAACCTACCAATCTCTCATATTATCCATGGCACCTAAGATCAAGAGAGAAGAGCTTGTAGACTTCAATGATTCCTCCTTGGACATTGATTTCTCTTATCTTAGCAACCCAAATTCCCTTTGGTTTGAAAAGCTGGTAGCCTTTGATAGCCCAGACACAGAAGTTCAACAAGTCCTCCAATGGCTGCGGGAGGCAGGGCTAGAAAAGTTCCTTGGCACCAAGCCTGATTCATGCCTGAATCCATTCATGGCAGAATTCTTTGCCCATCTCAGATGGAAAGGGAAAAAGGGAGATGTGTGCACCAAGCTCACATATGCTGAAGAAGATGAAGATGAAGAAAGCCAACACTCCATCATCTTCACTGCAGAGGATATAGATGCTAGCTTTGGGCTACCATCAGAAGGCCAGAATCCAGAATTGTACAAGGAAGGAGATGATCAGGAGTTCTACTACTCTTGGATGATAGAACCAAAGAAACTTGTAAGTGCTCAGAACAAGAACACTTTACAGCTTCCTTACAGACACTTGTTTGATTGTGTTGTAAAAAGTCTGTTAAGCCACTCAGGGAGTGTTGAACAAATCAGTATGCCTAAGTTGAGAGTGATGGCTGCTGTAATTGACTCTGCTGAGAAGAGAGTCAAGTTCAACTGGAAAAATTTCATTCTTGACAAGATGATGAATGAAAAATTTAAGTTTAAGGAGATGAAGCACCACAAGGTGGTGGTTGAAGGAAGACTCCAATTTTGCACAAGAGCCAGTCTGCTCTTGGAAAGATTTGCTCATTACACCCATCTTCAAGCAAAGCCAAAGCCTTTTCCTGCACAAAAGGTGATGTTTAGAAAGCTGTCTTCAAGGACAGAAAAGAGAAAGCAGGAGGCTGCCTCCAAGAAAGCTGTTGCCACTGTTCCAGCAACCAGAGCCTCTCCAAGGAAAAGGAAAGCACAATCACCCAAAATCCAGCCAAAGATGAAGAAGATGAAGCAGATTCTAAGTGAATCTTCCCCTGAAAGCATGTCAAGGAGTGGAGGAGCCACTTCTGAGGAAATTGAGAAGGTGGCTGAGGAAGGAGTCAACCCTCCTGAAGAGGGTGAAGTATTCAGAGAGATTGTCCCACTGCAACCTGAGACAATCACAGAATTCAGAGACCTTGACCAGCCAACAAGGTATAAAAGGAGAAGAAGAATCATCAAGACTTCTGAGAAGCAGAGGACGATGGAAGAAGAAAAGAAGGAGAAAGAGTTTTTCAAGGAGATTAGACAGGCAAGCAAGTCTAACTCCAAGTCAAAGTCAAAACCCAACAGCCCTGAAGCCAACTCCCCTGATATTCAATCTAGAAGAATATCTCCAAGGCAAGAAGAAGAGGAGTGCAAGACTCCTGAAGATGCCCCAATCATTGCCAAGAAGGTTTACTCCCCTGAAGGTGCACCTGATAGAATAGGTCTTGATGTGCTGGCAGATTTGGTCAATCTTGAAGATAGACCTTTTTCCCCCCTTGATCCAAGACTTCTCTCATATACCAAACTTCTTGAAACTGCTATTCAAGAAGGTGATCAAGTTATTTTCCCACCCATTCCAGCCATTCCAATTACCTCTTCAGGCACAATGCTCTCAAAAGCACCTGAATCCCAACTTGTTTTGACCTCTCCTGAACCCAACCCTACTGAACCCAACTTACCTGAAATTCAGCCAAGCTTACCTGAATCCCAATCCAACTTTCCTGAATCCCAAACCAACTCTTCTGGAGATGATAGTGGTGAAGAGTACACCTATGAGGGAATGTTGAGGCAGATTGCAAGAGCCAATGTGGATGAATTATATCCAGGATTGAAGGCATATCCCAGGCTGCAACAACAGTTCTATGATCTCAGAGCACTTGTTGAGATCAAAGATAGAACTATTGTGGAAATAGCTCAGGCTATTCAGGATAAGGGTGCCAACTGGTGGCAGGTTGAGGAAAATAGGCTGCTACATTTTGCAAATGTAAAGAAGACCAGTGTATTAACCACTGAGGCCCTATTTTGCACCATTGTTCATGAGAAGGTGCTTGCTGAAAGAGAGAGAATAGCACAAGGAATCAAGCATCCTGACAGCCCATCTGATGATGATGATGATGATGATGATCACACCAATCCCAATCCCCCAGGCCTCAACTCAGCTCAGGTACATTACTTGACCTTTCATTCTGTGAAGGACTCTGATCATTCAGAGGAGTTGACCAAAGATGGTAACTCAGTCCAAGATGCATTGGCCAAGGATGGTTCTTCTGAACCTGAGGCACAGCTTGACAATGCTGAGATTTCCATGGGAGAAGCTAGTTTGGCTAAAGCCTCATCAATGTCAGGCAAGTTGGACATTGACCAGCCTTTAGTCATTCAGGATGACTCAGTGACCTTGGGATGCCCAAGCTCTGTGATCTCCCAACAACTGCCCTCTGTGGATCCTGTTGAGGATATGGAGGTGTCAGGTTTAGGCATTGAAGGAGTTGAAAAGGTTGATAGTGCTGAAAAATCAGAGGGAGATGATGGTGAGGATTGTGTAATCACAGGTTCCTTGAGTGCACCACAAATAGAGGGTGAGGAAGTAGAAATATTGGGTGCAGCCCAATATGAGAGTCAGGCTATTCTTCAAGTCAAATCTGAACTTGATGAATCCCTTGGTGAAAGGAGGCCTGATTCTCCAGTGAATGTGAGTCTATCTCTTGAGAATAAAGAAGAAAAGAATATAGTTGAAAATGAGAGAGAAGGTGCTGATGTATCAGACCTTATGGGAGAAAAAGAAATTGAGGGAGATGAGGGAGTTTTCACTAACACTACTAGTTTTGCAGATTCTGTTGCTGTCACTCTTGAGCAAATTTTTGCAGATGCCTCCCTGACAGATATACCAGTTGATGCTGACACTGATCTTGAAGCAGTTTCAGCAAATGTGTCCACACTTAACCAGATCTACTTTGAACAAGACAACACCTCTGAGGCTCACTTTCAAATTGCTACTCAGACTGCATCCATCATTGAAGAGCAGTCAGAGAAGTTGGACACACTGGTCAGGGAAGTTGAGAAGGCTCATGCAACAACTGTTGATACCTTAGATGGCCAAGGCAAGACTCTAGCCTCTGTGGAGATGAGGCTAACAGGGTCAGAAGAAGTGATATTGCCCACTCTTGATGCAAGAATATGTGGAGTTGAAACTGGACTGCAAACAGTTTCAACTGAAGTGACTAAAGCCAAGGATGCTATGGGTAAATTCACAAGAACAGTGAAGAAAGAACAGCAGGGTCTCAAAGATTTGTACAAGCATAATGTGAAAGCCTTGAGAAAGACAATCAAGGATGCTTTAAGGCAGAGGACAGCAGCCCAGAGAAAGAAGGCAGAAGAGTTGAAAGCTGCACTGGTGAAGGAGGCTGCTGAGAAATTCACTATTGAACTCATGGCCAAAGTGTCTGATCAAGTTGTGGCCAACCTCACTGATCAACTTCAGGCCAAACTTGATCAATCATTGAAAGCCACATTGGATGCCATTGTTTCCCAAAAGATGAAGCCTGTTCACACCTTCTTGAGCATGGCAGATGATAAAATGCAAAACATTCATGATGAGAATGTTTATCTACTGCAGGAGTTGAAGTCCCTCACTCAGGCCCACTCACACCTCTCAGTCTCAATGAGTGAACTAAAGCCCCAGTGTTTTGATAATGCCAAAAAGGGGGAAAGAGAGAGAGCAAGGGCAAAGGGAACCATGGTGATTGGTGAATCTAAGGGAAAAGAGAAGGTCCCTGAGATTGAGGAGGAAGCAGTAGAAGACATTAGGAAAGGCAAAGGCCCAATGTATGTTGAAAATTTGACTGAGGAAGAGCAGATTCAAATAGCTGTCAAGGAGTCCATGATGTCAGCTATGGAAAGTCAGGCAAGAAAGCTTCAAAGGCCAGGTGGTGAGTCTACAGGACTTGAACCTAAAGAGAAGGCTGCTGAAGTAAGGGGGAAGGTGACAAGATCATCTGAAAGAAAGAGGAAGGAACTGCAAGCCTTTAATGATTTCCCAACCAGCCTGACTTTGCCATCAGAATTTCAGTCTGATGAATCTACTCCAGTAAGGCAATCAAAAAGATTGAAGAAAGCATCCAAGCTGCCTGCCATTGAAGAAGAAGAGGTTATAGAAGAAGTCCAGGACAGAATGCCTGAAGTTGGTGTGCCCAAACTTGCTGATGATCCCTCTAAATTGTTTGAAGAAGGTTTTGGAAAAGATCCAGAAACCCAAGAGAAGCTAGCTCTTCAGAGAGCTAAAGAGAGGATGGAGCAATTGGTTGAGGCCAACAAGGCAAGGGATGAAAGAAGGGCAAATTTCAAAGCCCCAAGAAGGAGAGCTTCATACAGAAGACTCAAACCTCAAATGCTGCAAAGATGGGACACTCAGTACCCTCACCATGATAAGTGGGTTCCAATCTCACTGAATGATGCATGGGAGGAGGCCAAGAGAAGTTTTGTATATGACTTTTATGTCATTGGGAAGTGGCTTGGAGAGAGTGTGGATGAATTCTTTGTCCAGTTCATGTTTGAGAATCATAGGGACCTCTACCAAAAGCTGTTTGCAGCAACTGATATGGCAAGAGTGGAGTTCAAGGCCCCTGGTCCAATTCTGTACATGCCTCCTAAGTTCAATGGGAACTTGATCGATGAGGGAAAGATTCTGGAGGAGTTCATCAACATCATGAAGATAGAGAAGATGAAGATAGGCCCTAGAGGCTCCAACAAGGATGTTTGGGAGCTGAAGAAAAGGGTCTGGGCTCAATATGGCATTGCTCCCCAAGATGGTGGAACTCTCTGATGGATAAGTTTATCTATTCCCTATCTTTGCTTATGATTGATGTTATTTGTTGTTATTCTGTTTTCTTGTATCAGTTAGTATGTCCTTTGAATTTTCTGACCTGTAATGCTTGATAATATATAAAAGGACCACTGATTTTCTATCAAGAGATAACAACTCATTATCTCAACTAACCTGACATTACATATTTACTTGATTTATTGTGCTAACAGTTTCTTTCAGGAAAGTTGACCAGTTCATTCATCCTGAAGGTAAAGTATAGTATAAGTCAAGGTTCCTTTGTAATAGGTTTTGGCATCATCAAAAAGGGGGAAATTGTTGGGAATAAAATGATTTTGATCTAGATACCAAAACCCCTGATTGATGATGTACAGATTAGTTGAGATATGCTCAAGTTATTGTTCAGGCAAGTTGTCCCAGAACACTTGAGTATGTAGAATGCTTAAGTTAAAAATCTCAGAAATGTTGTGAGATTTTAGAGTTCAGGATAGTTGTCCAATGCTATATGTTAGAAAGCTTGACAGGTATTAAGTCTTGAGGCCAAAGTTGCTGAAGCATCAGGACAGCTGACCAAGTGGACAACCGGGCTGAAGAGATCAAGAACACTAAAGCTGTGTTCATAAAATGTTGCTTCATTTGATAATTAATTTATGCTTATTGGATAACATATTCACATTTTTTTCTACAAATTACAGTGCTGGCAATAGTTTTTATATAGATCAGGTTTGTACTACTTCTTCACATTTTAGGTGAATGTTACTTATATGTAATAGGTGGTCATTGCGTTCTTATGACACAAACATCAATTAGACCTTATGATAGGAACTGAAGTTGCTAATTAGTTTCGAGTGTCTTACGTTGATCGGGTAAAATAGTTAAGTTAATTTAATTTTATTATTTACTTATTATGCCTAAAACCAATAAAGTGAATGGAAGTTAGAACTTAGGGTCTAATTAAGCATAGTTCAAAATAGACCAAAAAATATAATCACACTCAATTTCTAAGAATAACAGTGTTGACAGGAAATAGAGAGGGCGACTTACAATTTTTTTTCCAACTTTTATAAATATGTTTTAGACCACGCATCACTGTAATAATATAAATATGTTTTCACTTTTTAGGCCAATGGAAGACCGTTGCACAACACTTGCAAATCTGAAACCAGAAGTTCAAAACTGGTTTGTTAAAGTTGTCATCGCAGAAAAGACCCCCATCCGCTGCTCGAAATGGGGGAAACAACAACGAATTGTCCTTGTTGACAAAGAGGTAAACTATTTAAAGGTATTTAATATGGTTAGTATTACTTTCTCTTGTCTTACTTCTCGCCTTATTTCAACAGAATGACAGTATGCAATGCATAATATACGAGCAAGACATTGAACGTTTAGACAAAGTGCTTCAGCTGTATCGCACATATTTCATTGGAAACGGTAAAATTAAGGCAATGACTGCAAGCACACCAACCCTTGCTCATTTGAAATACCAAATCATACTGAGCAGGAGCACATACATCAAGCCCACTGACATACAAGAGGAATTGTCTCTGGACCACGTTTACCAACTAACACCTTTCGCCGACTGTCCTCAGTTTACAGATTTTACCGATAGGCACATCAGCTAAGTTCTGTTACCAAACTGTTTATTCACTGAAAATACGTATCTTATGAGTCTAACCTTATTATATTGTTTACTCACATATTTGCTATGTGGTGTTATACATGTCTTCCCTCCACGTTTCATCCAAAAACTTGACAAAAATGTACAGGAATTTGTTGTTGTCAACGAAGAGTAAGTTGCTTAGTTTGAGTACCCATCCATCTTTGATCTATTAACATTCCCCTTTCCTTAATTTTGATTCTCAAAACACTTGTGTTTATATTTTGATTCTCAGTTTATGTTACGTTTTTTATTTGGTTTTTTTATTTTTCTGCGCGCATTCGTAGTTTTTAGGTGAGTGAGTTATGAGATACATGTTATGTTAGTTTGAAAATTTATTTTGAAATGGAGTATTCTTATCCTTTTATGGTAGTAAGAAAATAAGCAAACATAACCAGAATCTTTCATGGTCCCCTTCCTCATGCAATGTTATTAAGTTGTTCAAATGATATGCATGTTCTCTTTATTTGTACTTCTTTCTTTTCCGTTCTACTTCACTGAGAATCTTACACATGCAGGTCCAGGCCTACAATACTTACTTTATGGGAAGAATTCATGCAGACTGGGGGCCTTCATTTGAGTGCAAATGTTCACAAGATGCCTATAATTTTAGGGATGCGATTATCCGTGAATGCCTACCATGGTAAGAATAAACATATTTTCTCTGCATTTGTGTAAACGAAAAATTAACCACAACAAATAACTAAAGTGATAAGATATATGATTGCATTGTTTTAATGATTAAAAAATCCTTATCACAGGGATATCCGTTGGGACACTACCAAGCAGCATTATTTTATTTGACCCTCCTATACCCCAGGCTAAACATTTGGAATCATGGTAATGAAAAAATTTCATTCCCAAATTGCAAATATCATCCTTAACATTTACGCCATTTATGCTCGCCCTTGCAGAACCTATGCATATTTTATTTACTTACATATTTTTAGGTTAAAAGCCAACACTGAATACGTGGAGAGAATTGTGTCAGAAAAGTTGTATGAGAAGGAGAACCAAGCCAAAGACAAGCCACTTGATTCACAAATTCGGAAAATAAGTCAAATTTTAAGCCTAATAGAAACGGTACTTTAAAATTGATGCATTTGTTGCTTATCTAAATTTTAATTGAATTAATACTAACATAGTAACACAAACAAAATCTCAGTCACATATTAAATCATTTTGGATCAAATCCACGCTTCAAGTTATCAAATCCGGCCAGCGTTTCTACTTCTTAGGCTGTCCAGGCTGTTCCAAAAGTTGCGGAGCAATTTACGGAAGCGAATTCACATGTTTTTACTGCAACAACGACTTCCCAAGCCCAAAACCAATGTAAGTTATTGTTTCATAATGACAATTCATGCCCCTTACACAAACAATGTTTGCTGCTATAATTAAGCATTATAATCAACCTATAATATATTACAGATTACGCTTCGAAGCAGAGTTGTATGATGGAACCGGGTGTCTAGACGTTTTCATTGAGCAAACTGAAGCTGAAATGTTATTGCAAATGTCAGGCGAAGCCGTTGTTAAAGCAGAAATAGAGGTACATTTAGACACAAAACCTTTTAACACTTTTGCCATGTGCGATACATGTTTTACTTTTCCCCAAATCTTAATAAAATGTGTGAATCATGTTAATTTAGAGCTTTGATTTGGAGATTTGAATTATTAATGTCATTTTTAATTCTTGAGTGAGTAGTAATTAAGGGTAAATAAATTTGTGCCTTCTAAACATACCAGTAATTTAAGAAATGAGACTGCATGTACACACCTTGCACAATAAGAACTTAAAGTTGCTTTCCTTTATTTTGTGTAATATAGTTAAAGACTTTTTCTAAGTATGTATGTGCATGTTAAATTCACTGATTTTTATTTTTTTATCAAATGAGCTCTGCAATATTATGTGAGAGTAGTTAATTAACCATTTTTTCTCATCTTTTATTGTTTAGATTACTGCATATTAGTTCTTACATATGTTCATTTATACTATTTTTTATGCATTTTTCAAAGCTTTGGACAAGCAACAGTATTGATTATTTTTTATATTTTCAATTAGAAGTATTTTCATTTAGAAGAACATTCTAAACAGTGAAAGGTTCATGAATACATGACTTTAGTTTCAGAATTCAGTTTTTTATTAGTCTTTAAATTCTATAACACACTAATACATTTGAACTTTTCATTCCTGTTATGAATTACAGGAAACCATGTCAAGCCTTAATGAAATCAATGATTCATTCAGAGATCTGTTGTTTTTCTTCCATATCAGGACATCGAGCACTGAACTAAGAGGGAAAAAATATATACACAACACAGTTATGACATGTCTTCCAGCTGCAGAGCACTCCCCCACACAGAAAAGGTTAATATCAGACATATCAATGTCTGAAAGTCAACAAAGCACTTCCACAATTCAAAAGGACCTCCTCACACAAGTATTTTGGAACACCGACAAGGCTCGACTGATAAAAAGAGCCTGAAACATGCCAAACAAATCTGACTTACCTCCACCTGTGTGTATTTTTGTTCCTTTTGAAAATACTTCTCATCGTACTTACGTAAATGTTTTCTTACTCTTTTTGAAAATGCACCTTAATCGATCTGTAAGTAAATTTCATTTTGGTAAGTAAATTTTATTTTGGTAGAATATAAATATATGTAAATATTAGCTTACTGTCCACCATGCACTCTACATCATTACAATACTACAAGCACAAACCTTGTCTGCTGTGATTTAACTGACTATTTTTTACAATTGACTTGATGCTTATAATACAAGCATATTATGCATTACTACTTATATTGTTAAATTACATAAAATCTGGGTAAATACCTCAAGAATTGAGGTGCACCCATAACTAGTACATATAGAAATTTCACAATTGGAATAAGCATGCATGTGATAACTTCAAAATGATCGATTAATTATAACTTTAGCACAATTATCAATTTCCTAAGCAGATTAAATGGAAAAATTAGAATTATTGTAATATAACGTCATCTTTTGAAATCACTTCTGACAAATAGCACAAATATATTGTCCAATGTTTAATTTGTTGAAAATTTGGTGCGAATATACAAGAGAAGTGGAATGAATCGAGGCAAGAGTTGTCTTTTTCGTAAATACGATTCTATGACAATACATTTTCTATCTTCCTTTAATTCATGTTTTTATATACATTTATATCTTTTAATTCAATAATTCATGTTTGTATATACATTTATATCTTTTAATTCAATATTAGCAAAACTTAATTATATATGAACATTTATATTGCGAATTAAAGAATAATAGAGAAAACTAGGGAAATTAAATTTTATAATCTAAAAGCCTAATAAATTAAACAAATTTAGAACGAAAATCGAACCCAATTTACAAAAAATCTACAAGCAACGTGCGGCTTTAAATTATGCAATCTCCAAATCAGTTGTGATTTTTTATGTCATTTTTAATGTTTCATTTCCTAAATCTTAACATATATCGCGTTCATAAAATTAAAAAAAAAAAAAAAAAAAACGTACATCGCTTTCTTATTTATCATTGAGTGTTAATCAGTATTTCTTAATTTTCACATGTCAGAAATTTAAATAGTAAATATAACCTGTAGCAGGTGGTCTCATTGGGCATGCAACCCCTCTTCTTCAACGCTTTTTTACCATTTAATCTTATTTAGGATTTACATAAATATAAATTAATATATATGTTAGAAAAAAATATAGTGTTAAAAAAATCAACATTCAATTTATTAAACAACCAAATACTTTACTTGTTTATTTTGTTTAATATGATATAAAATTAAATTAAAATTACTCATATTTTTTTTATCAATCATTTTTAAAGGAATAAGTTTTATTTATTTATATTACTATAATACTACTACATGAATTAGTTGTAATAAAAAAAAAAATTGAGACAAACTTTTACAATAATTTTCCACTACTAAAATAATTTATTAAATTCGTAACAATTTCACACTCAAGTATTACTTATATTCCATCATTGTAACAACTCCATACTCAAATGTGTTGGAATTAACGAGTCAGAAATTAATTAATGAAATTCTCAGACTTGGTGGCCAAGAACCACCTTTCCACGTTGTGCGTGAATGCAACGCAATTCTTTCGGTATTTCTCAGTCTATAAATACATATTCTTTCCTCATCATAGAATTGCTCATAATTCTTTCCTCTCTGCTCCAATGTATATCTCTCATAAGAATACATTGTTCTTGTTGTTTGTTGCCGGAATTTTTCCGTGTGTGTTCAGTTCGTACTCTTTGTATGTTCGTTGAGGCTTCGTCTACAGTGATGCTACTGTTTACGAAGTAGAAGTCGTTTTACCTTTGGGAACGGAACGCCGAACCAATCGAGCACTACGCCGAAGTCATTAAAAAAAAATTTAAAAAAATATTTACAATATAAGTAATAGCGACATAGTATAAGACCCGCGTTTTACGAGGGATTAAAATAAATTTATTATATAATTTAATTTATTAATTAAAAAATAATTTTTTAAACATGTATATAAAAGTATTAGATTAAATTATAGTTATAAAGTAACATTTATTTAATAAATTAAATATTTAAACATTGCTAAATAATTTGTACCTAGTAATTTAAACAATCATCTTCTTTTCGATAGTATATCGTCTGACATTGCCTTTGCCTCCCATATCCTTTAAAAATTATATCTAGACAACTCATACTTGATAATAGTAGTAGAGTTGAAAATAAATTTCTAAAATAATGAGATGATGTCCAAAAACTTGCCTTCAATACAATTTCATCAACATACTTTCTATCATCATCTAAAATATTCATTGCATAGCAAACATCTTTGAATGTAGGATATATTACATTATCAATCATTCTAATCTTTTCGTGTAACCTAGAACCCTTACTGTGAGGTATTAAAAGACTCAAGTAATGTTGTTCACCGGCTTCTGATGGAACATAATTCAATATTCCCAATAAAAGTATTATTTTCTCTAAGAATCCACTTGTGATTTTGATTATTCTAAATAAACCTAAAGGGAAATTCTATATACGTAAGATCCCTTACAAATTCATTTTCTCTGTTGAATTCCATTTAGGCTAAAAACATCGAATGTTGTGTAGAAGGTCTTTCTAGAATATTGCCAATGTGTTCATCATCATCATCAAACACAATTGTTTGTTTGGAAGATGAAATAACATTTTTTGCAAAGAAAGGAACTTGTAGTAAATTTCGAATCCAGGTGTTCTCCAGACAACTTCACATGGAGAAACATATCAACAATTGAGATTTCTTTTAATTTCATCTTTAAACGTAAAATCCTCTTCTCCCTCTTCATCACTGGAAATAGTTGCAAATAACTATCACATCCCTTGTTGATGTATTTGATAGATTTGTGTTTGTTTCACCACTCGGCATTTATATGGACTTGATACTTACTCAATAAATTGGCATTGTAAGGTACCACATACCGATTGTCGAGACTTGTTTTCCATCTATTGGCTGAACGATCCTCGTTCCTTCTCATTTAAAGAGGGTAGTCATCCTCGTCGATTGTATGCAGTTCGTTCTATGCGTTTCTTTGAAAATCTTTTACTACAACTCTTATCTATCATGTAAGGACAGTTCTACTTCGCAGCACCACACGAACTAAGCATCACGCACTCTGCAACTAAATCGTGTAATCTCAAATTAACGTCTTTGTCAAGTATTTCTGTAGATATAATACGATCAACATCCTCGGGATTTGAAATTTTGCTGTCCATATGCAAGAACAATAATATGTGGGCATAGAACGATCCTCCCTCTTATAACTCAACTTGGTAAACCACTGTAACAAAAAAAAATTAGATTATAATTTGTGACATAAATTTTTTTACTTAACTAAGGCAGTTCTTAACTAACTTCATTAGAAATTTAGTACTATATATAGTACAAAAAACCAACTTACCTATATATTACTTGTGTCATATACCCACAATGCACATTCAAACTCTATAGCACAGAGATCTAAGATAATTAAATTACTATATAGGAGTATATATTAATAGAAGATGGCTCTCCATCGGCAACCGTGGAACCTCCGCAAATCTCTGATCGTGTTAAAGAGGATGCATGGGCAGGAGCGACCCTCTACTCTGAATTTTCATCTGGTTCCTTTTTAGATCCAGGTGCATGGTCTTCAGCTGCATGCAATGACTAAGCCAATCGGGGTCCGGGCGGGCAGGGTCATTGGCGAAGTTCTGGAAGTTGAAGGTAAGAATGATGAGGAAGCGTGGGAGGAGTGCCTTCGTGTGCGGGTCCTGGTGGATACTAATATCCCCTTAAGTAGATGATGTTATCTTACGGTGGAGGGTGTTAAGATGGTTGCTATTTTCCGATATGAACGGTTGTCGGATTTTTGCTATCTGTGTGGTCGTCTGGACCATGTGGAAGGAGACTGCGAGATGGGTCTGGGAAGAACAACAGAATGGCGTAAGAAAAATCGTTTCTTTCCGGAGTGGCTGCGTGCGGATAAACAAAAGAGTCCAAAAGAGGAGGAGCTGCAGCAATTTTTCGATTGGCTAGACAAAATCCCTAAAGTTCAGGAACAGGCTCAGGAAGGCTCCAAAGATGAAGCGGCTAGGCGAGCGAAAGGTAAAGCTGTTATGATTGATGATGATGAGAGCGTTTTATGCTTGAGGACGGGTCCAAAAGAGCGTCGAGTCGTTCATAGTTTTGAGGAGTTGATGCCTCGAAAAGACTCTTACCCAAACTATGTTGGAGCATTCACTGAAGGTAAATTTCAGAAATGGGACCCCAGATTCGGTATGTTTCTTGAACCCCTCTCCTTTGTTGTTCCGATTGGACATGCACATCGTGTTTTCAAAGAAAAGTTAGGTTTGATTGATAACGGGAAGGATTATCGGGTTACTCATCATGTGGGAAGGGATTTTCGGGCAAGGGATTTTGATACTTATGTTGAGATTATTAATGAAGGCGAGGACCCCTATGTTCCAGTGTTCGAAGAAGAGGTAAGGGTGCGACTGAACAGACAGGAAGCTGATTTAAACAGGGACAAAGCTGACTCGAGGGAGGCTGTCTCAGCTCAGAGCATAAACACCCCATGTAAGAAGAGGACTTTGCTTGAAAGAAATGAGAAGTGCATGGAGGATGGGGTTTGGACTGATATGAAAATGGTAGATAATGAAGGGACTGCCCTCAAAAAAGCAAGAAGCATGTTTGAAGCTTTGGGTGAGCCGATTGGGATCCGAGGATTGGCGGAGGCTGAGACCGATCAGCCCCGCCGGAATGAATGAGCTTAGTGTGCTGGAACGCACGTGGAGTGTCTAGTACACGTGCGTTCAATCATTTACGAAGTTTAATTTCCAAGTACTGTCCTAGTTTGTTATTTATTTCTCAAACCAAATGTTTGTATTCTCGTGTGAATTTCCTTAGGAATCAGCTAGGTTTTCAACACAGTTTTCATGTTGATGCCCAAGGAAATTCGGGTGGTTTGATGCTTTTATGGAATGAATGGAATATTAATATCTTGTCTTTTTCTTCGGGTCATATTGATTGTGTGATTGAATCCTTGGATCAGAGATGGAGATTTACAGGTTTCTATGGTAACTCTAATCTTGCTTTAAGAAAGGAATCGTGGGAGCTACTCAAACGTTTGAAAAATTATAATTGCTCCTCTCCAAGGCCTTGGTTAATTGGGGGTGACTTCAATGAGACTTTGTATCATCACGAGAAAAAGGGGGGGTTCTAAACCTGTGTCCAGGCTTGTGCAATTTCAGGAGGCCTTGGACTTTAACAATTTATTCCCCCTTAATACTGATGGGCCGAAATATACCTGGCTTAACAAAAGAGCTGGTTCAGAACTTATACGCGAAAGATTGGACAGGTATCTAGCTAATACAGAATGGGTTGAGATTTTTCCTCACTTTAAAGCAAGCACTCTAGAGTTTTTTGGTTCTGACCATAGACCTATTTGGCTTCAATGTGATGTTTCTCTAAATCAGACTAAGAAGGAATTGGTCAGGGGTTTTAGATTTGAAAACCATTGGCTTAAAGAAGTAGATTTTAAAACTACTTTGGATAACATTTGGAATCAAATGGAACCTGAAAGACCATTACATGAGAAACTGGGGCAATGTGGAAAGGCATTAAGTAAATGGGCTTACAAGAAGGGAGGTCCAATTCCTGAGCGTATTAATGCATTGAAAGCACAGCTATCTCAGGAGCTTAATGATGATAATAACAGCCTGGATTGTCGTAGGATTGACTCCTTGCAAAAAGAGATTGAAAAGCTACACACAAAGGAAGAATGGTTTTGGAAGCAGAGGTCAAGAGTGGAATGGTTAAGGGAGGGGGACAGAAACACAAAATTCTTTCATGCAAGGGCTTCGTTGCGTAGGAATCGAAACTACATTAGAGGCATTAGGTCAAGTAATGATGTTTGGATTGCCGATGAACAAGCAGTTTGTGATGAATTTTTGGGTTATTTTGAACATATTTATGCATCTTCATGTCCTTCTATGCAGGAGATTCAAACAGCCACGAGAGTAATTCCTCGAAGTATTTCTCAGGACTTGGCTATTATTCTGGACAGACCATTTACCAAGGAGGAAATTGATCAGGCAGTAAAGGATATTGGCCCTTGGAAAGCTCCGGGGCCTGATGGCTTTCCAGCCTCCTTCTATCAATCGAACTGGGAGTCTATTGGAGGAGAAATTTCAAAAATCATGTTGCAGATGCTTAACAATGATGGCTCCCTGGATGCATGGAATTATACTACTATCACCTTGATCCCAAAAACTAAAAATCCTAAGAAGGTTACTCAGTTTAGGCCTATCAGCCTATCAAATGTTTCTTACAGGATATTGGCCAGAACTATAACGAATCGACTAAAAGGGATGATGGATGATATTATTGACCCTTTCCAAAGTGCCTTCATTCCAGGCCGATTAATTACAGACAACATTCTCATTGCTTTTGAAGGTATGCATTGGATTAAATCCTCATAGAGTAAAGAAGGTTATGCTGCTCTAAAGCTTGATATGAGCAAAGCATATGATAGAGTGGAGTGGAGTTTCTTGCAAGAAGCAATGGTATGTCTGGGTTTTTCGCAAAAATGGATTCGATTAATTATGAACTGTATTTCCTCAGTTTCATACAGTGTGAACATCAATGGGAGGATCTCAAGATCATTCAAGCCATCCAGGGGCCTTAGACAAGGAGATCCTCTTTCCCCTTACTTATTTGTTATTTGTGCTCAGTGTTTATCTTCTCTAATAACAAAGGCTGTCTGTGAATCAAAAATTTCGGGGATAAAAATTGCTAGATCGGCTCCAATTATATCACATCTTTTCTTTGTGGATGATAGCTTACTCTTCTTAAAAGCCTCTATTAAGGAAAGTGATTGCCTGAAAGCTTGCCTGAACATTTATTCAAAAGCCACAGGGCAGCTTATCAATTTTGATAAATCCGTTATCACTTTTAGCCCAAACACATTGTTAAGAAATAGAGAGGCGATGATCAATATCCTAGGGGTTCGGGCTACACATAGTCATGAAATGTACTTAGGTCTGCCTTCATTCTCAATGTGTACCAAAAGAATTCAGTTTGGGTATTTGTTGGATAGGGTGAGACAGAGGATAAACTCTTGGGGACATAAGTTCTTCTCTGATGGGGGCAAGGAGGTTCTCATTAAATCAGTCCTCCAAGCGATTCCGTCCTATGCTATGTCGTGTTTTCGAATTCCAGTTTCCATTTGTTCGGAGATGGAAAGGGAGATGGCTCGTTTCTGGTGGGGAGACCATGATAATAAACGCAAAATTCATTGGACAATGTGGCATAAGCTTTGCAAACCAAAAAATGGAGGTCTGGGGTTCAGGAAAATGGTTTTGTTTAATAAGGCCCTACTTGCAAAGCAGGTTTGGAGGCTTATTAACCAACCAAACACATTGGTTAGCAGAATTTTCAAAGCCCGATATTTTAGACACATAGATTTGTTTGAAGCAGATTTAGGGTCGAATCCTTCGTATTTATGGCGATCTTTCATGTGGAGTAGAGATATCATTGAGGCTGGGGTTAGATGAAAAGTGGGTAAAGGGGACCAGGTTCATATCTTTAAGCATAGATGGGTGTCGGACTTGGAAGGAGAAATACTAAACTCTAGGATTGCAAGTGCTTCCCGAGTTGATCGTTTTATCCTGCCAAACTATTCTTGGAATACTGAATTGGTTAGACAAGCTTTTCTTCAATTTGAAGATATTCGATGTTGGCCCCATAATTCGACTGGACATTATTCGGTAGACTCGGGATACCATTTTCAAAGGAAAATGGAGGATTCATATCTTAATGCAAAGTATGATGGTCCCTCAAATTGTAAAGTCTGGACTAATGTGCTGGGTAAGCTTTGGTCACTAAGAGTCCCTCCGAAAGTTCGTATTTTTGCTTGGAAAATGATGGTTGGAGCAGTGGCAGCCGAAGGTAACCTTTTTCGGCATCATGTTCCCATTGATCCTTTTTGTCCTTGTTGTGGTTTTTCTTTTGTAGATTCTATGCATGCAGTTTTTTTGTGTCCAATGGCGAAACAAGCATGGAAATCTGTTAGTATGTGGAATCAAATCAAAAGCTTTGTGAAAGGGGACTTTGTGGATTTTATGATTTCTACTTCTAAGGTGGTTAATTCCAAGCACTTGGCTGGTTTTATTATTATTATGTGGGCAATATGGAAGAGCCGGTGCAGTTGGAAGCATTTGAATGACGATCAAGGTAATAGGCAATCTTGTGTTTTTAAGGTTCATTGGGCACTGGATTACTGGGAGGACTTCAATAATTCTGATTTTGCCTTGACGTGTAAGAGGTTTTTGGTACCTGAGGATTCTCATTTGAAGCAGGAGAAAATTATTGATCACATTCTCTTTACTGATGCAACCTTCAACCCAGCTCTTAATTTTTTTGTTATAGGTTGTGTCCTGTTACGAGATTCAAATCAGGTTGGTTTGGCTGGTTTTGTTAAGACTTCGCATCCGGGTTCGGTTCTTATTGCGGAATTGAAAGCAATTAAAATAGGCCTGAAAAACTGCTTACAAAGGGGGGTGCAAGTTAAAGGTATAAGATCATATTCTCTTCTTGCTGTAGAGGCCATTAATAGTCGCATTAATCTTACGGGGTGGGAGCAGAAATTGGTTATGTCTATTAAGCAGTTAATGAGTACAATCTTAGTGTGGGATTGTCAACATATTACCCGAGGGAACAACGATCTGGCTCACAATATTGCCCGGAAAGCCTTAAACTCCTCAAGTCCTTACGATTGGATTGAGGAAGTTGGGATGTCGACCTTCAAGGAGAATTGGATGATCTGAGTTTTGTTACTTGTTTTTTTCTCCTTGTGCTGTCAAAAAAAAAAAAAAAAGTCGAGATTAAAGGCTACTTTTACCTTCCATATATATTAACACAAAAACTTATATTCAATATTAACCCCATTAAGGTAAATTAAGTTAAAATTCATGGGTCAGACGTAGATCAACGTGAGTCAACCTTAATTAAAATATTTATTTTCGCTCTAAAATATTATTTTACTACATGATCAAAACTATGTTACTACAAGACCTAAATTTTATCACTACAAGACCAAAAGTGTATTATTACATGTCCAAAAACATTCTGGACCCTTAATTTTATGGGTGAATTTATCAGAATGTTTTGACATGTAGTATTAAATTGTTGGCCTTGTAGTAGTAATATTTTGACATTGTAGTAACAATATTTTGGTCAGGTACTAAACCACATGTTTGAGACCCGCAATTTTTTTGGACAACCCGAATCCGAACTTATGATCCGCAATTTTTTTAAAATTATCTTAATTTGACTTTTAGGCTTAATGAATTTAGGGTTTTGATTTGGTCTAATAATTGAGATGGAATGCATGTATGCAATATTTCACATAATACTAGTCCATATATTAATAATTTAATACTTCCTCCATTTTTAATTAAGTGTTACTTTAACAATTTTCAACAAATTAAAATATTAAATTATGAATCATTTTACCTTTTATTAATGATAAATAATTATAATATTAAATTTTTATTTAGTAATAAATGTGATTAATAATGTAGGTGATAATTATGTTTTTTTCATAATTTATGCTATACTATATTTATAAGGGTAAAATTGTTAAAATTTAAAAAAAAAATCCTTATCACACACATTATTATCAAAACATTTGGATAGCACAACTTTTTTGTAAAATGGTGCGTGAACAAGTTTTATAAAAAGATAATACTCCGTAATTGTTTTTTTTTTCTAAAATATTCTGTAATTGCTTTCATCATATAATATTAGTTGTAAAATAAATGAATGATGAGGATTTTAATATAAATCACAAATATTAATGCTTAGATTGAGAAAGATTCTCCATATCTCACATGATATCACGTATAAGATATATGTGATATTAATTTATAAGTGTAGTGGTATCACTTGATAAGAGATGCAGTATTACAAATTATAAAAAATTTACACAAAAACTCCTTCTATATAGATAGTACTCGCTCCGTCCCATAAATATTTTCATAGTTTCGTTTTTAGTGTGTTCCAAATTATAGTCGACATTAACGAGAGTGTTACGCCGCACTCTATGTTTTATCAGAGTAGCATGCTATTAATTAGGTTGGTAATGCCGTACGCAATCTTTCATCACATACCTCATACCAACCCCTACGCAATAACTTGCCACCACTCTACAATACATGCAACTGCAAATTCCAAAGTTACATTATCATTTATCACTATATAAACAAGACAACGAAGGTTAAGTTTAAACACAAAAGTAACACAATTACTTAAGTATGAACAATACAGTGGAAATGGAAGTGGAATCCAACACAGGTATATCTTTTCCTGTTAAGTTGGATGATGGGAAGCTATTTCTGAAAGCTGTTGGGCTCAGAAAGAAGAGCATCATCATCAGCATCAAAGTATATGCCTTCGGTACGTCTCCCTACCCTACTCCTATCTCTTTCAGAGCAGTCGAATCGACTCGTTAATCTCCAAATTGCATTTGTTGCAGGGTTATATGCAGATGATGAGAAGCTGAAAGAACTAGTAAGGACAAAATTCGAAAAGGCACCACCAAAACCAACAAAGGAATTGTACCAAATGGTGATCGACAGCGATCTTGGGATGGTGGTTCGCTTGGTTACGTCTTATTCTAGCCTAACCATGACCATGGTAAAGAAGGGCATTGAGGAAGGCCTCGGAGCATCCATCAAGAAGATCAGCGGAGCAAAGAACGATGAACTAACCAAAAAGTATAGTAACTACCTATTCACTTAATTCTTGTCCTAAATCTTGATTTACCAATTTATCTGTCAATTTTCAGGGTTATGGGAGAAGCATCAGATGGCATACTGCTGCCACCTGGTTCTGTTATTGAGATATCCAGGCTTCCAGGATATAAACTTCAAACTAAAGGTAAAACAAGTTCTAAATCATCATCTAATACATTTTGTTTAAAAATTAACGATATCACCTGATCGTTCTAAATTGCAGTTAAGGATGAGGTAGTGAGCACGGTTGAAAGTGAACTTCTCTGTAAGGCACTCATATACATGTATTTGGGAGAGGATCCTCTCGACAAAGAAGCCAAGGAAAAATTTGGGGCATCTCTGATAACTCTTTTCTAAGAAGGGTCCTGGTCTGTACGAATAAAACCATCAGTCTACTATGTTTTTTTTTTTTTGACTGGAGAAGTCTACTATGTAATAATGCAAAATAATTGCGAAATAAGAATATGATGCTTAGACAAAGGACGAGTTCATGAATACGCTCATGTCAAAACTTTCATTTACTGTCTCATGAATAGCCCACATCAGAAGTTTCAAACATTGTTCTAAACTAATGCAAAATACAGCACCAAAAATTGGTCACTGTTAATAGAAGAATGCAGCAAAGTTCATATAGCCTCGTATATACCACTCAAATCAGTAAGAATGAAGAAAGAAATGCTTGTGTGAGGACAAAGAAACCCTCCTACTACAACATCATGCAAAATGCTATAGCATGAACGTCTAAATTTAATCAGCTGAACCCATGAAGAACTTTGCGAGGATCCAATTGTCCACTGCAATAGCTTGAGGAGACAGCTGACAGCTCTTGACGACCCCTCCACTCTTCAGAGGGTTTCAATACTATTGGATTTTCAATTGCAGCTGAATCTACGCATAACATTGATTTGTAATCTTCATCACCTAAATCTGGGAGAGCCTTTGCCTTTTTGTCCCAAGGGTTCCACACAACTGCATATTATGACCTCGTCACAACAGAGTCCAGAAAATGATTTGCAAAACTTCAGATCATGATATTAAAGTAACAAAAGAAAGCACCTGAATCAACCATCCCTTCTTTGCGAAGCACAAGAGTTCTTTTCTTCTCATGGTCTATTATGGCTATCTTGGTTGGCGTGCTTAGATAGACCCGGTCAATCTAGAGCAGAAAACAAGATATTAGGTATCAAAGATTTTGAATTCTCGAAATATCATTATGCAGAAAGAAATGTTTAAATTCTAAATTCTCCTATTACAAAAGAAACTAAATTTATACAACAAAATATAGAAACCCAGGGCAACCAATGTACGACTGGGGTGGTTCTGATAGGTATGCAACACAAGCAATAACAATAATAATAATAATAATAAACACATTACCTCGCCATCAAAAGTAACTGCATCTGCTTGCTCTGTATACCTTTCTCTTTGTAACAAATTATCAAAGTAATCAAGTGTCTCCAAGCCCTCTACACGCACTTCACTGCAAAATCAAACAGTGTCATCTAACTAATCTGAAAAGGATAATAATGTGTCCAGCCAATTAAGATTTAACTACTGATATAACAACAGGATTTCTGAAATGCAAAATAAAGTATCCATCAGGCTTGAGCAGCAGATATAACAACAATGTGCATATACACAATTCAACAAAATATCAAGCAAGCATAATAATATGTCTGAACAACAAGAATCCCACAAGTTACAGGAATAGGCATTGATAATGACGACGATGATGATCATGAACCTCGAAAGCAAAATACGGAGTATATAGTAAAGTGATGGAATAAAACCTGATATCAGACACAGAAAGGTAATTGCGAAAAGCAAATGTGAAGGAGAAGTTCTTGCTATCAGTATTTCGCACACGAGGGATCAAGGTGAGCTTGTCAGAAGTCAAACAAATACGTAGACGCAGTTCAAATCTGCAAACAGCAGAAGCCAACTGAAATAAGGATAAACTTTTTCTAATATTATTATCTATTAAAAGCATCATGTTGTTTTGCATATTTACCTATGTGGCCAAGTCTTTAGATCGTCTTCTGTGGATTTCAAAATAAGATCCGCTGTTGCCTGATTGTTGACAGGTGTCAAAGGCGAAGGGTCGCTGTCCATTGACCACAACCTATTCCTTGCAAACCCATGTTGCTCTAGTGCACCAAAGTTGGAAAACTGACAGAGCAAGCAGAAAATATCAAAATAAGAATGCATTCAACCAGATCACAAATTCATAATTGTGAATAATTATGGCTAGTTTGGAGATCAACCTGCGGAAAGCAAATTGGTATGCCGCCCCGGAGAGCCTTCGATGCATTCCATACAGCCTAACAACATACAATGCATAATAGACTGACTAGTTAAACACAATTTTCAATTAACACCAATAAATTAGACACTATTAACATCTTTTTGCACTTATAAGTTCTTGTTCACCTTAGTGCTCATGAAGAGCATCTCTTGTCTCTTTCCATTCTTCCAAGAAACCACCTGTCCACCATGTAAAAGGACCTACCACAACAAATAAACCGTCGGATTAAATTTCCAATCCTCTTCTACTCATCCGCAATCTAATTGCGACTTCTTTTTAGAAACTGTAAAATTTCCATGAATGAACCAAACAGAAGTCGCACATTATTCGAAAATGAATTAAATTACAATAAACAAACCTCAACAGTGGAGCCAGTAGGTTCTGACAATACAATACGCGACGGTCCGCCGCCGTCCTTGGATGAACTCGACGGCGTCTTACTCATTCTCAATTTCTCACAGGAATTACTCACAAATAACAATCGAATCTACTTTCTCTCTGCTCCCTCTCTACGCACCGATAACAACAAAATCAAAACCGAATAAAAAATGGAAAAAAAGACGATGCAGATCGATTAAATTCAGAGTTTCATACCTGCGAATTAAAATGAAGAAAGAACTCAAGGATTTGGCCTTCAGAAATCGACGATCAAGTGAATCATTTAATACGCCACCTTCAATTAATCGCAATTCGAGAATCTATGTCGTTTCGAAAACTAAACAATCATGCAGTTACCAAATCAAATAATGGGATGACAAACAATATTTTCGGTGTATATATATACATATATAATTCAGTTGAAATTAATTTAAACTGAATTATAGTTTCAACTGAATTAATTTGAGGGTTAGTTTCAACTGAATTATAGAGAAGAAAAAATGGGCCTGTTTAAGTTTTGATTTGGGCCTGTTTGGCTGACACTTGGGCCAGGCCTTAAAATTGCGGCCTACAAAATGGCCACCGATAAATAACCCCCACATATTATGTCTTCACCCCACCTCCAGCTTATATTTTGAACTAATAGGTAAAAAGACTATATTATCCCTATGTGTTGAGTTCACCCAACCCATAAAAAAAAACAATTTTTTGCATTTCTCTCCCCCCAAAATATAGTACTCTATTCTTTTGTAATTGATTATATTTCATGTTATTATTATTTTATTTGTCTGTATTGTTGCATGATTGTGTAGTTGTAACGAATATATGTGTAGTGTATTTCGTTTTCGAGTTTTTTTTTTACAAAAATCGCATTTTGCAAAAATTCAGCACTGGTTCGCCGAGTTTTGTGAGATTTTTCGAAAAAAAATTCCACGTTATGAATCAAAACTCGATTTATTTTTCCACGTTTTGATTCAAAACTCGGCCAACTTTTCCGTTATGAATTAAAACTCGGTCGCCGAGTTTTTGAATCAAAACGTGGAAAAGTTGATCGAGTTTTAATTCATAACGTAGAACTTTTTTTCGAGAAATCTCATAAAACTCGGCGAATCAGTGCTGAATTTTTGCAAAACGCAATTTTTGTAAAAAAACTCGAAAACGAAATACATTACACACATATTGAATAATGTGTAGTGGGTGCGAAATCGAACCATGGTGAAGAGAAATCCAAAAAAAAAAAAGGTAAAGTGGAAGGAAAAATAGGGTTTATGAGTGGGAGGGTAATTTTAGAAAATAAGTGGTGGGTAAACTCATGTTCGAAGGGTGAAAGACATCCCCAGGGTGAAGACATAATAATTGGGGGCATTTATCCGTGGCCCTACAAAATATTTCAGTTAAGTATTTTGAAATAGACACATTCTCCATCCCACAAAATCTAATAATTTCTATATTTGGTATTTTTAGTTTAATAATTTAGTAAATTTACACCTTAATTCACATTTTATATATAACGATGTTTTTAATTTTTTTAATAAATTGATGTAATGCAATTGGGCATAGCACTCAACGAAGAAGGAGCGAAATGAAAGGGAAAAAAAATGATATATTGATTCTCAATCTACCATTAAGTCGGAAATCGATAGTCGAGCGGATTGACACCGCCTAACGCCTAAACAACGATGCCTCTTCGACTGCTTAAAATTTTATTTTACAGTTCTCAAACAATAAACACGATGTCTTAATAAACAAAACAAAAAAAAAAAATTGCAAAGAGATCCTTGAAAAAATTAAAACTTGTAAAATGATGCTGAAAAAATACCGTTTTCACCCCTTAGACAATAGAATTTTACAAAAAAAATGTCATACATCATGACAAAGTTACGTGTTTTGCTCGGAGCGTCTATTCCACTTGAAAAAGTGTGCTCGATCGCTTGAACCGAACTTCAACCCTGTAACGTCTAATTAAAAATAAAAAGGCCTAGTAAAAAATTACTAGACGGACGGTAGATTGGAAACTAGTGTCTAATCGGGTACTTGCTCCCTCTTACCTGTGTATGACGTACACCTGTTTATTTAATTAATCGATGATAATCGAAAAAAAAAAAAAAAAACCTACTCATTTTGAATTATTTATGCTTTTTATATAGATAAAATTTACTTCTATATATTTTTAAAAAAGCTTAAAAACCTAAGTAGCCGTGGAGCACATGTCCTTTGCGTTAGTTTCAAGCTTTCAAATATAGAGAAACAATGAATTGTGAAATTATAATTTCATTGAGTGATTGTAAAGAGTACATGAAGGAAGTATTTATAGATACAAAACATATCTATCATAAATCTCTAATTAAGGAAAATAAAGATTTACAAGATATATAAAATATATTATACAAGATATATATAATATCTCTTAATATATTTATATATGCCTAATACGCCCCCTCAAGATGGAGCGCCGTAGGAGAGTCCAATCTTGGTCATAAGAAGTTGTAGACGGAGTCGAGAAAGAGGCTTTATAAGTGCATCAGCAAGTTGGTCCGCAGAGGAGACATGTGAGACCCTAAGTTGAGATGTCTTGATCAAGTCTCTAACAAAATGGAAATCGATTGCAATGTGCTTCATTCGGGAGTGAAAGACAGGATTTGAGCAGAGATAAGTGGCTCCAATGTTGTCACAATAGATAACAGGCAAGTCTGAGATTGTGAAACATAGCTCATGAAACAGAGATTTTAACCATTGAACTTCAGAGGCAGTGGAGGCAATAGCACGATACTCAGCTTCTGTTGAAGAACGAGCAATCGATTTCTGTTTCTTGGAGGACCAAGAGATAGGATTTGCACCAAGAAAAACAACATAAGCACTTGTGGAGGAACGGTCATCACTGTTGCCAGCCCAATCAGCATCTGTGAAACAATGTAGAGAGGAGGAGGTGGTAGGTCGTAGTGTGATTCCAACATCTCTTGTTCCATTTAAGTACCTAAGTAGGCGTTTGACAGCTCCCCAATGAGTGACAGTTGGAGCATGCATAAATTGACACAACTTGTGAATAGCAAAAGCAATGTCGGGTCTCGTGAGTTGAAGATATTGAAGACTGCCAAGTATTTATCGATATTGAGTGGCATCCGCAGGAGGAGTCCCATCAAGAAGTGTAAGGCGAGCGGAGGTGGCTAGTGGCGTCTGAACAGGTTTGGAGGTCACCATATTGTATCGAGTGAGTAGATCAACTACATACTTTCGTTGAGAGAGAAAGCAGGAGTTGTTGGTACGAAGTACTTCAAACCTAAGAAGTAGGAAAGAGGGCCCAAGTCTTTTACTGAAAATTTCGAACCAAGATCTGTTGCCACACGGGTAAGGAAGGGAATGGAATTTCCTGTGAGAATCAAGTCATCAACATACACAAGAAAATATGCAATAATGCCAGATTTATTGTACACAAAAAGAGATTCATCGGATTTTGTGCGAATGAACCAAATTCCTTCCAAAAATGTTCTAAGTGCATAATACCAAGTACGTGGAGCCTGTTTCAAACCGTAAATGGATTTGTGTAATTTGCAAACATAGGACGGAAACGCCTTATCAATGAAACCAGTAGGTTGAGCCATGTAAACTGTATCAGAAAGGGAACCATGAAAAAAGGCGTTGTTCACATCAAACTGTCGAAGTGGCCAATTTTGAGTGACTACAATACTCAAGACTGCTCGAACGGTTGCTGGTTTGACCAGAGGACTAAATGTTTCTGAAAAATCAACTCCAGGGCGTTGGTGAAAGCCTTTGGCCACAAGTCGAGCTTTAAATTTATCTAAGGACCCGTCTGGTTTCCGTTTGATGTGGAAGACCCACTTGGAGCCAACAACGTTGATAGAATCATCAGGTGGTACTAAATCCCAAGTACCGTTTTTTAGAAGGGCATTAAATTCAGATGACATGGCCTCCCTCCATCGTTCATCTTTTAATGCCTGAGAGACGCAGCTAGGTTCAGTGTCAGAAGAGAAAGTAGAAGATAGACCATATCTCGGATTTGGTTTAAAGATACTGTTTTGGGCTCGAGTGACCATTCGAGTTCGTTGTTGTATCGGTGGGGATGGCAGTGAGGGAGCAGCTAGCGACTCAAGATCAAGGGTTTGTATCGTGGAATTAGGGTTTGGGGTCGATGTGGGTGTATTTAGTAAAATGGGAGATGCAGTGTTTGGGGTCGATGGGGGTGTATTTAGTAAACTGGGTGGTGCAGTGTTTGGGGTTGATGGGGGTGTATTTAGTAATCTAGGGGGTGCAGCAGAGTTGGACGCTGGGCTAGGGGGTGTATTAATCGGAGCAGGGGGTGCATGTGATGGAATTGGTGGTGGGGCAGCGTTGTGATCGAGAGGTGGTAGATTATGTGGAGGGGGTGCATTTGTAAAAGTAGTGGGTGGGGCAGGAGCAGAAGGTAAGGGAGGGGTGTATTAATCAGAGTGGGTGGTGGATAAAACATAACATAAGGGTTTTCTGGTGGGCATGGGGGTGTATCTACTAAATCAGGGGGTGTATCAGGAACAGTTTTTGGAGAGGCTAGGGGAAATATATTTTCAACGAATTGAACATGACGAGAGGTATATATTCTTTTGGTTTTTAAATCAAGACAAAGATAAGCGGCTTGAGTAGGAGAGTATCCAATGAAAACACAAGGAGTGGATCTAGGGTCTAATTTATGGGAAGTGTAGGGACGGAGCCAAGGATAGCATAAGCAACCAAAGACTCGAAGTTTAGATAGGTTAGGAGTTTGTTTTAGAAGATATTGATAAGAGGATTGCATGTTTAGGTTGGGTTTAGGGAGGCGGTTTATAACATAGGTTGCAGCACAGACGGCGTGAGGCCAATAAGTGAGAGGCATGGACGCATGATGTAAGAGGGCTAAGGCTGTATCAACAACATGTCTGTGACGACGTTCAGACATGCCATTATGTTCAGGAGTGTGGGGGGGAGTAGTTAGGTGGGAGATTCCATGGGTTTGAAGGAGGGATCGTAGGGCAATGAATTCACCCCCGTTATCAGTGTAGAGAGTTTTGATTTTGGTGTTGTAGAAGTTTTCCACAATGTTTTTAAAGGATGTAAAGGTGGGAAGGACATCAGATTTGCGTTTTAGAGGGTAAATCCATATATATTTACTAAAGTGATCAACAAAAATGACATAATTTTTGAAGCCATCATCTGACTGGACAGGAGATGACCAAACATCAGAGTAAATGACTTCAAGGGGGGTGGTAGAGATAATGTTGGAATCGTAAAATGGCAGTTTATGACTTTTTATACAATTGCAAGAGTTACAGTGCAAAGGGTTTGAGTTCGTAGTTGGTAAACTAAACCTGGATAAGGTGTGAGACAGAATTTTAGAGGATGGATGGCCTAGACGGGCATGCCATATGGTGGTAGGTTGTTTTTCGGAGATAGAGGTTGTAGGTGAGGTAGATGCTCGAGTCGGCCACACATAGAGATTATCCACGCGACTCCCCATGAGGAGAATGCTCCCTGTTTTGCCATCCCGCACTTGAAAATAAGTAGAGCCGAAGATAATGTTAACATCGTTATCTCGACACAAGGTTGAAACGGAAATAAGATTTTTTGCCATTTGTGGGACAACAAGGACGTTTGAGAATTTTAACATATCAACATGAGGAAACGATAAGGAACCAATATGCGAAATATGCAAACCGTTACCATCACCGATGACTACATCATCCGATCCGAAATATGGGGAGGAAACAGATAAATTTTGGGGGTGAGTTGTGATATGATGAGAGGCCCCGGAGTCCAAGATCCAAGGGATGGAGTGTGTATGTGAAGTAGCCGAGTGGGCGGAGGAGGTGTATGTACTAGCAGGGTGGGTGTATGTACTGGGTGGGGTGTATGTAGTAGTGTAGTGGGTGCGTAGATGCGGGGGAGTGTATTTACCAGAGTTGGGGGTGTAAGGAGCAGGGGAGTGAGTGTGTAGATTTGAGGGGGTGTATTTACCGGAGTTGAGGGTGTGGGTATCTACTGAGTAAGGACTGAGTTGACTCGGTGAGTGGGGACCGAGTCGACCCAGTGAGTTGTGGATCTGATCAGGGAGCAGTTGCTGGAGTTTTAGGCATGTTTTGGTCGTATGGTCGAGAATTCGACAAAATTGACAAGTGGGCGGTGGGCGAGACCGGGGGTTGGAGGAGGCGCCGACAACCATGGCCGACGCCGGACACGACTCTGCGGAGAGAGGTGATGCAAGCTGGGTTGTAGCCATGATAACAGAGGGGGAGCTTCGATAGAAGAAAGTAATAAAATATTTGGGATAGTGATGAAGAGAGTTGAACAGCAAAGGTGTATATAGGGGGAGCAGTTTGTAACAAACTGAGAGGAATTATTAAATTGGAGGCTGTATGTAGTTGCTGGGTAGTGGGAGGAGCAAGAAGTATAGTTTCTTGCGTGCGAATTAATTAACAAATTTCTGGTAAATTTCTGGTAATTGGGTATGCCGCCTATTCAAGGAAGAAGAAGAAGCTTCTTGGAGTGGGGGAAGAAGACAAGCTTCTTGAGGAACTGATGGAGATATTGATGAGAATCAATATTAATATTTGATTAGATATTTATACTTATATTTAGGAGATATGTTTTGATTTCATTATATTTAGGATTTATATGTTTCTTATTCTCCAAGTATCTCATATTATAAATAGATAGTTTTAGATTGTTATTAGGGAGTTGAAATTGATTAATAAAATATGAGAGTTTATCTCGATATCTCTTTTACGGTATTCTTAGTGAATCAACGTAGTTGAGTTTTATCACCTTTCCGGATATTCGTAGAATCAACGGATTTGTGTGTTTTTGTTAGTTCTTCGTATATCTTCTTTATTATACGCTTTTGCTGCTGCATCAGTTGGTAATCAGAGACTAGGTACGATTCTCGATGATGGTTCCGAGATTTCAATCGGTTTACGATACTATTCTTGATGAGCAATCAACGTATGGAGATGATAATATGCAGATCTGTCATGGTGAATATAATGGACCACCAATTTTCGATCAATATTTTGATGAAGATTGTGGTTATGATGGACCACCAATTTTTGATAAATATTTCGATGAAGATTGTGGTTATGATGGACCACCAATTTTCGATAAATATTTTGATGCAAATTGTGGTTATGATGTACCACCGGTTTTCGATGAGTTTGTTGATAGGTTGGTTGATGGTGGTTATTGTGGCCCCCCAATTTTTTATGAGGAAAAAGAGAAGGAAAATATTTTTGTAGTTAGGAGTGTTCGTGTTCATCTCAATATTTCTGACTTAACGATGGAGGTTCTTATCGTCTTATGGCCAAAAGAATACAAAAATGTTCCAGCTCGTCTTCGTACATTTTCGATGAGAACCAACATGATTCGAGGGCGAATCATCTTCAAGAAGAGGAGAATGCTGGAGATATTGATGAGAATCAATATTAATATTTGATTAGATATTTATACTTATATTTAGGAGATTTGTTTTGATTTCATTATATTTAGGATTTATATGTTTCGTATTCTCCAAGTATCTCATATTATAAATAGATAGTTTTAGATTGTTATTAGGGAGTTGAAATTGATTAATAAAATATGAGAGTTTATCTCGATATCTTTTACGGTATTCTTAGTGAATCAACGTAGTTGAGTTTTATCACCTTTCCGGATATTCGTAGAATCAACGGATTTGTGTGTTTTTGTTAGTTCTTCGTATATCTTCTTTATTATACGCTTTCGCTGCTGCATCAGGAACCGCGTGTAGGTTGGGATGGATCGAGGCGTGAGCCAAATGGCTCGTTGATACCATATAGAGAAACAATGAATTGTGAAATTATAATTTCATTGAGTGATTGTAAAGAGTACATGAAGGAAGTATTTATAGATACAAAACATATCTATCCTAAATCTCTAGTTAAGGAAAGTAAAGATTTACAAGATATATAAAATATATTATACAAGATATATATAATATCTCTTAATATATTTATATATGCCTAATATCAAATTCCCACTTGACTTTCAGAAACCACCCACTTTTTTATTTGCATATTGTTACTTTTTAACTTTTATTTTCCGATTTTTTGTTCCTTCATCGTCATTGCTTACCAATATATTTATCTCTTTATTTCAAGCTTTCGGTTCGTCTTATTTTTTTATTTTGGTTCCGTCCTTACTCCTACTTGTTTGTTTAACAAGTAATCGCCAAAAAAAACGATCCATTTTAAGCTTAGATAATATAAAATGTACTCTCTCCGTCCCCCTATAAGTTTCTCACTTTCTTTTTATGGATGTCCCACAATAAGTTTTCCATTTCATATTTTTCCATTTTTGGCATATGATTTTCTCTCTCAATCACATCACTTACACTTTATCTATTATTTTATCATACTTCATCTCACACTCATCTATTATTTTCTCTCTCACCATCACATCACTTGTACTACATCTATTATTTAATCATATTTCTTAATTAAAATAACCAAAAGAAAGGGGAAACTTATACCGGGACCGAGGGAGTATTAGATATAGCGTGAGAGAAACACTATATTTTCCTGGCTTACCTGCAAAATCTAATTATTTATATTCTTGGTATTATAGTTAAATATTTTAAGAAATATACTTTGCTTTCATACCCCATTTTTAATTTATGATTAAATATTTACGAGGACATCAAATCCCCTTTTGTGCGCGCCCTACAAAATTTAATACAATAATTCACGTTTAGATATTTAATAATTGTTCCACGTAAAAAAAAAAAAAAAAAAGTTGATTTATATATTGACCGTGTTGTAGAGGCATGCTGTTAAATTTGTGTATATTCAACTCAAAGTTCTAATGTGTAGTATGTACAATATATATAGAGAAGACTCACTTCTAGAGTCTTCCATCTAACAACTATTAGTTAGTTATAACAAGAATACAACTACTCTTCTTCTAGACACTTCTTAAGTGTGTGTATGTATGTGTTGCACGTATGTGTGTGTTGCTGCATTGCTACATTCCATGTTGCAGATAATGCTGCAACATTATCTGCAACATTATACTTCAACATGCCCCGGAAGAAGTTGGACCACCACGCGATGTAAGCTCAAACCAGTCAAGTAAGTGCAGAAAACGAGTTGGAGCAATAGGTTTGGTTAATAGGTCTGCAGGCTGCTCTTCAGAAGCAATAAAACGTACATCAAGAAAGCCATTTTGTACCTTCTCCCTCAAGAAGTGAACATCTATCTCAATATGCTTTGTCCGTGAATGAAATGTTGGGCTGAAAGCAAGTGTTATGGCCCCTTGATTATCACACCACAGCAAGCAAGGAGTGGTAATTGGAATGTGTAGTTCTGTGCATAAGCTAGCAATCCACATGATGTCTGTGGTAGCACTGGCCAAAGCTCGATATTCTGCCTCAGTACTGCTACGTGCCACCACTGATTGCTTCCTAGAACTCCATGAAATCAGGTTGTTGCCAAGTTTGATGCAAAATCCAGAAGTGTTGCGCCTATCATCAATGCTTGAAGCATAATCAGCATCCACGAATCCTTGTATCCTGTAATCTGAAACGGGAGAAAAAGAGATACCATGAGTAAGAGAGCCTTGACGATATCTAAGAACCCTCTTACAGGCTTTCCACTGATTTTGTGTAGGATTTTGCAAGAACTGAGACAACTTGTTCACACTGAAAGAGATGTCAGGTCTGGTTAGAGTGAGGTACTGAAGAGCACCAACAATGCTCCTGTATAATGTGGGATTGTCAAAGAGAGGGCTGTCGAATGTGGAAAGTTTAGAAGAAGGACATATAGGGGAAGGACATGGTTTGCAGGTTGAAAGATGTGCTTTGGATATGATGTCTTTGGCATATTTGGCTTGTGTGAGTTTGATATGAGAGGAGGTGGAATGAGCTCCAATGCCCAAGAAGTAGTTGATCTCCCCAAGATGTTTGAGAGAGAACTGAGAGTGGAGATCATTAATGAGATTCTGAATGAGAGTGGAGTTATCACCAGTGATCAAAATGTCATCTACATAGACAAGCAAGAGTGTAGTTTGCCCATGTAGAAATCTGTGGAACAGGCAGTGATCAGAAGATGAGTGAGTAAACCCTTGTTGAACCAGAAAAGCCTTGAGGGTATCATACCAGGCCTTTGGTGCCTGTTTTAGACCATACAAAGCCTTTTTAAGCTTGCAAACATACTGAGGGTGTTGTGAGTCAATGAATCCTTCAGGCTGAGCAATGTAAACTGTCTCATGAAGCACTCCCTTGAGAAAAGCATTGTTGATATCAACCTGTTGTATAGCCCACCCTTTGGAGACTGCAAGGGTGAATACAATTCTGAGTGTAACTGGCTTAATCACAAGACTGAATGTGCTAAAGTAGTCAATTCCAGCTTGCTGTTGAAACCCCCTAGCCACCAATCTAGCTTTGTATCTTTCCACAGAGCCATCCTTATTGTATTTTACTCTGAAAAGCCACTTGGTAGTAATAGGGTGAATATCAGAGGAAGGAGGCACCAGAGCCCATGTCCCATTCTGTATTAAAGCCTCATATTCTAACTGCATTGCATCTTTCCATTTAGGACTGAGAATAGCTTCTGAAACAGTGTTAGGCTCAGGGATAGGGAGTGTAGAGAGGAGGGCTTTGGGTTTGTATATGCCAGATTTTGATCTAGTTTGCATTGGATGAGATGTAGGAGGAGGGGCAGCTGGAGTAGATATAGAGACAGAAGATGGATTGAGCATATATCTGGAGGAACTTGATGAAGAACAGTCATGATGAGTAGATGATGAGCTTGGTTGGACATTGTTAGGTGGTGGAGAGTTGTTATATGAGGGTGTGGATATATGGGAAGCAGATTCATGATTAGAATGGGGAGATTGAGATGGAGATGGAGGATGTGAGGGATGATCAAGGTTAGTTGGTATCTGTGCTGAGAACTTGAAGAGAGGTTGAGGACATGGATGTGTTTGAGGGAGCTGGGAGAACTGTGGAAATTCCTCTTCATTAAACTGAACTGATGCTGAAATGAAGATCTTTCCAGACTCATGTAGACATTTGTAGCCTTTATGAGAGTGACTGTATCCCAAAAAGATGCACTTTGAGCTCCTGAATTGAAGCTTAGATGAGTTATATGGCCTGAGGAAAGGGAAGCATGCACAGCCAAAAACTCTGAGGGAGTGATAATCTGGAGATCTCTTGTGAAGAAGCTCAAATGGGGAGTGTTGCTGTATCACTGGAGAAGGGAGCATATTGATCAAATGTGCTGCAGTGGAGAAAGCATGCCACCAAAATGCCATGGAGAGCCTGGATCTAGCAAGCATGGCTAGCCCAAATTCTGTAATGTGTTGGTGTTTTCTCTCAACCAATCCATTCTGAGGATGTGTGTAAGCACAAGAGAGCCTAACTTGAATGCCAAGAGGCTTTACTAGCTTAGCTACTGGTAGAAATTTAGTGCCCATGTCATGTTGAATAGCCTTGATAGACACCCCAAAAGACCTCTCCACTGTGTTCATGAACTGTGAGAAGACAGTTACCACCTTAGACTTTGCCATTAGAGGAAACACCCAAACATATCTTGTGTAATCATCTACTATAGACAGATAATATCTATACCCCTCAATAGAAACACTAGAAGCAGGACCCCAGACATCCATATGTATTAAATCAAAAGCATGGGAAGTGTGATGATACACAGAAGAAAAATGTTTCATATGTAACTTGCCAAGCTTATATTCATCACAAAAACCAATGTTGGAATCCTTACAAGTGATATTCAAGCTCCTCAAGACAGTAGAGAGAGCTGAATCACCAGGATGACCCAATCTACAATGCCATAATCTCCATATGGACTTATTTTTACTAGCAACATCACCATTCCTAGTTTTATTAACAGCAGCAGCAGAGAAGTTTCCTTTATTCCAGTGTGAGCTTGAAGCTTTATGAATGTCCAAGCCTCCAAAGTCCAGAATGTATAAACCATCTTTAAGCACCCCTCTCAAGAGTATCTTGTTGGACTTGAGATCCTTAACAATACAACAGTCAGCATGGAAAACAATTACTGCATCATTATCCTTAAGAAACTGTGAAATGCTCATAAGATTCTTAGTAATGGCAGGTACATGCAATACATTATTCATGACCAAATCTGGAGCACCAGTGACAGGTATAGAAAGAGATCCTGTGCTAACAATAGGGGTAGATTCACCATTACCAACAACAAGAGCATTCATACCTTGGTATGGAGAGTTAACTTGCAGATTAGCTAGTTGAGATGTCACATGGTGAGTTGCACCACTATCAACACACCATGTAGAATTCTGAGGCTGATAAGTGTTAGTAGATGAGGTACCAAAATCCATGTGATTGGTAAGGTCAATAGGAGATGGAGGAGTAGGTTGATAGTGAGACACAGAAGGATAGTAAGAAGGAGAATGATTTGAAGTGGAAACAGATGGATAGTAGGCATGTGATTGGTTTGGATTGGTGTAAGTGAGATGAGCATGAAAAGAGGGAGGTCTAATGTTGGAGTTCTGTGATCTGTGCTGAGTGGTTTCAAGGCCAGTGAATGACTGATCAAATCTCTTATAACATTTAGCTGCCACATGATATTTTCTACCACACAACTGACATACAATTTTAGGTTTTGAAAACACCTTGCCTTTGTGTGATTGTCTAGGAGTAGCACCACTATCTCTAGACACAAGATGTGCAGATGGAGTAGATATGTTACCTCCAGATAGCTGAATAGAGTGTGAGGTGTGAGAGATCAATCTCACTTCATAGGCCTGCAAAATAGACTGCACCTCTGCTATGGAAGGTAGTGTGCCTCTTGTTGTCAGATTTACCACCACAGCATCATAAGCAGCACCCAATCCTCCAAGGATATACAACACCAATTCTGAATCATTTACCACTTGTCCAGCATGATGCAATCCATCTGCAATGGACCTCATCTTCAGAATATAAGCATCAATGCTTAGATCTCCTTTCTGCAAAGTCTGAAGCTGCAATCGTAGTATCATAGCTTTTGCACCAGATTGTGACTGAAACAATGATTCAAAAACCAGCCATAGCTGATAAGAATGCTCACACCTACTGACATGACCAAGCATTGTGTCAGAAACTGAGCTTAACAACCAACTCAGAAGAAATTGGTCTTTCCTCTGCCAAGATATAGACTCAGATGTGGACTCAGCTGAGTTAGGAGGAACTGTCTTGCAAAGAAGCACATCCTCAAAGCAATGTGCTCGAACAGATGCTAGAACCTGATTTCTCCAGAATGGATAATTGTCATTATCCAATCGAATAGACAAAGTAATGAATCGAGGAAGAGAAGGAGCTGAATTTGATTGAGTAGCCATGAATTCAGATGGAAGCGGAAGCAGAAACAAAGGATCGAAGTTGAAATGAGCTGAATAGAGAATCAACTCAGAAGGTAGAGATGATCATAGCAGTTATACTATGAACAGAGCAGTTACAAGGATGAAGATTTGAAGATGTGAAGAAGATGTGAAGAAGTTGTGAACAGAAGATCGAAAACTGAGTAAAACACGGCAGTTATTTGAAGAACAAAACAGTTATGGATGATGGAATGTTGAAGATACGAAGGAGATGATAAGAAGATGTGAAGAAGATGTGAAGAAGATGTGAAGAACAAGTGTAGTTGCAAAATCAGAAACAAAATCAAGGAGTAGGCCTTATGATACCATGTTAAATTTGTGTATATTCAACTCAAAGTTCTAATGTGTAGTATGTACAATATATATAGAGAAGACTCACTTCTAGAGTCTTCCATCTAACAACTATTAGTTAGTTATAACAAGAATACAACTACTCTTCTTCTAGACACTTCTTAAGTGTGTGTATGTATGTGTTGCACGTATGTGTGTGTTGCTGCATTGCTACATTCCATGTTGCAGATAATGCTGCAACATTATCTGCAACATTATACTTCAACACATGCAACATGCAAAAATTTGGACCATTTCTTGTAACTTGTAAGTACACCCACCTTTTGCCGAAGGGTTTTCTGTTTTTGCTCTGCCGCAGCAGCCGGCCCACCACCGCCACCGGCTCCCCTTAGTTCGTTGAAACAAAAATTTGGACCATTTCTAGGGACCATGCTAATCTTCTTTGTATCGTTCCAATTTTATCGGATGTCCCGGAAGGGACGAACTATCTTTGCTACACCAAAGTATATAAAACCCTGTTTAAAGTTATAGCCTTTCGATGGGATAAAATGGCTATTCTAATTGGGCCGAATAAAGTTTTGGGCCTGCACCTTGGGCTCATCTCATGTTCATAAATGGAATGGTTTTAAATATTGGGGTAAGGTTTTAGTTATGAGCTGGGAATTTAAAGAGTAGGACACATAGTTCGTCCCTTTGGACATCCCATAAAATTGAAATGATACAAAAAAAATTAGCATGATCCTTATGCAAGGATAACACGCATAAGTTAAAAAATTGTTGAATTTTTACTGTGTTTTTCTTCTTCCTAATTTAGGTTCCAAGCAATAATTTTGCTAGTCAAATTCTTCAACTGTCTTATTTCTGCACTATATATAGTATGTTTTTTATTTATTTTTTTGTTTGTTTCATTTCGCTCCCTTTATGATCAGTGTTCGTGCTATGCTTAGTCGCATATGACCATACATTAGATATTTCGAACGTTTTTAAGGATTAAATACTGATTTTCTGCATTTTTATAAGGGTAACTTAATTATTATTATTATATATATATATAACTTTTCTTTTATTCTTTCGGAGTATGTTTAGATCATTATGCAGTGTGTGTGAGTAGTGACACACTGATATCCAACATTATTTTATGTGTAATTAGTTTGTAAATTATCATTTTAGACAAAATAATAATTAGTTTTTATTAGTACATCTTAATGTAATTATTAATTAACAGTAATTTTAAATTTCCAGCTCATAACTAAAACCTTACTCCAATATTTAAAATAATTAAAGAATAAAGAACAATTATCTATTTATGAGCATGAGATGAGCCCAAGTTACAAGTCCAAAATTTATTCGGCCCAGAACTTGAATACCCCCAGAAAATGTGCTATTATTTGTCCCACATCCAAATATTTTAACTTTAAACAGGGGTTTATATACTTCAGTGTAGCAGACATAATCTGTCCCTTCGGGGACATCCGATAAAATTGGAACGATACAGAGAAGATTAGCATGGCCCCTGCGCAAGGATGACACGCATAAATCGAGAAATGGTCCAAAATTTTTTTATGTTTTTTTTCTTGAATTTAGGGTTCCTGGTCTCTTTTTGCTTTTTTTTTTCTTTTCTTTTCTTTTCTTTTCAGGTATATATATTATACTTCTTGCTTGTTTTATTCTTTTGAGATATACAAAATTGTAGTTTCTGTTTCAATTAGTATATCATTCTTTTTTTCATTTCATTATGCTCCTTCTATGTTTGTGCTATTTACAAACTAATTACACATAAAATAATGTTGGGTTTTATAAGTATGTCACTCACTCATACTACATAATACTCTAAATGCAAAGCATGCCTCATAATTTGTTTTACAAAAATAGATATACATAAAATAACTAAATTACCCTTATAAAATAAGCATAAAATCAATGTTTGATCTTTAAAAATGTTCAAAACATTTGAAATGAAACTAACAAAATAGTATAGGTTGATATGTTAGAATTTAGAAGCATTAATTTAATAAACATTTGATTGATTCCATGTCTTCTTTTAGCTTTTAAGTAGCCTACTGATTCAGTTCTATAGTGCAGAAAAATAAGACAGTTGAAGAATATGACTTCCAGAATTATTGCTCGGAAGCAGAACTCAGGAAAAAAAACACAAAAAAAAATTTGGACCATTTCTCGATTTATGCGTGTCATCCTTGCGCAGGGGCCATGCTAATCTTCTCTGTATCGTTCCAATTTTATCGGATGTCCCCGAAGGGACAAAGTAAGTCTGCTACACTGAAGTATATAAACCTCTGTTTAGAGTTATAGTATTTCGATGTGGGATAAAAATTGAGCACCCTTTCTGGGCTATTTTATTGGGCCGAACAAAGTTTTGGGCCTGTACCTTGGGCACATCTCATGTTCATAAATGGAATTATTTTAAATATTAGAGTAAGGTTTTAGTTATGAGCTGGGAATTTAAAATAAATTACTCTTAATTATTTATTTACATATAGTAATGAGATAGTATTAAATGTTTTAATAAAAAAAAATTAATTATTTTACTCTTAAATGATAATTTACGAACTAATTATACATAAGGTAATTTTATTTTAATTCAGCTTTTACCTTATTTTACCCTTATAAAAATATGCATAAAACCAGGGTTCAATTTTTAAAAAACTTACAAAATAACTAATGTACAATTACATGGGTCATACTGATTAAAAAAACGTTCTAATCAAACACATAGTGAAGTCTGCTTATTAGAGAGTTTTGAGGTTAAATGTGAAACTTATGACACTTAAATATATTTTTCGTCTCTAAGATGTAAAGAGGAGGATGAAACATATTTTATGGTTGTAAAATTGTTTATACACTATTTTTTGTAGATTCGTCCCACAATTTGTTTGTTCACTCAAAATATTTTCTCCGTTTTTTATTAAGTGTCACTTTACCTTTTTTTTAATATTTTTAAAATAAGTGTCAATCTACATTTTTTTTCTTTAATTTTGACAATTTTACCCTTATACATTATATTCCCTCCATTTTTTTTTTACCTTGATTTAAACTTTTACACTTAATTAAAAGTGGGGGGAGTAAAAAGTAACTTCTTCATAAATTATATATTTCTAATAGTAAATGAAACCAAACAGACAATACTGTATAAATACCGTATTTTGAAATTGTTCTTACTGGTGAAAAAATGAGAACAAGAAAGGGGACATGATAAATGTTGAGATACTCATCAAATTCTTCGAATCCTGTAAGCATGGAAGATGCTTAATCCAACTGCATTCTGTCACCATAAAATCGGGCCTCGCGCATAACACTTTCTTTGCGGCGAAACTGATCGATTTCTATTCGCGATTCACCAATCTTCGAAATGCACGCAAACTGTTCGATGAAACTCCGAACCGGACTCTTTGTGTCTGGAACCGCATTCTCAATTGTTGTTGCAGACACAGACAGTATAAGCAGTCATTGTTTCTTTTCTCTCATTTGTGTTCGTCTGAAAAACCGGATATTTATACCATACAGATTGCGCTTAAGGCATGTGCTGGGCTAAAAGCACTTGATTTTGGGAGTATAATTCATGCGTTTGTTAGGAAGAGCAATGGGATTGGCACAAACTTGTTCGTTGGATCATCTTTGATAGAATTGTATTCAAAATGTGGGAAAATGGACGATGCAGTGAAGGTGTTTGAAGAATTTCCTCTACCAGATACAGTTTTGTGGACTACGATTTTAACAGGGTACGAGCAGAATGGTAACCCAATTCAGGCGCTTGATTTCTTTGCTCAAATGGCGATCTCAGAAGGAGTTAAACTCGACCCTATTGCGCTCGTTAGCGCTGTATCTGCGTGTGCAAAACTGCTCGACTTAAAGGCAGGGAGAAGTGTTCATGGCTATATGATCAGGGTGGGATTGCAGAATAGCTTATCTTTGTTAAATGCTTTGCTGAATTTGTACGGAAAGACAGGCTCAGTGAATGCTGCGTCGAATCTGTTTATGATAATGGGAGAGAAAGATGTGATTTCATGGGGTTCTATGATTGCCTGCTATGCTCATCATGGGGGTCCTGAAGAATCACTCAATCTTTACAATGAAATGGTAGCTAAAGGAATCGAGCCGAATGTTGTTGTTCTGTTTAGTGCTTTGCAAGCATGTGAAGCTACATTTAATTTAGAGCAGGGGATTAAACTCCATAAACTTGCTGCAAGTATAAAATTAGACTTAAATATTCTGGTTTCAACAGCTCTAATTGACATGTACATGAACTGCTGTTCCCCTGATGAAGCAGTTAAGGTGTTCGAACGAATGCCTGAGAAAGACGCACTTTGTTATTCAGCGCTGATGCGCGGATGTGTTCAAAATGGGAAGGCATGTAAATCTATTAAGATTTTCGGTGAGATGTTGGCTAATGATTTTCGACCCGATGGCTTTGATTTGGTTCAAATATTGACAGCTTGTTCAGAGTTAGGTGTTCTTCAGCAAACCAGTTGCATCCATGGATTTGCCATCAGAGTTGGCCTAGATAATAGTGTTTTCTTTGGTGCTTCGCTCGTTGAATCTTATGCAAAATGTGGTAGCTTAGACGGTTCTATTGCAGTTTTCGCGGAAATTACCAAAAAAGACGTTGTTATCTGGAGCTCGATGTTAGCAGCATATGGATATCACGGGAAAGGCAGGGAGGCTCTGGAATTATTTCATCAGATGATTAACCATTCATCAGTTAGGCCAAACGACGTGTCGTTTCTTTCAACATTATCCGCGTGCAGTCATGCTGGTCTCGTTGAAGAAGGAATCGAGACGTTTAATTTGATGGTGAAGGATTATAATTTAACACCAAATCCAAAGCATTACGCGATAGTAGTCGACCTACTTGGTCGTATTGGAGAGCTCGATAAAGCCATGGGATTTATCAACGAAATGCCTAAACCCGTTGAGCCTAACGTATGGGGAGCCTTTCTAGGAGCGTGTCGTATTTATCAGAACACGGGATTGGCTGAAATTGCAGCGAAGAAACTGCACGAATCGGATACTTCCCAAACTGGGCATTATGTTCTGTTATCAAATATGTATGCTGTTGATGAAAAGTGGGGCAATGTAGCTGAAGTTAGAAGATTAGTTGAAGCGAAGGGGCTGAAGAAGGTATCGGGTTTTAGCGCTGTTGAGGTACGGGACGAGGTGTGCACGTTTGCAGCGAACGATAAATCGCATCGAGAATCGAAGCAGATTTACAAACTGCTGATCACATTACAGGGGATGATGAAAGAAGAGTGTATATGCACTTTGTATAACTAACTTTTACAGTTATTTTACAGTCATTGAAATGCAGAAAATGTGCAAGTGTGCCGGCGGCGCCTACAGTTTTTAAGGCAATATTCAAAGAACTGACACAAACCCATAAAAAAAAAGTAAAAAAAAAAAATCCAGAAAAAAGGAAGAGCAATTGCTATTGGGGAATGAGATTCGCCGTATAAATGCAAGAGAAAAAAAAAAGTGACATATTTCCTTCTTTTATGATTAGGATAACGGCTTCTTACGTTTTAATTGGGGCCCATCAACTTGGTACAATTTTCGATGCAGATCACACTCTCCCCAATCTCCTTTATCCGTTTTTTGTTTATACGCGATCTTCAAATAAAGTAAAAGTCTTTGATCTTGTCTGAGTCGCATTAACGACCAACAAATAGAGAGGCGACACCTCGGAGTCAACGACGACCGGTCAATCGTCAACAGTTCGAAGGTTGTTCGTCAACGCCACCTTGACAATTCTATTCGCCCACCTCAAAGACCGGCCTCTGATCAGCGAGCTCCATCCACGTGACAACCCACATGGACAAACAACTACCTCGTCCAGGAAGATTTTTTCACATAAGCTGACCCATCCTACCGTGTAAATAGAATAGACTCTCAATCAACTCGTCCACCAAATTTAAAAACTTAGTCACATAAAGTTGGATATACATGACATTTTTTAGAGGCACGATCAATGTAACAAAAGCAACCTCCCTGAATAAACACTTACCAAGGAATAATTAAGATTGTAAACAAATTAAATAATTTTGATTGATTCGATATTCATGTTTGAAATTTTATTATTTGATTAGTAAATAACTATAAATACAAAATTATAATACGGAATATTAGATTCGATATTCGTAAATATTCGATTATATATAGTATATGATATTTTTTAAATCTAGTACTTATATTTCCCTTTCTCAATTAGACTCATATTTAATATATGTGGAGTTACCATTTGAAACTTAAATCTAAGGAGGGTGTATTCAATTGAGATTCTGTTGGATTTTTTTGGACTTTAAAAAGTCAGTAGATTTAGAAAATCTACAGACTTTATGCAGAGTTTGACTGACTTTTTTATTGATTTATATGGATTTGCATAGATTTGACAGGATTTTAAAATACACATTTTTTTATTAATTTACATGAATTTTCATAAACTACGCCTCTAAAACTATGGGTGCAAACATATATCGAACACACTTGTATATAAAAAAAATTATATAAATTATTTAGAAAAAATACCAAAAATATATTAGTTAAAAAAAATATATTATTCATCATTATTATTCTCATCTTCATTCCCACGGTTATACCTCGGCTTCAGTTCTGTGTTGTAATTGGCTTTGAGAAAGCAATTCCAAAATTTCTCTTCCATGTCAAGATGTGGTGAATGTTGATTTTTTTCATATTCGATTGGAAATTCATGACATTCTTTCCGAAGAAAGTTATGTAATCCAGCCAATACTAACTCTGCTTGTGTTTGAAATGAGAACAGAGGTGGGTTTTGAAAATTGTGAATGACAAATTGCACCAAAATCTTTTAGATGATATCGAACCCCACGTGCTAACTTTAAGATCGTGAATAAATGTTCTTGAGATCTTAAAGTTGGCAATGGTATAAATTAGGCGATCAAGAATATATTATTGCTAACCTAACGGGTCAACTGTGCCGATATACTATAATTTTTAAGGAGAGAACATAATTTTAAAATACAGAGATGTAATCTTTTTCACGATAATAATGATGGTGAAAAATCTGTTATGCTTATTGAAGAACATAGTTACGTTTCTTGATATTATTTCGTTTGAAGAAGAGGGTTGTGCAAGAATGTCTGTGTGCTTTCGAAGGAGACTTTGAAATTTTGTTAGAAGAACAACAAAGTTTTTTTTTTTCTTCTCTTTCAGGGCCTTCTGAGAGAATCCGCTGAAATCTCTAGTTTTTAGAAGAGATTTTGAATAGTGAAATTTATTTATATTTTTGAAGGAGAATCCAACAAAATCCATAGAGTATTAAAATCCATAGATTGTTGAATACCTAAAAATTTCTAAAGACTTTTTAAAATCCGTATTGAATACCTCAAAATTTTGAAAGACTTTTAAAAATCCGGATTGAATACCCCCAGATTTTAAAAGTCCAAAAAAATCCAACAGAATCTCAATTGAATACACCCCCTAAAAAGTTCACTCAAAATATCATTCTCACCCACTTTCGTCTTATTTTCTACATTATTTTACATACTTTCTCCGTAAAATTTCAAATTGAATACCTTTAAATCGAATAGTATCTAATACTTGAAAAATATTGTTAAGAATGTGCTCCAAAAATTACATAAATCGAATAGTATCAAATAATAGTTCGTATTGAATACCAAATTAAATTTATTTTTCAAAAAATAAAATATTTGAATACTTTCACACGAATAACAATCTAATATATTATTAAACATTTACTCCCTCCGTTCCACTATAAGTTTCTCATTTTCATGTCCCACTATAAGTTTCTCATTCCATTTTTTGTATATTATTTTCTCTCTCTCAATCACATCACTTCTACTTTATCTATTATTTTATCATACTTCATCTAATACCCATCTATTATTTTCTCTCTCACCATCACATGACTTATATTTTATCTATTATTTTATCATATTTCTTAATCAAAACACCCAAAAGAAAGAGGAAGTTTATAGCGGGACGAGGGAGTATTTGTTAGTCAAACTTCGTTCCCACATGACACCATCAATACAAACTGACTAGCAACACATTTCAATCCAACATTTTCAAGAATTAGAGGAATCGTGTTTTTTAAATTCAGAACTTCGTGTTTTATTTTATTAGTATATCATACTTGCATTGTAAGGTGGGACACAATTTATATAAATATAAATATTACTTTACTTTAATTATTTTGTGTAATTAATTATACTGAATTCAGGAAGTCAGTTTGGACCATATGACACGCATAACTAATTAGGTAAGCCATGTCAATCCTGATATTTTTGTAAAGTGTCGGCACATCATCATAATTCATACCCATAAATTTAAAATGTGACATTTTTGGAAGAATTACATGATATTTCTCATGTGAATCAACTGCAAGATCTTTAAATTTAAATTTATTGAGATGGGCCATTTATTCGTAAATTATGATTATATGAAAGGAGAATCATGATGGCAATATATATATTATTTTTAAAATGGCTTCTAGTGTTATATGATTGTGAATTTGGTTTAATAATCTACAATAAGTTGTAACGTTAATATATTTTATTAAGTGCAGAGATAAAATTAATTCAACATGGATATCTATCTTGTCAGAAGCATACAACACAAGATACTGTATATAATTATTCAAGTATAGACAAAAATAAAATCGTGAATTTGATTCACTTGAGTTATGGGTTTTTTTTTATCAGTTTTTTATAAATAAATTAAATATTTTGTAAAATAGGACGAGTTTGAGTATCGCTGATAAAATGTAGTAAAACGTTCGAAGGTCAAACGTTTCTGTAATAAAAACGCGAGATAGCCACACGCTTTTCAAAATTTTGGAACAAAATGTTTCTTATTGTCACCTATTTAATAATTGTATGATATTTATGTTTAATTAATGTGTGTATATATTTATGAATTTGCATGGATTAATTTTTATTTAAAATATAATAAAGCCCATTGCATGCAACACATAAATCAAATATTTTTTTTTACTAATTCAAGTTCAATAATGTGACTTGGATCCTAGGCTCATGGAGTTATGGGTATCTATATATGCCAGAAGCATACAATACAAGATATATTATAATTATTCAAGTATAAACAAAAATAAAATTGTGAATAAAAACATAAAAAAAATAATGGCCATGTATGTGTGTATCATTAGATATGTTATATGTGGATGGACATGGGCACGCATAAAGAGGGACACATGCTGAGTGGATTTTATTTCATGTTCACCACACGTGACCATCATATGATATTTCATTTTTTTAATTCTCGCTTTATTTAATTTTATTATAATTAGGGGTTGAATATTTTATTTACAGTTTTATTACATCATTGGGTTCTTAACAAGAATAAAATATGAAACTGAATATACTTACTTTGTTGTACACATGCACCGTAACGATTAATTTCGTTTATTCAATATTAAAATACAAATGACTAAACACTTCTTTTTAAAGGGCGGGTATTGATTGAGATCGCCGCATATCAGATTTCGTGAGATAATATTTATGTGAAAAATAATACTCTTTTTTAAATGATGTTTTAGACCTTTTATCGGGTATATAATTAAATAATGTTTAATATTTTATAAATTTTACACGATTTATTCCAATTATGTCATTTCTTAAACTTTAAAATGAATTGAAATTTAATGTGCACTATCGAATAAAATTAATATAATTAGAAACCTTCTTTATTATTTAAAGGTATACTATACTCTTTCTTAATTCTAATAAATTACTCTAAAACATCATTAAAAAATTTAGATGGAGTAATGTTTAAATAAAAATTATACTCCCTCTGTCTCAAAAAGATAGTCCACTATTCCTTTTTTAATTTTCTCAAATTATAGTTCACTTTCCTTTTAAGAAGGGTAATTTTGTTTAAAATACCCTTATTTAATGATTGTTGGGATTAGTTAATAATATGTTCATTAACATTAAATAAGGGTATAACAAGAATGTAAAAGTAAAATTTATATGCCAAAAATGTTTACATTGATTTGTATGAAAAATGAAAGTGGACTATCTTTTTGAGACGGAGGGAGTAGTCATTTTTGTTAATAGCATTTACTTTTTACTTAAAAGTTAACATTTTTTAAATTTTGTACGTGCGGATTACAAAATACATTTGGTGAACTTAAATCTGGAAAATCTGATGTTGGTTGTACAACCCAAATATCTAGAATACATGTTAAAATAGACTAGTCTTAAGAAATGAGATATTTGAGATAATTCTACACAAATTTTTGTCTTTTTAATTATGGTAAAGTCTAGTATGCACTCGAGTGCATGCTGTGCACCCTAGTCCATGTTGCATTTTTCAGTTACTGACTTACACTTTTTGGTAAATGGTGTTGCACTTTTCAATTATTAAACTGATACAATTATTAAACCCAAATTATTAATAATTGAAAAGTGCAACACCATTTACCAAAAAGTGTAAGTCAATAACTGAAAAGTGCAACATGGACTAGGGTGCACAGCATGCACTCGAGTTCATAGCAGACCAACCCTTTAATTATACATTTCATATTTTAGGAATTTCGCCGTGAAGGAGGAACTAACGTAAGTACGTAACCACTTTTACGAATAACGCCTTGAAACTTTTTTAAATCTCAAGAACACAAGATTTTTCTGGAGAAATTTAAAGTCTCTCGAGGACAGAGTGACTACTTTCCTTCTCTACGTCACCAAGTGACACAATTTAATTGGTGACACAATTTAATTGAGTGGGTTGATTAGATTATAGTCCAATTTGAAAAATAAACCAATTTATTCACTTTCCTTTTTCATCATACTAATAAAATATTCTTCCTATACATAAGTAAGTCAATTAATCTCTTACCAATTAATCACATGTAGCATAAAGCTCTACTTTTCGCCTAGTTGAAAACACTTGTACACTGATTTTCGGGTATCTCTTGTACCCACTATGAATAAAAACACTTTTTACCGATCAAAAAAAAAAATTTAATCTCTTACCAAATATACATTAAATCAAATCTATACGTTTTTATTGCACATGATGCTTTTGTACAACACCAGATTTACATTCCATTAAAAATAATATTTTATTACCATACCCAAGGGGTATAGTATCTACGTTACTAACTTCCCAAACTACATCATAACTTATTATGGTGAGTCTCTTGAAAGGAAAAAAAAAAAAGATATTCTATATATAGAAAGGAAAAGATTCAATCAAAGGTATTTCCACTTAAGGCAGTTACCAAAAAGCTGAAGAGGGAATAGTTATTGCTTCCATCCCAAACAAATACAAAGAAAAAAAGGCCTCATCTCTCTCAACCCACAAAAGCAAAAAGCCTTTGCATTATCTTGAAGCAATCACTCTAAGAATCATTACACTCTCTACATATACTTACACCCTTCTTCTATACATACATACAATCAAGAATTCATCAATGGCTGAAGAAGCCCTTCTGTTTGGTGACAGAGAAGCTCAAATCATTGCAGCTAGAGAGATTGGGAATCTGAATAGTAAACAGAAGAAGAAATTAGCTGAAAATGGGGTTATTTCTCCTTTGATTTTGATGCTTCATAGCCAAGAATATGAATCTATTGAAGCTGCTCTGTTTGCTCTGCTCAATCTTGCTTTCGGAAGCGAAAGGTTCGTCTTTTTGTGTGTTTGATAATTCGAGCATCGAACTTTCGACTTTTTAAGTTTAGTTACCGAACTTTCAAATTGTTGTAACAAAAAAAAAAAAAAAAGTTAATTTCAAATTAAATCGTCACCTTTCATTAATCTGCAGTCTAATCTAAACCTTTCAATAATTGTAAATAAATCGTCAGCTTTTACATATTGTTGCAAATTAGACGACAAATTTGAAAGTTCAGTATCTGTCCTGCAAAAGTCTAAAGATTGGAACTTTAAACAGATTTGAAACTGGGTTTTGTGTAAAATTGCAGGAACAAGATTCTTATAGCAAAAGCAGGGGCAATAGGGGCTATATTGAAGGTTCTTCAATGGAGGAATGAGTCTTTATCAGAGCTTGCATTGGCAGCTCTGTTGATTTTGTCGTCTTGCACGGCGAATAAGCCCGAAATCGCTTCTTCAGGGGCTGTTCAACTTCTTTTGGGGATTTTGGATTCACAGATTTCATTGTGCCAAAGAGTTAGTCTTCAGGCGATTTTTGATATTTTATCCACATTGCATAATCTGTCAAGTTGTCCCCAGATTGTGCCGTTGATCGTGGCCTCTGGCGGCGTGATCACGGTGGTTCGACTGATCTACGAGTCGGATAAGTCGTCGGAGTTGGTGGAGAAGGCAATGGCCTTGTTAGAATCATTCACTTCTTCATCAGAAGTTGCCTTGAATCAGGTACCAAATTTAGCTGATTTTGAGAAGTAGGACTTAAAAGTGATTTTTTTAAGTTAAAAGTTGTTACTTAGCAAATTCTTCTAATTTTGGAAATTTTGACCAAAGTTTTTCTTTTGATTTTACTATACAGATTGATTTAAATGAAACAACTAATACTGTTTAAACACAATGAAACTGATTTTTGTGCGACAATCTAAAAGTTTCTTTGTGCATGACTAGGCTTGTGAGACGGGAGGCGTGATCGGGATGCTGGTGGAGGCGGTGGAGGAGGGGACGGCGGCATGCAGAGAGCATGCCGCCGGAGTTTTGCTAAAGATATGCAAAACATGCAAGGAGAGGTATAGAGGAATGATTTTGAGGGAGGGGGCAATGGCAGGGCTATTGCAGCTGAGTGTTGATGGTACATGGCTTGCAAGAAAGAAGGCTAAAGCTTTGCTTTTGTTGCTTAGAGACGACGACAATGGTGAATCTTCGTCGTCGTCTTCGAGGATTAAGCATTCAAAGAGTGTGGTGTTTGAAGAGGTTATGAGGGAGATTGATAGAGGGGAAATGTGTGGTACTTCAATTGAGCTTGTGGAGGAGATGATTGCCAGACTTAGAACATGATTTGTTTGGTTTTTTTTTTAGTCACAAATCATGTTTGTTGATTGGCAATTGGCATGATTTAGGATGTTAGGTTTTTAGTTTTTTTTAAATTTTGTTTTCTCTGTACAAAAGTTATTGGATTATAAATGCATTGGATTCATAGGTTACAAAATTATAATTATTTTCAATTATATATTCAAATTTAATGTAGATCAAGAAATAAATAAATAAAATCCCGAAAGAGAGCCCTACTCTCTTACGAAAAAAAAATATTAAACAAAAATAACAAAAGTTGAATCTAAGAGGGAACGAGTTTACTAAGATTTGATGATTTTTTTTCATTGATTAGTTAACACAAAAATAACTCATAATTCATAATCATAAGTTCGATTTATTACATTTAGTCATTTAATTGGTATGTATTATTAAGTTATTAAATATTTTTAAAAAAATACTCCATATATAATTTCGATTTTCGATTCAATAAAAAAATTCCCCTTTAAAATCAAACCAAATACCGAACATCAAAATATTTATATTCTAAAACTGAATCGAATTATATAAGTAAAAAACTAAATCGACTTTAACATTTCGATTCGGTTTTGACATATTTTGCTCACTTGTGGTGAAGAGGGGAGCAGACACGGATCTAGGATTAGTTCTAAAAGAGAGAGAAAAAATTCATGTTATTAAAAATCTCTCAAACTGTCTATAAACATGTCAATTAAGAAAAAATCCCCAAGTCGAATTACATTTTGATCATCGTAGTTTTTCCTTTACGTTTTTACTCATAGCACTAGAATATATTATTAATATTATTGCAATATCATTACATAAATGTGGCAGTTTCTTGTAATTGTGTCAAGACAACCATCATTGTTTAAACACAGACCAAATAACAAAAACAAGTTACTTTTTTTTTAATGTCTCAATATTCCACTAAAAAATCGACTAATATGTCAGAGATAAGTTCGTAAGAAAGGAACAATCTTAAGATTGTGATTGTTTGAATAAAAACAAGTTATTATGCAAAGAAGCGGCAATCTTAAGCTAGCCTTGAATGCCCAACTAACTTTAAAAATCATAAGGATTTCTTCGTCTATTATTGAAGTTATCAAGAAATGATGGCCACTCACATCCTACACCTAATACATTTTATAACATGTAACACATAATCACACACACCAATGTGGGAGTGTGCCAAGTGAGTGTAATAAGGTGACCATTCTCGCTTTAAAGATAGAGGAAAATATGGTATGTTATGAAATACATTAGAGAGAATCACACGTCGTATATGTACAGGTGTATATTTATGAATTGTACATATTCTAACTATGGTACATCATCAAATATAGCAACAATACAATTATCAAGTGAAAAGTTTTTTTTTTTTGTCGTGCAAGTTTACCAAATTTTTATTTCAAAACACTCCACTTTTTCAAACTCAAATTTTGATCGATTAAAACAGGTGAGCTAACATGACATTTTTATCGTTTTCCTGATTTTGAATTTCATTCAATTAACTTTCAAAATATATAAATAGATAAATTTCCCAAACTAGCATAAATTTCATTCAATGGTCAGAAGAAATTCCCACGCCATTGAATACGTATGCCAAAATACAGGTGAGGGAAAGGATCCCAATGGAATGAAATTCATCGCTATTTCTTAGGGGGGCAGCAAAAGGCATATAACAAAGAACAAAACTCAACCAGAGAGAGAGAGAGACTTTAGCACAAATATTCAACACAATATTTCGTTTCAGCAACACGAACAAGCAATATATTTCGAGATAGTTTTCACTTATCAACAACAAGAGATAAGTTTTCGATTCATTTCTTATTAACCAGCCACCCTTTTCTTAAACCTGCCAATCGAGTATATTAAATCTGAAGTAACTAGATTATCAAGCTATAACTAGTCGTTTCTTTGCAACACGTGGTGTTCAGAAGGCTATCCGCATTATTGAGCATCCCTACAAAATCTTAGAGCATGCAAATTTCTTCAAAATTATAGTAACACACTTCACCTTGCTCTACGATACGCACCATAAGCCACAGCAACAGTAGCAACCGCACCCACCACAGCAACGGTTGTGAGGACTTGACGTTGATCCAATTTCCCCAACCAGGAACAGGCTCCTCCCACTTCTTCCTTACCTGGCTGCTTCTCAGCATTATCGTCTCTGCAGCAAGAAAATCCATTAACACCTTGGCAGCAGCCTCCCACACTTTCTGTCTTTTGTCCGTTGCTTATCTCTTGAGGCTGTTTCTCATTGATGCTCACAGTATTTCCATTAGTAACCTTCACTTCCTCAACCACTTCAGCTTCTTCGACATTTGCTCCAATTTCGCCCCTGCAAATAATCATGATGAATTCCAGGTTCTCATGGATGTGCTAGTACTTGAACAAAATTTAATAATTATAAAGCAAAAATACAATATAATCCTATGTAAATGAGTCATTCATAGTTCATAAGAAATGGCTGAAGTCTCCATTAAGAAAGGTAGCAGAGAGGATGCTGTTTACATGTAAAAGAGATACAAGTAATAAGTTTACATTGGTCGTATAATTTAGTTCCAAGCCAAATTGCAGCTTTTTAATGAGCAAAAAAATAAAAATATAATGAACAAGATTCATTTAATTATATTTTTTCGAGAAAACTCAAATTAGTGAGTTCAACTATATTGCAGCATTTAACATTAATAGTATCTTAATAATCAAACCACAGAGAAGAAGAAAACACAAACCTCCAAAGCCGGCCAATGATTTCTCCCTGCCTAATTTGTTTATCTATCAGTTCAACGACATCATCAGGTGTCACATACCCATACCTGCATAAAAACACAAGAACAGTTTATTTGTAATCATGCTAGAGATGTTTTAATATGTAGTCAGGTGGAGATATTTACATGCATCAGAACTCTTAAACTGATATGTAGAGAATAAAAAACACAGCAATAAAGGCATCGTCCTTACCAATTACCAGAAATGTTTCCAATGCTATCCTTACTGAAAATTATAACATTGCCTGCATATTTGTGTCCCCCAATATGTGAACAAGCCATCAGAGATATCTGGCTCTTCAAATCCTGGGATTCAATCTCCTCTTTGAATTTTTCTATCAGAACTGGGCCACAAACACCACATCTCTTGTCTCGGGATTTATGAGCACAGACAAATACATATGAACCACTCAACTTCTCCTGTACTCCAGTCATCCAAGGTATGCTGTTAACAAGCACATCCTCAACAAAGCTATCAACATCTGAATCTGTCAATCCCCTTCAATAAACAAAAGAAAGTTCCAAGCAATCAAATATTAGACAATCAAGAAGCCAATTTACAAATACAATCACAACTAGAACTCCTTAATACACAACATAAACACTGTAATTATTGAACAAATGCAGATTGCAGGTATCATAATGCACCAGTTGCTCCAGGAAAATCATTTTAAGCAAAAGCAACTTGCGATAATCTGAGATGCGTCAATCAGGGTCCTACTACCCAGCAGCAGTCCAACTAATCAAAATAACTTAATCGACAAATCAACATAAATGTTATGTCTGGATTTAGTATTTGATTAAAGATATTGAAATCCTAATGGTAAATTAATTGGTGTTTTTGGATGGAGGATTTTTAGAATGAATTTGAAAGCAATCACTCTCATTTAACTATTATCTGAGTCATTTGATTGAATCTGAAATCCAATATAAGTTAGGAAGATTTATAATCCACAGATTTCAAATTCTTCAATCCAAATGGAATTGTAGGGGGAGTTATAGATCCCAATGCTAAGCTGGGTTGCTAAAAGTAAAAGCTCATAAAATACAAGCCAACATCATATTTTGTCACAAGGAAAGAATAACTAAGTTCATTGAAAGAACTACTGAAGATCATATGCCAACTTCATTCATACCTGTATACCATCATATCAGGAAATAAGAGAACATCTCCGTCTGTCAACTTCGAATCATCACCTCCCTCGCATATGGTCAAGCGAGTCTACAATTCAAAAACATCAAAATATCAAAGCTACAATCATGAAAACATACATGTGTTCTATTTCTCTCTTAGAAAATGCACCACACCCTATCTGGAAAAGAAATACACTCAACCTTATGAGACCATATAACACAACTATATCTATGAAAAGGAAATGCAAGCAAATATGGCGCATCACCAACAAAGGATGAAGTCTGCAAATAATAAATGACAGCTCACCAAGCGAATCCATAAAAACTTCGATAATAGGGATTTAACGTCAAGAAACAGAGACACACAGCTATATAAGAATAGAATGACTAAGCTCAATTGAGTTCTTCTGAACAAGTAATCAACTGCATATATATATATATATATATAATTAAATCCTGTTATAATCATATTCTCCCCAATACTAACTAGTACGAATCAACCTAAACATTGATCTCGCTCTTGTGGCTTCCAGCAAAACAAACACAAACTGATCTAGCCACATATTTAAACTGATTCAACTAAAACGTAGATGTCGAATAACAAAGTGTATTGTGATTAAACTGGATATTTCACTGAACTTCTAACGACAAGCAATAACGTTAACATTAGAAGGGGCAAAGGCCGAAAAAAACCATTTGTTAGTACGGACCTTGGATTTCATGTCTTTTTTACGAGCTTTCAGGGCAGATGCGAGCAGCTTAGGTAACGGATCGGAGTCTGAATCCTCGACGCGTGGAGGCCATGACTCGTGAGACTTGTAGCAGAGGAAAACGTGGCGGTCGTACGGATCAACTGACCCGGCTAGTTGGTTTTGGAACATCTCGTCTCGCTTGAAGCCGTACATCGCGTTCTCTTCCGCAGCGGGGGTAGAGAAGCTCTCCGATTCTCCAGCCATGGAAGACGATTGAGGAGAGAATCGAGAGATCAAGCGGCGGTTAGAGGAGAGTTTTGAAAGATTTTTGGAGAGAAGATTTAGGGAGTAGAAACAGAAAGATAATTGGGTGATTGAGGAGAGAGAGAGGGTAGAGTGCCGAACGCGCATTTCAAGGGAGGTTTCTTTGCCAGTTGAACTAGCTAGGCGCATGCTAAAATGAAAATTTGGAACCGAAATCGAACCGATCGGTTACGATTTTCGAACCGTTGATTATAATTTTAAAACTTTTTTTTTTAGCTGAAATCGAACCACTTTATTTAAATTTTCAATTCGATTTCTAAAACCCCTCGTTATAAAATTATATTGAATATTTATAATGTATTTTTAATCATTTGATATATACACAATTAAATATTTTTGTATAAGTTGAGTAAAAAGTTTAATTTAAATTTAAATAATAGCCTATCTTTTGTAGCGAGCATAAGCCATAAAGTGACCGGTTCGCACTGAAAGTCAATTCCATTAATAAAATATAGGAGTATTTTTTAAATATATATTTTTTAAATTAAAGCTTACACTTTATTATATTGATTAAGTCAGATTTCTAATAGTAGTTACTTAAAATAACTACACGGATGGAGATTAATAAGGCATCGGTTTTATCATTTGGAGATTATTTTGATGGCAAAGTCTAGTGTGCACTCAAGTGCATGTTGTGCATCTTAGTCTAAAAAAAAGTGTATGTTATTAAACTGAAAAGTACAACACAATATTATTAAAAAGTGTAAGTTATTATAACTAAAAATATTATTATACAGTTTAATAATTGAAAAGTGCAACACCATTACCAAAAAGTGTAAGTCAGTAAAACTGAAAAGTGCAACACCATTTACCAAAAAGTGTAAGTCAGTAAAACTGAAAAATGCAATATGGACTAGGGTGCACAACATGCACTCGAGTCCATAGCAGACCAACCCTATTTTGATTAACGCAGGCATGTAGTAGTTGAATTTTTTATTTTGAAAAAAAAAAAAAAAAGCATAGATTATCAATTTTAGTTTTGTTTATAAATGGAGAGCAGAAGAAGGTGTATGTTTAAAAAATAAAATAAAATGCACTATTTTTAATTAAAATACTAGTAGACAATTAGATATGTGCAAAACAAATTAAAAAAAAATTCAAATTCAACTACTCAAATAAGGTTTTGAAAAAGAAAAGAAAAATAAGTTGACTTGACGGTTTGAAAATCGTAAACAATATAACTCTGATTTAATTTTTGTTCCAGATTTTCATAAAACGGGGGGCTCTAACAAATTCCCGCACCAAATCTCATTAATGGGATATTTCTTATTGAGAAAGATGGCTATGCAGTATCACTGGGTAAATATACCGAAATTTATACCGAACTTTTTGTATTGAAAAAATATTGAAATTTTCGTATATCGAATTTTTCCGTATGGTATGATATCGTACCGAAATTTTCGGTACGATAACGATATGGAAAATGATTTTGGTATTCGGTATGAAACAGTGGCGGATCCAGGATTTCAAATTCGGGAGTGTAAAAAATATTACCTTATACGGTTCGAGAAAACTTTAAAAATAAATAAAAAATTACGTAACCTTCAAATAAAAAAAATTACACTTATACTCTTTTTTTTTCTTGAATTTGAGGTGAATTAAATGATGGGGTTGAAGAAGACTCCCTATCCATTGAGACTCATCTATTTGGAAAAGTGCAAGGATCTTCTTGAGATTTCATTCCCTTGAACATAAATTCTCGAAAATCGAATTATTTTTTCGTTGTCTTAAGCTTCTTTAATATAAATTTATCTTTCGTCATTTTTTAGTTGAATTAGATAGTGAGTTGAAAATAATTAATTTAGCATAATGTAGCAAATTAGTAATTATAATACAAACTCTAATTGTTAATTCATAACTTATTCCTAATTGAATTAGATAGTAAAATTATTATTATTACTATATAAACTCTAATTCATAACTTATAAATAATTGATCAAAATAAATTTATTCATAAATTAAACACAATAATCAAATTAAATAATAATTACTCCATAAATATAAAATATGCATACTTGTATAGACTAAGTGTCAAGTGCATTTTATAATTCAGAGCAGAATGGAGAAAGTTATGAATTAACAATTAGAGAAATGGTTAGAAGTTCAGAGAGAATGGAGAAAGTGTAATATTCCTACTTGTATAGACTAAATGCCAAGTGCATTTTATAGTTACAAACTTTTTTTTGGGCCTTTTAATTGTAGGGATGCAGATTGGGTTAGCCTTATACAATTTTTTTTTAACCTTAAATATAAAATTAAAAAAAAAAAAAAAAATCAATTTGGGGTAACAGCTGTACCCCAAATTATATTCTCCCTCCGCCACTGGTATGAAACGTATATAAATACCGAAATCTTAATAAAATAATAATTTATAATATAATTTTATATTATTTTTAAATTAAAATAACTTTTAATATTAAAACTTAAATAAAATAAATTTTAAACAATTAATTTCAATATAAAGCAATGTTTCAATATTTTCGTTATAAATTGGTATACCGATATTTCAATATGAAATAATGATTCAATATTTTTTATATGAATCGGTATACCGATATGGTACGATCGGATTCAGTTATTATCAATTAGCATGTTTCATGTAGTAAAAATAATCAGTCAGTGTACATAAACTAAACACATGGAAGCTTAATTATGAATAATAATTAATTTTCGACACTCCATAAGTATTCTCAAAATATATAATAAATTTTTTTATCAATTTAGCTTTTAAAATGCTTTAACAAAAATTTCGATCATTCCCCTCATTACATATACAAAATAGCATTGAATAGTCCATATATAATCATCTTTCAGTTTTTAGTTCATCAAATTTAAATTATTGTAAAATAAATGCACTATAAATATCATAATAATACAAGAAAAAATTTATATGTAATTATTAAATATTGAATATAATCGTGTTTCCTTTACTTTTTATTAATTAATATTTTAAAAAATCATATGTGTAGTATTAAAAAAAAAAAAAAATTGGAGGGGGGCAAAGGCCCTGTCGGTCTATGAATCTAGGAATATTATATAAAATTCCAAATTAAATAGATATCTTAATCGAACAAAATTGTGCACCATGCCTTTTAATATATATATATATTTTTTAAATCATAATAAGTGTTACTATCAATCAAAATCAAAACAATAGAATTAAATGGCTTCTTAATAAATTAGCGACGTGTGAAAAATGTACAACTGGAACGACAACTCTTCCAAATAAAATTTGCCATTTAATTGAAAAGGGTAGTCAACACAAAATTAACACGCCATGTGTTATTTAAAACCAATTAATTCTATTATTAAAAAAAATTAATTGTAAAAATTTGTATGATAGGATTTCAACATAAAATGTGACATTTTTGCATAGTACATTTATGATTGAACTTATATATATTTAATGAATTTAACATATGATCTTTTTCCTATTTGCACCTAATAGGCTAATAGTAAGGGATGACAATGGGCTCCTTCCAAACCTTGATCTACATGGACCGTATTTAGATCAGATCAAACAAATATGAAACGGGTCATGATTTTTGTCGAAAGTCAAGTCCGTCTTGATTTTAATAACCCTCTAGACTGTAAAGGCATTCAACAATTATATATTCTAAAATGATAAAATATAACGTTTTCCTGATTTCTATATAGACATCTAAATAGAATAACATAAATATGATTCAACAAATTTTGAAGATTAACCAAAATACTCACAAATAGTGGCTGATTGTGTTTGGATTGAAGTTATATAATCTTGAAAAAATTAATTAAATGAGCGTTGAAAAAATAAAATTACTTTAGCGGAGGAACGGGTACTAATAAGAAATAGGAGCCAAAAGCAAGCATAGTTGCAGCAAAAAAATAGGAAGAAAAAATATGTATTATTAAATTGTCTGTGTGAGGTGAATGAAATGATCTACTTCATAAGGTTGATTATATAGGAAAAATCTCATTTTACCCTGGATCTGGTATGAAGGTATGGAGACAAGTGTGGAACCTTTTGTGACACACGTTCGATATAGAGACACGTGTAGATCTTTTTTTGCCACGTGTCCAATGTGAAGACATGTGTAGAATCTTCATTGTCACGTGTCTAGTGTGGAGACACGTGTAGAATCTTCATTTCCTACCTGTGTCCAATGTAGAGACACGTGTGAAACTTTCATTGACACGCGTCTACTGTGGAGACACTTGTGGAACCTTCCTTACCATGTATCTAATGTGGAGACACGTGTAGAACCTTCATAATCTGAAGACACGTGTGAAACCTTTCTTGTCATGTGTTCGATGAAAAGGCATGTGTAAAACATTCACGGCCACATGTACATTGTAGAGATACTTACAGAATCTTCTTTGCCATATATATGGTATGTGAAGACACGCGTAGAACCTTCATTGTGAATACACTGCCACATGTGTTGGATAGGTAAGACAAGTAAATTTTTTGTATATAAAGAATGGGCGCGGCTAAAGGCACCCAAGAATCCTATGAGGACACCCACCAAACCATTTTTTCATCTAAGAGAGCCTGTAAAATGTCGTATATACCCCTAATGTAAATTAAAAAAAAAACGAAAGATGAGTACACCCATCAGTATATTATCGACAAACTCTTACCCACCACCAACACTGCCCCAAAATTCTTCCACCACCACCACCACCGTCGCCGCCCCAAAAATCTCCCCCCACCACCACCGTAACATCCAAATTCCAAAAGAAAAAAACCGAAACAGAGGTAAAATGTTCGAAAATAAAAAAAAAATTAATGTGTTCGAAAATTTTAAGTGAACAAAGGTAAGATGTTCGAATTTTTTTACAAAACAAACTCAATATGTTCGAAAAAAATTCTAAAACAATTTAAATTTGTCCGAAAAAAAAAATCGAACATCTTGTTCGAAATTTTTTCCAAAACAAACGAAAAATGTTCAAAATTGATTCCAAAACAAACGAAAAATGTTCGAAATTGATTCCAAAACAAACCCTAATTGTTCGAAATTTTTTACAAAACAAACCCTAATTTTCTTAAATTTTTTAAAACCCCTAATCTTACCTGAAACGAGCGGCGGCGGCGACGACGTTTCTGGGGGAGGAGGGCGACGGCGGCCGCGACGAACGAGAAAGGAGGTCGACGGCGGCCGCGTCTTAGAGAGGAGGGCGACGGCGGCCGCGTCTCAGAGAGGAGGGCGACGGCGGCCGCGTCCCAGAGAGGAGGGCGACGGCGACGGCGGCCGCGTCCCAGAGAGGAGGGCGACGGCGGCCGCGTCTCAGAGAGGAGGGAGACGGCGGCCGCGTCCCAGAGAGGAGGGCGACGGCGGCCGCGTCCCAGAGAGGTGGGCGACGGCGACGGCGGCCGCGTCCCAGAGAGGAGGGCGACGGCGACGGCGGCCGCGTCTCAGAGAGGAGGCGATGGCGGCGAGGGTGGAGGGGCGGAGGGGGTGATGTTGTGGATGGGGAAGAAGGGGAGGGAGAGGAAAAGACGAGAGGTGGGTGTCCTGGATTTTTTTGGTGAAAAGGTATAGAATTAGGGTTTTATGTAGATTAAGGGTATATTGGGGATTTCCACGTGGGTGTCCTCATCCGTTTTGTGGGTGTCCTCATCGCGTGGGTGTCCTCATAGGATCCTTGGGTGCCTTTAGCCGCGCCCATAAAGAATTTGTGTATTTGTAAGATGTTGTGAGATTTTTTGACGTTGGGCCGTGACAAAAAGATTTTCTGGAAACAGGCCTCATAACTTGGGCTGGGCCGTGGTTAAAGGCATTTTGGAAACAGATCAAGATTTAAATAATAATAATAATAATAATAATAACTCAAATAAAAATTAATACATGAATTTTTTGTAGTCCTCGTGACAAAATTAAAGTTTAATTGTCAACCATTTATATAAAAAAAAAAATTAAAAAAATGACAGATATATTAATTAACTGCTTGTTCGAAAAAATTTTTGGTTCATAATATTAATATTAGCACCTTGTACAATTATTTTGTTGAACAACTCATAATTTTCTAGGAACTTGTACATATCTCCCTTACATCTAATTTTAAAATTTTCTTTCTTCTCTGTGTCACAATTCTTTCCATTTGTCTTTTTTCAATTTATAAGAATTTCACATTATTTCTATCTCTCTCATTTTTCTTTATGTGCATTATCTATATCAATTCTTTTCTTTATACTTTTTCGTTCACCAATATTTCTCATCCTTATTTTCTTATTTTATTCTTAATTTCTACTAATTCTTTTTATCAATTACTAAAATTTATTATGTTGCTAGATTCATAAGTAATTAATTGCCATGACGAAGATAATAATATTAATCCTTGTTGCTCCGACATTGGTTGTAATTTTCATACCGAAGAATGCTTCAAACGATTTAATGGTCGCAAAACTCCTCAACGACAATCCTTGTAATAATACGCATGCTTTAGAGATTAAGCAGAGAGCTCATACGTTTGGGACTATTGTTTTAACAGAATTGATTATTAATCACTATATTATATATTATTATATTAATAATTACTCTATCCGTTTTTGGATTTTTTTTTCTTATTTGTTTTTGTTGAAATTAATGGTTATTTATTGATAAGTTAATTTGTTATTAATTAATAAATGAGATCTAATTAAACTCCCTAATTTTAGTTTACTTGAATAGATTAATTAATAAAAATAAGTTAAAAATTAAGAGATTTTTTTAATTAAAATGAATGTATAATTGAAAGGAATTGTGCAAAAAATATTAAGAAATTATTTAATTGCAATATTATTATTCAGATTAATCACAAATCACAGGCTCCGTCGATCTAAAATTAATTAATTTATCTAACACATAGTCAAGCTCGTAATTGAAGAATTAATATTGAAGAATCGTAATTGTGATTAAGAGAGTCTAATATTAATTAATTTGAGTTGTTTAGTCTGATTATATTCATTTACTCTATATTTACATATTTCGAGTGCTTAAAATGCATTTCACCCAGCAAATATTAGTATGTACCCTCCGTTCCTCACCAACTTTTACAATTTTCATTTCAACACATTTTACAAGATCTTTTACATTTTCAAAATGGAAAACTCTATATAAATTTTACCCTTTACAGTATCTTAAATTTACACAAATATCATAACTTTTTTCTTTACACATACGCTCAAATTAACTAATTTCTTTACTTTATACATAAAAGTTTACGTAATTTTCATACTGTTAATTATAACTCGTTAAATATTGTTAATTAGCTAGTAACCACAAAATGATTCAATTATTTATTTCTTACTCTCCTTTGCATACATGTCCCTAATGGGCAATGAAAACTTAATTAGGATCAATTATATACAACAAATTTGGTTAAGTAATGATGTAATCTGTGCCAATTTATTAGAATTATTTCTAAGGTGTGGCTGCAAACTATAAACAACATAACTCGTACAAAATTAGCTAAAAAAAATCGTGGCTTCAAAATTAATGAGTCAAATGGTATGAGATGAGTAGTTGTTTTTACTAAACCCGTACTATATGTTTTACTATTTAGATTTTCAACACGTTTCGTCAATTGTTGACCGTTGATTAATTTTTTCACCTTATACATATTAATAATAATTTAGATAACGGAATATAGAGTTTAATACTAAAAAATGTTACTATGGTTATTAATACAATTTTTTTCAATTTTTTTTTATAAATTTGAAAGGTAGAGAACCAAATCGTACGATTTGGTACGTTCACGCAGTTTTAAGAATTATTTCAAAATTTCACCCCAATTTAAAGACACTCGCCCCGTCAAAAAAAAAGACACTCGCATTATCATTTTTTTTTCCTACTTTTTATTTGCATGCCACATATTGGGCAATGGAAACTTTATTATAAATTGCTTCTTACTTTTCTAATGGTGCAGGCCATGGGATCGAAGCTGAATGAAATATAATGTGAGAAAATTTGATAGGGTTGGAGCATTAAGAGATGTACACAAAAATTAGGCAAATGACAAAGTGGGATAAAACAAGTGGTTAGAGCACCACTACCTAGGCCTTAGGTCCTGGGTTCGAGTCATGAGGAGGAGAAAAAAAGGATGGGTATTTAACTTTCATAAAAAAAAAAAAAAAATTAGACAAATTAAATTAGGTAAAAATTAAGGTGGCATGAGGTAAAATTTAAGGATTAATAAGGCAGCAACTAGACCTGTCAGAACGGGCTAAGTGGCTAACGGTGCGGGCCGGTCCAAAACCCACCTCAACCCGTCATTTTGCGGACTTTGGCGGGCCGGTCCACGGCGGGGACGGGTTGGAAAATAGTCAACCCAACCCAACCCATGGCGGGTGACGGGCTAGTCCACGGGCTTTTTCATTAAATATTTATTTTTTTACATGTACTATTTTTATATTTTAAACACTATATAAACAATTAATAAAAAATAAAAAACAAAGTTTACATAAGCTTAAAATTAAAACAATAATGTGTATAAAATAGTCCAAATAAATAAAACGTACATAGTTCATCAACGTAAACACAAAGTTATGAAATAGCGTCCAAAGTTTATCAACATAAAACATAAGATATCAAAATAGTAATTTAAGTTCAAATACACAAAAACTTTGTAAATTAAAAACCATCTTCCATATCATCATTAACGTCCTCTTCATTTCCCTCTCCTTCATCCTCACAATTTTCAACAACATTAGATAAAGATCCCTCCTTCAACAAAGTTGTCTCAGTACGTGCACAATCCTCATCTACATATAAAACACAATAGTTAAATATGAAAAATAAACATAAAATATGACCTAAAATGTAATATAACTTACCAGTAGATGCAAAACCATACAGCCAATTGCGAGTGCAAATTAAAGATTGAAATTTCTCGGGAAGCATAGAACTTCTGTACTTAGTGAGCACACGACCACCAATAGAGAAAGCTGATTCCGAAGCAACGGTAGTAATTGGAATAGCCAAAACATCACATGCCATTGATGCAAGATCGGGAAATCGATGTTTTTTATCCTTCCAATATGCTAACACATCCATATCTTTGAAATGTACGTGATCATATCTTGGCTCTTCCAAGTACAAATCCAAATTATTTTTCCCCACACTTGATATGGTTTGGCTCTCAAAATCTGACATTTCCTATATAATATAAATTTATGAATAAGAATTATTATTATATACACACTTATAATAAAAACAATGAGATATTGAGAAAGTAGAAAAAAAACACTTACATCCAACATCTTTTTTTCCTTTTGTGCACTTTCATCACTTATACTTGATGCAAGTAAAGAAGAAGACTGCAATTGTGCAGCACTTGACTTGATGGTATTAGTGTAACTCTCAAAAAGCTTATACAACTTACTTTTCACAAGTGACATCAGCTCTTCACACTTAATAGAATCAAACTCAACCTTTGAGTAGAAGTACTTCAACATATTAAATTTTATACGCGGATCAAGAATGGCCCCAAATGAAAGTACCACACTATACTCACTCCAATACTTGTCAAATTTTTGAAGCATCTTCACACACATACCACTTATTGTTGGATCAACATTCAACAAATTGGTTTTCAACACTCGTTCAATCTTCCAAATTTGCTTAAAGTACAAATTTGATGTAGGATAAGATGAACCAGAAATCAAGTTGGTAGTGTCGTAAAAAGGCTCAAGAAACTCACATAACTTCTCACATTTTTTCCATTCATCAGCTGAAAGACACCATTTGTAATCACGGTCTTTCAATACGAGTGAAGTAAAACCCTTTTTGTACTTAATGGCACTTTTCAACATCAAATATGTTGAATTCCATCGAGTGCTCAATCCAATCTCAAACCTACACTAGTGTCAATGTCACCAATTTCCGCAACACGTTCTTCAAATTTTTTCATCCTACTTTCAGAACTTTTCACATACTTCACAGAGTCTCTAATCTTACTCAAAGCCTTCTCACCAAATTTTAAACCATCTTGGACAACAAGATTCAATACATGAGCTGAACAACGAATATGAAAAAATTCACCACCACACACCAAATTGTCATTCAAAGATAGCTGATCTTTCAAAATATTTTGCAGAGTGTCATTACTAGATGCATTATCCAAAGTTAGAGAAAAAATCTTTTTGTCAATTCCCCATTCCTTCAAAAACTCCAATATTTTTTTTGACAATTCCATTCCGGTGTGTGGAGGAGGCAAGTGCTCGAAATTTAATATTTTGCTATTCAGTTTCCAAGTGTCATCAATAAAATGAGCAGTCAAGCAAATATAACCCTCACTAGTGCATGCAGTCCAAAGATCTGAAGTTAAGCAAATTATGTGTTTCACATTGGCTAAAACTTCCTTAAGTTTATCTTTCTCCTTCAGGTATAACTTATTAATATCAGAAACAACAGTGTTTCTAGATATCAAAGGAAGATTAGGAGTCACATACTCTAAAAAGGCTCTAAACCCATCATATTCAACAAATTGAAAATGGCATATCATGCTTAATGACTGCAGCAGCTAATAATTCACGAGCAACCCTAGGATTCATCTTTCTATTTTTCAATTTTCCATCGGCATCAACAAACATTTGTCCAACGTCATGAAATTTTATTTGTGTGCATACTTCCATGTGACGCTTCAACGTAGAAGTCCCATAAAACCTCCCCCCACCTTTATATTTTTTTTTTGCAGCCTTTGCATTCAGAAACACAATTTTTTCCAGTCCCTTTTATTGTAAAATAATTCCAAACATCAGAAAATTGTCTCGACTTTAACTCAGACTTCAAATTTTCTCCTAAATTATTAGGAGAATTGTCTAAGTTATTATCATCCATGACTTTGTTTATCTTAAAATCTGCAATTAATATAAATAAAGGCTAAATAAATTCTCATGAAAACGTATATACAATGGATAATAAATGAAATTACTAATAAATAAGATGACAATTCAAAAACAGAAATATAAATAAACATATATCCAATCAATTCCTAACTGAAATTAAATTAATAACTAATACACAATTTCTAACTGAAATTAAATTAATAACTAATACACAATTCCTAACTGAAATTAAATTAATAACTAATACACCATTTCTAACTGAACTGAAATTAAATTAATAACTAATACACACACAGTAAAGCATGTGTTTACGCATGACCATGCATGCCACCTATCTTTTTATTTTAAATAAAAAAAGAGAATACAAAAATCGTAAAGAAGAATGGAGGTATAGAGAATTAATTGTACCAGGGGCTGAAGCAATTGCAAAAAAATATGCAGTAAGCCAGTAGCAGCTATGCGATGGCTGTGGGCGTGATTAATTTTTTCAATTTAGGGTTTTAGCCCTTCTTCCTTTATATTCTTGATGTATGCATATAAAAAAATAAAAAAGCCCACGGGCCAACCCGCCCCATCCACGGTCCAACCCGCTAAAACTCGCGACCTATACGGTCTAGACCGTACGGGCCCGTTTCTAAACGGGTTTTTAAATACTTAGTCCAAACGATTATATTAATAGGCAGGGACGGGCCGGCCCAATGGGCTCAGCCCATTTTGACAGCTCTAGCAGCAACCGACCGACCCAATTTTTGGTAAATTGGTATGCTTAGACGAAAATGAGATTGAGTCTCGCCTGGGCGATGTACACTGGTTTTTTTTTTTTTAAGAGTTTATTAATAAAATAAATTAATTTTTTAATAGTAGAGAAGCACATCGTTCATGTCTTTTCAATTAAACTCTCAACTACACATGTATTATCTCTTTGCATTTATTCACTATTTAAATTAATTACTATAATTATTGTTTCTCCCTAATAATGTAAATTGATAATCTCTCCCTAATAATGTAAATTGATAATTTTTTACTATGTTTGGTTTCACACTTTTATTATTTTATTATTATAAGTTTTAGAAATTACTATTGAAAGAATTGCGTCTCATCTAAAAGTCCGAACTTGTAGAGAGGGTGAGAATTAATTCTTGTATATTAATTCCTAACACTCCCCCTCACTCGTGGGCCGGGAATTAATTTTTGTATATTAATTCCTTGTTCGATTTTGCTCTGATACCATGAAAGAATTTCGTCTCATCTAAAAGTCCGAACTTGTAGAGAGGTGGAGAATTAATTCTTGTATATTAATTTCTAATAACTATGATATTTATATACGCATGTTAATAATAATCTAGCTAGAAAGCGGAATATAGGGTAGACACGGGCGGTTTCTAACCGCCGAACCGCCGAAACCGGCGGTTTCGGTTTTGAAACCGCACCGTAACCGTAATTTCACGGTTCGGTTACGGTTACCCCAAAGTGGAACCGGCGGTTTCCCGATTAACCGGCGGTTTCCCGGTTAACCGCCGGTTAACCAGGAAACCGGCGGTTATTAATTTTATTTTTTAAATTTTTTAAATATTTTTATATACAAATATTTAAATTTAATACTGAAATTAGATACATATAAATTAAATACTTAACATTTCACTTAAATCTTAACTTAATACACTTTAAAAAAATAACATTTAACATTTAGCCATTTAGGTTTAGGACTTTAGGCTAAACTTAAGTCTTAAACTCTTAATTCTTAAAAAACAAACTCAACAAAGTTACAACTTACAAAATACAACTTACAAGATAAAAATAAACTAAAACACTTCAAAGTTCAAATACTTAATTAGTAAAATTACTAATACTTAATTAGCAGAATCGAGAGGGAAGTCCCAGACTCCCAATTGACCCAATGCCTCCGGATGAACTTTTTCAATGTGTGACTTGAAAACTCCGTATCCTCCACCGCGCTTAAATTTATATTTTTTTTGGCAATACTTGCAACAAACTTCACGTGAATTGTCTATTGGATTTGTATCACTCACGTGAAAGTGATTTAGCAATTTGAAGTGAGGAGGGTGAAAGTTTGGTTGAATTCGAGGCGGCGGTTGATTGATTTCTTCTTCATCACGTAACTCACGTTGACCGTTTGTAACTCCGGATGATCCTTGGGTTGCCATTTGAAAGAGAGTCTTTTGAGAGAATAAGAGAGAAATAGATAATTGATATAAGTTATAACTTATAACTTATAAGAGAGTTGAAGTGTGAAAAATGAGAAGAGAAAATGGGGTATTTATAGGTGAAAATTGTGCATTTTCGGATTTAAAAAAAAAAAAAAAAATCCGGCCAAACCGGCGGTTAAACCGCCGGTCCGGTTAACCGGCGGTTAATTATTCAAAAATCTGACCGTTGGCGATTCAACGGTCCAGATCATCTGACCGTTTGAATCTCAACGGTCCAGATTAAAAGCGTTTTTAAATTTAAAAAAAAAAATTTACAACGGTAATAACCGGCGGTTAACCGCCGGTTCGGTTAAACCGCCGGTTTGGCCCGGTTTCTCCAAATTTGAATTTTCTAGCCGTTGGAGATCAACGGTCCAGATCATCTGACCGTTGAATCTCAACGGCTACGATTGATCTGGGAGTCGGTTAACCGCCGGTCCGGTTGTAACCGGCGGTTTGGCCGGAATTTTTTTTTTTTTAAATCCGAAAATATCCCATTTTTCACCTATAAATACCCCATTTTCTCTTCTCATTTTTCACACCTCAAGTCCTCAACTCTCAATCTCATCTCTTATCTCAATTCTCTATTCTCTCTTAATTCTTATTATCTCAAATTCTCAATTCTCTCAACACAAGTCTTCTCAAATTTTTCTTTTCTCTAATTCTCTCAAATCTCAATTTACTAATATGTCTTCTTCAAGATCATCAAGAGGAAAGGCTATCGTATCTTCTTCACAACAACCTCGACGAAGACGCGTTCCATTGTTCAACGACGTCGATGAAGAAGATCAACATATGCGTAGAATTTTTGCACGTCACTTTCAAAAAGTTCCAACCGGTGAGGTCGATAGATTTATAATTCATTGTAATTATTGTCCAAAGGAGTATAAATTTAAAAAAGGAGGAGGATATGGTACCTTCAAGCTCCACCTGGAAAACCACCATCCGGATAAAATGGGAATTACAACGAGCCAAACGCAACTACGAGGATTTACCGGGTCCTCCGGAGGAGGAGTTCAAGGTGAGGTAAGTAATCCGATTTCTCTTTTTAAATATGATCAAGCATATTTTAGAAAAATGTTAGCTAAAATGATAAGTGTTCAACATCTTCCTTATAGTTTTGTTGAAAATTTTGCTTTTAATGATTTGGTACAACTTTCACTACAACCAAGCATGAAAAAAATTTCTCGTTCTACGGTTACTCGTGATATTGCTAATATTGTTGGTGAATATAATCTTGCTTTGATCAATACTTTTCGTTCACTTAAGAGTAAAGTTTCTATTTGTTCCGATATTTGGAGTGATAATTTTCAAAAACATTCATATATGGGAGTTACTTGTCATTGGATTGATGATTCTTGGACATTAAACAAAAGATTAATTGCTTATAGGGATTTTGATTGTGTGCACTCGGCCGATGCTATTAAAAAGAAAATTGTTGAAATTTTAAAATCTTATGGTTTAATTAACAAAATTTTTTCAATTGGTTTTGATAATGCTAGTGCTAATAATGCTAGTATCGAACAACTTCGCATTGCATGTCAATCGTATGTTGGTGGAAATTTTTTTCATATTAGATGCATGTGTCATATTTTAAATTTATGTGTTCAAGATGGTTTAAATGCTTTGAGAATTTATATTTCTCCTATTAAAGATGCTATTACTTATTTGACGAGGCGTAGTAGTTTGATGAAAAAATGGAAAAATTTTTGTAGAAGTAGGAATGTGCATCCAAAAAAATTTTCTCTTGATGTGTCAACAAGGTGGAATTCTACTTATAAGTTGTTAAAAGAGTCGGTTGATTATAAAGAGACTTTATGTGATTTTTTTGAAGAAGAAAAATGTGGTTTTGGTTTACTTCCTGAAGATTGGAATCATTGCATAAACATAATTAAGGTTTTGGAAACTTTTAATAATGCTACTTTTGCTATGTCTAAAGTTTACGAACCTACTTCTCATTTGGCACTTGAACATTGTCTAAAAATTGTCAACGTTTTAGCACGTTACAAAAACGATCCAATATTATATCTTGCTATTGCTCCTATGTTGGAAAAATGGAAAAAATATTTTGCTATAATTCCCCCTATATTTTTAGTTGCTAAAGTTTTTGATCCTAGATATAAGTTAGATGGTGTTAAAGCGATGTTAGCCTTGTATTATAAAAAATTATATCCTATTGCCGAATTTCCGAATGATCAACCGAACACCGATCATTTCATATTTGAAGTTCAACAACTTATATTATCATTAATTAAGGAGTATATGGATACACATGGTTTATCCAACCCTAGTCATAGTTCTTCTTCTAGTTCTAGTGCTAGTTTTAACGTACAAAATAATGATGACGACATGGATGATGATGATGTTGATAGCTTTCTTTTTCAACGTAATTGTAAAAAATCAAAATTTACTTATACTCAAGAATATGAAAGCTATGAAGCGAATACATCCATGGAAAATATGGAAGGAGACTTTGATATACTAAGGTGTTGGTCGACGGTGACTCAAGTATTTCCGGCAATGTCAATGCTTGCAAGAGAAATTTTAGCGGCTCCCGCCTCAACCGTTGCCGTTGAGCAAGCATTTAGTGTAGGAGGTTATACTTTGGATGCAACAAGATCCAATATGACCGTTGAAAACGTAGAGAACCAATGTTTACTTGATGATTGGATAAGAGCCGAAAAAAGAGCCCAATCGTTAGAAGAAGATAATGAAGAAGACGAGGAATGGACCTCTACGGGCGGAAGTGAAGAATGAAGAACCTCCTTCAAGTTCAACAACAACGAGGTAAGTTGAGGTAAGAGAACTACGTGGACTTTGATTCCAATTTCCGTTGAATTTGGATACGTAGGCAACTTAATTTAAAATTTTTGAACTTAGAATTTCTAAGTTTAATTTTTTAAATTAAGCTCAAGTCCAATTTCTTTTAACCCCTCCCCAAAATTCCAAATTGATTGTAAGTTGTAAGTTGTAATTCTAAAGTTTTTAATTTATATAAGTTTGATTTAGTTTTTATAAGTGGTAAGTTGTAAGTTGTAACTTGTAAGTTTTCTAATGTAAATTATAATTAATTTTTTTTTTTAAGAAATAGGCCTAAGTTGCCTAACCACCTAAGTTACATTAAATTTATTCTCTTAATATTTAATAAGTTATAAGTTAAAGTTATAAGAATATAAGTTATCGACTTAAAGTTATAATATAATAATTTATAAAAAAAACGATAAACAAAAGTTAAAACGAGTATAATTTTAATTTTAAGTTGTACAAATAATTTTAACTTAAAACGATCGAAAAAAGAGGCGAAAACGATCGAAAAAAGAGGCGAAAACGAGCTTAAAAAAAAAAAAAAACTAACCGGCGAACCGCCGGTTCAAAAATCGTAACCGTAACCGGCGGTTCGCGGTTCGGTTACGGTTGCCGAAAACCGAAAACCGTAACCGCCGATTTCTAACCGAAACCGGCGGTTTTCAACCGCTGCACATGTCTAATATAGGGTTGAAAATAAAAATACTACGTATAAGATTTCATTCCCACGCAGTGATGCCAACTAGATCTATTATTTTTATGGGTACGGGCCGTACGGCTATATGCACCTCCGACCTGTTTAAGTACACACTTCGATTGATGCACTCCCCTCAATTTTGTTCGTGAAATTTTTTCGGACATCTTAATATTGTTCGCTTAAAATTTTCGAACAACTATTTTTTTTTCGAATATCTTAACATTGTTCGCTTAAAATTTTCGGACAACTCTTTATTTTTGGAAAATGTTGTTTTGTCCGAAAAAAAACCCCTGAAATACATGTCTTAAAGTTTTTTATTTTTTAATTCAAGTATGATGGTTGTTTTGATGAAGATGGTGATGGTGGAATGATTCTGTGGTGAAATGAGATGTGAGTGTACTCATTTGTTTTTATAAATTTAACACGAAGGGTATATGTGACATTTCACATGTCTTGAAAGATAGAAAAAAATGTTTGGTGGGTGTACTCAATAGGTTGGTGTGTGTCACTACTATTTGTTAGATATCAACGACAAGGTTAAATCTCAAAACTCCTCAACGACAATCCTTGTAATAATACGCACACTTTAGAGATTAATTAGCAGAGAGCTCATACCGTTTGAGATAGTGGTGCTCTAACCACTTGAGCTATCCCACTTTGTCAGAGAGTTGATTATTAATCACTTATTTTATATTAATAATTACTCCAGTTGTTCTAAAATATGTGAATTTTTTTTGTTAAAATTAAAAAGGGACATGTATTGACAAATTAATTTGTCTTTAATTAATAAATGAGATCTAATCAAATTTATTAATTTTATTTTACTTGAATAGTTTATTTAATAAAAATAAGTTAGAAATTATGAGATTTTTTAAAATTAAAATGAGAGTATAATTGGAAGAAGTTGTGCAAAAAATATTAAAATATCATTTAATCGTGTGCAAAAAAATAGACTAAAACATCACTTATTATAGAATGGACAACAACTTTTACAATTTCATTTTCAGAACGTTTTAGAATAACGTTCAAATTTTTAAAATACAAAACTCTATCCAATTTATTTTTTAATTTTACTTATATACATAAAAGTTTATAAAATTACTTCTTAAATTTCCACTTATTATTATAATATGTGTGTCTATCTACTTTTTTAATATGTGTGTCTATCTACCTATAAAACTTATCATGGGACGGAGGGTTACATATACACTTGTGTAGTTTAATTTAGTATAAAGTGAATATGAAAGATTATTTTAAATAATTATATATATATTTTTTTAATTTTAATTATTTAATATTAGGTGAGGGTGAGACAAGGCATGACACTAAATTCGTCTCAAAAAAAAGGGAGGAAAAGAATATTGTTAGGTTAAATGGACCAAATTGACTTTTTTTTTTCTTTTTCTTTTATGAATAAAAAATAATTGATGAATTAAACACAATAGAATGGAATAACAAGTCACCATTTGGTGAGAGGGAAACAGTGTTCGTACGTACTGACCCAATTGAAATAACAGTACTCATTTGTAAGTCACAGATATTAAAATAACGGATTAATGTTTAATCTTTATCGTGTTTGTTTAAGTATGCTAAAATTAACAAATAACACTTGCACCTTTAATAAGACTTGTTACGATAATAACCCATATTTAATATAATAACACGACAATGATATAATTCTTTTGCATTTTAACGTCTACTTCTCTCTATAATTGATTAGTGCATCCATCTTTTTTTAAAGAAAATTTTACCTTTAAAAAATGGAATTTTAAAAAGAATTCTTATCGCGTCGTGCCACGTTGACATGAAAAGCATCGTGTCGATACGAAACGCAGCACACAATTAATCAATGTACTTAACCAAACTAAATTTATTTATAAGACAAGAATTCGATGGAGTTTTATAAATAGAATCATCCATCAAAATTAAAGATATAATCAAAGATGATGATATCCAAATTCAAAAATATATTGGAGATTATGATTATTTTGGAAGAATTAATCCTGATTAAATCTGAAACCTACAACGCAGATTTGGGACGCCCAGCTTCTTGTTACAACAACAATATTTGCGAGTATAATCTTGCAGAGAAATGTCGGAAGAATGCTTCAAAGAATTCCGTCTCATCTAAGGAATCGAACCCAGGTCGTTTTGCCCGGTTTGCTCTGATACCATGAAAGAATTCCGTCTCATCTAAAAGTCCGAACTTGTAGAGAGGCGTGGAATTAATTCTTGTATATTAATTCCTAACAGCTTCAACAATTTAATGGTTGCAGACCTACTGAAAAAGAATCCTTGCAATAATACAAATTCATTAAAGATTAAGGAGAAAGCTCATTATGTTTGGGACCTTTGTATACATAACTTTTAAAGATTAAGGAGAAAACTTATTACGATTGGGACCTTTGTATACATATATACTTTACCGGATCTAATTTAAATAAAGAATCACTATATTATTATAAGCACTATATTAATAATTATTGTAAACGATTATAATCGTAGGCGAATGTTGTTTACTTTATTAATTATATAACTAAATTTGTTTTATAATAAATTAATATTATTAAAAGAAAAACGTACAAACTTGATGGTGAAAGGTGTAATCCATATTGTCAAAAAAAAAAAAAAAAAAAAAAGGTGTAATCCATCGTTATGATCCTCATAAAACAAAAAATAGAAAGAATATAATATGATTATACATTTTCTTGTATGTATAATTTACGTCATACTTTTTTCATATTTTAATTTGCAGATTTTAGAATTTATTTTAAAAAAATAATAATTTTTTTAAAGGGATTTAAATTAACATTTGTCCAACCAAGCGTGTAACTGCTCGCTTTTCTGGTGAATTTAGAATTTTCCACCGAAAAAGAACTTAAATGTGTAAAAAATGGAAAATTTAGTTGTAGTAATTAAATTGGAATATTAGCTAGATTAGGCAAGTTGTAGTAATGACATTAATATATAATGCATTGTTGTTTCATTAATTTATATATCTAACATACATATTAAGTATAAATTCAATTCAAAGAATTAATTAAAAGAAAAAACATATAAATTTGATGGTGATTTAGGTAAAGATGTGAAAGGTGTAATCCATCATTATTATCCTCATAAAACAAAAAATAGAAAGATAAATTGAATATAATGATTATACATTCTCTTGTATGTATAATCGTACCTCATACTTTTTTCATATTTTTGCATATTTTAGAATTTATTTTAAAAAAAAGATCAAATTTTTAAAACTTAAATGATTCATATTGAAGAGTTTTTTTTTTCTCTGAATATGGAAAATCTAGGCGTAGTATTAAATTGCAACATATTATCCAGATTAATCACAATTTACAGGCTCCATTGATCTGACATTTCATTAATTAATAACGCATAGTACCGTACAAACTAGTATAGATTAATAAGCTGCAGAAATATTGCATGCTTAATATATAATGCATGCTTGTTTCATTAATTCCAACATTTAAATATCTAAGAAATGAAGTATGGAGATTAATAAGGTGCAGAAATATTCAGTGCCGGTCCTGAGATTTTGTAGGCCTGGGGCGAACAAAAAAATGGGCCCCTTCTTTGAACAAAATCAAATAAATTAAGTGTCATATGTATGCACATATTAAAAACGAATGAAAACTAAATCATTTAAAAATGACTTCTTCTAGCATTTTGAGAAGTAAATCCGTCAATAATATCCTCATAGTTAAATTTTTTTAGCATATATCTTTCAATACAAAAACCGTCTGCAATTCGTCGGTAGTTACCGACGGATAGTCAAATTTCGTCGATAAGATTTATCGACTTAGACGCTTTCGACGGAAATAATCCGTCGGTACGCCATGTTGCAGACTGAAAATCGGTCGATAAATACGTCAGCAAACAGGCCTTTTTTTGTAGCGTACTCCATCCGTCCATCAAAAGTGTGCTTAGTTCTATTTTTGGGTCCACAAAGAATATGTTTATCTATTTAAATAGTTAACTTTTGAGTATATTTTCTACTTTATTAACAAGTGAGTATCTACCAACAATATTCTTTACTCGTTACCCCACATATCTTTTTCATAATTAAAATATGATTTTTTTAAAACATGTATAAAAAAAAGTGAATACACTTTTGACGGACGGAGCGGAGGGAGTATATATTTTTAACAATTTAATTTAGAAAAAATTATTTTTGCAGATGTCACAATTACACAAATAGTCAATAATATTTTATATGCAATCAAACATTAGAATAGCAACTCAAAATAATTTACAAACTAAAAAATTTAGAGTCCTTTTTTTTATGATAAAATTAGTTGTTCGAATTTTTTCTCATTGGCTTCACTGCAACATTCATGTTTTTAGAAAACTTATTTATGTTAAAAAGTAACAATCGATAATTAAAAATAATTCAACTAAATATAAACATGAATGACATATATTATAAAAAATAAAATATATACGAGTATTATAGAGATAAAATTAAGAAACACAATAAGTTAAATAATAAATATTTAATAAATAAAATATTGAAATAATAAAAAATGAATAATATAATCGTGATTTTGTGTACCGTGAATAATTGAAAGAGAAGGGTGAGAATGTGATCATCAATCCAATCAATTAAATCTTAAGATGAGAAAATTAACACCACTAATTCTGAGTTTTTTACTACTAAAAAATGCAACGGAGTATGTTATATTTTGTTTGATGCAAAATATATAGAATGTATGAAATATGTTATATACAAGATAACAAGGTAATAGGACATGATTTTAATTGGGAATTAATTTGAAAACTTATGTTCATAGTAACCAAATTCCAAGTTTCCAATTACATTTCATCATTTTCGAGAACTGCGGCCCGTTAATGTTATACTATTAATAATCTCGCATTTAAACTGTTTTACGTATATATATACTAATTATTTTCACTTTTTATTTTATTTTTAAAAATATTAATTATAATATATATATATATATATAAAAGTAGGCCCCCAAAATTTCGGTTCCTCCACCGTTGGAGACAGCAGCCCGGGCCAGAGACAAGGTCCAGTTATAATACTTGGTGCCACGCTTCCACTCATCTATAAATGAGGCTACCACGGCACAAGGGATGAGCCCGATCGTCTCTCCGGGCTTCAGAATGGAAGTGGCTAAGGGCATGCCCGGACCGATGCCACAGGATTGCGATTTCAATCCCATGCCGAGGTGGAGGGGCTCTCGGGCCTCTTCCCACTGTGAGTTGTTGTTGAGACGGAAGATTTGCGGGTTTGGTTGGCACTCTGGAGGAACTACACTCATTCCTCCTTCGCCGACCATATTACTTTGACCGGCGAGAATAAATATGTTCTTGGTGCACTGCACCATTGTAGTGGTGCACGCGAAGATCACGATGAACATGAAAAGAATGGCAGCTTGCTCCATCAACAAAATATGGTATAGTAGTACTGAAAGAAATATATCAATTAGCTTGGTTGGAGTGTAAAGAGATGCACCCAATATTTATTTAATTATTTATAGCTAGAGGATATCATTATATCGATCTATTAATCTTTCTTACCTAAACATTAGGTAAAAAAGTTAGGCAAATTAGATTTGGCAAAAATGTTAAAAAGGAATAACGATTATAGCTGGGTGAAAAAAATGAAAAAGGAAGAAAACTAGCTAGTGTTCTATTAATCTCTGATAGTATAAAATAATTCAAGGATTTGGTCTTTAATCTAAATCCTTTAATTTAGGAATTATAAGATTTGGTCTTTGATTATTCCTATAACTTAGGGATTGTATATTTCTTTAGATGCAAGCAACGGGCCTCTTCAAATTGTATATAATACTCACTGTACTCATTATATTCTCAATTAATAAAAACATTATTTTTACTAATATGGTATCAGAGCTATTAAGAAACCCTAAAAGTAAACGCTTACCTTATGTTTTGGATGATAAACGTGCGTCCTCTGTTTTAGATATTGTTCATTGTGATTTATGGGGGCCTGCTCCTACTGCTTCTGTCTCTGGATTTCGTTATTATGTGATTTTCGTCGATGATTATTCTCGTTTTACTTGGTTTTATCCGTTGCATCATAAATCTGATTTTTATAGTGTTTTGCTTCAATTTAGCACCTTTGTTCATAATCAGTTCTCTCGTACTATTAAGACATTTCACAGTGATGGCGGCACAAAATTTACTAATAATAAAGTCAAAATGTTTTTTCGTGACCACGGCATTCGCCATATTCTTTCTTGCCCTCACACTCCATCACAAAATGGTCGTGCGGAGCGTAAGCACTGTCATATCACTGAAACAGGTTTGACTATGTTGTTTCACTCTAGTGTGCCCGTTAAATTTTGGGTGGAAGCATTTAGTAGCGCTGTATATACTATTAATCGCTTGCCTTCTAAGGTACTTGATGGCAAATCCCCCTTTGAACTTCTCTTTTCCACTAAACCTAATTTTGCAAATTTTCTTCCTTTTGGTTGTCGAGTGTACCCATGTCTCCGCGATTACATGTATAATAAATTTGATCCTCGTAGCAAGGCTTGCATTTTTTTGGGATACAGTAGCTCTCACAAAGGGTTTCGTTGTTATGATCCTGTAACCTTCCGCACTTATATCTCTCGCCATGCTAAGTTTAATGAAATTGATTTTCCTTTCTCAAATTCTTCTTCTAGCGATGTTTCTTCATCGTTGACTAATTCTGAGTTTTTTGAACCTTACAGGCTACTTGACACTCCTGCTAGCCCGACGCAACCGCCTATTGGGACGATGTCCCCCTCCCCGTGCACGTTGTGTCCTTCCATTGACCCACCTTCCTTATCCAGTGCTCCTGCGCCACCTACCATGCCTCCGTTGCCCGACGTCCCTCAATCACCCGTTGCATCGGCCCCTCCTCAGCCGGTCCATCATATGCAAACACGGGCGAAATCTGGCGTCTTTAAGCCTAAGCACTTACCGAATTATGCTTGCACCACCCTATTCAAGGCTCTCACTGTTGTTTCTGAGCATCGTGGCATTAAATTAGCTTTGAAACGTCCGGAATGGGTTGCTGCAATGCATGATGAGTTGTCTGCCTTATCCACTAATAAGACATGGGATCTTGTTCCTCGTCCCCCTAACACAAATGTTGTCGGTTCGAAATGGGTGTTTCGGACTAAGTTTCTTGCTGATGGTTCTATTGATCGCCATAAGGCTCGCCTAGTTGCACAAGGATTCACTCAACTTCCAGGCTTTGACTTCTCTCACACTTTTAGTCCTGTGGTTCGAGCTTCCACTGTTCGAATTGTGTTATCTCTTGCTGTCTTGAACAATTGGCCCCTCCATCAGCTGGATGTTAAAAACGCGTTTCTGAATGGAGTTCTGGAGAAACCAGTCTTTATGGAGCAGCCACCCGGCTTCGTTGATACCCGTTTTCCTAATCATGTTTGTCGCCTAAAAAAGGCCATGTATGGTCTTAAACAGGCTCCTCGTGCATGGTTTCAAAGGCTAAGTGATTTCTTATTGAGTATTGGTTTTGTTTGTAGTCGCTCGGATTCTTCCTTATTTACTTACTTTCGCGATTCTTCTATTATTTATCTACTAGTATATGTTGATGATTTTATCTTAACAGGTAACTCCGCCGATGTGTTATCCTCGTTCATTGCTCGCCTTGGTCGTGAATTTGCAATAAAGGATTTGGGTAAATTGAGCTACTTCTTGGGCTTGGAGGTGACATACACTCCTTCTGGCATCTTCCTCAACCAGGCTAAGTATGCACGTGACATCCTCCACAGGGCTCAACTTGAGGAGTCTAAACCAGTTTATACTCCTTTAGCGTCGGGTTGCCAGTTATCTTCAGAGGGTCCCTCTTTTCATGACCCGACTCTATATCGCTCTTTGGTGGGTGTCCTCCAATACCTTACCGTCACTCGTCCAAATCTATCATTTGCTGTTAATCTTGTCAGTCAACATCTGCAACATCCTACAGTTGATCATTTTCAGGCCGTTAAGCGCATTCTTCGATACGTGAAAAGCACTCCTTCCTTTGGCCTTTCCTTTTCTCGTGGTTCATCGGCCTCTCTTGTTGCCTATTCTGATGTGGATTGGGCTCGTTGTGTGGAAACGAGACGATCGACTTATGGTTACTTGATTTTTCTTGGTGGCAATCTCGTTTCTTGGAGTGCCCGAAAGCAACCCACAGTCTCTCGCTCTAGTTGTGAGTCCGAGTATCGTGCTATGGCAAATGCAGCTTCAGAAATTGTATGTGTGCTCAATCTTCTTGGTGAACTGCGTGTTTCCATTCCCTCTTGTCCAATCTTATACTCGGACAACAACAATGCTATTTTTCTTAGTCAAAATCCGAGTGCTCACAAGCGTGCTAAACACATCGATCTTGACTACCACTTTGTCCGTGAACTCGTCTCTTCCGGGCGTCTTGACACTCAATTCATAGCTTCAGATCTCCAAATAGCAGACATCTTCACAAAGGGGCTCCCTCGTCCACTTTTTGAGTTCTTTCGGGGCAAGCTTCGAGTTGGTCCTCACCCCACGTCTTGCTTGAGGGGGGATGATAGTATAAAATAATTCAAGGATTTGGTCTTTAATCTAAATCCTTTAATTTAGGAATTATAAGATTTGGTCTTTGATTATTCCTATAACTTAGGGATTGTATATTTCTTTAGATGCAAGCAACGGGCCTCTTCAAATTGTATATAATACTCACTGTACTCATTATATTCTCAATTAATAAAAACATTATTTTTACTAATAATCTCCTTACCTAAACATTAGGTAAAAAATTCGGTAAATGATAAGGTAAAAATTTGGCAAATTAGATTAGGTTCTTTATTTGAGTATTTAAATTATTTCAAGAGCAAATTAGGAAAAAATGCAATAAATATATATACATTAAAAATAAAACATTATCAAATTTACAAAAATATTAATTATGCATCTAAATTCTTTTTTCTTTTTTAAGAAAATATTGTTCACTATCCAGACAGTGACTAGTTTTAATTATTAGTTTTAAAAGGAGTAGTTTTTTTAAACATCAAAGTCATACGCATGTGAAATATTACTCGAATTTGGTAAACTAAAAGTCAAATATATCGTTGTGAAATATTAGCTGTAAGACAAAAAAGAGAAAAAAAAATACATCAAATACTAGCTAGCTAGTACAGTATGTGTGTTCATTACTTTTGTGTATTCATTAAAATGGAATAGCTCAATTTTCAAAACATTTACTTTATTGACTTTCAAATTGACAAAATTTTATCTACCAAGTATTAAATATGTATACTATAAAAGGAAACATCACATGGTATGTGAAATAAATAAAATTAATACTCATTACATTCATTAGGAGTATGTTAATTTTTTTCCCACATAAAACGTGTTTAATTATTCTATTTAAATAGTTAACTTTTAAGTAATTTTTCTATTTTATTAACAAGATTGAGTATCTACCAACAATATTGTTTACTCTTTACCTCACATACATTTTTTTTAAAAGCATGTATAAAAAAAATGAGCACACCCTTAATGGGCAAAGAAAATATATGATACCTATTTTTTATTTAGTTTCACTATTTGTCTAAATATTAGGCAAAAGACCATGTGCAAATTACAGATTAACGAATAACGGATTTAAGTGAAATTATAAAGTTTTGTTTTAATTATTTTCATCCCATTTTTTTAAAATTAATATTATTCACAGTACACACTACTTTATTTGTACTCTATAATATTACTTATTTACTTATTCACTTTATTAATAAGACATCCCATAAAATATATAGTTGTGAAATATTGGTTGAGTAATGATGCTAATTAACATGTGCCAATTGCAAACTATAAACATACTAGCTCGTACAAAATCAACCAAAAAAAAGGAGAGGAACCATCCCGACAGTGACTAATTGTCCTGAGTTAAATGATTCAAAACTGTTCAACTAGCAATTTTCAATTTTGTACACTTCAATTTTTAACAGAAAATCAATTTGAATATTTTGGCATTCCTCAAATTTTTAGAGTCATTTCTGATGAAGATTTGACGTGTGTACCTAAATCTAGTTTTATCACTAAATTGTAACATGTTGAATTAATATGAAATGTATAAAGTTAAAAAAATCATATAAGGAAAAAAAAAATCATTAATTGCTATATACCCACAAAAAAGGATTCACTTATTTGTGTGTTACATTTTCTTTGCAGGCTATACCCAATGGAAACTTTTTATTAATTAATGGTTTCTTACATAAAGAGAGGGACAGTTTGTTCCATTCTTGAAAATGTAGACGGATCCGATCAGACTTTTTTAAAAAAAAAATTCGTGTATTCGGTTTAAAGATCGACTATTTAATTTATAAAAGAAAAACATACCAAATTCATGGTAATTTGAAAAGTGTAATTCATCATTAATTATCATCCTAATAAAACAAAATAGAAAGAAAAAATTGAATATAACGATTAATGGAGTTATCTAGATACTTTTTCTTGTATGTATAATAGTACCTCATATATACTTGAAATTCTTATAAAATTAGTAACTTAATTTTAGTTAGAATAAATTAAAACCGCATCCTCCAAGCATTTTTAGGGATTGTTTCAAAATTTTACCCAAATTTTCCAAGGCACGTGTATTATTCTTTTACATTTTCTTTTGTGTTTAAATGAATTACAATGATTATTATTTTTTTCTAATACAAATTTATGATTTTCAAACTTATTTACTCTTTTACAATCTAGAAAAAAAATCAACAACAAGAGAATGTGCTGAAATGTTTAATGGAACAAAAAGATTTGATAAAAAGTTAGAATCACATCACGTAGGAAATAACTCATTAATTGTTAGTAGCCATAAAAAAAATTAAATTGATAAAAGGTATGTGCTAGATTTGAATATTTGATGAGTGTAAGTGAAAATTATTTATAGCTTTTTTTTTATTTATAATTATGCTCTATCATTATTATTGAACTTTTTTTTTTAACAAAATGACTAGATAATAATTTTTTTTAAAATATCAAAGTCATATGTGTGTATAAATAAAGATGCATATCTTACATATTTCAATAATAAAATAAAAAGGAATTAAGGAAGAAAAAACAGAGGAAGAGTGGGGGAAGAACAGTAAAACTCGAATTTAGTAAATTAAAAATCAAATATATTTTGTGAAATATTAACTGTTAAAGACAAAAAAATGGTTAAAAAAAAACAGCAAATTACTAGTACAGTGTGTTTTCATTAAAAAGGAGTAGCTCAATTTTCAAAACATTTACTACTTCTTTAACTTTGAAATTGACAAAATTAATTTTATCTATCTATTAAATATGTATAATATAAAAGGGAGATATCACAGACTATGTGAAATAAATAAAATTAATGGAGTATTATTTAGTTTCACTAATTGTCTAAACATTAGGAAAAATATTAGGCAAAAGATCATGTACAAATTAAGGATTGACAAATAACGAATTTGAGTGGAATTATAAAGTTTTGTTTTAATTATTCTCATTCTATTTTTTTAAAAACAATATTATTCACCATTCATACTACTTTATTTCTACTTGCAACTTATTTAATTTATTTAATAGATAGATAAAATTAATAAGACATCTGATAAAATTAGAGAATAAAAATCAAAATTAGTACTCTAACTTAAAGAAAGAAAAAAAAAAAGCATCATAGGATATGTGAAAACTCAAAAAAAAATAAAAAATCTCCACATATGCATTAATAATTGGATCTCCATAAATGCATTCACAAGTTTCAAATTAAAATGAGTCGCTATAAAATCGATGCATTTAAGTCCATTAAGCTCACTTAATTAATGTTAAGACAATTAATATTCTATTTATAATTAAGAGAAGAATTAATTCAAGTTTTACACAGTAATAAAATAATATTAACATAATGCCAAAATGAAAAGGCATAATGAATTTTATTGTGTTTGTCTATGATTATCACTATACCAACACTAAATAAATTTCAATCACTCAATTCAGGTCCACCTACTTGCATTGAAGATCATCGTTGCACGAATATAACAATATCAGAATATTGTTATCATGAGTTCGCATTGGTGATATGTGATTGCCCCGAGATAGAGTATCGTTATGTCGATCTCAGTAACTGCACCCAAGAGTTTAAGTGTAATTTTCCTACAGAAAAATGTTTCAACGATTTAATGCTCACACAACTCCTAGACCAAAATTCATGCAATCATACAGAACATCAATTTGGAATTAAGCTGAGTGCTAACAATATGTGGAACTATATTTCTAAACTCCTCACATATCACCAATTAATGCGAATTCATGATAACAAATATTCTGACATTGTTATATTCGTGCAAGGATGATCTTCAATACAAGCAGGTGGACCTGAATTGAGTGGTTGAAATTTATTTAGTGTTGGTACAGTGATAATCATAGACAAACACAATAAATTTCAACCACTCAATTCAAGTCCACCTACTCAGAGGCGGAGGGAGAATAGAACATGGGGTACAGCTGTACCCCCAAATTGAATTTTTTTTTTTTTTTATATATTTAAAGCAAAAAAAAAAAAAATTATAAAGGAGGCCAGCCTTTTTTAATGCGGCTGCATCCCCACATCCCTATACCTAATTAAACCCTTAATTAAGTGCAGCCCAGACATTAAAAAATAAATAGCAGCCCGTACATTAAAAATAAATAGCAGCCCATTCAATTTAAAAGCCCATTTAGTTTTGCTAATATGGCTTTGGCCCTTTAGGCTTTAGTTAATATTTAAAATTATAATAACTTCTCCTTCCTCAAAGCGACAGACGACAACATTCTGTTGGTGGGCGCACATACTCAATTTTTTTTCATTTTCTCTGTTACCAACAAAGGTAAGTAATTTTTAATTAATATTTTGTTAAATATATTTATTGTACTTATTGTTTTGGTTATTGTTTATGAATGAATTTATTTGGGTTATTGCCTTATTGGGTATATCAGTATATGAAATATAAATTAGGGATTTAGGTAATAGGGTTTGTATTATAATTGCTCATTTGTTATATTTTGCTAAATTAATTTAGTTTAAAATTTGAAATAGATAATGATTTGAATTGTTTTTCATTGTGAAATTATAATTGCTAATTTACTATTTACTTCAATTAGGAAATGACGAAAGATAAATTTATCTCAAAGAAACTCAAAACAACGAAAAAACAACCCGATCTTCGTGAATTTATGTTCAAGAGAATGAAATCTCAAGAAGCTCCTTGCACTTCCCAAATAGATGAGTCTTCTCCAATTGATATGGAGTCTTCTTCAACCTCATCGTTTAATTCACCTCAAATTCAAGAAAATAAAAGGAGTATAAGTGGTTCAAGTGCACAATTGGAGGAGGAAGAATTGTTATATGATGTTGAACTTCTTCCCAATGCCGGAAAAAGAATAAGCATAATGGATTATCCTCCAAATCAACGAAATGCGGTGAGAAGAGCATATATCCCAAAGATGATTTCTCTTCTTTTGATAAGAAGAAAATACTCAAACTTGCCACATTTTATCCCTCCGAGTTTACAAGTATTGATGTGATGGCTCTTGAATGTCAACTTGACATATTCATTGAAGACATGCGAAGAGATGGTAGGTTTCGGGGTTTGCGTGATCTTGGTGCTCTCTCGATGAAGCTTGTCGAGACAAAGAAGCATATGAATTATCCAACAATTTATTTGCTCATCAAGTTGATGTTGATTCTCCCGGTAGCTACTGCAAGTGTGGAAAGAGTATTTTCCGGAATGACTTATGTAAAAAATAAGTTGCGAAATAGTATGGGTGATCAATTACTAAATGATAGTTTGATTACTTTTATTGAGAAAGACGTGTTTCTACAAATTTCTGATGATGATATCATAGACCATTTTCAAAACATGAGGCTTCGTCGGTCTCAGCTGTAATTTGATTTGAACGTGATGTAATTTTTTTTTAAATTTTCTCGAATCGTATGACTTCTTATTAAATACTTGTATTTTGCTTAATATTTTTCGTACCCCCGAATTCGAAATCCTGGATCCGCCACTGCACCTACTTGCATTGAAGATCATCGTTGCACGAATATAACAATGTCAGAATATTGTTATCATAAGTTCGCATTGGTGATATGTGATTCCCCTGAGATAGAGTATCGTTATGTCGATCTCAATAACTGCACCCAAGAGTTTAAGTGTAATTTTCCTACAGAAAAATGTTTCAACGATTTAATGGTCACACAACTCCTAGACCAAAATCCATGCAATCATACAGAACATCAATTTGGAATTAAACTGAGTGCTAACAATATGTGGAACTATATTTCTAAACTCCCAGACAAAATTTAAGCCAATAATCACTTGTATAGAGTATAATTTTATTTTGTATGCAGGGTATCTCTCTTTAATAAATTATTTTGTTGTAATAAAATAAAATCAATAAGAAGTTTAAAGTATTTAATTAGCTTTTTTTTCTTAGTTATAATTATGCTCTATCGTAATTATTGAACTTTTTTTTTTAACAAAAAGACTAGATAATAATTTTAAAAAAACATATTAAAATCATAGGCGTGTAAGATGCATGTGAAAAGTTAAAAGTTTAATCCCATCATATATATATTTCAATAAAAAGAAAGAAAATTGACTTTTTTGTTTATAAAGATACATGGATACATAAACCTAATATAGTGGAGTATAAAATTAAACAAAATAGTTTGTTAAGAAAAGGAATGAAAAATTAATAGTTTGTCCTTTCTTTTTAGGGAAAAATATTTAGTGGAGTATTCATTAGAGTGTTCTTATAATATACTCCATAATATAATTATTAATCTCTGATAATTAATATATAGTACATGTTAGCCCAATGTCCCAGACTCAATTTAATCAGAAATATCATAATCAAACACATGCAACTTCAATTAATTTAACTATATATTTATTTAGATATTGTACATTGGTAAAAGACTAAAAGGAATTAAGATGAAAACATATTAAGAATGACAATAGGAAGTTTTATTAACTGAAAATTAGGTAGGGATTAATAGAGAGAATTAAACCAAATAACATCAAACATCGATTTCATTCAACAACCCCAACATAATAATCGAGAGAGCTAGAAACACAATTTTTAACACGAAATGTTATGGAAGGCAGCGGCTAGCGCTTTGCCGAGCTTCACTTGGCTTGGCGTGTCGAGATGCACATAATAATGGACGTCGCTCTTTTGTATCGTCACGTTGAGCTTCCGTGCATCTACAAAATAGACGTTTGGAAGCCCCGTGTTCAATTGAGCTTCTCTCACTATATCTGTATAATTCCCACCATTTACCAAAGACCTAGCAACATATATACAAATTAATAAACCTAGTATATATAGTATATATAATAAAATATGTATTGGTATAGGTAGGTTACATTTAAAAAAATGGTAGGATCAACAATAAAAATAAAATAAGCGAAAAATATGTATGTTTATTGATGTAGCTCAAACGGTTGGACATAGTCTATTTTACTAATACCTGAATGATGGGGAGAGAGGGAGAGTGCAGATCATTTCGCAGGTCGTTGAAAAACTGCACGAGATTACCTTTGTAAGCAGCTGCCCGATCTGGACGATACGTGTCAGCCTCTCCTTGGTACCAAAGCATGGCCCGGATCACACCTCCGCAGTTGGAGACAGCAGCATGAGCCCGAGTCAACATATGTTCATAGAGGTCCTGCCCGCGCTGCCAGTGATCTATAGTTGTGCCTCCAATGGCACAAGGCACTAGACCAATGATCTCTCCGGCCTTCAGAATTGAATTGGCAAACGGCATGCCGGGTCCTACACCACATGAAGTCTGTGATGGTGGCCAGATGTCATGGTGGAGAGGCTCTCGGGCCACTTCCCATTGACTATCGTTGTTGAGACGGAGGATTTGAGGGTTTGATTGGCATTCCGGAGGAACCATTCCATCCCAAACGTCGTCTATCACTCCGCCTTCTCCGACCATATTGCTTTGACCCGAGAGAATGAATATGTCAATGCTGCACTGTGTGCAAGCCAAGAGCATGAAAAAAAAGACAAGGGAAATTTGTTCCATCATGAAATTAGAATTTGAATAAGCAATTGCAAGTTTGGAGTACTCTTACTAGTAGCAGTGGGGTCGTATATTTATAGACGCCACCCCTTCGTTTGCTTTTGATATTTTAATGAATCTTAGTAAAAAAAAAATGAACCGAGTAAAAAAGGCAGCCAAAAGGTTAGATAAAAATTATGACCCCTTCATTTGCTTTTGATATATGTAATTGATAAATTTTGTCATTTTTTTAGTTCCAATCTAATTGACATATTTTTTTAAATGTCATCATCAATCTCACCCCTTCTCTACCTTTTTATCTTTTCCATTTCTCTCCACTTTTTTTTTTCTTTTTACCAACTCAATATCATTTTAATACTATATTTTTTAAAATCTGTACAAAAAACAAACGTGTCAATTACAGATGACTATTTAGATGAGCATTAATGTTGAAAGTATGGGTTCATTACTTTTGACTTACATTGAAAAAATGACAAAATTTTATCACTAAACATCACATGTTGGACCTCAAAAAAAAAAAAAAAAAAAAAGGAAAAACATCACATTAATTTTTACCCAAAAAGAATTCCATAATTCCTTCTCACTTTTCTTTTTGCATGCAACAAAAAGAATTATTTTCGACATACTAATTTTAAAATATCATAAATACTAAGAAAAAGTATGTATCGTACGTGTTTGGCCCATAATTTCACCCCAAAAATTTGTACTCACAGATAAAATAAAAAACTTATTTAAATAAACACGTTTTGGCATATATATATGAAGTACGTATGATAATTGTGAAGGATTTTATTTTGATAGATCCTATGAAGTAGAAAAGATTTTATTATTGTAATATATATGTGAGTGTTATCTCATAATTTTATATTATGAGATAGGGCCGCGCCAGACAAGATGATTTAGTCAAATCAGATGAGTTGAATGTGTTCAGTCAACTGGGGAGGACACCCTAAGATGAGAACATCCACACAAAATAATCTAAAATAGTCATTCCAATATTCTAAACCCTAATTAAATGGTGTTCAATATTTTTTATCCAAATCTTACCTATTTCTCTATAAATTTTGTGTTTGTTAATATTTTTTTTTTCCGGAATTTTTGTGTAAGAGTTTGTTATATTTCATTTTAATTTTTCATTGGAAATGTTATGGTCATTTTTTGGGGTTTGTTTTGATGTTGAGGTGATAAATGTAATGAGTGAGTCGAAGTTGGATAGCTCAAGTGGTTAAGAGCACCACTACAAAAAGGAATGGGTATTTAATTTAATTAAAAAAAAAAGATAAATGTAATGAGTGAGGTAATAAATATTTGAGGCATATTTTACTTTAAAAAATTCTCAATTTTCTAAAGATTAGAAAAAAGAAAAAAAAAAAGAAAAGAAAAGGGACACACGTATCTTAATAATTAGATCACCATAGATGCATTGATAAATTTCAATTTAAAATAAGTTGTTACGAACATATGCATTCAAGCCCATTAAACGTTACAACAATTAATATTCTATTTATAAGAGAAAGTATTAATCTGGATTTTATACTATCATAAAAAAATATAAGCATAATGGCAAAATGCAAGGTCATAATGAATTTTTTAGTGTTCTATGTGATTATCATCGTACCAATCCTAAATAAATCACAATCACTCAAATCAGGTCCACCTTCTTGCAGTGAAGATCATAGTTGTACAAATATAACAATGTCAGAGAATTGTTATCATGAGTTTGCTGCGTTCTTATGTTATTGCCCCGAGATGGAATATCGTTACATCAATTTTAGTGGTTGCGCCCCAGAATTTAAGTGTAATTTTCCTACAGGTAAATGTTTCAACGATTTGATGGTCACACGCCTTCTAGAGCAAAACCCTTGCAATTATACAGATAAAGTTGCAATTAAATCTAGTTCTAGTGATTTTTGGGACTATATTTTTAACCTCCCCGTGTAATCATCTTTTCTTCTATATATTATTGTAATCACTAGAAAAAAGTACTACGTAAAATATAAATATTAAGGAGTTTTATATTAATTAATTGTTATGGCTAGGTAAAAAAGAAAGCATGTCCCCATAACCCTCCAAATTGGGAAAATATTTAATGTACATTTTTTTCGAGAAATGGAAGGTCAAACCTTAGATTTAATATTTTTTACATGTTTTTGTGTATATCACATATATACTGTAATATATTTTTGTGTGTAACAGTAAGATATATGGCTTCAAAGTGAAAGACTATACTTGAGATTTTTGCATTAACGTTCCTTTTATTCGGTGGAAAGAAATTTGACAAGTTACCATGGGCTAATTCATAAAAAGAAAATTGTAATTCTCGAAGACAAAAAAAAAATACACTATTTCAAGAATCGATTTAATGCAAAGACATGGGAATAGTGTAAGTAACCCATCTGGTCTTGGGATGAGAAAATATGTTAGACATTGATAATGATTAATTTTAATAGTGTGAAAAATTCAAATAACGAGCCATGTGAAATTATAAGTGTACAATATTTAATTCAGATAAATAATAATATATGTTTGTCAGTAAAAAATTAAAGTTGCTTATTTTTGTGAGTCATTTGATCTTTAACTTAAAAAATTTCATTGTTCACCTGGTCAAATGCAAAGGAAAAGTAAGAAATAAATAATTGAATCGTTATGTATGTGGTAATGTGATATTTTCAATTTTATGCGTTTCATATTCAATATATGTAATCACTAGAAAAAAGGTATATTAAGGGGCAGAGAAAAGGTAACAAACAATCAATAAAGAGTTTTCATTGCCCACCATTAAGGGTCTGCAGAAACAAATAATTGAATCATTTTGGTTAATAAGAATTAATGATATATTTTTCAAAATTCATAAGTCGAAAATAAGCATTGCAAAGGAAAAGTGAGATGAGATTATTGAATCCTTTTTAGGGTAACAATTAATGTGATATCTTCCTCCATTCCTCCCCTTTTTTTTAGAACATGTGATGTTCATTTCACATTTATAAAATGTATACCTAGTGTTAATTTCAATGCAAGTAATGAACACATATATATTTACTAGAAAGTAATTTGAGGCTTGTTTTGTCTTACAGCTAGAAAAATTAGTGATTCGACAATCAGAACTACTCGTGCTTGACTTGAGAAAAATTATCGAGTCGAATTCGAGCTACTTATGTTTGGTCATAAGTTCATCTATCTGTTGACTTGTTATCAGGAAACTTGCACTTGCTTCATGTAATTCTCTCTATTAATGTTTAATTTTCTTCACATATATTTCACTTCTTAGTTAATATCTTTAATTTCGTGTTATAATTATTAACCTTTTACCAATTCACTTTTTCAAATGTCTTTTATTCATCAATATATTGTTTTTAAACATTAAGAAAACAAAGAGTAGTAGTCAACTAATTGGTCTTTCCTATATATTCATTTTAATTATACTAAAAATATACTCGTATTATACTAGCTAGTCATATATATATATATATATAAATATTACGTGTACTATATTTATTTATAACTAAAATTTGGGAAACTGATCAATTCCTTATAAATTAATTGCTTCTGCAATTAGTGCATATATCAATTCCCCAACAGATCATCATGGGCATGTCAGCCAGCAGCTTCAGACTCTCCATTTAATTTAATTAATGTACCTTTTTTATAGTGCATGATTACATATATGGTATTCTAATTCAAAAGAAAAAAAATGTGAGAAGGTTATAATGGAATGAAATTGAGTACAAACAATTTAATGTAAAAAATATGTTAATTTTACTCTTATATATTTACTTTTAATTAAATTTTAGAGTCACGAATGTGATTTATTACATTTTAAAATATTAAATTTAGCTAGGCTGAAATATGAAAAGGTAGAAGTGTAGGGAAAGGGACATGCATCTAATTTTTACCCTTTTTTTATTTTTTACTCTGCAGATTCATTAATCTTTGCCAGCTTTTTTTTTGGCTAATGTTTAATTAGGGTTTTTTTTAGAAAAAGACAATAAAAACTACCTCAAACAAGAAAAGAAAGAAAAGACAATAAACGTTTAATGAAATATCGATGATGAAAGGCAAATTAAAAGAGAAAGGGACTACTAATTCATAAGTAGAATAGAAAGGCATCAATATTGTTGTGCTAATAATTTATAATTAAGTAGAATAGAAAGACATTAATATTGAGAAACAATGCATGAGTAGGGAAAATATTATTTCATTGAATGATTGTAAAGAATACATGAGAGGAGTATTTATAGATACAAAACATATCTACTATATATCTCTAATTTAAGGAAATAACTCTATCTAAGGAAATAAAGATTTACAATATATATAAAATATATTATACAAGATATATATAATATCTCTTAATATATTTATATATGACTAATACGCCCCCTCAAGATGGAGCACCGTAGGAGAGTCCAATCTTGATTATAAGTGGTTGTAGGCGAGAATGAGAAAATGACTTGGTAAGAGCATCAACAAGTTGATCCACAGACGAAACATGTGAAACTCGAAGTTGAGGGTCGACGTAGTGACTTGGTTAGAGCTTCAGCAAGTTGATCTTGACGTATGGATCCGGGTGGTGATTGTTGGATGGCAGGCCGTTTGTGGTGCTCGGGGAGTTGAAACTGCAAGCAGTTTATTGAGGAGGTGCAACTATGGGGTTGTTCGGAGGTTATAACCAAACAGCAGTTACGAAGAGGAGTGAGAGTCGTGGGTTTTGTACGACGAAAAACGCCGAACAACGACTAAGACGAGGAGCGGGAGTAGTGGGTTTTGTTGGGACAGGGGGTGGATCTATTAGAGAAGTGGGTGTATTTAGCGGAACTGGTGGTGGATTTAGTGGAACCGTGGGTGCTTGCAGCCATGGATGGAAGCTTGAAGAAACTTGTCTTCGTGAGGTTGGGGTAATCGTGGGTTTTGTATGACAAGAACGTCGAACAACGATTACGAGAAAGAAGAAGTTTGTCTTCTTGAGGTTGGGATAATTGTGGATTTTGTACGACAAGAACATCGAACAACAATTATGGGGAAGAAGAAACGTGTCTTCTTGAGGTTTGGGTAATCGTGAGTTTTGTACGACAAGAACGTCGAACAACGATTACGGGGAAGAAGAAACTTGTCTTCTTGAGGTTGGAGTAATCGTGAGTTTTGTACGACAAGAACGTCGAACAACGATTACGGGGAAGAAGAAACTTGTCTTCATGAGGTTGGGGTAATCGTGGGTTTTGTACGACGAAAAACGTCGAACAACGATTACGAGGATTCGGGTGGGATCGAGGCGTGAACAACGATTACGAGGATTCGGGTGGGATCGAGGCGTGAGCCGAGAGGCTCTGATACCATATAGAGAAACAATGAGTAGGGAAAATATTATTTAATTGAATGATTGTAAAGAATACATGAGAGGAGTATTTATAGATACAAAACATATCTACTATATATCTCTAATTTAAGGAAATAACTCTATCTAAGGAAATAAAGATTTACAATATATATAAAATATATTATACAAGATATATATAATATCTCTTAATATATTTATATATGACTAATAATTAATATATATACACTCGATTAATATTAATTGTCTATAAATATTAATATTATATATACACAACTACTACTCCTCCCCTCCAATATTAATATTCTAGCTAGCTATTTCCTTCTTGATGGATCAATATTATCAAATTACTTGTTGTTGTTGGTTGTTGATGGTGTTGGTGGAGGGCAACATGGACATATTCATCCTGTCGGGGCAGAGCAACATGGTGGGAGAAGGAGGAGTGGAAGGAAACATATGGGACGGAATAGTTCCTCCCGAATGCCAACCATAGCCTCAGATCCTTCGCCTCAACAACGACAGCCAATGGGAAGTGTCGCGAGAGCCTCTCCACCAGGGCATCTGGCCATCTACTTCAGTAAGCCACCTACATATATACAAAATTACTAATTAAATAAATGCACATATATGCAATATTATATGCTAGAACAAAGGCCATGTCCGGGCCTATACCTACTAAAGTAGATGGCCAGATGCCCTGGTGGAGAGCTGTTGTTGTTGAGGCGAAGGATCTGAGGGTTTGGTTGGCATTCGGAAGGAACTATTCCGTCCCATACGCTGCCTTCCACTCCCCCTCCTTCCACCATGTTGCTCTGCCCCGACAGGATGAATATGTCCATCCTGCCGTCCACCAACACCAACAACATCATATCAACAAAAAACAAGAACAAGTAATTTGATAATACTGATCCAGAATGAACAAGAAGGAAATAGCTAGAATATTAATATTGATATTCAGAATTTAGAATTAGTTTTGCTGCAGAGGATGGAGGAGGAGTATAGTAGTAGTTGTGTATATATAAAGAGATAGCTAGGAATATTTATAGACAATATATTAATCGACTGTACCTTTCTACTTATATAAATTAGGGATTAAAGTTTTTTTTAGTCCTTTAAGTTGGACTAATTTTGAATTTGGTCCTGATAGAATGCATATTTTGATTTTAGTCCCATAAGTTGGCCCAAATTTTGAATTCGGTCCAATTAACTACCACTGCATGTAAATGAACCGATCAAATCCTTAGCTCGTGCATTTTTCTGCACATGAGGAAATTCACGGTTATTCACGATTGATTTGAATTGTACACGAGCTAAGGATTTGACCGGTTTATTTACATGCAATGATGGATAATTGGACTGAATTCAAAATTTATACAACTTATGGAACCAAAATCAAAATGTGTATTCCATCAGGACCAAATTCAAAATTAGTCAAACTTAAAGGACTAAAAAAAATTTTAATCCCTATAAATTATTAGCACAGCAATATTTTTTTTATTCAATTTATATAATTTAATATTGCAAGTCCCTTTCTCTTTTAATTTTTGCCTTTCATCATCGATATTTCATCCAAACCTACAGTATGGCAGTACAATTAATGTATCGACAAACACGTATATATACTGTAGTACACAAGAATATATACTCTCTATGTCTCATCATTGTTTGAACTCTTTTCGTATTCGTCTATTCACAATTGTTTACACTTTTTAAAAATAATTTTTTTTCATAAACTCTACTCTCACAAAATTTACATATTTACACAAAATGTAATTACTTTTACATTTATTCCAACCACTCTCTTTACTTTATTCATACAAATTTACAAAATTAAGTGTACGTAGGGCTGTTATTCGAGCCGAGCCGAGTATTTGAGGTTCGAGCTCGGCTCGGCTCGATAACATTGACGAGCTAAGAAACGAGCTCGGCTCGACTCGCTAAAGGGTCTAACGAGCCTAACGAGCCTAATGGAATTTAAAGAAAAAAATTAGATATCGAGCCTAACAAATCGAGCTCGAGCCGGCTCGTTAGTAAATCGAGTATCTAACGAGCTCGTGCTCGGCTCATTTAGCGAACGAGCCGAGCCGAACTCGAGCCTTATCGAGCCGAGCCGAGCTCACGAGCGGCTCGGTTCGTGTAACAGCCCTAAGTGTACGTGTCCACTTTGTGGTGCAAACACTTTCGGAACGGAAGGAGTATTATGTCCCTATCTATTTAATTTTGATTTTTCTACTTTTTATTAATATCATCACATATTCCCAAAATAAAAGGGAAAGCTAAAAAATTTACTGTAGAGTACGGTGGGGAGGATATATATCACATCACATTACTGTGGAGTAATAAATTGCTACACTAGCTAAAAAAACTTAAAAAATGATTAATTCATCTCACTTTTCCTTTATTTGCAATATACTCCATGATTTTAATTATATACTCCACTATATATATATATATATATATATATATATATATATGAATTTTGTAAAATATCTCATTAAAATAAGAGAAAATATCAATTTTGGTCACCCAATTTTACCTCTTTTCATATTTGGTCACCCACATTTAGTCACTATCAAAATTGGTCACCCAGTTATTATATTCTATCAAAATTAATCACTTTGTTAGTCAATCTGTCATTGACTAAGAGAAAGAGTTTTGAGCCGTGAAATTTATCAAAACCCGGTTAAAAAATTCGCATGCATCTTCCAGAACTAATGAAACAAACGCAGAAGCAAGAATGAAACATGTGCAAAACTTATCAATATTTACATTATACTTATAATAGCTCAGAAGGAATTCTGATGCATCTTCTAGAACGTGATTCAATCAACTATGTTGTTGATTTACTAGCTTTTTATATTATAGATAATGAGAATTCTTTACTCATTACACATTTTTCTTAATAAGTGTGTGTAGGTCCCGAAAGTTGAGTTAATATCGAGGGAAGCTAAAGAAAATGTCTAGAGGGGGGTGAATAGACTTTTCTAAAATCTTTCGATATATCAGAATACAGTATGCGGAATACGAAATTAACAATGAGCCCAATACAAGTTTATACTCAACTTATCAAATTCGAGAACTCTGTTCTATACTCAACTTGTCTTGTTCAGTTATGTGTGTAATCAATTAAGCAATTAAACAAAACAGTAAAGTAAACAACACAAACAATTTATAGTGGTTCGACAACTTGTCTACATCCACTCTCACAACCCAGTTGTGATGTTTCCACTAAACTCTTCCAATCGAGTACAAAGTGAGTATTCCTGTGATTTTGAGTCCCAAGAAGAAGACTTAGATCTTCTAAGACTATACCACCAAATATGTCTACGATCTAACTAGAAATTTAACAAGTTTCTAGCAACTTGATAAAAATAACAAAAACTAAAACTTATTCAGTCGCAGTCTTCCGGATTCTTCACTTCACTTCTGACTTGCTTTCTGAACTTCAATGAACTCTGTGAGTAATCTTTAGTATGTATCAGTAGTCTCAGTATCAGTAATCTCAGTATCAGTAATCTCAGTATCAGTAGTCTCAAATCAATAACCACCATGAAGTATTTATAGACTTCTGAAATCAAGAACTAAGTTAGTTGTAACCAACTCTTCTTGAAAACTAACTTTTAACTGAATCTTCTTATCCATCCACGCGTTTCTTGTTAAGTAGCTATTTCCATAACTAACTTCTTCATTCTTATCTTTACACGCGCTTCACTTAGACTTTACTTCAAGTCGACTCGTCTTGTGTAGTCTGGTATGCACTGGTCTTATAGTCCACCTGTCTTGTGTAGTAGACTTCAACTCTTCTTCTTCAGTCTTCATGTGCAATCTTCAATAGTAAACTATCCTATCCTAATAAGACTATTACATTACTTTAAGCTTATGATTCAGCTTAGTCAACTTATAATCTATACAATCAATCTATCTATTACAGTTTAAAATCATGAGCTCTATGCAACAATTATTCATAGCTCAACAATAATCATATACAAATAGCACATATGAAGTACTTATAAATCGTACTTATCTTTTAATAAGAAAACAATACTTATCTTTTCATGTGAACTCTACTGATCTGTTCAAGATGACTTCAACTCAACTAGACTAGATTAGTCAACACTTAGAAAATATTCAAACTATTTTTGGCTTATCAAAACTTCATCTTTCATCAATATGTAGGACTTGTCTAGGATTCATATCCCAACAGTGTGCCCACTTTACGAGACGGAGGGAGTATATTATGTCCCTATCTATTTAATTTTGATTTTTCTACTTTTTATTAATATCATCCCATGTTCCCAAAACAAAAGGGAAAGCTAAAAAAATTAATGTGGAGTATGGGGGGACATCACATCACATTACTGCGGAGTAATAAATTGCTACACTAGCTAAAAAAACTTAAGAAAGGATTCATCTCACTTTTCCTTAATTTGCAATATACTCCGTATGATTTTAATTATATACTCCACTATATTAGTCTATATATGAATTTTGTAAAATATCTCATTAAAATAACTAATTAATTGTTTCGAAGGTTGAAATTAATATATATCGATCAGATCGACTGATTGAAAAGAGTGAATATATATACGTACATATTTATCTATGGTGGGAAAGAATTTTTTATTAATTAAGGAAATAGAATTATTACCTAGATTTATTACTCCAATTAATAAGCTTGCAGGGTAGTAGTAGTAGGAGCTAGGTTGTATATTTCACTCTGTGTATTTTAATTGCCTTCATTTGCTTTAATTTTGATATTAATAATTAATCTAACGTACAAAAAAACATATATTAATATTCTTTTATTTTGGATAACGCATAAAAACTTGAGTCAGATGGATTTGCTCACAAAATCACGCAAAGACAAATAGAAAAATCGATCCAAATTGAATCGCAAAATATGTGTTTTTCTATTATTTACTATTCACAAAATCAAATGCGTTATTACTGTACATTGGATAGAAATTTTAATTTAGGTCTGATTAGACCATCTATCGTGCATGAGTCTCGTTACTCATTTATTTTGGACCATGCTAAAATAAATTTCTGATTTTTTTTATATTAAATCTAATTGAATAATTATCTTTAGAATCGTAATTGTGATTAGAGAGTTTACTAATAATATTAATAATTGTTTATAAGTTTGGTTGGAGTACTGCTGTATAAAGAGATTCAAATCAATCGTGTAATATTTATTGCCTTTTCTTTGTTTTCTTTTTTGAGGTGGTTTTTATTGTCTTTTTCTAAAAAAACCCTAATTAAACATTAGCCTGATAAAGAAAAAAAAAAAAAGCTGGCAAAGATTAATGAATCTGCAGAGTAAAAAATTAATAAAAAAGGGTAAAAATTAGATGCATGTCCCTTTCCCTCCGCTGCTACGATCATTTAATTTGCTTTTCATATTTCAGCCTACCTAAATTTAATAATTTATAATGTAATAAATCATATTTGTGACTCTAAAATTTAATTAAAAATAATTAAATATATAAGGGTAAAATTAACATATTTTTTACATTAAATGGTTTGTACTACTCAATTTCATTCCATTATAACCTTCTCACATTTTTTTTTTTTTTTTACTTTGAATTCTCGTCAATTAGAATACCAGTTTCTATATATGTAGTCGATGACTAGAAAAAATGTATATATATATTAATTAAATTAAATGAGTCTGACATGCCCATGATGATCTGTTGGGGAATTAATATATACACCAATTGCAGATTGATTATCAGAAGTAATTAATTTATAAGGAATTGATATCAGTTTCTCAAGTTTTAGTCATAAATTAAATATATATAGTACGTAATATTTATATATATATGACTAGCTTGTATAATATATTTTTAGTATAATTAAAATGAATATGAAAGACCAATTAGTTGACTACTACTACTCTTTGTTTTCTGAATGTTTAAAAACAATATATTGATGAATATATAAAAGTGAATTGGTAAAAGGTTAATAATTATAACACGAAATTAAAGATATTAACTAAGAAGTGAAATATATGTGAAGAAAATTAAACATTAATAGAGAGAATTACATGAAGCAAGTGCAAGTTTCATGATAACAAGTCAACAAATAGATGAACTTATGACTAAATTAACATAAGTAGCTCGAATTCGATTAGATAATTTTTCTCGAGTCAAACACGAGTAGTTAACTAATTTTTCTAGCTGTAAGACAAAACAAGCCTCAAATTACATGTTAGTAAAATTGTATGTGTTCATTACTTGCATTGAAATTAACACTAGTCATACGTATTATAAATGTGAAATGAACATAACATGTTCTAAAAAAAAGCCTAGTCCATGTTGCACTTTTCAGTTTTACTGACTTACACTTTTTGGTAAATGGTGTTGCACTTTTTAATTATTAAATTGTATAATACGGAGTAATATTTTTAGTCATAGTGACTTACACTTTTTAGTAATATTGTGTTGTATTTTTTAGTTTAATAACATACACTTTTCTTTAGATTAGGGTGCACAACATGCACTCGAGTGCATACTAGACTTTACCATTGTTATTAACCAAAATATATGATTCAATTATTTGTTTCTTACTTTTTCTTTGCATTAGTGAACAATGAAAATTTTAAGTTTAAGAGCCAATTTATTAGAACTATTTTAAGATGGCTACAAACTATAAACAACCTAACTCGTAAAAAATAAGCCAACTTTTTTTACCGACAAACATATATTATTATTTATTTAAATTAAATATTGTACACTTGTTATTTAACATAGTCGTTATTTGAATCTTTCACACTATTAAAATTAATCATTATCAATGTCTAACATATTTTCTATCCCAAGATCAGATGGGTTACACTACTCCCATGTTTTTGCATTAAATCGATTCTTGAAATAGTGTATCCTTTTTTTGTCTTCGAGAATTACAATTTTCTTTTTATGAATTAGCCCAGTAACTTGTCAAATTTCTTTCTACTGGATAAAAGGAACGTTTATGCAATCTCAAGTATAGTCTTTCACTTTGAAGCCATTATATCTTACTGTTGCACACAAAAACATACAGTATGTGATATACACAAAAACATATAAAAAATATTAAATATAAGGTTTACCTTCCATTTCTCAAAGAAAATGTACATTAAATATTTTCCCAATTTGGAGGGTTATGGGTAAAATTAAAGATATTATGAATTTATGAGGGTGGAATTTATAAAAAAAAATTAATTTTAAAAGTGTAAAAGTTATTGTAAAACGTTTCGAAAATATTATCGTGGAAAAAAAGGGTGCAGTATTCACTATTTATCTTTAAATTCGAATTATTAAATTTATATAGAACATAAATCTCGTTTATTTAAACAAATAAAACAACGGATTAGTGGAATTGCGAAATTTTCAATTGACTCATTATAATAAAATATACTCCAATAAATAAAGTAAAATGATCTAGTAAAATAAATATGAAGGAATGAATAGCTAAAAAGTTATTTTACTTTATTTTCTTAATCCAAAAAATAGATAAATCGGGCCTGCCAATCGTGGCTATATTTATTTGTACTGTTGAGGTTTTAATACTCGATAAAATTTCATTATTCCCCTGCAACAATTTCATTATTCTCATTTTATAATTGAAAATAATACACTAAATAATGAACCTCACTTTATCATACCCCAACTTCTAACTTTATATACATAAATAATCAAAATATTCTTTAAAACTCACGATATGGAATTATATTCTAAACTGAGACGTTTTTTACTTTATATATAAAAACTTTAAGGCGGTGTTTGGTTTGGGATTGGACAATCCGGATTTGGATTGATCCAATCCCAATCCAATCTTTCTCAATCCAAATACCAATCCACCCCTATAATACACCTATACACCTATTTTTATACAATCAAATCACTCTTTTCAACCACTCATTCTCTCTCCTACTTTCTTCTCTCTCATACTTTGATGTGACATAAAAATACATCTACCCCTACTTCTCAATCCTTAACCAAACACAACTTACACACACAATTACTATTCATGGATTACCCAAATCCCAATCCAATCCACCTCAATCCAAATCAATCCCAAACCAAACACCACCTAAAGAATTTAACCCTTCAAGCCAATCCCCATCACCTAGCATGAACAAATCCAGGAAATAGACACACAACTTTTGAGAAATTTACAGTTTAGGAGCAATTAGAGAAATGCATGGCAGAAAGATCTCAGTTTGTGAACAAGAACTAAGAGTTTCACGTTCTGATAAAAAAAAACAAGTATCAAACGTCTGCAATACGGGCCTTTCGTTCATCTGTCGACTGCAGAGCATCATCCTCTAACTACGAATGCATCACACAGAAAAAGTAGCTATTTGATTAAGTTGTGAATTATGTACAGAGGTAGTTGGGAATCAAGAGAATCACATATTTCACTACACAGTCTCGGAATTGTCAGAGGCTTGTAGAAGTGGTTCCTTGCTTACCGAAGTAGGATTTGAAGGACCGTCTGTCTTGGCTCGATATAGCACATAATGCTGAATCATAAATAGAACATCGAAGAAGATAGACACCTGCAAAAGATTCAGTTTACCGTTTCAGCTAACGCATCAGATTATGGAAAGTGCACCACCACGTATATCTTAAGAAGATTTACAATTCAAGAAGAGCTCAATTGTAGTTCTTGGTGATTACGTCTTTATATGTTACAGATTATGGCTCAATTATAGTTAACTTCGTATGGTTTTTACTTTTACTATGCTAAGTAATTGGTGCCAAATAACTAGCATTGCATTTTATGACTGTGATATGAAATATTACAAGATGCATAGTGTCGTTCCTTACCAAGGATATCATCGTCTTCCCAAGATTGCCATAGAAGTTCACCCATGAATCTGGAAATCAAGTAAGACCGTTAGGGGGAAAAAAAACTAAGCTTCAAACATCTTTCCAACAATAGTAAATTTATATGGTACTCGATGAACTACTCACTTTGATCTATGGACTGCACAGCCATCTGACTGTAGTTAGTTACTCCTCCAAAGAAATCGAGCAAGATGTTGGCGATGCTAAATCCAATCGTGCTTTTACGTTTAAAATTTAAGATTGCCTAAATTTAATGATAGTATTCATTGTGAGATTTTAAATTATCTATGCTCAAAATGAAAGGTACGGACATAAAGGATTCAGAAGAAACGACTTGCAAGACAATATTCTCAGACATACCTGAGGAATGTATTTGATGATTGTCATAACAATCTGAACAGTGCTGCAATCAACCAAGAATTCTGTTAAAAATGCAATTGTCTCGTTCTGCACAAAAACCTCAGATGAATGAAAGAGAGCAACTTACTTGAAGCAGGAAATTAGCCACAACCAGGAATGTTTTGGTACAGCAACAAACACACAAATCGCAACAGACAACCAGGCCACGGAAACAATTGCTATAGCAATTTTAGAAACTTTCTGGCTTCCACGCTGTCAAAGAACAATGGAAGTTATAAGGGAGAACACACGATTCTGGCTTAAAAACACACTGTCCTATCAAGAGACTTATATCTTCTTCATGAAATTCCTATAATCAAATAACGACTTTTCTTTTTTAACTCATTGCCAACAAAGACTAGTTATCCAAACCTTCCATTTGGGATTTCATTCAGTAAATAACCACGTGTTCAATCTCATGTTTTATTTCACCACTCGACTATAGTTACGATTTCATAATCATACCCTACTTCAAACAAAATATGAAATTCGAACGTTTTGGAAAACGATTAATTACAAACTCATTACACACTCCAACACTTTATGCAAATCAACATTGAGCAAGGCTATGAAATGGAATGAAATTTAGGCAGTGAATAAAACCAGCACAGAATCAGTAGCACTTACATCATATATTACAATCTGAAACAGGGTAAAAGCAGTCAGTAAAACAGCATGAGAAGAGAAAGCCACATCATTAGCTGCAACAGGAATCATCTGCAATATATAATTACAATACATAAAACTCAATATATAATTACAATACATAATACAGATTTAGGAATTATAACCTCATTGAGACCATATTTCTCGCGATACTGCCTCTGCACAGTTGAGCTAAAGAAGAGGGAAGCGTTGTAGATGAGATACGACGAATGTTTCGTCAGATTCAACAGTACAAAATCGAAATTCAACCCCACCACGCTGCCCAGAAAAACAAAATTAAGAATCATAAAAAAGCCCTAAATAAAGCAAGAGAAATTCGAGAAAATTAAAGCGAAGAAATCAAACCTTTTCCTTCGGAAATTCAAGTAAACTTGAGGGTAGAAACTGATGGACCAAGAGAAAAACGCAATCCATCCCAAAACATAGTACAACACCTCCAGATGAACCGAATTCCAAGACGACATTAATCCAATCTACTCTCTCCTTGTTTCAATACTATATTCCTTGATTATCTGAAAACAAAATTGAAATATACAGTGATGATAAAAAGATGAAAAAGTAATTGAGATAAATATCAGCATAAATATCTAACCAAATGTTTTGTTATGGATTCATATCAATATCTCCATCGAAGTATCCAATTACACAGTTAGATGTGTGTATAAACTGCGTATAGAATCTACAAATAGAATGGGCTGACATAATCGAAATGGCCTACTCTGACTTAAGAAAATGGATTGAAAACGGCAACAAGATTATGAAAAGAACACTTCCCAAGGTGATCAAGGATCGGAGAAGACCGGACCATGAACGTGGTTGATTTCTAGTCCAGATTCATACGCCGTCGCTACAAGCCTTTTCTTTTTCTTCAATTGGTTATGAATTCAGTTCTTGAACCGGACGGTTCTAGTGTCACAAATTTAGGTAGCGTGATTATTCACATTTTTTTCATTAAAAAGAAAAATAGAGAAAGATAGCAATACACAGTTTATACACACATTTTGATACAAAATATTTTTTTTAATCATCACTTTATCCATTACAGGGAGTAACACTTGTATGAAATATTTCATATATAAAATATATCTAATTGATTTTTTTTTAAACTACGGATCAAAGTTTGAATTTGGATCACTCAAAAAATTCGCGGATCACAAACATATGATTTACTACATAACGAATATATTGTTTACTATATGATCAAAAGTTTAAAAATATATTACTCTAATAAGATGAAACATGTGTGCACGAAATGTGCACGTGTAGATGTTTACAATATGTGCAATTACGGGTGTGCAAAATATGTATACGTATAGGTATTTAAAATATGTGCACGTACGAGTGTGCAAAATATGTGCACGTATAGGTATTTAAAATATGTGCATGTACGAGCGTGCAAAATATGTGCATGTGTTGACGTTCAAAAAATGTGTATGTACGGGTGTGAATTATACATACTAATATATCTATAGACTATAATGTACTACCTGTGACAATATCAATAAAAAATGTGTAACAAGAAATGTGGCCACTTCTCATTGACTAGCATTGTTATGGAAGGCAGAGGCTAGCGCTTTGTTCAGCTTCACTTGACTTGGTGTGTCGAGAATCAAGATGCACATAATAAGGGTCGTTCTTCTGTGTCGCCACATTGAGCTTCCGAACATAGAATATATCAATGTTAGAGAATTGTTATCATTAGTTTGCTGCGTACATATGTTTTTGTCACGAGCTAGATTATCTTTCAGTCAATTTTAGTATTTGCTCGGAAGAGTTTAAGTGCAATTTTCCTACAGAAGAATGTTTCGACGATTTAATGGTCACGCGACTTCGCAAAATCCTTGTGATTATACAGATACTGTTGCAATTAAGGAGCATGCTAATGATGTTTGGGACAATATGTTAAAATTATTTTCTGGTAATTAATTAATTAATCATTTATATTTATATGTGACAAATTTATGAAATTGCGTCCATTTCTGACCCGTTCACATTTTTTTATCCATATCCTGTTCTGAGTTTGTTTTTTTTTTACAAAAAATATTATAACAAAACATTTTAAATTTTGGTTTTGGTTTTGGTTTTATTAGTTGAATTTTGAAATTTCACAATCTAAATTCAAAATTATCTCAATTTATACCGTGAGTTCTTGTTTTGTAATTCAGTTCAAATTTTGCCTAGAACTATTTATTTATTATAATATTTTATATGCTTTTATTTAAAAAAAAAAACTTTTTGTAATTATATGGAACATGTAATTTTTAATGAAAAAATAATAATTAAGAGATTTTAGCAACAGGTTTTTAATGAAAAAATAATAATTAAGAGATTTTAGCAACAATTTTTTTCAGGTTCCAAGCAATTTTCGGGTTCAGGTTCCAAGGATTAGTTGATGACTCCAAGGTGATGTCTGGAGCAATGGTGCCTATGAAGTAGTAAAAGCCTGGGAAAAATATACTGTAATATTTAGTTACATTTTATAGTTTTTTTTTTTGGGCTAAAATGCAATCTTTGGGCTAATTTTCGATTGGGCTTATATTTAATATTCGGTTACTTTTCATTTAATTTATTTAAATAAACACATTTTGGCATATATGGGCCAAACACTTTTCAATTAATTAATTTATTTAATATTCATCTTTGTAATATGAAAAAAAAAAAAAAAACATTTTCCTTTTTTGACAGCCTCAGAGAAAATTTTGATGTATTTATTAAGAATGGGGAATTTGTAATATACTATGATTATTATACAATATGGGCCTGCAAATCATGACATGTTACTCTTTTGTCTGTTAACATGGGCTGGGCCCAGCCCAAACCATTTTCCTATACATCCCAGTTGATCACAGAGAGAGTTTTAGGAGGTACATTATTCTCAAGGCACAATTTTTGATGAAATTTGCAAGAATGGTAAATGATAATTCAACATAAAAAAACTATCAAATCCCTCAGAAACAAATACTGCAGACAAGCAGACACACTTGAATGCCAATCTATCAATTAAAGTTTAAGATGAGAGCTCAAGTTTCTTGATGTTCTGGATCTGCAAACCAGGATTCAGTCCCTTAGGGCAAGCTTTGGCACAGTTCAAAATGGTATGGCAGCGATAAAGTTTGAACTCGTCGTTTACAGCATCGAGACGCTCCTTTGTGTATTCATCACGACTGTCCATTATCCATCTGCATTGAGCAACAGAGACCCAGATTGAACATCAATATTTATTACATTTCTTCATGTTCTAAGAAGCCTAAAGTCAAGTTTTGTAATGAATGGGATGCAATACAAGTATTCATTAGTGGCAGAACATTTGTATACGAGCACTTTATAATATCATATCCAAGAAGACCAGGGCAAATTGAGTGTAGGCATACCCAGGTGATTCACCTGCACCCTCACCCCCTACCCCACCAAACAAACACCTCAAGAATATGTCACTAGTACAAGTCACATCTATGCTAAGCTAATTTTAACCATACAAACAAAGTTCATATTCCAATTAGAAGCAGAGTTTTCCATGGAAAAACACTTTGAAGATTCAAGAACGACCTTTCAAAATAGTTGTTTGTGAATCAGCTGTTCACAAGGATATGTCAAATTAGAGCATGGTATATAGATGTAACACATGGAAGCTTTATTCTAGGACTGCGGAATAGGATTACAGCTGTGCACCACTCATCCCTGGATTAATCTTGTTCTTAATCCAAGTTCCTACTCAAATCAAGCAAGTTCCCATGATCGAACAACATTAAAAAGAAACTGGAATTAGGGATGCATTAAAAAAAATGAGCAGGGTTTCCAGCTGACAACAGAAAAATATGTTCCAAGATTGAGAAGTCTACAATCTGGCTATCTACGGGCCTGAGTCCATAGATATTGCGGTTACTTCAAGTTGTAAGCAGGGCATATATAAAGTTAATAAACAACATGCTCATAATGTAAGAAACAACAGCCAACTGCCAACAATCAAGAAGACTTTCAACTAGCATTTCAAGACTTTTTTTCTGCTCTAAAAAATCACAATAAAGGGAGTAGGAGGACTATATGTGCTAACATAATCCTAGCCCACAAGAATGGAAACCCACACTCTAAAAAATTCTGCAACACTACACACTCAGAAGCAATGTGAAAACAGAAAAGCAATTGTCCAGCAAATTATACTCCCTAGTGCAAAATCATTGACTGCAGAAGGGCTGGAGTCCAAACAGGCTCGGCTCAAGACCTGTAATGAGGTCATGCTTTCAAGCTAGCCTGAAGCCCAAATCAACAATATTTCCTTCAAGTTGTCTAGTAAACTTTTAGCTACCCAATACATGATCTGGAAAGTAAAATGGGGATGAAGAACTTAATTCTTGAGTTGATATGTATTGAGCTGTAGAGATGGTGCTCCAGGTAAAAGATTCACTACAAGTTTTTCTAGCTAATTTCTCCAGTTAAGAAAAGGTATTCCCAATGCATCTGTTCTAAAAATAATCTCACTCTTAGGCTGCTTAGCACATATTTCCTAGATTCTAAGAGCTGCTTCCACTGCGGCTGTCAAATTCTCGATCTCTCCTAAGATGCCTAAGATATGCAGCATATGCTTCAGATAATTTGTTTCCCGCAGCTAACGGGATAACTTTAACATTAGACCTCAAAAATTGAACAAGATAAATGAGAGTAATATTGAACTCGAGTAATATGAAAAAACCTATCCACAAATCCAGTATTTCTACCTAATTTCATTGGATCTCAAAAACCTTAGAACAGCACACAAAATTCGCAAAGAAATTAGGCGAAAAACGAATTACCTGTTGGCGTGCAGAAGCGCAGCGGGACCCAAATACGACTCCGGATTCCACCAGTAGCTGGGGCAGGATGTGCTACAGCAGGCACACAGAATGCACTCGTACATCCCATCAAGCTTCTTCCTATCCTCCTTAGTCTGGAGAACCTCCTTCCCCGGCGTCTCCGGTGGATTCTTCCTCTTCAGCCAAGGCTCGATCGACTTGTACTGATTGTAAAAGTTAGTCATATCCACCACCAAATCCTTGATCACAAACATATGCGGCAGAGGGGTAATCATCGTCGGCCCACCCGAGGGTATTTTCGTGAGACAAGCTAGACCATTCCGGCCGTCGATGTTCATAGCGCACGAACCACAGATTCCCTCACGGCAAGAGCGCCGGAAGGTCAGTGTTGGATCGATCTCATTTTTAATCTTGATTAGTGCGTCAAGCACCATCGGCCCACACTCCTTGAGGTCAATTTCATAATCCTTCAGCTCAGGTTTTTGCGGCGAATCAGGGCTCCATCGGTAGATTTGAAAAGTTTGGGGAGTAGACGTCGACTTAGCTTTGGGTTCCACCTGTTGCGCCGCCGCCTCCGATGCGTAATAACGAAAACTAATGGCTCTAGCCGCCGGTGTCACGGCGGGAATCCGGGAAATCGCTCGTCGGACCAATCCAATCGCCATTGATGAGAGAGAAATTGAGAACAAAATTTTCGGTATGGCAAATTTGGGCGTGTGTGCGCCTTGTTACTGCTGGTTACTGGATATGTGAAATGACTGAAACGGGTTCGGATTAGTTATAGAGAATTATGGCGGCGACGGAAATTGGAGAAGGGTAGTTTGGGGAATTACTAAATTGAACGGCTGCCGTGGATTCTGATGACGTGGCTGAAAATGAACGGTGGAAAATGGAAATAGGATTGACGTGGATACCTCGTGCAACATTTGTTTTTAATGGTTTGTATCCAAGGAAACTTGAAACGTCGCCGTTGCGTGATGTGAAGAACTTTCGTTTTCAATTTGATTTTTTCTTTTTCCTTTTTTTAGTAATTTCAATCCAATTTATTTTCATAGACGAGAAAAGTCTAGGTTGGGTTAGGGGTGCCCAAACGGTTTCGAACGGTCATTTATCGATTTGGAATTAGAACCGTCAAAATTGAAATCAAAATCGTGTATGTTAAAGTTCGATTTCGGTTTCATTTATTTGAAACCCTAGAACGTTGGTTTTCTGGTTAAAGTCGGTGGTTTCTTTTTTTTTTTTTATGGCAGTGTTTACAAGATCATAAAATATAGTTACAAATTACGAGCCAAAGATCTTGATCTTCAAACCAAACAGATATCGCCGTTCACTCCAATCGCGTGAAGAAGAAAGACGAGCTTCCCTTTGTCTTAACAAACGTCCAGGTCTCCAATCTTTAAATTAGACAACCCCACACTAAGGTGTTCTCATATCTAGAATAGAAAACAGAATAAACAGACAAAGTTCCACGAGTACCCGATTCAAAAGTACCAGAGCACCAGGGCTCTCGAGACCATCTCAAGGAGCCCAACCACAAAAAAAGTCTCACAAACACAACAAAGTCCGCGCAACAGAGACATTCAACAGAAACAAAAACTAAGCAATCATCAAAACTACCTAAGAAAGCAATAAAATAAGATCAACGAAGAAATACCCGAACGGTCACCGTGGCTCCGTTACGGACAAGATCTACATTAATCCCTAACAAGAACTGAAAAAACTACACAAGATCTACAATCTACACATGTCTATATACATGTGTTAATTTTAAAAAATTGAACGGTTTGAGATTTAACCAGAAATTGTCGTTAAGAGACTAGGAGACTAAATTAGTGGATCGTTGAAGGAACTCGAACCGTTGGTTCCCTCTATTTTTTTTTCCTGAAATCTGAACTTTTCAGATTGATCTGAAAATCATTTTTTATTTTTTTTCAACAACTCCAAAGAGTAAAAAAAACTTGACACTGGAAAACCATTGATTTTGCAATCTAAACCAATATACACATATGAACGATTCAATTCCAGTTTCACAATTTCGAAACCGGAAATCGACAGTTCAAAATTGGAACCGTCGATTCGAATAGTTTGGGCACCTCTGGCTAGGCTTAATAGTGAGAATTATTAAAAATCGTTTTAAAACTTTTAAAGTAATGCAAGTTTAAATTGTAAATCATATTTTGATTAATTATGTAAGAACTCAAAGTGCACTTTAATTTCAAATTTAGACAAGTTGAGGAAGTCCTAAATTTCAAAACACTTAAATACAAATGTTTAAATTTATATTTTATTTTTAATTTCAATTAGTAATCGAATTTAAACGAAATTTTTTAAGTACTTATATTCAAAATACAAATAAGTTCGAACTGAATTGTTTCAGCTATATCACAATTCTAAAATAATTAAATAAAAAAAAGTGCAGTGTATACCCCTGGTCTTAAACATGCTCCAAAAAAATCCAAAAAAGGGCGCGGCTAAATGCACCCGGATTTCCTATGAGTACACCCATCAAGCATTTTTTTAATCTTCCAGAACGTGTGAATTGTCCCATATACCTCTAAGGTAAAATTTATGAAAAAAATCTATGAAAAAAACGAAGATGAGTACACCCACCCATTCTATTTCACATAATTATCTCCACCACCACCAAAACAAACACCATTCTTAACAAAAAAAAAAAAAAAAACTTCAAAATTTCAACAAAAATAAACATGTTCGAAAAAATTTCCAGAACAAACATGTTCAAAAATAACAAGATGTTCGAAATTTTTTCCAGAACAAACATCTAATGTTCGAAAAAAATTCCAAAACAAACACCAAATGTTCGAAAAAAATTTCAAAACAAACACTAAATATTCGAAAAAATTTCCAAAACACATGTTCGAATTTTTTTCCAAAACAAACCCAATATGTTCGAAATTTTTTCCAAAACAAACTGAATATGTTCGAAAAAAATTCCAAAACAACTCAAATTTATTCGAAAAAAAAGATCGAACAAGATGTTCGAATTTTTTTCCAAAACAAACACGGATTGTTCGAAATATTTTCCAAAACAAATTCAATAGGTTCGAAAATAATTCTCAAACTTCTAAAATACCAAAATTTTCCAAAAATTCCTAATTTTTAAAAAAAATCCTAAATCAAGAAATCAAAAAACTGACCTACTTGTCTACTTGTCTTCTTCAGAGGCCGCGTCAACTGGCCGGCGACGTGAACGACGGCCGCTTCGCACTAAGGAGGGGCGACGACGGCCGCTTCGCACAGAGGAGGGGCGACGACGGCCGCTTCGCACGGAGGAGGGAGACAACGGCCGCTTCGCACGGAGGAGGGCGACGAGGGAGGAGGAGATGGGTTGTACACACCTCCAGCGGCGGCGGCGTTTGAAGGGGGAAGGGGAGGGGGCGCGACGTCGCTTGGAGGAGGGGCGGCCGCGTCGCTTGGTCTTCTCTTCAAACGGAGGGGTGAGGAGGTGGGCCGCGGCTGCGGCCGCCTGAGAGTGGGAGGAAGGTTGGAGGCGGTGGGAGGAAGGGAGAGAGGAAAGAAATTTGGTGGGTGTACCAAAATGAGAAAAATTAGGGTTATGAAGAAGAAGGAGGAGGGTATTTTAGAGTTTTCCACGTGGGTGTCCTCATCCGTTTTGTGGGTGTACTCATAGTATCCTCGGGTGCCTTTAGCCGCGCCCTCCAAAAAATCCTCGGCCCAATTTGGCTATCCTAAAATTTAAGGCCATATTGCAGTCCTAGTCATAGCAAATGGAGTATGAATTTTGTTCTTTTATGTATTTAAAGTTTTTAGTACACTCCCACCACCATCCCCACAAAAGAACAAAAACTTTTATATAAAAGCCAAACTAAAACTATACAAATAATGGACAACTACAAATTGTTCATGGCAATAGTTGCTACACATATATATTCAACGAAATTCATCTTTAAAAAAAAAAAAAAAAACGTTCAAACTCTTATTGCATAATTTTTGTGAGAAATATATTCTCATTGTTTGCATACGTAAAAGAAAGTGTGCTAGACACCCAGGTCCAGGTCCAGGTCCATTTCCCTCAACATGCCTTTCAAATCGCTCTGAATCAATCGGGGTTGCAGTTGAAACCCTAGTGAGTCGACATTCTTCACAAAAGCAACAAGGGCGAGCAATTGTAATTTGTGAGAAATAAGCTCTTTAACCCTCTTTTATACTTCATTCGTCTCACCATAAGTTTTCCACTTACCTATTTTGAATGTCCTGTCATAAACTTCTCATTTCTTCAAATGACAAAAAAATCACTATCTCTTTCTACATTTTCTCATTTCTATCTCTATCTACATTTTCTACTTTCAACATCTATCTACATTTTCTTCTTCCGTGCAAAAAACAAAAGGAAAGCTTATGAAGTGACGAATAGAACACATATACGATAATGAAAATTCCTTTTATCCCCTATCAAACAAAACATAAGAAGGGTAAATTTGTCCTTGTGTACGTATATATGTATACAATTGTTATTACATTGTATCAAACAAAGAATAACCAATTATAGAGATATTATTATAACTTACTCCTACATCAATCAAACAAGAAATTAATTTATACAACCGTTACGTAGACTTACCTTTTACTTTAATATACACTCATTTTTATATAGACTTTTCCATATATTGACGAAAATTAACACCATTATTTAATTTAGGCAAAGGATAACCTTAACATTTTGGATGGTTGCTTTTTTAGCTGGCAAAACGTGTTAACTACGTGTACGAACGTTGTATTAAAATGATACCACACCCCGAATGTTTCGTAACAATATTTTTGTCCATTTCTCTCCTGTCTCCCTCCCCACAATATTCACTTTTCTCTAATTTCTGCACCAATCTTCATGAGGAATGTAAGTCTTTTTTTTTTTTTTTTTTTTCTTACGATAAGATGAAACACGAACATATAATCGTTGCAAATTTTGTTGATCGATAATTAAATTGTGTTGCAGTACGAGCAAGGTCAAGGTCAATATCAAGGCCGAAGACCTTTGCAAGGCCAAGGTCAAGGCAATAAACCGATATTGCCTAAATTCGGCGAATGGAACGTAAATGATCCGGCCTCAGCCGATGGATACACGGTCATATTTACGAAAGCAAGGGACGAAAAGAAAGCGAAAACCACCATCGGGCATTCTCCGCCTCCTCCTCCCCCTCCGCCTGCCATGCCTCAAACAAGGACACGTAACCACCCTTACGATCATAGCAAGGTCAGCTTAATTACATAATTAATTAATTTAAATTCATATCATTTTTTTTTTATCTCTTTAAGAATATGCCAATTTTAATTTGTATCGTTTTGATTAATTGAGATTTATATATTGTGTGTGTGCAGAAAAAATGGCTTTGCTGCTTTTGAGGATTCAAAGATGTTGAAGATTATAATGAAATGGGAAAATGGGAGAATAATGTAATTTGATGTTGCAAATGCACTTTAGGGCAAAGATATGTGTTTATTACAATTTGATGTTGCATGTATAATGAGTTCTTCAATTTTAGTGCGTTTCTCCATAATAAATGAATGATCAAGGAAATGTGACTATAGATATATTGAGATATTATGATCAAATCTGAAAAATAGTGCATCCGTTATTCGATCATTTCGTATTGCACACAATCAAGTGTGTTTAAGTGTGTTTTTAATTTGTGTGATTGTTCATCTATATTAAACCAATCTACCCTGTCAAATTAAGGGATTTTGAAATTTCAGAAATTAAAACTATTAATATCTAAAATATTTTTAATGAGTTAAAGGCTATTTTGAAAATAAATGTAAATAAGTACGAGTAACATTTAAAAGGGTAAAATATCATTTAAATTGTAAATAATGTAAATAATCAAAACTTAAGCTAAAGGAGTAGTATATTAGACTATTTTTAATGATTTGTTAGCATTACAATTAATATATTCCTAAAATGACTATACATATATAGATAACTAATAGTAATTAATTTATTCTAAAAAAATAACATCTAGTTTAAACCCATACTATATAAATCACGAGTATGGGGTTAAACTAGATGAGTATGGGGTTAGAGCACCACTACCTAGGCTTTAAATTCTGGGTTCGAGTCATGGCTTTAAATTCTGGGTTCGAGTCGGAGGGGAAAAGGAATGGGTATTTAATGTAATTCAAAAAAAATATATAAATCACGAGTGCAAATTAATGAAGAATCCCAAAAGCCCTAAAATCCATAACACGATAAAATAAAGCAAAATAAAAGTATATAATCACTACCCTATATTAAAATTAATTGTAACCAAACGATAATACAAATTGCAAAGAAAGAATTATGAAAATAATTCCGTTAGAGAAATTGTTGGAAGCGTCAGAGGTTTTTTCATGAGAGGTATCTTGTCCTACAACCCACACAATCAACCGCTGCCCCTTCTCACAATGGCCGGTCGCCCCGCTGATGAAATAGAAAAAACCGGACCGGTTTAGGGCGAACATCGTGTTACCCGAGTTGGAAAACATGTTGGGCCGAGTCGAGATGCACGCGTTGTAGTCGATTTTGCTCACTTCCATCACCGAGTCTTTTTTGTACTTGAAAACTAATTAAACAATAAAATTTTAATTAATTTTATTCCCATTAATTTGAGGAAAAAATCAACTTTCTAAGTCAAATAGTTAATCTATCACATGTAAAGCAACTTAATCATATTGAATAATTCTACTCTTACAAACTTTAAAAAAAGACTTAATTACAAATAATTTCAATATCATCTAGACTTTTTAATAATTGAAAACTAATTAAACAATAAAATTTTAATTAATTTTTTTCCCATTAATTTGAGGAAAAAAATCAACTTTCTAAGTCAAATAGTTCTATCACACGTAAAGGAATTTAATCATATTGAATTTCTACTATTACAGACTTTAAAAAAAAAAGTCTTAATTACAAATTTTAATTGCAATATAATCTAATATTTTAATTGTAAATCAATCAAAATTTTAATATTATTACAATTTAGATTTATTGTTCCCCAATCCAGCCTTTCAAGATTAAGAAGTCAATGACATGTTAGATTCGGACACAAAGAAGTTTATAAAAGTGAGCACACAGGAGGAACGAGCTAGAGTGCCCTATATATTCTTAAATTCATAAAATATATTGTACTTAAAGGTTAAATGAAACTTTTATTTTAAAAAAGTTATTCAAAAATACAATCAAAACATATTTAAATTTAATATGAATTCGAAAATCACTAATTAGAAGAATAAATTCATAGATCACTCATTAGAAGAATAGCAGAAGTTGAGAGGATCATGTGATTTGAGTCATTTCTAAGAGCAAATTTTGATGTAGTAAACAAATTGTACTCTATAAAGCAAGACCCATCAAACCAATTTTTTTTTAGTATCATAAATGAAAATGACTAAGAAGACCCATTAAACCAAATTTCTTTTTAATATCATAAATGAAAATAACTACTCCCGCGCCGTTCCAACTTAACTTTCATAATATCTCAAAATTCTATTTATTATAATATTTTTTTAAAAGGAGATGGACAGGAAGTGTGAAAGTTAAGTTGAGACGGAAGGAGTAGTTACACTAATCACAAAACATAAAAGACCATACTATAATTATGTAGGTAATTACACCTTCAAAATCACTAATACTTGACGTGCCATTCAATAAAACATGAACCATAACATCAATTTTTCAAGTACAACATTTAATTATTTCATTACATAAACTCATTAATCAAAAGACATTTGAATTAATTAGCACTTACTTAGGGTGTCATTAACCTTAAACCTCTTAGTGGAAGCCCAATCGTTGAAAATTTCAGTAGCGTTTGCCTTTGGGACGCTCCAACCACCTCTCTCACCAACTACAAACTCCGTGCAATAAGCGCATTTCAAGAACTGAAGTAAGCATAAAGTCGCTATTAGAAGAAACGGAAAGCGTGTTTCGGAAATTGGCCTCTCCATTGATGTGAATTGAATGAAAACTTGAAGTGTGATTAACAGTTGATTTATCAATTAAGTAGTGGTAATTGTGATTGCAGTTATGAAGGCAGTTGGGGTGTAATTGTAATTAAGATAAGTACGTGGAATGAGGTAATGGTTTAGCGGGAAGTTAATCAAGTTTATGGACCCTCTCAATTTTTTTAATATATATATATACTTTTTTTTAATTTCGAAAAGAGAAACTATATAAATAAAATAATGAGTAAAAATACAAAAGTGTCTATTTATACAATGTGTCTATTTCTTTCTCCAAAATTTAGAAATTTAACAAAACAAATGAAAAAGATCCAAATTATCAAGCTTAAAGTTATATATGTGTGTGTGGGATTAAAAAAAAAAAAAACTTACTATTATATAAGAAAATAATTAAGAGTAGTAAAATATGTGGTTATAGTATGTTTTTTCGTGTTTTACTAAGTGAGGCGATATTAAATACTTACACACGTTATATGCCCCCCTTTTCCATGTAAAAGACAAAGTAATAAAACTGAAAAATTAGAACAAAATAGATAGGCAAAATATATCATTTCTTCATTTATTTGATTGATTTCTTAGGTAAAATGGAAAATAACAATATGCCATTTGTATCCTTGATCCCTACTATCCAAACTTGCATTCCGATATTTTTATACTTCTCTCTACATCGAAGCTTCAAATGTGGACGGTAGAATTGATACTTTAAAATAGTCGATCTTTGAGATGAATATCGAGACTTAAAGATTTTTTTTTAAAAAAAAAATACTCACCCTTGAAATGAGGCTAATTAGGATTAATTAATGTGAATAATTACTAATTTATAAATACGATAGAAAAAGTACATATGATTACACAAATTAACTCGCAAAATGGCAGAAGAAAAAAAAAAAATTCAAGGTCTTGAATAAACTGAAACTGGTACGTACCCTACTTTTTATCTCCTTCAATTTAAATATCAATTTTCAAAGTTTTTTGTAATATTTCAAACAAGCTTGAACTTCATTGCGATCATTTACGTGTGCAGAGTCTACCGCCATCTTTCTGCGAGAAGCTAAAACAAGAGAAAACGGAATGGGCGTTGTTAACAAGCCGTAAAGGGACATTTAAGATTAAAGTGTGTAGAAATTGTGAAGGTGTAATTAGTTTGGAAGTCGGGTGGCCTAAATTTGTGGAAAGTCATACCTTGAACTTTGGAGACTTTATCGTGTTCGAACATGTTGGTCGTTTGAACTTCAATGTCTTTGTGTTTGGTCCAAGTGGATGTGAGAAAGAGTTTTTTCACGAATTCAATGAAGTTGCAGGAAACCTAAGTAGTCATAAAAAGAACAAGAGTACGTGTTATATATTGCATTTGAATTTAAATAATTATGCCATTTTTGGTAATTAAAAAAAACTCATGAATACATTTCAATTTTGTAGGAGGGGAAGAAAAGAAATGTGCAGTTGCATCGTACGACGCCAAAAACCTGTATTTCATGACGACTATGAGACCTGGTCATGGGAAGTACCCCAACTTGGTGAGTCTTCTGAGCATAGTCTTATAAGTTTTTCGAAAGTGATTAAATAATAGATATAGTAAAAATAAAAAAAGTACAAAAAAATTTATCGACGGATTGACCATCTTAAAATAAAAAATTTATAGACGACACGGAGAGAGTACAAGATAATTCATTAATTTTATGGCTAGTTTGAATTACATTTTAAGTATTCATTAAAAGTTTCAAGGAGTTATAAAAAGTGTGTCCAAAAATACTTTTATGGAGTACATTTTAATCTTAGTATAAATATTTTAACATTAAGTCTAGTATGCATTCGAGTGCATGTTATGCACCCTAACCCATGTTGCATTTTTCAGTTTTACTGACTTACACTTTTTGGTAAATGGTGTTGCACTTTTCAATTATTATTAAAAATATTATTATACAATTTAATAATTGAAAAACGCAACACCATTTACCAAAAAATGTAAGTCAGTAAAACTGAAAAGTGCAACACCATTTTATTAAGGTGTTGTTATGTCATTAAAAACTCTAAATTATGTTAGATCCGAACATAATTGAAATTGTCAAAATGACTAAATTGCAACAATATTTAAAATTTATGATTTATTTGCAATTATCTTAAAGTTTAGATTAAATTGCAAATGAGGAAAAGATTGTGATTTAATTAGCAATTAACCAAAATATATATTTATTTAAGGTGTTGTGGTTGATATTGAAGAGTGACTTACAATTTATTAAAAGTTATTTTATTATTACTTAAATTGTTTTTAAAACTTGTTTTCACATTTATTAAATATTAAAAATTAAACGTCTCAATTCGTCTGTTTCTCACACATTTTATTTGGGGTTGGTCTGCTGTGGACTCGAGTGCATGTTGTGCACCCTAGTCCATGTTGCACTTTTCAGTTTACTGACTTACACTTTTTGGTAAATGGTGTTGTACTTTTCAATTATTAAACTGTATAATAATATTTTTAGTTATAGTGACTTACACTTTTTAGTAATATTGTGTTGTACTTTTCAGTTTAATAACTTACACTTTTCTTTAGACTAGGGTGCACAACATGCACTCGAGTCCATACTAGACAAAACCTTTTATTTAAAATTTATTTTACAAAATTATTTAATTATTTATAATATAAATATTTATTTTATTAACTTTTCGCGTAATATGCTGATGCTAATCTAGTGAGATATATTTGCTAGATATATACATTGAAATATCTATATGATATACACACTATTAAGAGTGAACGTCTTAAAAGATAAAAAAAGAAATGTATTTCCCATAAAATATTAGTGAGTAAAAACATGATATTGAAATGAGATATGAAGTGTGTTTATGATAACAAGTCATGAATGCAACATATGACAAGACAAAACAAAGAAATCTGAAAAGGGGTTTTGTATCAACAGCCTTTTAATGGATCAAATTTCTTTAACTAAAATTGTGTCTTCTTTAGACATGGGTCGGTTACGGTTTTGCCAAATATGTAATCGACACCGAACCCACAAATCGCCGGTTTAATGGTTTTTTTTTTTTTTTGTTTTTTGCTCGTTTTTTTCATTTTGTACTCGTTTGTCGTCTCCTTTTTTTATTCATTTTCACCGTAAACAAGTTAAAATTATACTTATTACTTACGGAACTTGTAAATTATATTTATAATAATTGTAAATTTGCAATGCATTACAAGTTAATTTAAGTGTTATAAAAATTTATAAAATAAATTACGAACTAACATTGAAACAAATTTAAGTATATAATACAACAACCAGTAATACAAGTATACAAGTTACAAACTTACAAATGCTATATAAAATTATAAATTATAAATTATAATTTATAAACTTACAATTTACAAACAACTTACAAATGTCAAATGTTATAAAAAATAAAATTATAATTACAAACTTACAAGTTACAAATGATAATATAAAATTATAAATTACAAACTTTAAAACTTACAAAATAAATTACAACAACATTAGGGAAGGGGATAAGAAATTGGACTTGAGCTTAATTTTTTTAAAATTAAACTTAGAAATTTTAAGTTCAAAAATTTAAAATTAAGTTTCCTACTATCCAATACGTTGGAATCAAAGTCCACGTAGTTCTCTTACCTCAACTTACCTCGCTAACGTTGTTGTTGAATGATGACTCAATTCTTTATTCTTCACTTCCGCCGGTAGAGGCACATTCTTCGTCTTCTTCATTATCCTCTTCCAACGTTTGAGATCTTTTTTCGGCTCTTACACTATCATTAAGTAAGCATTGGCTCTTTACGTTTTCAACGGTCATATTGGATCTCGTTGCATCCAAAGTATAACCTCCTACACTAAATGCTTGCTCAACGGCAACGGTTGAGGCGAGAACCACTAAAATTTCCCTTGCGACCATTGACATATACGGAAATACATTTATCACCGTCGACCAACTGATTCATGTATTCTACAACTCTAAAAAACACAACTGCAAGTATACGGTGTATATCGTAGTGAAGTAAGTACACAAGGTCGATCCCACAGGGAGGTATAGTGTAAAAGCGTATTTTGTTGATTGAATTCTAAATAGACGTGATCGATAAGGTTGAATGAGAGATTACCCTAAAATTGCCTATCAAGTATCACGAATAAACAATAAAAGAGAATTACGAAAATCAATCAAATATCATGCAAATCACGACAACGGGAAAAATACGGGTAAAACTCAAATAAGATAAGATATGTTCCAAGACACATGCAATACTAGTGAATCCATTTATGATTAACAATCTACTTAAGTGGTGTTGTGCTTCTTCTATAAGATTGATCACAAAATAATGAGTTAAAAGTCTTTTCAATCCAAATAATCCAAGAGAAATATAACACAACATAATATCTCTACCTAAATTGCATCATAAAATCCAATTAAGCCCCTAAGATCGTCACACATCCTCCTAATCATTGTTCATCTCTCGATCTCTCAATAAAATTAGGTCGAATACTTGCAATCAATTAATCAAAAGAGATTTCTCATTCCAAATTCAATTAACTAAGATTAACACATCACTATTGTACACTAATAACATGTTTTGAAGTGAAAATCAAGCATTCAAATAGAATTAAGTCACACAAACACCAATTAAGCAAAGCACTAATTCATAAACTTCATCAAAAGTATTTACAAGGCCCTAGAACCAAAAATGTTCTAGCCAACAATCAACATGCTCTAACTATAACAAACTAATGAAATAAGCAAATAAAAAGAGAGAGAATGAGAAAGCTTAGTCTAATGGATGATGGGGAATGAAATTCCCAAACTATTGATGGTCTCCTTGCTTGATTTGATGGAGAATTGAAGAAATTGATGATGATTACCTCCAAATGTGTGTTTGTAGGTGTAAGAGTTCTTGTGTAGGGGGTAATATGTTTTGAATTCAAGATTGAGGGTATTTATAGTGTTGGGGTAGGGTTTGGGGATAAGATTTGCACTTAGACCCCTCCAAAATGGAGAAAATGGGCTAAAGTGACCCGCCCGGGTGGCTCTACCCGGCCAAAACCTTCGATGGGTGAACTAATCGAAAACGTGGGTGTACAAAACTGTGGCCAGGTCATTCCACCCGGGCATGCTTTTTCGTCTCTTCATATCGCGAGCTTCCAACCTCCAATTGACTCGATTCTTTTTTTCATTCCACTCCATTTTTCGAGCCGGATTCAATGGTGCACTCCTCTCTTTGGTCCAATGAATTGTGGTAGGTGTTTTTCTCCCAAAATCTTTCATTTTTCCTACAAAATCGACAAAACACCACCTTTAGTATGTCAAACTCTCCATCCATATTTTGCATTGTCGAATTCATTTCATAATTTTAATAATCTTGAGTATAAGATGACCTTGAACTTTTAAAATTACGTTCCCAAAGAAAACTATCAATATCATCCATATTGTCTTCATTTTCAACGTTAAAATTAACACTAAAACTAGAAGTGGAACTAGAAGTAGAGGAATCTTGTAAATTCATTTGTTCCTTAATTGATGGATCATATCAACTTTGTTGTAACTAATGTGATAGGCAATATAAATTTAAGCGCGGGGAGGATACCGAACATACGTGATGTACATGCAAAAGAGGCATCCGAAAAAAATTATTGGCTACAATGAAGTGAATGAAGTCAAATGTTTAGTAATTTTAGTTTATGACTTTATGTTTAGTAATTTTAGTTTATGTTTTTATTCGAATGTTTAGTATTGTAGTTTAAGTTTAGTAATGTTTAGTAATTTAAGTCAAATGTTTATGTTTATTTGTTGGTAACTTTAGAATTTAGTCTTTAGACTTTAGTTTATTTATTTGAGTAAAATTGTAATTGCTAAATGCCTAAATGCTAATGTTTAATTGTTTATTTGAAATGTTTTAGACTTTTAGTAATTAGTAATTGCATAATGCACATTGACATTACTATTCATTAATTAACAATTAAAACGAAAAATGATGATTAAAAAGTCTAAAATTTCAACTCAAAATATAAATTAAAAAAATATTTAAAAAAAAAAAAACCGGTGGTTTGGACGGTTAAACCGGCAAACCGTCGGTTACACCGAAAAATCAGCGGTTTAATCGAAACCGTCGATTTTAATTTCTCCACGAGCAACCGAAACCGAACCGCCAAAATTCGGTAACGGTTCGATTAAACTGCCAAACCGGCGGTTAGAAAATCGGCGGTTCGACCGGTTTGCCGATTGACAGTTTGTAAACCGCCCATATCTACTCATAACTATGATGTACAACCTTCTTAGTCAAATTTCATCATTTAAGAAATGAAAACTGCATTAAAAAGGAAAAACAAATTTAGATAGGCTGAAACTCGTCTGATTCGGGTGGAATTTACACGTTTTAGAGGCACATGTGAAGCATGTTTTGATGTGGATTTCATTGAATTATGCATTGAATATGATTGTTTCTGCCGAAATGAGAGAAAGGTTGTGTTTTGTCGATTTTGTAGGAAATACGATGGAAATTGGAGCAAAACACCAACCATACTTTACTGGATCCGGAAGAGGAGTGCACGGTTGGATTCGTCTCGAAAAACGGAGTGGATTAGCCAAAGGAATTGAGTCAATCCGACACCCGAGGCAAAAGATATGCACGAAACGAGGAAGAGGTGGAAATCAAAAGGGAGCACGGCCGAGCTCATGGCTCGGCCGAGCCATTTTCAGGCCACGGACGTGCACCACGCTCGAAGAAACACATGTCGAAGCAGAGGATTTTTAGCCAAGAGAGGGCACGGCCGAGCACCCTGCTCGGCCGAGCTGCTGCCAAGACAAAAATTCATAGGCACGGCCGAGCACCCCTCACGACGAAGGCATGCTCGAGACCGAGATATTTAGGCCACAGCAAGGGCACGACCGAGCTGCTTGCTCGGCCGAGCATCCCGTCGCCCCTGTTCCGCGCGCCTCGGCCGAGATCGCTGCACGGTCGAGCACCCTCCATTTCATGCCTCCACGCAGCACGGCTGAGCTCCCAACTCGGCCGAGCACCTGCTCGCCCCCAATGCCATTTTGCACGGCCGTGCTCCGTGCACGACCGTGCCAACCCCATTTTCAGTGCTTTTTCCATATTTTGGCCATTTTTGAGGGACCAACTTGCAATTTTGCCATCCAAACCCTACCCAAACACTATTTAAACCCCCTTTCTTGAAATCCAAGCATTCACCCCCAAATTCCTCAATTCCACACATACTTTCACACACTTCAAGGTGTTTTGACAATTTCTCTCCCAATTCTCCATCAATTCAAGGAAGGAAGGATGCAATAGCTCCCAAATTCAATTTCCTACCACATTTTAGACTAAGCTTTCTCTTTCTTTTCCTTTTTATTTAGTTATTTCATTTGGATTTTGTAATTTGATTATGTTAGTAGTTAGCTAAACAATTTGTGGTTCTAAGGCATTGTAAGACTTGGATTGATGTTTATGAGTAATTTCTTGCTTTAATTGGTGTTTATCTCTTATTTGCATGTTTAATTATCCATTGTAAAGCATGTTGTTATTGGCCATGATGATTTGCTTATCTATTGTTAATTGGAGTAAGATCGAGAGATTTATTTCATTTAATCGTATGCAAGCATGCAACCCGATATTATTATGAGCTCGAGAGAGGATTAATTATCGGAGAGGGAGTCGAATGGTCTTAGGAGCTATTTTAGGCGGTGTAATGTTTGTGAGGTAGAAATACGAGTCTATGTTGCATTGCGCCTTTGGTTAATTAGATCGAGAGATTGATTAATTCTTCTTGTGTGATCACCCTATATTAGATAAACTTAATGGCCATCTAAACGAGATAACATTCATAAACGGACATCTAAGTGTTACAATCGCCTTGGAACCCACCTTTTCTCTTTGAGTCTTAATCATTTACGTTCGTGTTACTTATTTGCTTGGTATTTGATCGATTTCGTATTTACTCTTCATTACTTATTAGTGACACATTGTTAGGTAATCATAGAGTAATTCACACCACTCAATTTATCGATCACGTCTATTTAGAATTCGACTAGCAAACTACCCTTTTATGCTTTAACCTCCCTGTGGGATCGACCTCGTGTTTATCACGCTACAATAGACGTCGTACACTTGCGGTTGTTTATTTAGTGTTGCATAACACGTGTATCATCGTCCAACTACCAATTTTCGACCCCTGCAATATTATTAATACACTTATTTTGAAAAAAAAAAATATCCATAAAAATTTTATAAAATGAAACCACAAATTAAAACAACTTTATTAAGGTGTCTTCCTAATTTTTAAATGTAATTAATTTAATTACCGCTGGCATAAATTAATATATCTGCATATTGATAAACACAAGTCAAAACAAAATAGAATTTTTTTAATAAGCTCCTAGGAAATAAAGTCCAAAAATTGGTCGCATACGGGTGTATTCCATTGAGATGACCCACCAATTTTTTTAAATTATTTAATTCGACTTTTGGGGGGCTTAGAATTTAAATTTGATCTAATTGCGATGAAATGCATGTATAAAATATTTCACATAAGATTAGTCCTAATTTTTATAGGTAGATGGACACGAATATTAAGAAATTGTAATAATGAGTGGAGTTTTGACGCATAATTTTGTTAAACTTTATATATAAAAGTAAAGAATGAGTTGACTTTTGTGTATGTGTGGAGAAAAAGCAATGACATTGGTGTAAAATTGAGGATATTCTAAAGATGAAGTTTATAAAGGGTTTTCATTTTACGGGTATGAAAGTTATTGTAGGACGTCAATAAAAAAAGTGTGAAATGTATTGTGGAATGGAGAGAGTAAAATATGGAGTAATTGATAGTTTTGAGTCCTGGTCCGCTCTGGCTTGTTGATTTAATTTAATCCTTACAAACAAAGGACAAAAAATGTGACAGCCAAACTGCGTACAATGTATAGGTTTCACATATGTGTATTCATAGTACATTTAATTTCACTTTCCTGGTAATGTTTATGTATGGTCCTTTCATTTAATACTATTTTAATTTAAGAATGAACTAGTAAAACATTGTTAAGTTCATGTCAGAATTGGAATTTGATTGTTTTGTATTTTTCTCTATTTTTAATGTTTTTTTGATTCCCTAGGTTTTCATATGCATTCCTCCTAGCTTCAATTCACATGACCAAAACTCTAGAAATTAAGAAATCTCCGTCTCCCCAGTGGGTGAAAGGGCATTGTTCAGCCCTGTGTCTTCTCTTCCCACGAAAGAAAAATATGTGTCATTATCTCCAATTTTTGTTGTAAGAAACAATATTTTCAAAATATAAATGTCGATAAATATGATATACAATAATAATATTAAGAATGAAATTTATATCCAACACGTAAAAATACATTTTAATTGTGTGCATACTAAATGATGACAGAAAAATATACTATCTCAACATATCTGACCTTATGTTATAAAGTATGTCAATTTTAAAAAACTTAAATGAGACTTAAATGAGATGGTGTTTCGTTTACTGACTCATTTGATTATAGGGTCTCTAAATAATTATACATTTTTTTTAGAATATACTAGATGAGTATTTGCGTATTACGTGGAATATCAGAGAATTTTCATGATATAACCTTTGTAAATATAAAAATATTCTTAAGAAAAAATAATGATAAAATTTAGAAAATAAATAATTTAAATAATATTAAAATAACTCTTAATAAATGTTACTCGACTATTCTTCTTACACTAAATTTCAACCAACACATATTTATGTTAAATATATGGAGTATTTTTTAATCAATAAAATTATCACATGTCACTTTATTTTAAATATTTTACTCTTTAAAATGACCTATAATAAAATTATTTACAGCTATTAATATACTCTTATAAAACATAAAATTAAGATACTCCTTAAACATTTTTTTTTTACAAATCTTTTAAAAATTAAACCTAAGCAAAATTTACCACAAAATGATACATAAGTGAAATTCATCACACATCATCAATTTTAATTCCCTAGAGGATAATCCAATATATACCTCTTATATTGAATTTATATTATAAGCTTATTAATAAGTGTTTAATTAATATTTATTTTTAATTAAATTAATTAATGGAATGTATACTTTACAAGTTTAAACCAAATTGCACCAATTGGATGTTTATTTTGGAATTATGTAGTACGTGGAAAATCCTGATGGGTGGATGGAGAAATTACTGTGAATATTGATTATGTGTGTTTGTTTAGGATTTTGAATATCATTATTTTATGTGAAATCAATTGTGTAAGAGTGAGTGATGTTGTATTATAATATTATATAATGTAATTCTATGTCAAATCAATTGTGTAAGAATATATGATGTTGTATTATTATAATAGTATAATATATACTTCATATACATTATTAAAGGTGGATGGAGTTGGATGGTGAAAATTCAAATGTCAAATCTCGAACTACAACAGAACGGGTGAGTCCCAAAACAAACATGCCCAATAAATTAAGAAATCTTTTACATCCCCAAAAATTAAGAAATCTTTTACATTTTTCTTTTATCACATCATGTCAATTCATATAATTGTAATTGTTGTTGGCTTTCGCACCGCTGTCTCCCCAATGAATGAAAGGGCAAGTCTCAAGTCTTTCTCTTGCGATAATGAACTAAAAATATGCGTAATTTGATATACCCTCGACATATTTAAATTTTGTGATAAGAAACTATATTTTCATAATATTTGTAAACATATAAAAAAATATCGATAAATATGTTTTTTTTTTGAATCCAAATATGTTAAATATCGAAAAAAAACCATTTTTGAAATAACATTGTATATTATTTCCTTGGGAAAATATCAAAATTTGGTCACCCAGTTTTACTTTTTTTCATATTTGGTCACCCACATTTGATCACTATCAAAATTGGTCATTCACTTATTATATTCTATCAAAATTTATCATTTCGTTAGTCAATCTGTCATTAACTAACGGAGAAAGAGTTTTGAGCTCAAAATTTTCAAAACATTAAAAACTTTTGATGCATCTTCTAGAAACTAATGAAACAAACGCAGTAGTAAGAATGAAACATGTGAAACGCGTTCTCATGCAGAATTTATTTATCCTTGATTAGAAAGAATTCTCAAACGTGATTCAATCAACTTGCTGGGTAGTCAAAAAAATTTCAATAAATTTTTAATAATTATTTAACTCAATTATGAATTCATTTGTTGTTGGTTTACTTTTTAGAACGTGATTCAATCAACTTTGCTAGTAGTCAAAAAATTTTCAGTAAGTTTTTAATAATTATTTAACTCAATTATGAATTCATTTGTTGTTGGTTTACTTTTTATTTTACAGGAAAATGAGAAACTCGGTTTACTTTTTATTTTACAGGAAAATGAGAAACTCAAGATAGAATGAAACTTTGTACTCTTGTTTTTTTTTAACAATTGTACTCTGTTTTTCAATTCTTGGTTTCATATTGAATTTGTATAATAATTGGAGATATAAATTTGGAAAAATATCAATTTTGGTCTTTTTGACTACCCAGCAAGTTGATTGAATCACGTTCCAGAAGATGCATGAGAATTCTTTCTAATAAAGAATAAATATAATGAAAATTTCAAGATGCATGAGAATTCTTTTGACCTATTACAGATAAATATAATGAGAATTCCTTCTGATCTATAAGATAAAACTAAGATTCTTCAATGGGTATTCACGCTCCGGTAGGTTCCACATGTTTCATTCTTGCTACTGCGTTTGTTTCATTAGTTTGTAGAAGATGCATCAGAAGTTTTTAATGTTTTGAAAATTTTGAGCTCAAAACTCTTTCTCCGTTAGTCAATAACAGATTGACTAACGGAATTATCAAAACTCTTTTTAACGGAATATAATAAGTGAGTGACCAATTTTGATAGTGATCAAATGTGGGTGATCAAATATGAAAAGAGGTAAAACTGGATGACCAAAATTGATATTTTCCCTATTTCCTTCGTCCCAATAAAAACCTTTTTTTATTAGTTTTAATAAAAGTTACTCATTTCTTTTTAAAAAAAACTACTCATCTCTCACATTTCATTATATTTCACTTTCTCTCAATCATATCACCTCTCTAATACATTATACATATGTAGTACTTATTTTATCATATTTATTAATCTTTGTGCCTAAAATTCGAGGGTATAAATGTGTTCAAATTATTTTGTTAAATTTATGTATTAAAAGTTTGTTACTAAATTTTTAAAATTTATCAATATATATCAATGGACATTTTTATAAATTTAAGGTCTTGAAATTTTTATTCATACCGATATTTTCAACTGCAGTGTAGATATTTGAACTAAACTCTCTCCGCTCTTTATCACGAGTGATTCAAACACAAAGATCTATTTTTTTTCAACTTCACAACAAAAATGATAGTCATCATCACAATTTATTGACCGTGAAATGAAAGCCATTGTCGTCAATTATTTAGGCAAAACATACGATAAGTCGTAATATAGAGAGAAGAGAATAGAGATTTTAACCTAAATATTTTTCTTTAGTTGGCACATATCCATCCTCAAGTCCAACAAGTATCAATTCATAATTAAGGCTATGTTTGTTTAAAGATTTAGGTGTGCGATTGAGGTTAAGACTCTAAAATTTCTAAATTTGATGTAAATTAAAGTATATGTTTGTTTTGAGTTTTTTTTAGGGTGGATATTAAGGAATGATTGATTGATTCATTGTATATAGAGATGGCACATTTATGTATATATCTTTTACCTAAAATCATGTAATTCTGTTACCTTGTAAACCTTCTCTATATATACAAGTCATAACACACTCACCAAAGTATCCACTAAACTTGACCTCTACTTCCTTGCTTAATGCTCTCACCGCCTCCTCGGAACCCCATGGTTTTAAGTCTGCTGCCAAGTCTCCCGAATGGTTGGCCGCCATGCAGGAGGAAATCGACGCATTGTGCGTCAACAACACCTGGGAGCTTGTTCCTCGCCCACGCGATGCGAACATTGTTGGCTCTAAATGAGTTTTTCGAACCAAGTACAAATATGATGGTTCCATTGAGCGGCACAAGGCCAGATTGGTCACTCAAGGCTTCACCCAAATCCCTGGCACAAACTTCTCTCACACCTTCAGTCCAGTTGTTAAGGCGACCACAATCCGTGTTATTTTGGCTCTCTCTGTTCGCAACAACTGACCACTACATCAGTTGGACGTCAAGAATGTTTTTCTCAATAGTTATCTCCAGAAGCCGGTCTTCATGGCTCAACCCCCTGGTTTTGTCGATCCTCGGTTACAGGATCATGTTTGCAAGTTGAAGAAGGCATTATATGGTCTTCGCCAAGCTCCCTTAGCCTGGTTCCAGCGGTTCAACTCCTTTCTGCTCGGCCTTGGCTTTAAGTAGTGCAAGTCTGACTCCTCACTGTTTTATCTATTTTAGGGTTCCTCGGTCGTCTATCTTCTCCTGTATGTGGATGATATCACCGTCACTGGAAACGATACCGCCACACTAGCTCGCTTTATTGCTCGGGCAAACAAGAAGTTCGCCCTCAAGGATCTTGGTCTCCTCAACTACTTTTTGGAATTGGAAATCTCTTACACCTCGTCGGGCCTTTTTATCGGACAGTCCAAATATGCTCGCGAGATACTTGAGCGAGCAGATCTTCAAGATTCGCGGGCGAGACCCTTGTCAGCACTGGTGACCCGTTTTCGGATCCCACTCTTTATCGTTCCTTGGTAGGCGCCCTCCAATATCTCACCATTACTCGGCCTGATCTTTCATTCTCTGTAAATAATGTTAAGCAGTTTTTCATGCGCCGACCAACGACCACTTCTCGGCAGTGAAGAGGATTCTTCGCTATGTTAAACACACTATCAACTACGGTCTTTCCTTCACTCGCCGACCAAACTCCTCCGTGGTCGCCTATTCCGATGCTGATTGGGCTCGCTGTGTGGAAACTCGTCGGTCCACCTATGATTATTATGTCTTCCTAGGTGGAAATCTGGTCTCTTGGAGTGCCAAGAAACAACCTACTATTGCTCGCTCCAACTGTGAATCAGAGTATCGTGCCTTAGTCAGCGCAACTGTCGAGGTCGTTTGGCTAACCACTCTGCTCTGCGAGCTCCGTATTCCGTTACCTGCTCGCCCAATTCTCCTATCGAACAACAACAATGCCCTTTTTTCTTAGTCAGAATCCAGTGGCTCATAAACGAGTCAAACACATTGACATTGATTGCCACTTTGTTCGCGAGCGCATCACCTCTGGCAAGTTGTCCACCTAGTTTTTCTGATCCTAATTTTGTTATAGAGTTTATAGACTTTATGTGTACATATATGGGTTGAGTACTCTTATACTCGTGGTTAATGAAACACCTTTTTACCGTTAAAAAAAATGTATGGATTAGGCTCTAAATAAAGTAGGGTTAATTAACTATGTAAAGAGGGCCGGCCTTTAAAACTCAGTTTAATTAATGGAACTAATTAATGAAGTAATATCATGTAATCAAGTAATGCAAGTCCATTAGGGCACAAAAAGAAAAGCTCAAAAGCCTAATGGTAGGTACTGGGAAAGTGTTGGTCTTTAATTATTATATATATTACTGCGACTATATATATATATATAGTCTTTAATTAATTTGTTTAATTATAATTATGCTTACCCTTCAAGATGAGGGGGACACCTCACTTTTTTTACATCAATATCTTCTTTTTTTTTTTACATCAATATCACTCTGGTAATAAATCCATAATATTTTAATATCGATAATATTATTGCATGTATATCCAATAATATATCCAACCTGCCACTTAGCTTATAGAAGTATATTATAATTAAACTAACATTATCTATACACAAATATCGATTTTCATATGAAAAAAGTTTCATAAAAATCCACTACCATGTTCTATAATATAATCAAGTAGTGTTCGATCGATTCCGGCCGGCCTTGTTACACTTTCATATTTTATCGAGAAAAAAATTATTTACGTTATACTTTTTTTTAAAGGCAAAAACTTGTGTGAGACCGTCTCACGGATCTTTTTCTGTGAGACGGATCCTTTTAATCCATATTTCAAAATTTTGGGTAGAATAATCCATATTTTTTTTTTCAGATTTTGATTTGTAAAAAAAGTGATAATGTTTAAGTAAAAAGTGATAATATTTTTAACAAAAGTGACTATCACTTTTTACTTAAACACTATCACTTTTTGCTCAAATATTATCACTTTTTATATATAAGGGCCGTCTCACGGATCTCATTCCGTGAGACGGTCTCACCCAAGACTAGCCCTTTTTTAAAAATATTCCAAAAAAAAATAAATAAATAAATAAATTTATGTTCCATAATTTAATAAATTGTTTAATTTATGTTCCATAATTTTATAAATTGCTTAATTTCTGTCCCAAAAAAATGTAATTTACGTTCCATAATTTCGTAAATTGTTTAATATACATTATTTTTCTTAAGATCAACTGAATAATCTCAGGTTGATTATCGTTTAATAGAACACATACAATATACATTAAACATTGTCTCAATTAAATTTAGAATCCTTAATTTAATTTAGTGGGGCAAAAGTGAACAAAACATATTTGAAGTACCAAAATCGATTTTTTTTTTCTTTTTTAATTTGGGGAAATTATAACTTCAATATTCGTGGCTCCTCCCCCAACATCCTATTAAAATAAAACCTGCAAATTTATGTTTCATAATGTGTCTTCATATGGGGATCGATTTCAGACGAATTAAAATATTAAATACTCAGTAATAAATTTAAAATATGAACCTCGTAGATAGAACCCATGCATGTACTCCCTCCGTCCGCCTATAAATGTTACGTTACTTTTTGGACAGAGATTAAGAAAAGTGATTAAATAATAGATATAGTACAAGGGATGTGATTGAGAGAGGAGAGAGATAGAGAGAAAAAATAAGATATAAAGTGAAGTGTAAGAAAAAGTACTTACCAAAAAAGGTATGAGAAGCTTATAGGCGGACGAACCAAAATGGTAAAATGAGAAGCTTATACGGACGAGGGAGTAATTAATTTTGAATAATGAAATTTAAAACATGAACATGCAAATTAAGCACATAAAAATAAACTTCTGATTAAGCTAGCTATATATGTTTATTTACGTATCACTAGAAATAAATAGCAAATTAATATATAAAGCATAAATATGTGGTTACAAATTAATTATCAAACACATATATGAATCATTGGATTGTTGAGTTGATGGAATATTACTTTCACAGTTCACTTATTAAGTAATAACACAGAGAGGCCTCACTCATGGATCGAATTATCACCTCTTACCTTTTTTGGGAAGGCCCAGTGAGTGAACAATTTAAATGGGTGGCGTTGTTTTCAACAGGAATCGAACCCCCAGTGAATGAACAATTTAAATGGGTGGGACGAATGAACAATTTAAATGACGTATAGAGAGATTGAAAATTAATTTTTATATATAATTTCTATTAATCCTTAATTTAAAAATGAATTTTCCTAAAATTAGAAAAAATATGGAAGACTAGAATTTACAAAAGCACACGCCGCTTATGTATTATTAAAATACTGACAATAAGGGCAAAAGAAAGATTTCACACAAGCCTTCTTTAGCCTAAAAATTATATATGCACCATTGATGTTTAGTGAGAATCCAAACTCATACTCTTTTCTTCATCAATTCAACAACAAAAAAAATAAAATTGTTAATCACTATGGATGGCGGATCACAAGACGACGGCGGGTCACGGCAGCTGCAGGACAATCAGTGGACGGAGCCAGTGGTGAGGGCACGGTGGATTCCCAGGCCGGAACAAGTCCTTTTCCTCCAAACAATCTTCAATAACGGCATGATCAATCCTTCACAGGATCAGACGGTCCAAATCCGAGAACACCTCGAGCAATTCGGGCCCGTCGCAGACGCAAACGTTTTCTATTGGTTCCGGAACCACCGCACCAGGTCCCGCCAACTCCAACGCCAAATCGAGGCTAGCCTTCGCCAAATCGAGGCTAGCCTTGGTGAGGCCGAGGCGCAGGCGCCACCCTGCACACAGTACGGTGCAGGGATTATTAATACGTATGACAACTTTGTCACGGGCTCTACGTCTTCTTCCGGGCCCGATCATGCTAGTTGTTCCGGCGAATTTCTCTCGCTTTTGGACCAACCGGGCCAGCAGGTTCAACAACATGACCAAAACCCCCCCTTTTGCTCCCCCGGTGCTACCAATTTTCCTGACCAATCTGGTAATTAAATTTATTTTTTCCTACTGAAAACCCTAAATTGAAATGAGCCCTAAATATGAGCATTTTATTACATGATCCAATGATTCCGTTCAAACTTTGTATATATGATTATTTATAGGGGTGATCATCGTATTTGTCAACGGAGTTGCAATGGAAGTGCGGCGATGGGGACTGGACCTGGACATTAATGTCCATGTTCGGTGGCATGTTCGGTGGTAGGGATAATTTTGTGATGTTTCATTCCTCGGGACTTCTACTTCAAATGAATGAAAATGGATTTCTGGTTCAAGGTTTGCAGGAAGGAGAGAATTATTTTCTGGTAATTAATTAATTAATCATTTATATTTATATGTGACAAATTTATGAAATTGAGTCATTTCTGACCAATTCACATTTTTTTATCCATATCCTGTTCTGAGTTTGTTTTTTTTTACAAAAAAATATTATAACAAAACATTTTAAATTTTGGTTTTATTAGTTGAATTTTGAAATTTCAAAATCTAAATTCAAAATTATCTCAATTTATACCCGTGAGTTCTTGTTTTGTAATTCAGTTCAAATTCTGCCTAGAATTATTTATTTATTATAATATTTTATATACTTTTATTTAAAAAAAAAAAACTTTTTGTAATTATATGGAACATGTAATTTTTAATGAAAAAATAATAATTAAGAGATTTTAGCAACAATTTTTTTATTTTCAGGTTCCAAGCAATTTTCGGGTTCAGGTTCCAAGGATTAGTTGATGACTCCAAGGTGATGTCTGGAGCAATGGTGCCTATGAAGTAGTAAAAGCCTGGGAAAAATATACTGTAATATTTAGTTACATTTTATAGTTTTTTTTTTTGGTTTACATTAATGTTAATTTCTTGTTTTGTGAAATTTAGTAGTAGTATATCTATAGAGTACTAAATATGCATATATAATTAAGGGGATTTCACATAAAAGGTCATTTCACCTTGTGTTTTTTTAAATAAAGACATGATTCAAAATAGTTTCAGAATAAGGACAAAATGGCACATAAATGTACCATCATGCCCTTAATACATAAAATTCGGAATTAATATGGAGAAATTCTTTAAATGTTTGAAATTTAAAGCTGACTCTATCAGCTCATTAATTCCAAGAATTACACAATTAATTAAAACCTTATGTTTGAAATTTAAAGCTGACTCTATCACCTCATTAATTCCAAGAATTACGCAATTAATTAAAACCTTCCTAAAATTAATTAACACCGGTCAGAAGAGCTTAATTTTGTGCAGAATTTTGGGTTTTCCAATTTGTGAAGAAAGGAAACTGTGAAGTACGGAAGAAGACGAAGTGAGAAGTGAGAAGAACATTTTGCTCCCTAGACCATGGTTGAAAAAGTAATATAAAAGCTAAATCTGCATAATAAAATGAATAATGCAGAACAATGAAATCTAAAACTGCATAATAAAATGAATAATGCAGAACAATGAAATCTAAAACTGCATAATAAAATGAATAATGCAGAAAAAATAGTATGGTGTCTTCATATTAGAATGTGATTATGCAAAAATACGTATACATATGCAAAATAAGATCTGCATTATCCCTTGACCAAACCAATAACAAATAATCATGAACTATATTTCAACAACGCGCACGTAAATCATCACAATTACACGAAAACGGAGCAAATTGAACCTACATTAAAATCATCTAAAAAAATCCTAAATTCTTTGCAAATTATGTGTGTACGTGTGGAATTAAAAATCATACCCTTGGCAAAACTCTTCATACCCTTGGAATTAAAAGTTTCTACTATATCTCCGGCGGCTTCGCGTCCGTCATCCATAATGAAGAAATCGATGAAGTTTGAATCCCCTAGGAATATAAAGAAACGATCGCGTGGAAAGTCTCTTGATCATGTGCAGTCGGTGAACTTCGGGCCAGGAAGTGGGCCATGAATGCCACGACCAACGCAAACCCTCGATTGCTTCCAATTCGGTGAAATCCATCGGCGAGTTAGGAGACGAACGAGATGCGTTTCATCAATTGATGAAACCTAATCGAGATTTGCGATCATGGGGATTTATGATATTTCAAAGTTAGGGGTTTAATTTATGATATTTTCTGATAATGGCCGGCCCGGCACCATGAAAGAAACCGGGAGTGGAAATAAGAGAAAAAGTCCAGTGTCTTGATCGCGTGATTAAAGGCTATATTTTTTCTAAATTAGATTCGGGCTTTCGACAGTTTGAAATTAGGATTGCTTTAATTGAAAATTCGTATGAATCGTGCAGATTGCAAACGAAATAAGGAAGGTGAGATTCTTATTGCGTGATATTAAACAGAATGCTAACGAAATATATGGAATGTATGACTTGTTCCATTATTATATAAATTAAATAGTTATTCTTCAAATTTAAATGTAAGGGCATAAATGGTTATTTACACACGTTTTTGTCCTTTTTTAAAAAGATTATAAAAGTTGTCTTTATTTAAGAAGCTAGGTGCCTAAATGCTTTTTTTATAAATTTTCTCTATAATTAAATATATATGATCTAAATAATTTGTTCTAGTTGGAAATTATGAGCTTATAGCAATTGGATAATCAATCTTTCAATGGTGTGTATATCAAATGCCTAAAAAAGATACGAGACCTTAAATAACTCATTTGTTTATAGGGCCTCTCTAATCCTGTACCTTAAAAAAATTGGAAAATAAAGATACCCAACATAGAAAAAAGGATAGATGCCGCTCACTTCTGATTATTTATTGTGAAAATATTTTATGTACGTAGTTTGATTTGTGAAAATACGGTCTATGAGGGGCAAATTATAATTTTAGTTGAGATATTTTTGAGAAAAAAATTTGAAGAGTTAAAATAATTTGAAGATAGAGTTACAATTTCAAAGGCCTAAATTTAAATGGACTTTAATATGGAGTACTTTATTTCAATAAATTAGAAAATATAATAATTCGTATTAACATTAAAATAAATTAAATAGGTTTATATATATATATATTATAAAAATTCAAGGGTATTACAGTATTTGATTCATTTTCTTCAAGATTAATTTTCTTTTTTCACGACTTTTTTTATTTAATTCATTTTAATTATTTTGCACTCCCTCCATTTTTATTACATTTCTTTTTAGCTTTTAACAATTAAGATTGTATTTTTATGTTAAAACTTAATAATACCCTTATTGGCCTAGTTTGGTTTGCTTGATTAGGTTGGATTAGGCTTGATTGACTTTTTATTCCCAACTAATCAAACGTTTGGTTTGATTGATTATGGCCCGGGATTAATGCAAGGCTCGACAATTTTGTACTATTTTTCATGCATATGTGGGATTATTAATCATAGGGCATGTTTGGTTTATAGGTTGGGATAGATAAGGTAGGATAGGATTAGATGGGATTGCATTATTTTTTGAATTGAGATTTGTGTTTGGATTGATGGATTAAATTTTGAAATTTCTTAGGGATAAGTTTTGTTTTATGTTTGGATTCAAGGATAAATTGAGATAAATGTGACAATTTACTTTTCTACCCTTGAGGCCATTAATTAGGGTTCTTTTGTATATATATGTGGTAAGTTGTAATTACCCACAAATTGGAGGGCAATAAAGTCCATCTACATATTTTTTTGTTCTGCAAGATTAATTATCCCACCTTCTCTTTGGGACTAATAAACACTCAAATAAATGATTAGGAAGGATAATAATTTCGGGCCTATTTTAATCACGGGTTTAATTCCTGTAAACCAAACATAGGAATAATTGGAATAAAACAATCTATCATGTTTAATCAATTAAACCAAACATGCCCTTAATTAATGATAGTTAAGTGTAGTATAAAAACTCAAAACCATGGTTAATTATGAAAAATAGAATCACGAGAAAGATTGATGATTGATATTAATAGAGTAAAATTGAGATATTTGATTTTTTAATAAAAATTGACAAATATTATGAAAATAGTGAAAAAAATTAAAAAGACCGCCAATACAAAAATCACTGGACACAATTTATGTAAATAATTTTTTTTGCACGGTAATTTTTTTAAACTTTCAGCCCGTCCTAAATTTAAATTCTGGCTCCGCCCTTAGCTATAACTAGTTAAGTAAGTTAGAGTTAGTTTTACAATGGCTACTATGTTAGTTATAACCAACTTCTCTCAAATCTTGTAAACAACTCATTATATACCCTTCAATACACATTCAAACTCTCATTCTAGAGTCATTCTAATATCACATGGTATCGACCTAACAATATGGGCTTCTCCTTTCCCCCTCTCCTCTCAAACCTTGCTCGTCGCAGAAATGGTTGATCTGTCGGCAACCACCACGTCCGTCTTCGATGCCACTCTCACCCTACATGCCATGACGCATCTTGTTACTATCAAATTGAAACCCCCAAATTATGCGATGTGGTATCGTCAAGTCTTTCCACTCCTCGTCACACAAAAGTTCTTGCCTTATGTTGATGGCTCCACGCCGGCTCACCCCGCCACCGTCACCGTCAATGGTGTGTCCTCTCCCAATCCTCTTTACACCACTTGGTATACTCGTGATCAAACCGTGAGTGTTTCTTGACTTCAACACTCACCGAATAGGCTACGACAGTCACGGTTGGCTGATTGACTTCTCTAGACATATGGAAAGCACTTGCCGAGGCATTCAACCAGCCCTCCAAGGCTCGTGAATTACGCCTGAAAGATGAGTTACAACTCATCAAGGAAGGATCAAGATCGGTTTCAGAATTTGGAGCCGTTTTCAAGAATCTTTGTGATCAACTCTCTTCCATGGGTTGCACTATCGATAATACCGATAAATCGCATTGGTTTCTCCGTGGTTTAGGTCCCGAATTCCATGGTTTTTCCACTGCCCAAATCAATATCTCTCCTCTACCTTCCTTCTTGGATCTCCTTGCCAAAGCGGAATCTCATGATATGTTCACTCGATCCCTTGAAAATCCTTCTTCTTCATCCCATAATCCAGCCTTCTTTGCTCTCTCCTCGACCTCTTTTGTTTTGGGTCGCCCTTCTTCTGCTCGTTAGCAATATGGTCGCGAATAACCTGTCACCCGAGGTCGTAATACATCTGGTCGTGGTCGCGGACGTGGTCGCTTCTCTCCTCGCTGTCAGATTTGTCGGTTTGACGGCCATTATGCCTCTACTTGTCCTCAACGCTATGACTCCCAACCTACGCGCCAAGCCAACTCTACTGATTCCCTTGCTCGTCATGCCAACCTCTCAGACTGGTATGTTGATACTGGGGCCTCCTCGCACATGGTCTCCTCATATGTGTCCCTTGATACTTCCTCGCCTTATACTAGGTCAGACAGAGTTGTTGTGGCAAATGGTAACATACTTCCAATCACTCATACTCATACTCGCTTTCATAATTCTCACCTCTCTTTCTCTGATGTCCTAGTCGTCCCTTCCATCACCAAAAATCTTTTATCTGTTAGCCAACTAACAAATGATTTTCCTGTTCGCTTTATCTTTTCTAATGACTCTTTTGAAATTCAGAACCGGAATACAGGCGTGGTTCTAGCTCAAGGCAGACTTGATCAAGGCTTATATATCTTAGATAATTGTCATTATGCTTTTACTTCTTCTTTACGTGCTCGCACCTCTATTGGTTCCTTTGAATTGTGACATAATCGTTTGGGACATGTAAACTTTGACATTGTAAAACTACTTAAGAATAAAGGTCATCTTTCTGTTACTTCTTTACTTCCTCGCCCTATTGTATGCTCGCCTTGTCAACAAGTTAAGAGTGCTCGATTGTCCTTTGTCATTAATAAAAAACGTGTTTCACATGTTCTTGACCTTATTCATTGTGACTTATGGGGACCTTCCCCGATTAAATCTTCTGATGGATTCTCTTATTACGTTGTATTCATAGATGATCACTCTCATTTTACTTGGTTTTATCCTCTGCGACAAAAGTCTGATTTCTTCTCTATCTTTGTCATTTTCAAAAACATGGTTGAAAATCAACTTACATGCAAAATAAAATGTTTTCAATCAGATGGTGGAACTAAATTCACTAACCACAAACTTCGTGATTTATTTCACACCTCAGAATTATTCACACCTTGTCTTGTCCCTATACTCCGGCTCAAAATGGTCGAGCAGAACGTAAGCACAGACACATAACTGAAATGGGACTCACTCTCTTATTTCATTCCTCTGTCCCAAATTATTTTTGGGTAGAGGCCTTTGGAACAACTATGTTTATTATAAATAGGCTTCCCACTATCATCTAAGACAACAAAACTCCTTATGACTATCTTTTCTCTACTCCTCCTTCTTACGATAACTTTCGAGTGATTGGCTGTTGTCGAGCAGAACGTAAGCACATACACATAACTGAAATGGGACTCACTCTCTTATTTACTTGCCTTCAAAACTATGCTGCTAACAAATTTGTTCCCTGTAGTCTTCCTTGTGTTTTTCTTGGTTACAGCTCGCGTCATAAAGGCTTCTGTTGTCTTGACCCTTGCTCGCAACGCTTGTATATGTCGCGCCATGCTCGCTTTGATGAAACTCTATTTCCTTTCGCGGGTGACCATCCTTGCTCGGATATCTCCTCTCTTGACGTATCTGTTTTTTACAGCTCGTAATCTGAATCCACTCCCTCTACTTCTACTGGTCGCCCCGAAGACTCTTCTGAACCCCCATACTCGTTGTGCCTCTCGCCCAACACTACTCCTTTGGTTCCCTTGCCTCTTGCTCTTCCCGGCCCATACTCTTCCTCCCATTGCTCGTCCAACCGTTCATCCTGCTGCTCCTCACCCCCTGCGAGCTCCTCCCCCTGCTTTTCTTCCTTGCATCTGGCCAGCTGCAACCTCTACTCATGCTATGCGAACCAGATCTCAGGATATCATCTTCAAAGTAAAACACTCGTTTGATGCCTCTCTCGTCACTACCACCTCCTTGCTCACCGCTATTCATACAAATTCTGAACTTAAAGGTTTTTCCTCGGCAACTAAATCTCGTCACTAGTTGGCTGCAATGGATGATGAACTTAAAGCTCTCCATAAAAAACCACACTTGGGATTTAGTTCCTCCACCTCTAAATGCAAGCATAGTTAGCTCGAAATGGGTATACCGAACTAAGTTCCTTGTTGATGGCTCTATTGATCGCCAGAAAGCCCGATTGGTCGCCCAAGGTTTTACTCAAATTCTTGGCTTTGACTACGATCACACTTTCAGTCCTGTTGTCAAATCAGCCACTGTCCGTGTTATTCTTTGCCTTGTTGTCATGAACAATTGGTCTCTCCATCAACTAGACGTAAACAAAGTCTTTCTCCATGGGCTTCTACAAAAACGTATTTACATGCGTCAACCCCCTGATTTTGTTGATCCTCTTCGCCCCAATCATGTCTACAAACTCAATAAATCCCTTTATGGTTTGAAACATGCTCCTCGCACTTGGTTTCAACGATTTTGTGACTTTGTCCTCGTCCTTGGCTTTACTGAAAGCAAATCTGATACATCAATATTCATCTACTCGTCAGGTCGTGTTACTCATTTTCTTCTTGTTTATGTTGATGATATCATTATCACTAGAAATGATCAAACCTTTATTACTCGCCTTACTTCCAGGATCAATAACGTGTTTGTCATCAAGGATCTTGGTCGCCTGACGTACTTCCTCGGCCTTGAAGTCACTTACAATGATCGCGGACTCTTTCTCGGTCAATCCAAATATGCCACTGACATCCTTACCCGAGCAAACATGCTCACCTCAAAACCAGTTGCCACTCCTCTATCTCCTTCTGATCTTCTTCGCCTAGATGACACTCCATTTTCTGATCCCACACTCTTTCGCTCTCTCGTCGAGGCACTTCAATAACTCACTATCACCCGCCCCGACCTTGCCTTTGCAGTAAACACCATAAGTCAATTTCAGGAAAATCCAACTATCGATCACTTTCAAGCTATCAAGTGCATTCTTCATTATATCAAAGGCACTTCTCACCTTAGCCTCACTTTCTCTCCTGGTCACTCAACGTTGCTCGCCTACTCGGACACTAACTAGGTTCACTATCTTGACACGCGTCGCTCTACCTTCGGCTACGCCATATTCCTCGACCCAAATCTAGTCTCCTGGGCAGCCAAAAATAACCCACAGTTTCTCGGTCAAGATATGAGTCAGAATATCGTGCTATGGCAACAACTTCTTCAGAAGTCGCTTGGCTTTGTTCGCTCCTTAAAGAACTAAATGTTCTCCCTTCGACACCACCAACTCTCCTCCGCAACAACAAAAGTGTTATTTTTCTTTCTCAAAATCCTGTCGCCCACAAGCGAGCAAAACACATCGATATTGATTATCATTTTGTTCACGAGCTCATCACCTCTGGTCGTCTAGTTACCCAATTCGTCTGATCTTCTCAGTATCAGCTCGCAGACATCTTCACAAAAAGTCTTGCTCACCCATTGTTTAAATTTTTTCGACACAAACCTAACGTCTCTTCACTTCCGCTTCGCTTGAGGGGGAATATTAGTTAAGTAAATTAGAGTTAGTTTTACAATTGTGGTTACTATGTTAGTTATAACCACCTCCTCTCAAATCTTATAAACAATTGTTTATATACTTTCAATACATATTCAAACTCTCAATTGTAGAGAGTCATTCTAATATCACAACCAATTTACTCTACATACATAAAACCTCATAATTATTTTAACTACAAATTTAAATCAAGTAATTATAAGTTAAAGTCTTTTAGAAGTGATAAAATATGTTCATGGTGAATTTCTTTTAAAAGTAATATCATGCATTATATTAAACTTACTTATATATAATTGTTTTTTTAAGTAAAATATTAATTTTGGTCACCAAGTTTATCTCTTTTTAAATTTAGTCACCCACATTTAGTTGACACGTATTTTTCAATACTCAACTCTCAAGTATAAGAGGATCCTCGTAGTAAAAGTAAGTGCCCGGTTAAATTATCGAACCACGGGACTAGTTTGCTTGTGTAGCCTTAGTGTTGTGCGTCGCGTAATTATAGTGAAAGAGCATTGGGGTGAGCGACAAAAACTAAATGTAAAAATCAACAAGCTAAAGACTATCTAAGAAAAACAAGTAAAATGATGATCAAGATCAAATGAGAGAAGTAGTGTTCAGGTGTTCGTCATTGTGTGGAAAATTGAGTTAAAAGTCGACTTTTATGTGCAATTCATTAGGTGGAACTTGATAGAAGCAATCACGAGTGCATTTGTCTACTAAATCACCTAGGATCGAGAGGATGAATAGAGGCGTTCTTACTCGGGTAATCACACAACTAGGGGGTTCTACTATATCTAAATTAAACTAAACTAATCCCTAATCGTGCTTTTCCACTTGTATACTAACAATCAAACTCCTATGGTCTTCTCACTAATCACTCAAATTTTCATTCAAGAAATTAATGTAGATAATTGGGGTTCTAATGAAAATTACCCAACTCTCGTTGCGATAACCCAATATTTACTCATTCACTCGATTCCCAACCCTCGATTATACTATCTACCCCAATTAACCAACTCTCGTTGCATTAATTGAGCTTCACATATAACCTATTAATTGAATTCTAGCAAATGATCTATCAATACCCATAAACCTAACCAATATTCCCTCCAATAAATTACCCAATTAAAATTAAGCTAATAACACAAATTCCATCACAAATCAAAACACCCAAACATCAACAAATCTAGTCAATAATTAAATTAACAATTGAAAGCAAGCTTATGAAAAATAAATGACAAAACATTAAATTTAAGAAAGATATCACTCAATTGGTCTTTAAATCCTCCAACAATTGCAATAAAACAAAATACTCCATTAAAAAGTAGCTAATAAAATTAAACTAAGTGTATTGAGTGAGGTGGAGGAGGATTGAGGAAGGATAATTAATTGATAACATGGGCATAGGCCCATAATCATTTATGAACTCCAGCTTCTCTTTTAATATTGGCCCCAATTCCCTGAATGCAAACCCTCACGTATTGGCCCACAAAATAAAAAATGGGCCCATTTACTTTTCCCCACAATCAAATCGCATGAGCCCTGAATGTTTTAAGGGCGCGGCTAAAGGCACCCGAATTTCCTATGAGTACACCCATCAAACATTTTTTTAAACTTTTAGAACATGTGAAATGTCACATATACCCCTAGGGTAAAATTTATGAAAAAAATGAAGATGAGTACATCCACCCATTCTATTTCACCACCACCACTGCAACCTCTCCTCCACCACCACCACCACCACCATTCAACAAAAAAAACTCCAAAATTGCAACAAAAATTAATCTAAAACACCAACTGTTAGGAAAAAAATTCCAAAACAAACATGTTCGAAAAAAAATTCAAAACAAACTCAACATGTTCAAAAAAAATTTCAAAACAAACTCAATATGTTCGAAATTTTTTCCAAAACAACTCAAATTTGTTCGAAAAAAAAGATCAAACATCTTGTTCGAAATTTTTTCCAAAACAAACTCAAGTTGTTCGAAATTGTTTCCAAAACAAACACAATGTGTTCGAAAAAAATTTCAAAATAACTTAAATTTGTCCGAAAAAAAAATCGAACATCTTGTTCGAAATTTTTTCCAAAACAAACTCGAGTTGTTCGAATTTTTTTCCAAAACAAACGGACTATGTTCGAAAATAATTCTCAAACTTAAAATAAAAAAACCCTAATTTTTTTTTTCTAGAAACCCTAATTTTTCTAATCTAAACTTACCTGTTAGCGGCGGCGAGGGGAGGAGCACTACGGCCGCGGCGAAGGGGAGGAGGGGGTGGCGGCGGCCGTGTCTATGGGAAGAAGGGGGGGCGGCGGCCACGACTGTGGGGAGGAGGGAGGGTGTCGGCCGCATCTGTAGGGAGAAGGGAGGGCGGCGGCCGCGAGTGTGGGGAGGAGGGAGGGCGTCGGCCGCGTCTGTGGGGAGGAGGGAGGGCGTCGGCCGCGTCTGTGGGGAGAAGGGAGGGCGGCGGCCGCGACTTTGGGGAGGAGTGAGGGCGGCCACAAACGAGGGGCGGTGGAGATGGTTGCAGGCGCGACGGGAGGGCGGCCGCGAACGACTGTGGAAGGCGGCGCGACGGAGAGGGCGGCGTTGGCAGAGTGGGTGCCGCCGTGCCGGCGAAGCAGCACAAATCCTTGTGGGTGTGTCTGAACTGTTGAGAAAGAGAGGAATGTTTTAATTGAATAGAAGGGTAATTTTGGGTTTTCCAGGTGGGTGTCCTCATCCGATTGGCGTGTGTCCTCATCTCCTGGGTATACTCATAGGATCGTCGGGTGCCTTTAGCCGCGCCCATGTTTTAAATGACATGCAAGCAAATGGACTCCCTATTGTAATGGGCCGCGTACATGGGCTCAATTCGTGAGCTCAAACAACTTAATTAAATGGGTTGTAAAAGTAATTGCAAAACCCAAATAATTTTAACTTTCAGTCTTTTCTTGTTTCGACCCTAGCCTCGTTTTACTCCTCTAATTGACTTCATAAAATAAAAATAATTGAGGCGTATTTTGCTCTAAAAATGCTCATTTTCCTAAAAAAAATAGCAAACAACATACCTCTCTCCAAATCAAGTGCAATGAGTCAATTTAGTGTAAATAATGCACGAAATCCTATAAAATTATGCAATTTAAACACATGAATTTCGAGCAATTTTCACACTAATCATTAGTCACTATCAAAATTTTAATCACTTACTTATTATATTTTATAAAAATTGATCCTGATGTTAGTCAATTTCTACTTAATTTATTTTCAATTATTATCACTGGTGTTTGACTAACAAATAAAAAAATCACAAATAGAGTGTTTCATATTGAATTTGTATAATGATGGGAGAAAGAAACTTATTTCAAAATAGTTAATTATTTGAATTCATTTATCTATTTATAATTATTCGAGTATGATCATTTACAAACATTTGTGGTTTGTGGTGAAAATTAATTGTATGAATTCTCTTAATTTTTTTTTATGGACATTCTTCAGATTATAAAATCAAAACAAATTAAATTGAACCACAATCAAATAAACAAATTCAAATGGGAAGAGAAAATGGTAATAAATTCTTTGGACAGTAAAGTGAGTATGGATGGAAATAAACGACCCCCCTTTTATTCTTTCTTTCTACCCCACATTCATTCATTTAATTTCATCTTTTAACCTTCCCCAAGAAACCCATAATTTGAAATACTGAGAATAATTCACATTGGATTCCTGGTAATTTTCTTTAGTTTTTACCTTGATTCCCAATGGGTTAATTGTTAGTTTTCATGTTTTGTTAGTGTATTAGTGTTTCGATTACTGAAATCACTTCTCATACAATTAATTAGTTTTGTTTGTGTTATTTGTTAGTTTTTACCTTGGATTCGAAATGGGTTAATTGTTAGTGTACTAGTGTTTCGATGGCTGAAATCACTTCTCATACAATTAATTAGTTTTGTTTGTGTAATTGATCGAATTGCTTTTGATTTTTTTGACTAGTGTTCCTTTCGATTGCTAAATATTTATTCATTATATTTCATACATAATAGGAAATAATAATATAGAAATAATACAGAGTATATTTTACCAAAGATATGGACTAAATTAAAATATATTATTCTTATATTATTATTCTCTATTAATACAGCTTGTGAACGAAAACGAACTGAGTTTCCGTATTTTACGTAACTTCTTGGGGGTGACACCATAAATACCCTGGAACTATTAACATTCTTTGAATTCGATGGAATTACAAATAATAGATTTGGCACTTTGCCTTTTTTTTCATACTTGTTTTCCATTCAATTAGTAGATACTCTCCACTTTTTTTTTATGCAATCTATTTTATGTTATGTTATAGCATGAGCTTGGAGTAAAAAGTTACAGTTAACAAAAAAGTTATAGTACAAAAAATAGTTTTTCAGCAAAACATAGTGGAAATGATACACTTTTTAAACCCTAAAGTATATATTTTAGAAATTAAGAAATTTAACAAAATAAATGAAAAAGATCCAAATTCTCAAGGTTAAAGTTATATGTGTGTGTGAGATTAAAAAAAAAAAAAAAAAACTTAGGAGTAATATATAAGAAAATAATTAAGAGTAGTAAAATTTGTGGTTATATGTTTTTTCATGTTTTCCTAAGTGAGGCAATATTAAATACGTACGCACGTCATATGCCTTTTTTTCCCCATAAAAAAGACAAAGTGATAAAATTGAAAAATAAGATAACTCAATTGGTTTGAATTTTTCCGCTATAAAATAGATAGAAAATTATAATCATTTCTTCCTTTATTTTATTGCTTTTCTTAGGTAAAATGGAAGAACAATATGCCCTTTTTATCCTTAATTCTGTTTTCCAAACTCGCATCCCACTCTCTCATGTGTAGGAATTGGAGACTTAGGTTCGAAGAAGGTGTAAACAATTTTTAAGGCTAATCAGTCGGACTCCATCCATACCTTCAAATTTTTGAAGGTGAAAATAATTTTTGAGGAATCAATTTATACAGAACTTTGTTTTAACTTCAATTGAAACTTTCTCCAGGGAAAAATGAGATCGGTCCCCAAAATTAGTTGTTTTTTTTTTTTACTGAATAATGAGACTTAAAAAAATTCACAAAGAAAACAACTTTTCATTTAGATGGAAAACAAATAATACTCCCTCCGTCCCCTTATGTATAAGCTTCTCATTTTACCATTTTGGTTTGTTCGCTATAAATTTCTCATACATTTTTTTGATAAATACTCCCTCCGTCCGCCTATAAATTTCACGTAACTTTTTGGCACAAAAATTAAGAAAAGTGATTAAATAATAGATATAGTACAAGTGATGTGATTGAGAGAGGAGAGATAGAGAGAAAAAGTAAGATATAAAGTGAAGTGTAAGAAAAAGTACTTACCATATGAGAAACTTATAAGCGGAGGGACCAAAATGGTAAAATGGGAAGCTTATAGGCGGACGGAGGGAGTACTTTTAATTTTTTATTCTTAAGTTTTACTTTATATCCTTCTATTAATCACATCATTTGTAATATATCTATTATTTAATCACTTTTTTTTAATTCATATATTAAAAATTTGCTAGAAGCTTATAGGCCGATGATGGGAGTAATAATAAAAGAAGGATTTCTTAATTAAACTTGTCTTCTAACAAAAAGAAAATTAAAACTCACCCTTGAAATGAGGAAATGAGGCTAATTAATTAGGATTAATGTGAAAATTTAATTTAAAATTAGGATTGAAAAAAAAGTGCATTGAGTGATGATATATTCGAGGGAGCTAGTGTGCAATTATTACACAAACAACGCAATATTATTGGTCACTCTCAACAACGTTATAAAGACGTAGTAAATCTTGGTCCTTTCAACTTCTCCATTCAATTCAATGGCAGAAGAAGAAAACAAACACTTTTTCAAGGTTTTGATCCCTGGTTTTCACAAAAAACTGGTACGTACCCTACTTTTCATCTCCTTCAATTTATATATCCATTTTTAAAGTTTTGTAACATTTCAAAAAAGCTTGAACTATATCGCGTTCGTCTACGTGTGTAGAACCTACCACCATCTATCTGCGAGAAGCTAAAACAAGAGAAATCAGAATGGGCGACGTTAAAAAGCCACAAAGGGACATTTAAGATTAAAGTGGGTAGAAATTGTGAAGGTGTAATTAGTTTTGAAGTTGGGTGGCCCAAATTTGTGGAACAACATAGTTTGAGCATTGGAGACTTTATCGTGTTCGAACATGTTGGTCGTTTGAACTTCATTGTCTTTGTGTTTGGTTCGAGTGGCTGTGAGAAAGAGTTTCTCAACAAATCCAATGAAAATGCAGCAAACACATGTGGTCATAAAAAGAGCAAGAGTACAGGTTATAAATTGTATATGAAATTATTAATCATGCTATTTTTAGTAGAAAAATAATGAATACATTACAATTTTGCAGGTGGAAAAGAGAAGGAATGTACAGTTGCATCGTACAACAAAGAAAACCCGCATTTCATCACGATTATGATGCCTAGTCACAAGAAATACCGCGATTTGGTGAGTCTTCTGAGCATAATACATGATAATTCGTTGATTTAGGAGATTATATTGTAAAAATCTTATAAGTTGTTACGGTTTTGTGTAAAGAGTTCTTTTATAAATTTTAATGAAAAAAAAGTTAGAAAAGAGTATTGAATGTTGCAAAAAAAATATATATATATATATAGTAATCGAAGAAATAAGTAATTTTTTAATTAATCTAAGAATTAATGCTCTTATTTTTTCTAAAGAAAAATAGCTTATTAATTTTTTTTCAATAAATTACAGCTTCAAATTCTAGACCAATTTAAATAAGGGGAAATTAATAGAGTTCCTAAATAATCAAAACATGAAAACATGGAGAAAACTCACAATACGATTTAGCTATTTTTTAAAAAATTGTATGCTTTGCATCACATATATTGTCATGTAAATTTCAGTTTATCCCAATAGAATTTGTGAAGTTGAATAATCTTCAAGAAAAGACAAGTGCGACTTTAAGAGTTGGTTGTGAGAGGTCGTGGCCAGTGACTCTGTGTGCTCGTAAAACTCGGAACTTCCGTCTTAGTCTAAGCGGAGGTTGGCGTGATTTCTACGTATCTAATGAGCTCAAGGTCGGAGATGTCTGTGCTTTTTACCTCAAACCCGGACCATCAACTTCCAAGACTATTTTCTTTGATGTGAAAATTCGACATCAATCTTAATTAGGTGGTGCTCGGGCAAGAATTAATTTCCTCCATGATTCCCCTTTTAATGGCATTTACTAGCTAGCTAAGAAGAATAGTTTCAGACTTTTGTGTTCCAAATTGTTATTTATATATATGTCATGTACTACTTATGTAAGACATTATCTATATTACTTGGTAGTTCTTTCTTTTTAGGACATGCTTTTATATATATATATACTAGTAATTCTCCCGTGCGACGCACGATTTGAATATTAATAAATTATTCTATGTTAAATTTATTTGGTCAATATAACCACTCATTTCTTTAAAACATATTTGGCTATTTGTTAAAATGCTAATTTATTAATTTTTAATAATATAGTAATTTTAATAAATTATAGTTATATTTTTTTCACCTACCCATGGCCCACACAATATATAATTAAATTATATATTTTTTTAGTTATTCACTAAATTCACCACGAATATTAGTTTATAAAATAATATTCTCTCTTTTCAATTTTATTAGTCTTATTTGGGTTGGAGACAAAGTGAAAGATGAGAGTGAATATAAAGTAAAAATAAAATAGTGAGTGGGAGTAATTTTTTTTTTTTGAGAAATGAAAATTATGAAATTGAAAGGGTAGGAAAGGGAAGGGAGTATTAAAATTTCATAAAACTAACTCCACAAAACCACTTTAAAAAAATAAAATTTATACTTTAAACTTGAATATATATTTTAAAAAAAAATAAACCAAAAGTATATTTCATTAAGTTTTCAAAGGTTCAATAACATTACAAAATTAAATAAAAAATAATTAATAATTTTATGGGCTAGTCTTGGGTGAGACCGTCTCACGGAATGAGATCCGTGAGGCGGCTTTTATATATAAAAAGTGATAATGTTTGAGCAAAAAGTGACAGTGTTTAAGTAAAAAGTGATAGTCAATTTTGTTAAAAATATTATCACTTTTTTTTACAAACCAAAATTTGAGAAAAAAATATGGATTATCCTACCCAAAATTTTAAAATATGAGTTAAAAAGATTCGTCTCACAGAAAAAGATCCGTGAGACGGTCTCACACAAGTTTTTGCCTAATTTTATCTATTGAAAATCAACATGTCGAATCATTTCATCTCTACATAGTTGTTCAAATTCTAATTTAAGCCCAACATTTAATAATAAATAAATACTCGTTAAGGTGATTAGAACATCTTCAATGCACCAACTAATACTCTAATTGCCTTCGAAATTCTCTTCAACGCATCAACAATGTTGGTGGCAATTTTTGCCACAATCCACTTTTTGGTGGTAAATTTAAAAAATATTATGCCCTATTTAACCACCACAATTCACTTTTTTAACTATTTATATTTTTTTTCATTTTCTTTATTAATTTATATACTCCTATTGTTTAATTTATTTTAAAATTATTATTTTATAATTATTATTTAAATTAAATAATGAATTTTTTTTAATTTTATAATTAATAATTAAGGAATATTTAAAAATAAAAAATATAGTATAATTTAATTGTAAGACAACATTAATAATTTAAATTATAAAATATAATAGAAAACAAAATATACATATTATAAATTTAAATTACAAAATATAGGATAAAAATATACATACTACGAATTTAACTTACAAAATACAATAGAAAATTAACTAAGAAAACAAATATGCTAATTATATATCTGATGATAACAAAATATTTAATAAAAAATATAAGTAAAACAGGTAACATTAAGAATATTATTTTAGAATATTTTTATTGAGTTAAAATTTGAGTTTGATGATTGAAGATAATTTTACTATTTGACTCAAATTTGATTGTAAATTGATAATTTTGTGACAATTTGAGTCCTAAAAATTGGAGATGAACTAATGAAACAACTTACTTCCTCTTGTTCAAATTAAATTGATGTATTAGTTATTCACATTATTTGCATTTAGTCATTTTACTTTTCAATGTTAATTAATTATATTTATTTTTAAAGTGACATATAAATTTTAAATAAAAGACATATAATTTTATTTTATTTTAAGAAGACTAATTTTATGGATTATATATTTATGATTAGAGATGAAGAAAACAATTACTAATACAATTTAAATTCAAAATATTGTATTTAATTATCTAATCATTAATTATTATTCTTTTTTTTTTTTTTTTGAGTGTATTAATTATTATTCTTAAACGACAGCTTGTTGGAAAAAATCAATGAAAATCTCAAATCTGCACTCATTTTGTATGGGCAAATGAGTCAGACATTGGGTTTCTAATTAGGCCATTAAAATATTACAAAAAATATTACTGTTCTTTAAAAAGGAATGCAGCGCGTGCTTAGTAACAATAAATGTGCATTTTCAGAAATAGCAAATGAAATGGGTGGGAAAAATTGAAAGTAGACTATTCTATTTATATAATATATATAGATATATATATATTATATTGTATTTTTCATTCTAATTGCTAAGTTATGTTGGCTCAGGGGTTATGTTGGGGAATTTCTTTGTTTTTGTTTTTGTTTTTTTTTTTTCCTTTTCAAATTTATTTTTACATAGAGTAATTCCTTTTCAAATTTATTTTTATGTAGAGCAATGAATTTTATAATTTTTCGAGAAGCAAAAAAGTAAAGCAGTATTAAATACAAATGCACGCGCGCAAGATGCCTTTTCTCCAAAATAAAAAAAAAAAGAGGAAAAGGAATGAAAAAAAAAGTAAAAATAAAATAGTGGAGTATATATATATATATATATATATATATGTGGAGTATTATATATGTGTGTGAAAATTATAAAAAAGGATAGTGAGAGAAAGAGTAATAATTAATAAAATTGAAAATTTTGGATGAGTTGAGAAATTGAGCATCATTATCCATATTGAATTGACGGAGATTAAGAAATTGTAAAACTGTTGCATAAAGTTTTCATTTTTCCGTTATAAAATTAGTTTGATTCTTTCATTTCATTTTTCCTATTTTACTTGATATTTCGTTATATAATTCTATTAAATTATTAACACGTGTCATCCATATTATTATGAAATATTGATTATTATGATAGCAAATTCAGAAGTGTAGAATCTGATTAATGTATCTATATCTTTTCGAATTTAAATTTTTTAACAAAACAAATGAAGAGGATTCAAATCCTCGAGCTTAAAGTTATAATCCTTCCGTCCCTTACTTAAAAATCTATATCTTTTGATTACGAGTTTTAATTTATGAATTATTTATTAGTACTATGAAGGAGTAAAAGTAGAGATAATAAAGACTTTTTAATTTTATAAATAATAAAAATGTTTATTTAGTGTAAATAAAATAATGACATTTGATTTAATATTAAGATGTTTTGAATGGATATATAAGTATGGTCATTTAATACATAAGATTATAGTATGTTTTTTCGTGTTTTACTAAGTGAGATGATATTAAGCACTTACGCACGTCATGTGCCCCCTTTTCGATGAAAATGACTAAGTAATAAAACTGAAAAATTATAACAAAATAGGATAAAATTGATAAAAAAATATACTTCCTCCATCCATGAAAAGTAGGGACATGGGGATGGGGCACAAGTTTTAAGAAAATGGTAGATAAAGTAAGTGTATTATAGGGTATTGTGGGGTCCATTGTGAATAAAGTGATTGTTTAGGAATAAAGTTGATGGCAAATTGAGTAATTAAGTGATAGTTGAAGGGTGATAGTTTTCATAAAGTGCATGGGACTACATTTGGTGGACAAAGAATATGTGTCAAATGGGACTACTTTTCGTGGACGGAGGGAGTATCATTTCTTCCTTTATTTGAGTGATTTCTTAGGTAAAATAGAAAATAACAATATGCTATTTTTATCCTTGATCCCTGCTATCCACACTTGCATTCTGCTATGTTGGGCTTTTATAGGTTGGAGGCTTAGAGGGTAGACGATGGAATTGGTCTTCAAAATAGTTGATCTTTGAGACGGATGAAATAAATAAAAAACTCCTTAATTAAACTTGTCTCCTAACAAATTAAATAAAATGAGACTAATTAGAATTAATTAATATAAATAATTAATTTATAATTACGATATAAAAAAGTACATTGATTATCTATTGGAGGGAGTGTGCAATGATTACACAAATTAACTGTGTACGCCAACGCCTTTACATATTCTTAATTGGTCACTCTAAACAACAATATAAATATGTAAATATTAGTCTTTTCTTTCCTTTTTTTTGAGGGGTAATATTAGTCTTTTCAACTCCCCATTCAATTCAATGACAGAAGCATGGAGGACAATATTCAGAAATTTATATTCATTTTTTTTTACAGTTATCGATATTGAGAATAAACGATATTTCTACAATATTTAAAAAAATATATATATATTGATAAAAATCGATATAAAATAACAATATCGAGACTAATATCGGAAAAAATCGAGAAATGTCGATAAATCTAAAAAAAAATATCATATGAAATAACATTGTATGCTATATTTTATATAAATTTATCATAGATGTAAATGTATTTAAATTTTTTTGTTGAATTTATGTATTAAAATTTAGTCATTAAATTTTCACAATTTTTAAAATTTATCGATATCGATGAATCGATATTTCCACAAATTTAAGATCTAGATATTTTCTCTGATACCGATATTTTTTACCTTGTTTACACCTACCCATTTTAAGAAAAAATTATAATGAGTAGAGTTTTGAGAGAATTTAAAAAATATATAGATTAAGTGTATGTGTCTATTCAAGTAATGGCACCCATAATATGGGTATATTTTAACGATGAAAATTATAAAAATGTTTCATTTTTTTTAAGTGTGCAAATTGACGTGGAATAGAGTGTATAATCTATGTATTTCAAGATAATTGAAACTCCATGCAAGTTTTTTAATTTATGTGTGTTGTTTTTAGAGATTAAGCTAATTTTTTTCTATCGTTTCAATTCTACCCGAATAACTCATGCAAGTTCATTAGCAACGTTGGAGTAACCCATCTTTTCAATTAAATGAAAAGAAAAAAAAGAAGGCCCATGAATTTAATTTGATGAACTTTGTCAAAGACTTTAATTAAAGTGATAAGACAAAGGGGCAATTGTCTACTCAATCTCGAGGCCCGAGCCGCCGACCGATAAATAAATGGATTCAATTTTTATGTTTCACCTTCTTAATATTTTATTCTATTAATTTGTACTCCCTTCGTTTTATAGGAATTTGTATATCTGAGATGACACACAATTTAAAAATTGTGTAAAAAAAAGATATAATGAGTGATATTTTGAGGAGTAATTTCGTAAGTAAAACGTAGATTGAATGTTAAAAAATAATGGCATATGTGTAAATAAGAATATATTTTAAGTGTGAGGGTTATGAAGATATTTACTTTTATAGAGTGTGCAAATTGGTATAAGACATCCATTTATAAAAAGTGTGCAAATTTATGTGGTACGGAAGGAGTATTGTTTTTAATACAAGATGTTAATTATTTTTTAATACGGAGTATAAGACATGTCAATCATTCATGTAATTAAATAAAATGTAAAACATTAAAATTGAAATAGATAAAATAGTGATTAATAGTAAATTTTGGTATGAGAATAATAAAATTGAACAACCCTAAAAAATGGAAATTATAAAATTGAAAGAAGTGAGTATTAAAGTTTACAAAATCTTTCTACTCACATCCTACTTATTACAGTACATACTTTCCTCGGTCAATTTTATAATTTTTATTTATCTAATTTTATAATTCATTTTTTCTAAAAATAAAATATTACCTATACACTATTTTATCCATCCTTAAAATTTCACTTTGTACATACTTTCTCCGTCCGCCTTTAAGTTTTCCATTTTACCATTTTCGTCTGTCCGTCTATATGCTTCTCATACCTTTTTTGGTAAGTACTTTTTCTTACACTTCACTTTATATTTTACTTTTTCTCTCTATCTCTCTCCTCTCTCTCAATCACATTACTTATACTATATCTATTATTTAATCACTTTTCTTAATCTCTGTGTCAAAAAGTAACGTAACACTTATAGGCGGACGGAGGGAGTAATAAAAAATCATTTTAAAAAAAAATCTTTCAACCAAAAATCTTGTTGATAAACAATTAATTGTAAGATGGGGTAAGTATCTAGTACGGTAGGACCAAGGATTAAAATATTCGAAAATATTTTCGATATATCCATTTTTCGTGGTCACGATATCGATATTGGGAAGAATCCAGATTTTCACGATATTTATAAAAAAATTCAAAATATCAATAAATATCGTTAGATAATAACAATATTGAGCCTAATATCGATAAAATATCGAAAGAATATCGAAAAAGATCGAAAAATGATCGATAAATATCACATGAAATAATATTGTACTGTATATTAATTTATCACAGATGTAAAATATATTCATATTGTTTTATTAATTTAATGTATTAAAAGTTTATTATTAAATTTTCATAATTTTTAAAATTACCGATATCGATATTCAATATCGATATATTCATTGATATTTCCACAAATTTAAAATTTCGATATTTCCACCTATACCAATATTTTCAACCTTGGGTAGGACATCAATTAAAAACAAAACAAAAAAAAAACTCTTTCAAGTGTTTAACAAGAGTTGACTGTGGGATGTGAAAAGAAGTGCAATAAATAAAATTACACAAACCGAGTACGCCACATCATATTCTTGGTGACAATGGTCAGTTTAAAAATGAACTTACCCTTTGCAAATCTTATGCCCTTTCAACTCCCCAATCCAATTCCATGAAAGAAGAAAATAAACACTTTTTCAAGATCTTGATCCCTGGTTTCCACAACAAACTGGTATGTACTAACTTTACTTTATTTCATCAATATTATTATACCATATATACGGAGTATATTATATCTATTTAAAATTAATGTGACAATATTAATTTGGTTGCTAATAATTTGTGCAGAACCTTCCACCATCATTTTGTAAGAAGCTAAAACAAGAGAAATCAGAATGGGCGATATTAACCAGCCGTAAAGGGACATCAAAGATTAAAGTTTGCAGAAATAGTGACGGTTTAATTAGTTTCAAAGTTGGGTGGCCCAAATTTGTGGAACAACATAGCTTGAGCGTTGGAAACTTTATCGTGTTCGAACATATTGGTCGTTTGAACTTCAATGTCTTTATCTTTGATCCGAGCTGTTGTGAGAAAGAGTTTCTCAACGAATCGAATGAAAATGCAGCAAATCCATGTGGTCATAAAAAGAGTAAGAGTAAATGTTATAAATTGTCTATGAAATTATTAATCATGTTATTTTTAGTAGAAATTAAACTAATGAATACATTGCAATTTTGCAGTAGGAAAAGGGAAGCAACGTACAGTTGCATCGTACAACTCCAGAAACCCGCATTTCATTACGACTATGAGACGTAGTCATGAGAAATACTCCGATTTGGTGAGTATTTTGAGCATAATACATGATAATTCGTTGATGATTTAGGAGATTATATTGTAAAAATCTTATAAGTGTACTTAGAGTAATTTTCATTGGAATGTTCAAATAGTAAAATTGATAACTTTTTAAGAAATTAAGATTTTACTATGCACGTTTAGACCTTAATTAACTTTTTATCAATTAACTTGCATTTTCAATTTGTCATGTAAATTCAGTATATCCCAATGGAATTTATGAAGCTGAATAATCTTCAAGGAAAGACAAGTGCTGCTTTAAGAGTTGGCTGTAAGAAGTCGTGGTCAATGACTCTATGTGCTCGTAAAAGTCAATACTTCCGCCTTAGTCTAGGCGTAGGTTGGCGTGATTTCTACGTATCTAATAAACTCAAAGTCGGAGATGTTTGTGCTTTTTATCTCAATTCCAATAAACTCAAAGTCGGAGATGTTTGTGCTTTTTATCTCAATTCCAGTCCCCCAACTTCCAAGACTATTTTATTTGATGTGAAAATCCAACATCAATCTTAATTAGTTGTTGCTTGTGCAAGAATTAATTTCCTCAACAATTCCCCTTTTATTGATATTTACTAGCTAGCTAAGAAGAATAGTTTCATACTTTTGTGTTCCAAACTTGTTATTTACATGTATGCCCCGTGCTACTTATGTAAGAAATTATCTACATTACGTGGTACTTCTTTTATTTTTTATGATCATTTCTCGATTTTGATGAAGGGTCATGCTAATGTTCTCTGTGTATTTCTTTTAAGGACATGCTTATGTTCTTGTACATGATTCAATTCCTGTTTAGTTGTTATGCCTTTTATTTTTTTCCCTTTTCAAATATATTTTTATATAGAGCAAGTCATTTTCAAATTTATTTTTACATAGAGCAATGGAATTTGTCAGTTTTCGAGAAGCAAGAGAGTGAAGCAGTATTAAATACACATATATGCCTTTAAATTTTACATCTGCTAATATTTACATTTACTTCCAACCACCACGCTCAAACTCTTGATCTTCAAACTAGACAGATTCATATGGTATCGCTGCCCCTCCAATCGTGAGGAAGAGAAAACGAGTGTATCCTTTGCCTTTCCATGACTACCGGATCTCTCCTAACAATACAAAAAACAACCCCACACTAAGGTGTTCTCTTATCGCAAAAAAGAGACTAAAAATTAGAGACAAAGCTCCACCAAGTACCTATATTTAAGGCCACATGCCTACTAAAAAAAACCCACATCAAGCACACGAAGCTCTCCAAAGGGATACAAGGCTCCACAGAGGGACACTGAGATCCACAAAGGGACACAAAACGAAACACTAAAATAAAACAAAGAAACTAAGGACTGTAAAAAACTAAAAAAGTAGTAGAACATAATGTAAATGAATTAATTTCCACCCAACTTTGAATTTTTCATAGTACTGAATGAAGTCTCAGTCAAATGTCTCGATGGAGTTCAGTGTTGTTGAAAACAACTCCTTCAAACACTTTCTACAATAGTTGTTTGTGCACTTTAATTTTTTTTTTCAAAAAATTCATGATCAACCCATATAAGAATTACTCCCTCTATTCATCAATTTTTTTAAGAATGATTTTCTTATTTATCTATTTTTTTAAAACCTGTTAACAAAGGTTTGAATATATTTTTTATGAACGGGTGAATTATTTGTAAAGTTTTATAAATAAATAAATAAAAAAAAGTAGATTGAGTGTATGTATGAATTTGACATATAAATAATATGTGTATATTTTGATAGTGAAAGTTATAGAAATGTTCATTTTGAAGTGTTTAAATAATAATACGAAATCATTTGGATTTTTCATTTCTGTATATCATTCTTGCATAGAAATCACGTTACATCTTAAATATGACAAGTGTGTTGTGTATATCAAGATAATTAGAATTATATGTAAAATCATCTGCCATTTTTCGACTTTTGTATATCATTCTTGCATAGAAATCACGTTAATCTTTTCGGTATAGTTTCAATTTTATGGATGTGCTTGAGTGACTCATACGAGTTCATTAGCAGCTCAGCGTAGGAGTAGCCCATCTTTGCAATTAAATTTATAAAAAAAAAAATGAAAGGCCCATCAATTTAATTTGATGGAAGCCAGACTTTAATTAAAGAGAGAAGACTACTTCACTTTATATTTAAAGTTTAAATCTACTGTTCTTTTTTAATCATATTACTTTTATATATATATATATATATATATATTATTTAATCACTATTTTTAATCAATGTGTTATGTGTCAAAAAGTAAGGAAAAATTTATAGACGGATCAAGAGAGTATTTTCAAAAGACTTATTGGCAAATTCGAGCCATAATTTTCACCTACACTGAAATGGGATGTTTATCAGATTTTGATACGCGAGTGATACTTGTATACAGTTGGTTGCATCTATGTAATTCAAATTGAACTTAAATTTTATTGAGTACTCGGGTAAAAAATTAAATTGAACATCTTCAAAATTCAAGTGTATCTATACACTCAATTGTACGAAAGAATTTGTCCAATTCAAAAGTTATCAATTTATTAGTATTATAAAATCTCTTTTACATTTTATATATCTTTAGTCTTTACACTTAAATATCCATCCCTTTTTCCCCTCTCCATGACTCGAATCCAGGATCTAAAGCCTAGGTAGTGGTGCTCTAACCACTTGACCTTAGGGATGGCAATGGGGCAGAGCAGGGCAGATAGTTAAATATTCAAATCTGCCCTGCGTTCATAAGTATCCGCCCTGCCCTGCCCTGCCACCTGCTGCGGGGCAACATTTTGTGCCCTGCCCTGCCCTGTGCAAGTCATTGCCCTGCCCTGCCCTGCCCCATGCACTCCAAAAGTCCAAGTAAAACATGGAGATTAAATTAAACAATAAAATAAATATTAAAAATCCACAACTAAATTAAATATTAGAAATTCACTAAATCATATCCAAAATACTTAACAACAAACAAATGTGTTTTGTGAAATTGTGATTTGTTAAATTAGGGTTAGTGAATAGTGGTCATAATTAAATAATATATATATTAATATATATATATATAATATATATATATATATATATTAATATAATATTTTTTTTAATATTTAGGGCACGGCAGGGCAGATTTTTATAATACATGGATCCATGCTTGCCCTGCCCTGCGTGCGGGACGGGGCAGATTTGCCCTGTTTTAAGGATGGGGCAGGGCAGAGCGGATCTAAACCTCTCAGAGCAGGGCGGGTCGACCTCGGGGCAGATAATTTTGTCATCCCTACGAACTATCCAACTTCATCAGATTTAAGTGATTGTTCTTAATACAAATCAAGACGTTTAGTTAAATTTTGCAACTAATTTGTAATAAATGCATTAGTGATTCCCATAACCATGCAAACAAAACAATTCTCTCACCTTTGTAAAATTGAAAAGTTTTGATGAATTATAAAAAGGTAAGAATTATAAAAGGGATCTTTATTTAAAGTGTCTAGTCAACATAAAACCTCATTTAAAATGTATTTTTTCTTAATTTTTTATTTAAATGACCCTCTTTTTTAATAATTGACTGCTTTTACGTTGTCTTGTGAGGGAAATTTAGGGGGTTTCTGATTAATATTAGTCAAATGTCATTTAAACAAAATTTAAAGTGAAAAGGGTTGCTGGAAATAATTTCACATTATAAAAATAAACCGGTAGAACAATAATAAAAACCAAATTGAAATTTTCACTATTAAAAGTAACTGTTTACATAAAACTTTCAATTTTCACTATTAAATTAATTCGATTATTTTGTTTCACTTTTTGTATTACACGTGATATTTCGCCTCATTTGATTATTAACACGTGTCATCCTCAATATTATGGGACTATAATTATTAATTTTAACGACACATGTCAACAATTTAAAATGTATAATATATATTACGCGCTAGAAACACAATTTGAAACATTATTAATCATTGTTATTGAGTTCCTAGATATTAATTCATTTTTCGTTTTTGAATGGAGTATTTTGCAACGTAAACCATATTATAGAATATTAATTCAATCAAATGTGTTCCCATTTGGTTAAAATCGACATTGATTTCTTCAACTAATATTTACATTTATTTCCAACCACCAAACAGTACATAATTGATCGAAAACGATTATAATTGCCTCATTAATTTTATGTAACAACTGCAATTTTTACATATATATAATAAAAAAACAGCTGAATATGACTGTGCAATTTAAATTTAGTGGAAAAAAAAATGCAACCGTATGCATAAATTAAAAAAATATCCAAAATTTTAAATAAAAATCTTAATATATTTATTTTTTAAATCAAGATCACGCGCTGACAGGTTTAGTGAACAAGATAACATGATAGTATTAGATGAAAAATGGAGAAATTTTTTATTCGTCTGTTTTACTTTTACAATTGTTTACACATTTCAAAATAAAATCTCCCCTATAAATTTCATTCTAATTTTATACCTAAAAATTATGTGCTCAGACTAAACGAAAATTATAAAAATGGATGAAAAAATTATTTTTCTTAATTCGAATATGAAAAATCTTGTGCAAAACAGCTGTAAAATTGGGTGAGTACTTAGTAAATCAATTTCTCAGTCCCACTTTTTCTGTACAAATTTAATAAATTGGTTTATCCTTTGAGATAGTGTCATAGTGAGATGTAAAAAGGAGTGCAATAATTAGGCAAATAGTGTACGCCACCACGCCTGTTACATATTGTTGGTCACGTGTGATCTTTATGCTCAGTTTAAAAACTACCAAATTGCCTACCCCTTTCAATTCAAATCAAATGAAATGGAAGAAGAAAAAAATACACATTTTTTCAAGGTTTTGATCCCTGGTTTCCAAAAAAAATTGGTATGTAAATCAATATTATCATTATACCATATATATATATATATATATAATATTAATATTAATGTGACAATATTAATTTGGTTGCTAATAATTTGTTCAGAACCTGCCACCATCTTTCTGCGAGAAGATGCTAAAACAAGAGAAATCAGAATGGGTGATGTTAAAAAGCCGCAAAGGGACATCAAAGATTAAAGTGTGTAAAAATTGTGAAGGTGTAATTAGTTTGGAAGTCGGGTGGCCTAAATTTGTGAAAAGCCATAACTTGAGCATTGGAGACTTTGTTGTGTTCGAACATGTTGATCGTTTGAACTTCAATGTTTTCGTGTTTGGTCCGAGTGGCTGTGAGAAAGAGTTTCTTAACGAATCCAATGAAGCTGCAGTAAATCTAATTAGTAGTCCAAAAAAGAACAAGAGTACGTGGTATATATTGCATATGAATTAATTCAATAATTATGTAATTTTTTGGTAAAGACTCATGAATATATTACAATTTTGCAGGAGGACAAGAAAAGAAATGTACGGTTGCATCGTACAATGTCAAAAAACCGAATTTCATGACGACTATGAGACCTGGTCATCAGAAATACCTCGACTTGGTGAGTCTTGTGACTATTAGAGTTTGTTTGGTTTATCGAACGAAAAATATATATAAAACAAGATACTCAGTAGGATTTATTAGAATTATACTTTTCATGAATTCACCTTTTGAAATTATTTATATATTTTAATGGATTGTATTTAGAAAAAAAAGAGAGATATTTAGTCCAAAAGTAGTTTGGATAGTGGGATTAATATATATATATATATATATATTTTTTTTTTTTTTTTTTTTGTCATATTTTAAAATTGCCTTTTTAAATTACGGAGGACAATAATGTTTATAAGTTAATTTGAAGGAGTTATAAAAAGTGTGTTCAAAAATACTTTTAAATTCTTTTATGGAGTACATTTTAATCTTAATATAAATATTTTTAAGTGTTGGGCAGTTGGGGAGTAGCCGGGGGAGTTGGGTGTTTTATTTTTGTTATTTATTGTTGAACTTATAAGCATATTTTAATACGTATTTTATTATGTGTTAACCATCTTATAAGTTGTTTTAAGTATTTAATAAATTCAACAAAACAGGCTACGAGTAATGAGAAGTATGTAGTGATTGAATTAATCTAAGAAATAAGAATGCTCTTATAGATTTTTAAAAATTTATATGTTAAACATCACGTTGTTATGTAAATTTCAGTGTATTCCGATAGAGTTTGTGAGGATGAATAATCTTTGGGGAAAGACAGGCGCCACTATAAGAGATGTTCGTGGAAGGTCGTGGTCACTGACTCTTTGTGCTCGTAAGACTCCGAACTTTCGACTTAGCCTAAGGGGAGGTTGGCGTGATTTCTACGTATCTAATAAGCTCAAAGTCGGAGATGTCTGTATTTTTTACCTCAATTCCTGTCCCCCAAATTCCGAGACTATTTTATTTGATGTGAAAATCCGTCCTTCTGATTAAGACATTAATCTTAGCTAACGCTCGTGCACGAATGACTTTTGTGGCTAGCTCTAACTTGTTATTTATTATATGATCTACTTCTATCTTTCTTGAGGACATGCATTTGTTCTTGGTACTATTCTTGCACTGAATTATTTTATTCATTAATTGTGTCTGCTTACACATGCACAATCGCAATTCGCACACATTAGCATGTAATAAGGAGTGAATTATGTGATACTCTCATACTCCCTACACATTTTAAAAAAAAAATTGTAGTTATAATTAAGTAGGGTTTTGAGAGATAGTTTGTAATATTTTATACATAAAAAAAAATTATGTGGATTCAAGTAATGACATATAGATAATATGTGTATATTTTAATGATGAAAGTTATGAAGATTTTTTTTTTTTTTTAATGTGTGTAAATAATACAAAACATCTTAAATATGATAAATGCATGTGTAAATTTATGTGGAATATAGTGTATATATATATATATGAAATATGTCTAATTAAAATTGATGCTAAAAATTTATTGATCATATAAAACATGTGAATGTTAGCTTTCATTTACTTTAATTAGTTATTTTTGATTGTTCTTAATACAAATCAAGATGTTTATTTAATTATTTAGCTAATTTATAAATGCATTAGTGATTCCACACGTAACATTTTCTCAACTTTGTAAAATTGAAAAGTTTGGATGAATTATTTTAGAAAGTAAAAATTATAAAAATAAACAGATAGAATAATAATTAATAAAATTGAAAATTTTGACGAATTGAGGTAGTTCAATTGGTTTGAGCACCATTATTTAAATTGAATTAACTAAAAGTAAAAAAAAAAAATTATAAAAATTTATGTATAAAGTTAAGAATTACTCCCTCCGTCCTACTATAAATTTTTCATTTTCCTTTTATGAATGTCCCACTATAAGTTTTCCATTCTATTTTTTGCATATTATTTTCTCTCTCCCAATCACATCACTTCTACTTTATCTATTATTTTATCATACTTCATCTAATACCAATCTATTATTTTCTCTCTCACCATCATATCACTTATACTTTATCTATTATTTTATCATATTTCTTAATCAAAACACACAAAAGAAAGGAAAAGTTTATAGCAGGACGGAGTATAAGTTAACTTTTGTGTAAATAGATTTTCTGTTTTAAAGTTGGGAAAGAAATTGTAAGAAGTTTTTTTTAAAAAAAAGTGTAAAATAATTTCAAGACTATGAAAATATTTACATCAATATTCATGTGATCTTATGCCCTGTTACATCAATCTTGTTAATCAATTCAACTCAAATCAAATGGAAGAAGAAAAAAATAAACATTTTTTTTAAGATCTTGATCCCTGTTATTAAAAAAAAACTGGTATGTACCAACTCTACTTTAATTCATCAATATTATTATACCATATATATCTATATAAAATTAATACTCCCTACATCTAACAAATGTAATTTTATTGGGGTGGACACAAGTTTTAAGAAAAATATAGATAAAGTAAGGGTATTATAAATTATTGTGGGGTGCATTGTAAATAAAATGATTATTTCTGAATAAAGTTGATGGCAATTTGAGTAAATAAAGTGATGATTGAAAGGTGATTGTTTCCATAAAGTGTATAAAACTACATTTGGTGGACGAAAAATATAATGTAAATGGAACTACATTTCATGGACGGAGAGAATATTAATTTGGTTGCTAATAATTTGTACAGAAGTTGCCACCATCATTTTGTAGGGAGCTAAAACAAGAGAAATCAAAATGGGCCGTAAAGGGACATTTAAGATTAAAGTTTGCAGAAATTGTGAAGATGTAATTAGTTTGGAAGTTGGGTGACCTAAATTTGTGGAAAGTCATAGCTTGAGCGTTGGAGACTTTGTCGTGTTCGAACATGTTGGTCGTTTGAACTTCAACGTCTTTGTGTTTGGTCCGAGTGGTTGTGAGAAAGTTTTTCAACTAATCCAATGAAAATCCAACTTGCCATAAAAAGAGCAAAAGTACATGTTATTTATTTTATTTATTGTCTATAAAATTAATTAATCATGCTATTTTTAGTAGAAACTCATATTGCAATTTTGCCGGAGGAGAAGAGAATGATTGTACAATTGCGACTATGAGTTCTAGTCATGAGAAATACTTCGATTTGGTGAGTCATATTACATTATTATTTGTGGATTATAAAATAAGCAATTCTAAAATAAGTTTGTTGTGTTTGTAAACACTACCAACGTTTTAACACCTAGGTCATGTTTGATAGCTTAGATTAAACCTAGATTAACTATATATCATTTTTATTGGTTGTTTGATAACTTAGATTAAGGGTAGATTAAGCTTTAAAATTTATAAAGTTTAGTTATCATCCTAATCTTAGATAATCCGTCTTTGCTATCAAACATGCCCCTAGAATATAGTCTCTAATCCTTATAATCAAACAAATCCTAGGAGGATTATTTTTAAAATCTTATAATAATTAAGTTTTAACACCTTGTAAATTTGTTTCGAATATGTAATTTTCAATGAGCTAACAAGTTGTTAAAGTACTCCTATTTGTTAAAGAAAAAAACTTTTAAATTATAAAATTAATTTTAATATTAAATATTACTCTTGTGTTAATGTTAGTGTTGAGAGTAGGGAGTTGGGTGATTTTTTTTTATTTTTTTTAAATTGCGTTGAACCTAAAAGCTTATTTTAATAGTACTACTTATTTTGGAGAACTTTTAAGCTTCTAGCCATCTTTTAACCCGTTTTTAGGAGCTTATAAGTTAAACCAAATAGGCTCAGCTAAGTAAAAATAGCTTATAAGAATGTTCTTATTTTTTTAAAAGCTGAGAAAAATAGCTTATTAATTTTGATTTCAATAAATTACTTCTCAAATTCTAGACTAGCTTAAATAAGGGAAAATTAATTGAGTTCCTAAATAATCAAAATCATGCATGTTTGTATACTTTGAATCACATTGCCAATTTGTCGTGTAAATTTCAGTTTATCCCAATAGAATTTGTGAAGTTGAATAATCTTCAAAAAAAAAGAGAAGCGCAACTTTAAGAGTTGGTCGTGGGAGGTTGTGGCCAGTGACTCTGTGCGCGTAAAAGTCAAAACTTCCGTCTAATTAATTAGCCTAAATAGAGGTTCACGTGATTTCTACGTATCTAATGAGCTCAAGTTCAGAGATGTTTGTATTTTTTACCTCAATCCCGAACCCCCAACTTTGAAAACTATTTTATTTGATGTGAAAATCCGACATCAATCTTAATTAGCTGATGCTTGTGCAAGAATTATCTATATTACTTGCTAGTTAAGAAGAATAGTTTCAGACTTTTGTGTTCCAACTTGTTATTTATATGTATGGCTTGTGAAAGTTATGTAGAAATTATCTATATTACTTGGTAGTTCTTTCTTTCTTTAGGACATGCATATGTACGTTCTTGGTATTAATCTTGCACTGAATTATGTTGCTTCATGAATATTGGCCAATAATTTTCTAACTTTTGTACTATATATATATATATATTTTGTGGAATTTCTTTGTTTTTTACCAAACATGATTCAATTCCTGCTTAGTTGCCATGGCTTTTATTTTTTTTCCTTTTCAAATTTATTTTTACATAGAGTAATTCCTTTTCAAAAAAAGAAAATTCACATAGAGCAATGAAATTCATCTTTTTCGAGAAGCAGTATTAAATACACATGCACGCTATATGCCTTTTCTCCCAGAAAAAAAAAAGGAAATTTGAGGGGAAACTAAAGTACAAATAAAATAGTATGTACGAGTAGTATATATATATATATAAAAAATAGGCATATAAAAAAATAGTGAGAATTAAAAATTTGGTTAGAAAGATTAATAATTAATAAAATTAAAATTCTTGAATGAATTGATATTTCGAGTAATTTGAGCACCATTAATTACTTAAACCGAATTAAGTGCAGGTAAAAAGTTGTAAAACTATTACATAAAATTTTCACTTTTCCACTATGAAATCATAGTCTGATTCTTCCATTTCACTTTTTATACCCTAGTGAATTATTAGCATGTCAACCATTCAAAATATGAAATATACTAAAATTGGAACTTTAATGTGCTATGAAATATATAGAAAAATTTCAAGATATAAATCATTATATATATATATATATATATATATATATATATATATTTGAAATTTACTTCTACTAATATTTACATTTACTTCCAACCACCAAACAGTAGATAACTGATCGAAAACGATTATAACTGGCTCGTTAATCTTATTTAATAAGTACTCCGTATATAGTATAATTTAATTAGCATGATATAATATTATAATGTAAACGAATTAATTCTCCTCTCCTTTATAACTTTGGATTTTTCATGGTACTCAACTATTTAAGTCTCGGTCAAATGTCTTTAGTTCAATCTACTGAAAGAAACTCCACCGGAGGCATTGTAGAATGGTTTACGCACTTCAAAAAAAAAAAAAAAAAATCAAAAAATCCATGCTCCATTCAAATAAGAATTACTCTCTTTATGACTCTATCTATCAATTTTTTTAAGAATAATTTATATTTTAATATATAAAGTAGATATGGGTATAAAGAGTAAATAATATTGTCTGTAGATCATTAACTTTGTTAGAAAAATAGAAAAAAGTATTTAAAATTTGACTACTTGAATAGAATTGACATATTTTTAGTAGAGAAAAAAAATAGGACTGAACATACTTTCGTGAATGAAGGAAATATAAAAATAGATGAATAAAGTATTTTTCTTAATTCGTATATGAATAAATCTGATGCAAAATAATTGTGAAATAAAGTGAATAATTAATACTCCCTCCGTTCGCCTATAAGTTTATCATTTTACCATTTTGGTCCGTTCGCCTATAAGCTTCTCATACCTTTTTTGGTAAATATTTTTTCTTACACTTCACTTTATATCTTACTTTTTCTCTCTATCCCTCTCCTCTCTCAATCACATCACTTGTACTATATTTATTATTTAATTACTTTTCTTAATATATGTGCCAAAAAGTAACGTAAAACTTATAGACGGGAAGACGGGACGGAGGGAGTATATCAATTTCTTTACTCCGTATTTCACTAATTATTAACTGTTACCCCCTCACTCTCTTTAGTTGACCATTAGGTACTCATGAGATGTAAAAATAAGTGCAATAATAAGACAAACCGTGTACGCCACCTATAATATTCTTGGTCACATGTGAATCTTTTTACTCAGTTTAAAGAACGACATAAATAAATAACCTACCCTTTGCTAATCTTATGTCCTTTCAACTCCCCAATATCATTTCAATGAAAGAAGAAAATAAACATTTTTTCAAGATCTTGATCCCTGGTTTTTACAATAAACTGGTTCGTACAATGCTTTTCATCTCCTTCAATTTAATTTATATACTCCGTATCATTTAATTCATCAATATTACTATACCGTATATAAAATTAATGTGACAATATTAATTTGGTTGCTAATAATTTGTGCAGAAGTTGCCACCATCATTTTGCAAGAATCTAAAACAAGAGAAATCAGAATGGGCTTTGTTAACGAGCCGTAAAGGAACATTTAAGATTAAAGTTTGTAGAAATAGTGAAGGTGTAATTAGTTTCGAAGTTGGGTGGCCTAAATTTGTGGAAAGTCATAGCTTGAGCGTTGGAGACTTTGTCGTGTTCGAACATGTTGATCGTTTGAACTTCAATGTTTTTGTGTTTGGTCCGAGTGGATGTGAAAAAGAGTTTCTCAGCGAATTCAATATTGAAGTTGCAGTAAATCCAAGTTGTCATAAAAAGAGCAAAAGTACATATTAAAAATTGTCTATGAAATTATTAATCATGCTATTTTTAGTAGAAACTAATGAATACATTGTAATTTTGCAGGAGAAAAAGGGAAGGAATGTACAGTTGCACAGTGCAATGAAGAAAACCCGCATTTCTTCACGACTATGAGATGTAGTCATACAAATTACTCTGAATTGGTGAGTTTTTTTTTAGCATATTACATGATAATTAGTTGATTTAGGAGATTATATTGTAAAAATCTTATAAGTTATAAGGTGTCTTGTGTAAATAGTTCTTTTATAAATTATAATGAAAAAAGAAGATAGAAAAAATGTAGAGAAGAGAAAAAGTAAAAAAAAATACTATACTGAATGTTGCAAGAAAAGTAATTGAATAATTTTTGTTGGGAAGTCCAAATAGCAAAATAGATAACTTTTTATGAGATGAGAAGAATAAGTTTAAGTGAACATGATTTTAGTAAATACGTATGTTGCTTATTGTGTTTGAATTAATCTAAGAATGTCTTATTATTTCAATAAATTATATGCATCTTAAAAAACTAGACCAACTTAAATAAGGGGAAATTAATAGAGTTCCTAAATTAATAATCAAAACATGAAAACATGATGGAGAAAACTCACAATAAGATTTTATCATGCACGTTTAGATCTTAATTAACTTTTAAAAAAATGATGGCATCACATTTTCAATTTGTTATGTAATTTAAGTGTATCCCAATGGAATTTGTGAGGATGAACAATCTCCGAGGAAAGACAAGCGCAATTTTAAGAGATGGTTGTGGGAGGTCGTGGCCAGTGACTCTTTGTGCTCGTAAAAATCTTGACTTCCGCCTTAGCATATGCGGAGGTTGGCGCGATTTCTACGTATCTAATGAGCTCAAGATCGGAGATGTTTGTGTCTTTTACCTCAATCCCGGTCCTCCAACTTCCAAGACTACTATTTTATTTGATGTGAAAATCAATCCTTCTCTTTAAGACATCAATGTTAACCGATGCTCGTGCAAGAATTAATTTTTCTCCATATGATTCACCTTTTGATGACTTTTGGCTTTTGCTAGTTAACTAAGAAGAATAGTTTTATGGCATATGCTCTTGGTACTACTCTTGTCCTGAATTATGAACTGTGTCATTATCATAGTAATATGCCATTTTTAACTTTTAAGGTAGATTATTGATGGTAAAAATTAATATTACTATTTTTTTTAACTATTGCTAGTGTTGTATGGTGGTGCACATAATTCAATTTATTCTTATTTTACATCTCATACAATAAATTTAATGTAAGTACTAAACCTTATTTGTGAGTTAAAATTTTTATTGAAAAAATGAGAAAATTGGATCTATATTCAACGAATCAAACCTTTTAAGAAAAAGTATTTTGTTGACACGCAAGCTTGTCCACATAAACAGACTAGCAATTGTCATTTATCAAATGCATTGGTTATGTGTTTAATTTGTCTTGATATATAGTTTGTTTTATTCATTAATTGTGTGTTGTAAACCATAATTATTTACCTACATAAACTCACTAATAATATTGTTATGTAAACAATAAAAGGGGAATTGATTTGTGATTAGCGGACTAATAAAAAGGTATGCAATGGATAATTTAAACAATAATTAATAAAGATTCATTTACTTTTTAATCTAAATAAGTGGAGTGAATTTGAAATGTGAATTAAAAATTTATAGGCCAAATCTATCCCTGCAAACACAACCAAAAAGTATTCTAGAATACTAGAGGAAATTTTTATTTTATTTTTTGTACAAATAAACGAGCAAATCAAACAAAAGAAGTACAATAGTAAAGCATGCATTTTCATTTCTTGATTGATACTCTCTCCGTTCCGGAGGAACTTACACCCTTTGACCGGCACACATTTTAAGAAATGTGTAAGAAAAAGTGTAATAATTGATGTTTTGAGGGGTAGTTTTGTAAACTTTTATGAATAAAGTAAAGTAAAAAGTAGATTGAGTGTGGAAAAATAATGGCATATGGGTAAATATGAGTATATTTCAAGGGTGAGGGTTGTGAAGATATTTCCTTTTATGGAGTGTGCAAATTGGTATGGGACATCCATATATGAAAAGTGTGTAAATTCATGTGGGACGAAGGGAGTAGATGCTAATTAACTTTCGATTTACCGTTTACATATATTGCATGCTAATAAGAAAGATCTAGATGTTGCAATTCTATTGGTTGTGTTAGCTAGGTTCCTTCCGTATTTCCCTCTTGGTATGATATTGTTCGTTTTGGGTTTGTCAAAGCTTCACGGCTTTACTCCGTATTTTTTATTTTTTTCAAACGGTCTCATATCAATGGAGATAATAGTTCAATCTTTTATAGTACATGATCCTTCAATATCTGTCTTTCCGATATGAAACATTTGTTTGACCGTGGAGGTTGTAGCTACAATACATTAATAATGCAATAATCACTACAAACCCTGCAGGCCAGCTGTAATATATATATATATATATATATATTTCTGATAGAAATGCAATAGATTGTTAGTACTTGCATCATCTTTATCACTTTTCGTAGATTTTAAAGCCGAAAGAGGGGTTGCGTGCATGCAGGCATCATAAACCACCATTCTTTGACCAAAATATTGGAATATTATTTATAAAAACTTATATTATTGCTATCTTCTAGTGTACATGCACAAATTCTTGTCCACATATAATTCCATTTTACATTTTAAATTAATTGTTCCTCAGGTATTGTTTCGTATCTAAATTTTATTAAATTTTAAAATTCAATTTATTTATTTTAATTTTACATCACATACTATTAAATTGAACGCAACCAGTAAACGTTAGTCTAAATTCTTGTCCACGTAAACTGACTAGTAACATTTATCAAATGAGACCAACTGTTCTAATTTTGATATTCGAATGTCTGATTAGTGAGAAAATTAATTGCTCAAATATCATATATTTAATTTGTATTATTTTATAGAATTATTAATATTGAATTGATTAATTGAACTTGGTTATATTTTTAGGAAATTGAGATTTTTTAAAGGTAAAATTACATGCCTTAATTTACAGAGTCAATAAAAAAAAGGTCGACAAAATGGAAAAAATAATTGGACTTTGAAAATTAAGAAATAGAAAGAGATTATTTTATAGTGGAAAAGGGCCAATTAATTTCATGAAGATAATTGGAATCCCATGTGAGCCATTACCAACATAAAAGCCTCCGGTTCTCCAAAACGGCGCCGTTTCAATATGGATTATATATTGTGCTTTTTTTTTTTTTGGGTTTTTTTAATTAAGCTAGTTTTACCTCACACTGATAAAAAAAAATGTTATCCTCATGACATAAATTATGGTGTATCTTTAACAAACAAAAAAAAATCATCCAAAATTAATTAACATAGATTGAACGTATCTTTACAAAAATCTATTGCTCCAAAAAAATTGTGCATTATGATCCATTGGCACACACATTAAATAGAATATGAATTATAACTCATTATAAAAAAATAAAAATAAATTGCATATTGAAGCGACGATTTTAGATTTTTTTTAATTATTATTTTAACGATGACAATATTGAAAAAGCAAAGATTCAGGGAAAAAGGAGAAAATGGCATAAAATATTGGAACTTTTTTATTTCAAAGATGGCTAATCACTACGAGGGAGGCAATTACTTATGTGTACCAGTTACGTATATGTAACTGGCTATTTACACTCTATTTTTAATAAGTCCACACCTTATGCACTTATGTGTACAAGTTACATACATGTAACTAAATCCAATTTTTTACATGTGTTATTAGTTATATACCTTCTTTTTTATTAATTTCACACCAAATTTTTTAAAAGAAAAATACATGTAAAATAATATATTACTATTTTATCAATTAAATTAAAATAAAACTCATTAAAATTATAATTATACACCAAATATCGATTCACCAATGAATCACCACGAAGTCAAATATTATTCTATTTTTTTAACTTTTAAAAAATAAATATAAAAACATAACGAATATTAAAAAAATATGAAACTCAAAAATAAAATTTCTAGTTTTTTTTTTTTTTCAAAAAATGACTAAAATTTAGGAAAAAAATACAAAAAAAATCGAAAAAAAAACTAAACTAAAAAAAATCATTTTTTTTCTAATTTGAGTATAAATGTATGAATATGACATGCTCACTTTCTAGCTTTAATCTGATTTATAATAACTAAGATTATTTTGTTATGTCTTCATTATTTCTAAAATTATATCTGATTTGTTACCAGTTTTTTAAGGTTGTAGATTATTTTTTAAAACTAATTAATAACATAATCTAATTGAAAAATAAAATTTATATTTAGAAACTTAAATGAGTGGAGAATTGGGGAAAAACCCAGCATAATATTGCATCAACTTTATTATTTTCTTTGGGGTCATCGCCATGTTGATGCATTCATATGTTTATTGAGTGTGATCGTATCTATTAATTGAATTGTGTGTTCAGTGTGATTCATACTCACTTTTGTTCTTCTTACTAGTTAGTTAATATCAATTTTTTAATATTGATGTATTAATTTGCATGGTATGACTAGAATTATAAATGTGTTAAGTTATGTATTTTTTGTTAAATCTAAATATTAGTTTAAATACGATATAGTATTAGTACACCTACGGTATAGTACTAGTTAATATATTGTATAGTACTAGAGATTAATGTGGGTATACAAATATTTTTTAATATATGAACTAATACTATACAATATTTGAATTTATATTATACTATATTTGAACTAGTACCATAGAGTATGTGAACTAATACTATACAATATGTGAACTAATATTATACTATATTTGAACTATTACCATAAAGTATATGAACTCGAAACTCGAAAAAATAAGAATTTGTATCAGTATAAACTAATATTATATTATATATGAACTAATACGTACAATATTGCATATTAACTAATAATATATCATAATATTTATCAAATGTTATCATAACACTTATAAACTAAAAATTATATTCATGAAAAAATAAAATAAAGTGATTAAAAAATGAAAGTTCAAATAAAAAAAAAATTAAACAATGTAAAACGAAGTGAAATTTGTAAGGAATAAAGTAAAATTTTGAAAGAATAAGGTGAAAATTATACACCAATTAATTAAAGTAAAATAGTACCAATAAAATTGAACACTTGCCTAAAAGAGGTGAGTTTTATTTTTTAAAATAAATTATTATTATACTATTTAATACTTAAAAAAACAATTAATATTATTTTTAAAATTTTCTTATTAGACTTTAAAATTTTAGAATAATTATTTACGACATAAAAAGAAAGTACGTTAAAAAAATTATCATTTGAAACACAAATGATAAATAGGAAAAAAAATAAATTAAAAAAATAATATTAAAAAGATAAATATAAATATCAATTGAGTAAAATAAAATTTTAAAAAATTAATGGAGTATTATTTTTTAATGTTAAAATTAAAATAAAAAATTGAAGTAAAAAAAAGGCCCATGAAAAAATTTATGTGTTAAATTGATATAGTAAATGGATCATGTGTTATTTGTAATGAGTCATTTGATTGGATATAGTAAATGAGTCATGTGTTATTTGTAATGAGTTATTGGATTGGATATAGTAATTACATATATTTGATTGGATATAGTAGTTACATACATGTAACTGGTACACAAGAGTACAACTCAATTATGGTGTATCTTTAACAAACAAAAAAAAATCATCCAAAATTAATTAACATAGATTGAACGTATCTTTACAAAAATCTATTGCTCCAAAAAAATTGTGCATTATGATCCATTGGCACACACATTAAATAGAATATGAATTATAACTCATTATAAAAAAATAAAAATAAATTGCATATTGAAGCGACGATTTTGGATTTTTTTTTAATTATTATTTTAACGATGGCAATATTGAAAAAGCAAAGATTCAGGGAAAAAGGAGAAAATGGCATAAAATATTGGAACTTTTTTATTTCAAAGATGGCTAATCACTATGAGGGAGAAGAATCAAGAGAATTGCAAATAATAATTAGGGGAAAGAGACAAAATCAAACCAATTAGAAAAAATAAATAAATAGAGATGTTTATTGGACTAACCCTAACCCTAACCCTAACTCTATATGATTAGCCTTACATGTTTATGGACTAAACGGGCTAGCCTTAACAGGTTCATTCTTAATCGGTCCATCAATAGTTGAAATCTAACTCTAGCGGGCTACCGTGCTACAATTTTTTTTAAAAAGAATTGAATTTTAAAATTAAAAGCCCCGAATCAAATAAAGTAACAAAATAAATAATTAATTATTTAAAGATAGATAAATGAGGGAATTGGATTACAACATAATGTCTTATCAAATTAGGTATTTAAGTTGAGAGTATGATGGGGTATTGTGGAGTCCATTTATAAAAGTGAATGACAAAATAGGTAAATAAGTGATAGTAGGAGGGTGGAGATAAAGTAGTATGAATAGTATTGTTTCAAAAAAGGGTATGGGCATAATAAAATTGGACAACCAAAAAAGGAAAGTGAAAATAATGAAATTAGAACGAAGGAGTATTTTTTAAGATTAATCGGACCAAACAGTTTAATTCACACGAATAAACATCTTTAGAAAAAACCCAAAATAAATATAAAAAGGCACTGTATATAACACATACTACTAACGTGTATTTTTGGGTTTGGATACCAAGGAAATTGCTTTGGTGTAGTAACTTTATTTTTGAAAGCCAGAAGAAGATCGAGTAGCGTAGTACTGTTGGGTTTTGTGCAGTATTCACCAAAAAGGCTTTTGGATACCAAGCAAATAGCTTTCGGGTAGTAACTTTATTTTTGAATGCCTCCTCCTCTAATATAGTGACACCTAATTAACACATCCAATTAACTAATAATAAATTAAAAATGGTACTGGACAAAATTAAAACCCTAGCTTCATATTACACAAGTAGTAATTATTATTGGGGGTGCAAAGTTAAAAATTAATACATCAGTGATTGAGTGCCAAAGGCAGCTTATTCTTCTTCGCCGATTTCGTTCACTTCTTAGGTAACTCCATTTCCTTCCACATATGCTTTGTTGGTAAATAAGTAGAGGAATTTGTCTGCTGATAATGTTTTCTATGAAACAGGGGACCAAGATTTCTTTTGTTCGAAGGTGAAAATGGAACAACATCTACTCTCAACTAATTCACTGCATTTTTTCAAGGTTTTGATACCTGATTTTCACCAAAAATAATTTAATTACTAAGCAAGATATTCATGAATATATATGAAATATTAGATAAAATTACCAATTTTTGGTCAAACCAGGTATCAAATCCTTAAAAAGTGCACAAAAGTTGAGCGTAGGTGTTCTTCCATTTTCACCTTCAAAGAGATAATGAGGGTAGCTGCTAACCCGACTGAATTCTAAGATACAAGATAACACTTCAAAATTGAAATACAAATCGAAGCATATATACTGCAGGAATTGATAAATTGATTTTGAACAAGTTTTCATCCATCGGTAAATACGAAGGGGAATGAATGTGATTAATTACTGAATTGAAGAAAGCATAAAACTGAATAATGTTTCTGGTGATTCATGAATTCGCAGGCTACACATATACTTCTATATACTAAGTGTGTCTACCAAACCCTAGCATATATGGGCCAATAATATATTAAGGAATGGGCCACAACAATAAGTGAGCCCAAATAGAAAATAAAACTATTTTCAATATAAGCACCAAATTAACTACAGTAAAATCTCTATAAATTAATCAATTCATTAGAATTATTTAAATATACATGTTTACATTAATTCGTTGCACTTAAATTACTATTATAGTCAATTAAGTATATTCATGCATGATGAATGAAACATATACTATATAAATCTCAATATGAAAATAAAATAATTCATAACACACAGTCATGTCTTCTAATCTAAAAGACATCGCAAAATCATCCATGAATAATGAAATGCGTAAAACATTATGTGAGTATAAGAGATTGAGACAATCCCGCATGCACTCAAAAAGATTTACAAGAGCGTGGGTTGATGAAAAAGATTTATAAGAGAGATCATGTCATAATATATATAATTGTACTAATATTTATGAATTATTAATTTGGAGTTTTAATGGGACCTAATATTTATAAAGGGATTTTTCGAAAAATTATTATCTTATTATCTTATCGAATTTGATGATTTTTTACAAAGGCCCAAGTCGGGACCGGAATATTTTATTATTTTAGAGAGTTTATTAATTTGTAGAGTATTAATTTATAGAGGTTTAACTGTACTACGGAGTATAAAATAATTCATAGATGGTATGTTTTCTTCATTTTAGCTAGCATTCATATTCACCGTTTGAGCATCGGGGACTTTTTGGTGTTCGAGCATTTTGGTCGTTTCAATTTCAACGTTCTTGTCTTTATCCAACTGCATGTGAAAAAGTTTCTTGAAGATCGACATCTACGATAATATTTTTTTACGTAGACGTGAGTTTTATAATTATCTTTAAATTGAATGTGTAATTTTAATTTTGAAACACACGAGGAATCGGCCCATTTCACCATGACTATGCAACCTCTTCATGCTTTGAGGAATGGCCATTTGGTGAGTTTTCTCTTCTAGGTGCATGTTTAAAAGTGATTTTTAGTACATAAAATTGATTTAATTTTGGATTTAAGTTTTTTTTTTTTTTTTTTGGTGGGTTGGGGTTACAAGATCATCAGATAAAATTACAAATCACGAACTAAGATCTTGATCTTCAAACCACTGCGGATATCGCCGTCCACTTCAATCGAGAGAAGAGGAAAGACGAGTTTTCCTTTGCCTTACCAGATGTCCAGGTCTTCAATCTTTAAACGAGACAACCCCACACTAAGGTGTTTCATCTCAAGAATAGAAAACAAAAAAATAGGCAAAGTTCCACTAAGTATCCGATCTCAAACCCAAGGACTCTCAAGTCAATCTCAAGGAGCCCAACAACCAAAAAAACCCCACAAAAAGCAACACCAGATCTGTAGATCTACAACTCAATCTACAGATCTGAGTTCTCAACCGCAAAAAGAAACCCATAGACGAACTACAACTCAGATTTGCAGATCTAAGAAACTCATAGAAGAACAACAACTCAGATCTGCAGATCTAAGAAACCCAAAGAAGAGAATACAACTCAGATCTGCAGATCTACAACTCAAATCTACAGATCTACAAATCAGATCTAGCAAAAAACAAAAATACCAGAAAAGCTCAAAGAAAAGCAGAAAGCCGACAAAAAGACAACAAAGGAATCAAAGACGATGACGGCACCATGAACGAGGATCTACGATGGATCGGCAGCGGAGATCGGTGGAGAAAGAGAGGAGCAACTCTCTAGAGAGAGAAGCTCTCCCTTCTCTCTGAACCGCATCGAAGGAACGGGGAGTAGGAAGTGATACAATTGGTATAGAACCACAAATCATGTGAATAATGTGATATGCCAGCAAACCTATTTAAAAATAAGAAAAAATTTTGGATTTAAGTTAAGTGTTCCCATAACTTGTTATTTTTAGCTCGTGACTAGAAAGATACTACTCCGTCTCAAATTACACTGATTTGACGTCAACCAATTTATTTGTTTGATTTTAATTTAGTCCAATTCCATGTTATCTTAACATGAAAACAAATATCAGAAACACTTTAGTCCAATTCCATGGTTATCTTAACATGAAAATAAATTTTAGAAGTTGAATTTATCACATTTTTTAGAAATATAACATGATCAGAGCACCACTAGATATATTGTATTTACCATGGTTATTTTAACATGCAAATTGTTGTGTAAATTTCAGAATATTCCGATAGAATTCATAAGATCGAATAATCTGGAGAACAAGACGAGTGCAATCGTAAAAGATGAGCGTGGACAAGTGTGGCCAATGAGGCTCGTGATTCAAAAAGTTGGCCAATTTCGCATGGAAAGGGTGTGGCTGAAATTTTACCAGTTTAAAGAGCTCAAGGACGGAGATGTCTGCGTCTTTTACCTTAATTCAAACTCACCAGACTCTCCGACTATATCATTTGACGTGAAAATCAATCCTTCTTCCGTTTGAGACATATGTATTAATTTCTAGCTAGTAATTAAAAAACATTTGACTTTTGTGGCTCCAACTTAATTCTATCTTGTCCTGTTGGCTTAGTTGATAATTTCATGAATTTCTTAAACATTTTAATGTTATTTTTACTTATTTTCTACGTAACTAATTATGAGCTCAAGACTATTTTCTTTTTTGTGAAATTCCAAGATTGTACACATGATAGTTATATATATATCAATTCTCCACATATATACTCCTGTATATTTATGTTCAATTAAATTAATTAAGATGGTAGATAATACTCATGGAGTATTATTAGGTTGTGTTTTGAAAATCTACAAATTGCTTTTAGAATTACATTTTTTTTTAAAAGTTGTGAGAGACAACTTTGAAAATAAGTGATTCTGATAGTAGTTTGTAGTGTTTCAAAACACACCATTAATTTCAAGAAACCCAATCTCAAAATTGATTTCATAGATTGTAGAGTGTTGTTGCTCCAATAACAAATACTCTTATATCCTGCAAACCTGTACTATTTATATATGATCTGATATTATCTCAAATCACGTATCTACAAATCGGGCTCGAATTGCATTAGTACGAATCCGATTACTAATGTTTACCTTTGATTGTAGGTAGTAAGAACTAAAATCTTAAAATTTATAAATATATGAGACTAATTTCAAAGTCCAATATTTTAGAGAACAAAATTCAAACAACTTAAGGAACAAAAAAAATATATGTATTTTTTCCTTTAATTTAAGTTTTCTTAACTGAGGAGTCTTCTATTTCATATTTTTAGTGTGAAAATTAATTGCTCAAAATTTATATATTTAATGTGTATAATTTCATGAAAATTAAGAAATAGAAAGAGTCTACTATTTTATAGTGGAAAAGGGCCCATTTCACGAAGATAATTGGAATCCCATGTGAGCCCATTACCAACTTAAAAGCCTCCGGTTCTCCAAAACGGCGCCGTTTCAATATGGATTATATATTGTGTGCCTTTTTATATTTATTTTGGTGTTTTTTTTTTTAAATTAGGCTGGTTTTACCTTTTCCCCTAATTATTTTATGAACTTTCTCTCTTTTTTTTCTCACATTGATAAAAAAAATGTTATCCTTATGTAGCTCCAAATTATTTTATGCAACTTTCTCTCTTCTTTTCTTTTCGCCTTCTTTCCCTAATTATTTTGGGTTTATTTTATATAGTCAATATAAAAAATGTTATCCTCATGACATAAATCATGGTGTATTTTTAGTAAAAAAATATTTAAAATTAAATATTTTAGAGATATGTACACAAACTCCAAAAAAAAAAACCAAAATTAATTAACACAGATTGAATCGTATCTCTACAAAAATCTATTGCTCCAAAAAAATGTGCATTATGATCCAATGGTATACACATTAAATAGAATATTAATTATAAAAATAAAAAAAATTGCATATTGAAGCGACAATCTTGATTTTTTTTTAAAAATTATTTTAACGATGGCAATATTGAAAAATCGAAGATTAAAAAAAAAAAAGAGAAAATGGCATAAAAATTGATTATTTATTTATTTCAAAGATGGCTGAGGAAAAGAATCAAGAAAATTGCATAAAAGAATTATCAGGCCCAACAGGGTCATCCCTACCGGGCTCCGTACTAAACGGGCTAGGGTCTTAATCGATTAATTCTTAATCGATACATCAATAGCTGAAATCTAACCCTAATAGGCTACGGGTTAAACGGACCACTAACGGACTACAATATATATTTTTAATAAAATAATTGAATTTTAAAATTAAAAGTCACGAATCAAATAAAGTAACAAAATAAATAAATAATTATTTAAGAATAGATAAATAAGGAAACAAAAGTATAAGATGAATTGCGGTTGTAGCCGATATTGGATTATGACATAATGTCTTACCAAATAAAAAATGTATACACACATTATATAAAAAAAATACATAGTAGATCAGGTTGACTGGCTAACCGATCCAGATAAAAAAACTCAGAATTTAAACATGCTTACAACCTATCAGCCCTAATCCTATATTTTTTAGGGTTAATCGTATCAACCCGTTTAACATGGTCGAGACTCCAGTATTTTTGGATAACAAGGAAAAAGTTTTCGTGTAGTTACTTTATTTTGAGAGCCAGAAGAAGAGTAGAGTACTGTTGGCTAGCTTGTGTGCAGGAATCAATACATAAATCAATATTAATTCATTGACCAAAAAGGGCCTGCTGTTGAATCGAGAGAAATGTTAATGGATGCATCTGCCACATTTAATTAGGTTTGAATTTTATTAATGTAATATAGTCTCATTTATCTTATACTCCATTCGTCCGTCTATAAGGGCATCCACAATGGGAGGTAGAGATCCCACGTGGAGCACTACCTCTACCAAGAAAATAAAAAATTCTGCATTGTGAGGATGCCGTCTATAAGGGCATCCACAATGGGAGGTAGAGATCCCACGTGGAGCACTACCTCTACCAAGAAAATAAAAAATCCTGCACTGTGAGGATGCTGAGGTGGCAGAGAAAGCGGTTTGGGGGAAGGGCGGTGACTACCCAGGTAGAGATAAAAAAGGAGAAAAAGGGAGAGTGAAGATGGATAGTGCGTGAGAAACAAATATACAAAAATGAATGTATTTTCTTCAGCGTAGACTCACGCGCAAGTGGGCAGTAATATTGTGGGTCCCACCGCTAACTAGCAAAGTTATTTTAATTTATAAAGCATTTAATTATTATTTAAAATTGGTGTTGTAATTTATGTTTGCAATAATTTTTTTTTTATGTTGTACTCTTAATTTTAATTTTTATTGCAATAATTTTTTTTTTTTTGTACTCCTTAATTGTATGGTTTAAATGAAATTTTAACAACCATTTTTTTAAATATTATGTTACACCAAGATTTTTTTTATTATTTTATTTGTATATTATAATTTTATAATTAATATTTAATTGAATAAATAAATAATTCATAACAAAAATAGTTAATAGTTAAAGATAATAAATATATATGATTTGATAGTGGGACCTTACTTTTGAGGTAGGAATGATTGGAAGAGGAAGGAGTGTTTTGAGGTAGGGGTATAAAACTTTTGAGGTGGCACACAGGTGGCGCAAACATGGCAAATTCATACCCAAAAATTTCTACCTAGCATAGGAGATGCTCTAAAGCTTCTCGCTACTTTTTGACACAGAGATTAAGAAAAATGATTAAATAATAGATATAGTACAATTGATGTGATTGAAAGAAGGAGAGAGATAAAGAGAAAAAGTAAAATATAAAGTGATGAGATGTTTATAGGCGGACGGACTAAAATGGTAAAATGAAAAACTTCTAGACGGACGGAGGGAGTATTATTCGTCTACAAAATGTAATCTTATTACATTTTATAAAGATTATCAAACTTCAATTATCATTTAATAAATTAAATTGTCATCAACTTTATTCACAAACAATTATTTTATTCATAATGGAATCCAAATTATACTTTTGTACTATTTAGTAGTTTCATACAAGAACAAAAAATGGAGCTTATTTTCAAAAAACCTATGGATTTATGTTGTGCAATAAAGAAAGTATTTTAGGATATTACAGTAGTAACTTTATTTTATCAAAGCCTGAAGAGTCGACTGTTGGCTTGTGTGCAGTGCAGGCATCATAAAACAATATTCCTTCACCAAAAAGCTCTTTGACGTACACACTCTATCCCAATTAAATTTGGACTCTCCCTATGACACACATTTTAAAAAATATGTAATGAGTGATATTTTGACGAGTAGTTTTAAAAGGTAGATTGAATTTGAAATAATAATACTACTAACATACAGTAAATAAGTGTATATTTTGATAATGGAGGTTATCAATATATTTTCTTTTGTAGAATGTGCAAATATGAGAAGTGTACAAATTTTTAAGGAACGGAGTGAGTAGAGCTGTTATTCGAGCCGAGTATTTGAAGTTCGAGCTCGCTCGATAACATTGACGAGTCAAAAATTGAGCTCGACTCAACTCGTTAACGAGTCTATTGAGCCGAGTCTAATGAAATTTTCCAAAAAAAAAATACTGAGCCGAACAAGTCGAGCTCGAGCTGACTCTTTAGTAAATCGAGTATCTAACGGACTCGAGCTCGACTCGTTAAAGCTCGATTCGAATAACAACCCTAAGTTTAATAGTACAATGTAAATACAGTTGTCGGCCTTTCATTTGCTAATGAGTAAATGACAAATAACGATACATCATCAAATTAGAATCTGTAAGTATGAATTCAGATTCCTTTTTGGAATCCCATGTGAGCCCATTACCAACATAAAAGCCTCCGGTTCTCCAAAACGGCGCCGTTTCAATATGGATTATATATTGTGCCTTTTTTGTCCACTAGTCTAAGGAAAAAGGTTTCGTAACTTTATTTTTGAATGGCAGAAGAATTGAAGATCGAGTGAGTAGAGTATTGGATGTTGGGTTTTGTGGAGTATTCAGTACCAAAAAGGCTCCACTATTTTTGGATACTCCATTAATTATACTCCCTCCATCCATGAAAAGTAGGGACATGGGGATGGGGCACAAGTTTTAAGAAAATGGTAGATAAAGTAGATAAAGTAAGGGTATTATAGGGTATTGTGGGGTCCATTGTGAATAAAGTGATTGTTTAGGAATAAAGTTGATGGCAAATTGAGTAATTAAGTGATAGTTGAAGGGTGATAGTTTTCATAAAGTGCATGGGACTACATTTGGTGGACAAAGAATATGTGTCAAATGGGACTACTTTTCGTGGATTCGTGGACGGAGGGAGTATCTACCTACTCATGCAAGACAAAACAAGAAATGTGCCGCTGCCATATTAATTTATTGTGTTGTTTGAGGTCCACCTCTAATATAGTGACACCTAGCTAATTAACACATGCAACTAACTAATAATATATAAATTAAAAAAAATGGTACTCCACTAGAGACAAAATTAAAACCCTAGCTTCAGCTAGTATATTTAAATAAATACTCCCTCCCCTCCGCTCCGTCTCATAAGCATTCACTGTACTATACTCCACTCGTTTGTTCTTATTTTGTTCTTAGCTCTGAGGAAGAAGCTCAAAATGGAACAACATATACTCTCAACTAATTCACAGCATTTTTTCAAGGTTTTGATACCTGGTTTTCACCAAAAATTGGTAATACCTTCTCTCCATTTCTTACTTTCAATATTACTTCTAATTTCATGAATATCTTGCAGCTTGTTAATTAAATTAATTTCATTGTATCTTGTTTGCAGAGACTTCCTCCAGCCTTTTGTGTAAAGGTTACGGAGGAGACATCGAACTGGGCAATGTTAAACACTCGTAAAGGAACATTTGCGGTCAAAGTAAGCCGAGATAGCGGAGGAGGAATTAGTTTCGAGAGACGCGGGTGGCCTGAATTTGTCGAAAGCTACCATCTGAGCGTTGGGGACTTTTTAGTCTTCCAACATCTTGGTCGTTTCGAATTCAACGTTCTTGTCTTTGATCCGACTTGCTGTGAAAAGGAATTTCCCGTTGAACACCACCCACATCGTTCCGAGAGAGCTAATAACAGTAAGTTGCGATAATTATTTTTACGTAGACTGTGTGATCGAGTTCTATAATTAACTTTAATTTTAATTTTGAAACAGGCGATGAATCGGCCCATTTCACCGCCACTATGCAACCTCTTCATGCCTTACCAAATGGCCATTTGGTGAGTTTTTTCTTCTCTTGCTTGCTTCATATAACTATATATGTTCCTCGATCTTTAAAACGGATTTTTATATTAATATGCAAATTGTTGGGTAAATTTCAGAATATCCCCGTAGATTTCATAAGTTCGAATAATCTGGAGAACAAGACGAGTGCAGCCGTAAAAGATGAGCGTGGACGAGTGTGGACAATGAACCTCGTGACTCAAACAGCTGGCCAATTCCGCATGCATATGGGGAGAGGGTGGCTGAATTTTTACCGGTCTAAGGAGCTCAAGGACGGAGATGTCTGCGTCTTCTACCTTAGTTCTAATCCGCCAAGCTCTCCGACTGTATCATTTGATGTGATAATTTCATGAATTTCTTAATCTTAATTTAATGTTATTTTTACTTATTTTCTACTTAGCTAATTATGAGCTCGATCAAGACTATTTTCTTTTATGTGAAATCCCAAGGGAGTACATATATACTACTCCTGCATATTTATTTATGTTGAATTAAATTAATTAAGATTGTAGATAATAATATTAATTCCAAGAAACCCAATCTCAAAATTGAGTTCATAATTAACTGCATTAATTTTCATCTGTAATTTCAAATCGATCAGCTAGATTGTAGAGTGTTGTTGTAAATCTATTGGTTGTCTTGCAAACCAGTACTATTTAAATATGATCTCTGATATTATCTTTAAGAGCTAGAAATCTACAGTTGCTGTTTTCACGTTAAATAAATAAATTAGTAAATGCATGCATGCCAAGTTTATAACTTAATTGGAAAGAAAAACTATTTTTGGACTCTTACAATTACAAGAATAGCTTTCGTTTCTTTTCTTGTATATATATATTTGTGTTGTCTTTTGATTGGGCAAGGAGATTAATTTACATCAAAGTAAAATATGAGTAATATATAGCCGACTTTAATTATATTGTTTGGTGAATTCATTCACCATATTCTTCATTATCCCTTTCAACTCTTGTTTTGTTCGAAGGTCAAATGGAACAACAAATATTCAACCCACTTTTTTAAAGTTTTGATGTTTGATTTTCACCAAAAATTGGTAAGTTTAACCTTTTCTCACTCTTGAATATTTTAGCATGTGATATAGCTAATTTGGTTGGAATATTTTTCCATTTGAGACTACAAAGATACTCCCTTTGTTCCAATTTCATTTTTTCACACTCATTTACGTAATAAACTAAAAAAATATATGATAAATTAGGGACTTTTCAATTTAAAATAAATATTAAGATTAAAGTTTGTGTAAGAAAATATAAGGGCATGTTTGTTTTGGGACTTACCCGTCCGGACGTGGGACGTAACTTGTTCTACTTCGAGATTTCACATCCGGATTTCCCCATCCAACTACACTCATCCCTAAAAATACCTATACATCCTACTATTACATCTCATCTAACCACTCTTAAACAATTTGATTTGACATAAAGTTACATCTCATCCTACTCAAAATCCCAAAACGAACACACACAATTACTATTCATCAGAATTTCTCCATCCAAGATTTCCCCATCAAGGATTTCCCCCATCCTACATAATCCCAAAACAAACATACCCTAATAGAATGATAAAATATTGAGTAAGGCCCAAGATGAGGAGTGCACGAGAGAATTGCATGGGCTGCACAAGTAGAGGATAAAAATCTGATTTGGAGATATTCTATAGCTGCATATATACTGTGAATATTTGGCATGTAATAGCAGTCAATAGGTGTGTGACGAGTGTCTTGGCTGAAACCCTAGTTTAGGCTATTTTTATGTTATGCAGCAGAACAACTTTATAATGAAAAAGGAGAGTTATCATCTTGGAAGCAATAGAGCTATTCACGTCTGCTTTCTCTAATCCCGGACATTTAATTAGTCACTGTTAGATAAATAAATTGATAATGAAATTAATGATAAGAGTTAACGATTTTTTAAGAAGGAGATATAATATAGTTGGAGTATTTATTAGTATTAAAGATTTGTTTTAAGAAAATAATTTTAAAAAAACTCGAGGGAAGAAATAATTAATTAAAAACAAAATTTACTAGAACCAAGTCTGATAGCTTTTAATTTGATTGTTGATTGAAATAGAAACATGCATGTTATTTCAAATGTTTTTTTAGAGTTGATGTAAATTTCAGCATATTCTGATAGAATTCGTGAGGTCGAATAATTTCAAGGGCAAGACGAGCGTGATCGTACGAAATGACCGTGTACATGTGTGATCATTGAATCTCGTGATTACAAACACTGGTCAATCACGTTTAATTAAGACATTGGTTATGTAATAATTAAGTATATTGACTTTTGTGACACTTAACTTAATTCTATCTTTATCTAGTTTTGAATTGAAAGAAGTTGTTTATTCTCACTTTGGTGCATAGTTGAATCGTTTTTACACTGAAAATTGACATTCAATTGATCACTATATATATATATATATATGTATGTATATATATATATATGTATGTATATATATATATATGTATGTATATATATATATATGTATGTATATATATATATATGTATATATATATATATAGTATAAATATTCAAAGTTATTGTGGGACGTCCGAAAAGGAAAGTGTGAAAGTTATTGTGGGACGGAGGGAGTATAAGTTTTTACGAGTATATTGTGGATTTCGTTATGAATAAAATGATTGTTTATAAATAAAGTTGATGACAATTTGAGTAATTAAATGATAATTAAAGGTTTATAGTTTTTATAAAATGTAATAAGATTACATTTTGTAGACGGAGAATATAAGGTAAACGAGACTATATATTGAATATATTATATATTGTATTTATGTTAACTTTACTCATTTAACCTAGATTTGAAATATAGATTCAATATGTTTTGTATCTATAAATACTTCATCATGGAATCCTTTACATTCATTCAATGAAATTATAATTTACCTATTCATTGTTTCTCTATAAACCGAACTCTTACAAAGTAGAAGCTATACTTTAATATTAATCAATTTTTTTTTTTAGATTTGATGCAAATTGTCATGTAAATTTCAGCATATTCCGATAGAATTCGTGAGGGCGAATAATCTCGAGGGCAAGACGAGTGCCTCAGTGAGAAATGACCGTGGACATGTGTGGCCAATGAATCTCGTGATAACAACAGCTGGTCAATTCTGAATGCAGATGGGAAAGGGTGGCACGATTTCTACGAGTCTAACGAGCTTAAGAACGGAAATGTCTGCATGCGTCTTCTATCTTAATCCGGATTCGCCAATTAAGATCCCTTACTATATCATTTGATTCAAAAATATTTCCTTGTACCGTTTAATTAGGACATTGGTTATGTAATAATTAAGTACATTTGACTTTTGTGACTCTTAACGATTAATTCTATCTTTTCATGTGTTAGCTAGTCTTGAATTGAAAGAAGTTGTATACTCTCATTTTGGTGCATAGTTGAATTTTTTACACTGAAAATTGACATTCAACTAATTTTTTTTTTCGCAAATCGTTGAATAAAAACGCATCAGTGTTTTTAAAATGTGACATCAACTAATTTCTTCGGAATAATGAAGCATATGATTAATTTACACATTGTAAAAACAGTACTATTGGTTGGAGTAATATTTTTTTTCGACAATTTGTGACTAAGTAGATATACTTTGAATACATACGCATAGAACTAAATTGAAAAGGTAAAAAATTGTGAGATAAAAAAAAAAAAAACAAGTAACTAAAAATAATGGGACGTGTGTGGTTTTAATCCCATTTGGTATAATTAGTTACTGTTATATAAATAAGATAAATAAATTGACGAAGTTGGATAACTCAAGGGATGAGTATTTAATGTAATTCAAAAAAAAAAAAAGATAAATAAATAAATTGCTTAATAATGAAAATGACAAGAGCATACAAAATTTGTAACAAGTTGCCTAATTGAAATTCTTAATTTAAATAGAAACATTTTTTTATTTCAAAACATTCAAAATCTGCTGTACAGAACATTGGTTGTCGAAGGTTACACTTAATCCTACTTCACCCAACTCCGTCTCCAAACAAACTAGCTAGATTCATTGAATATATTCCGGAGGTTCAGGACCTACGGAATCTGCAACCCCTCTCAAGAGGGTTAATTAAAGGTAAGAAAACTACTTCTCAAGTATATATACTTGAGAAGGTCTCGTCTACCCATAGACTCCCGGCCCCAACCTTGAAGAAATCTATTTTCTTTAATTTATGTCAGTTCAAACAATATTTATGTTTTGATGTAACACAAAACAATTTATTTGTTTTTGTGTAATTTTAATTCTGAGGGGTTCTCACAACCCTCGTGGTAATTAGGGCCTTCGTGTCCGGTTTTTGGTTTACTTGGAGTTTTCATACCTAAAAATTTTATGGATGATCATGATATGCTTAATTTCTTTTGCTCATGTTTTTGTTTTCTAAAATTTCCCCCATATTTTATCCGTATGTTTAATAGGTTTTTGTATATATAGATTCTCAATAGACTCTACAACAAAGATATATCAAGTAAGTACCATTTTTATGATACAGGTATTATATTTGTACAAATTTCAAACAATACGTGCGTATAATAGAACTTCAAATATATTATACATAATTTGTCCCTCCGCATGTTCATAATCGTACCCAGAGACGGACCCAAAAAATTTGCCGAATAACATTACTATAAAGGCGAAATAATATTTATACTTACAAAAAAAAAATCATTTTATCAATATATCTCATGTAATTAATTTAAATTGAACAAGTAAAATTTTGATTGTTCCAATTCAGAGGAACTAAAATAGTCTCGAAATTGTTAAGATATTAATATCATAATTTTGAAAAGAATTACTTCTAGGAAGAGTTTATTTTATATTGGAAAAGAGCCAATTTCATGAAGATAATTGGAATCCCATTCACAAAACATAAAAGCATGCAGCCAATCTTTATAATTAAAATTAAAAAAAAATGGAAGGCCCATCAGCTTATAATTTTCTTAAGCCACACGCACACATTGATCAAACTAATTTGAAAAACAATAAAGACAGTGAATTCGAAGACTTAAAAGCAAGTTTAATTTGCACACTTTTCTTTTTCGTTCGTTTCATAATTGTTTGTACACTATAAAAATGAAATTTCTTTATAAACTCTACCATCACAATATTCACGATCACATAGTTATGAAAATGTCATTACTTTTACCCTAATTTCAATCACTATTTTTACTTTATTCATTTAATTTTACAAAACTACTCAACTCATGACTCATTACACTTTTTTCTTAAAAAATATATTTATTTTGTGGTGCAAACACTTGTTAAAAAGAACTACTCCCTCCGTCCCGTGATTTATTTCACATGTGAAGTGACACACAAAATAAGAAAAGTGAATTTAATGGAGATTTTGAGAAGTAATTTTGTAAACATTTATGTATAAAGTAAAGAAATGAGTTGACTTTTGTATATGTGTGGAGAAAAAGTAATTATATTTATGTAAATTTGAGGATATTTGAAGGGTGAAGTTTATAAAGAGTTTTCTATTTTAAAAGTGTGAAAGTTATTGTTAGAAATCTTGATCAAATGATTTAAGAAAAAAGTATAATATTGAGGGAGAGTTTTGAGGGGTAATTTTATAAATTTTTATATATAAAATAAATAAAATGAATGAATTGAGTGTATGGTGAACCCAAAAAGTGAATCGTGAGTGTATTACATAGATTTGTTAGTTCCATTAGTTATTTATTATACGGAGTAATTAATACTAATACCGTTTGCCGATCCCAAAAATAAAATAAAATAGTGCTAAAGTGTAATATAGAAACTTAACATCTTTATTTGTAAACCTTTACTAATTTTCAATATCAATTTCAATTGCTAATGTTTGACTCATTACACTCGATATTTAAGATTTTAGATTATGTTAGATTTAGCTCGACTCAACTTGTTCATTCATTAAGGGCATGTTTGTTTTGGAATGGGAAATTCGGATTTGAGATTTCGAAACTCCACCCCCGTTATAGTTTGGGATTTTGATTCAGGATTTTAAAATCTCACCCTATAACATTATAAAAGTCAACTCTATAAATACCTATAAACTCTATATAAATACCTATAAAACCTATAATCCTATACTATAAAGTTAAATCCTACCCTACATAAATCTCAAAACAAACACAAAACATAAAAAGTATTAGAATTTTAAAATCCACTATATTTTAAAACCCGAATTTCAAAATTCTCAAAATCCCAAAACAAACCTCCCTAAAGTAATTGAGTCGAACCTGGACTACAACTCTAAATTCATAGAATTCATATCATACTAGTGAGACATATCTAATTTGATTAAATCAAACAACCTAAAACTCCCTAAAATCCGACAACAGTTTTAGCTCATGACATGAATATTAAAACAAGCTATAGATCCATTATTAAAGTTTGGTAGGGTAAATTAATTAGCTTAAGATAAGTGATTAATTAAGCTAAAATAAATGTACAATCGGACCAAATAATTTTTCTACCAAAAAGAGATGCAATAAGCTTTATCATATCAAGAGTCTCCACATACTTCCCTATATTTATGTTCAAATTAATTAATTTAGATTGTAAATAATAATAATATTAATTCCAAGAAACCCAATTTCAATATATATTCTAATTGAATTAATCATACCTGCATTTTCATCAGTAATTTGACACCATCATCAGCAGTGATGTCGACCTACAATTAAAGAGCTGATTTACCAATCAAATCAATTTTATTTGATTTTGACGCAAAGTGAAAAAATAAATTGAGACCTTGAGGACTTGTTTTAATTCGGGATGTAATGCGTGTTCTAGTTCACGGTTTTATATTTGGATTTTACCACTCAATTCTATTCACCTCTAATATATATATAATATTCCTTCCGTTTAATTCGTGATTTTTTTTGCATGAATTGACCTGAAGAAAGAAAAGTTGATTTAGTATTTGGTGATGTAAGATAAAAATGATTATTTTTGGTGATTTGATGAGATGTAAAATGAATTTGGTGAGGTGTAAAAAATAAGTGACAATTTTGAAAATAAGATGATGTTGGAAGGGTATTAATTTTGTTGGGTATTTTCATATTAAAAGTATGCAAATAATCTTGGACGTCTTAATAAAAAAAGTGTGCAAATAATCACAAGACGGAGGGAGTACATATTATACTCCTACTATTATAATAATACAACATCATACATTTTTATACAATTGATTTAAAATAAAAATTATACTTATATAATACAACATCAATCAGCTTTACACATGAATTGATTTGATATAAAATTACATTCTATTTTATTCAAAATTCTAAAACAAACACACACTCAGAATTTCCCCATTCAGTCCAAATTCCCATAAGAATATTTTTTCTAGCTGAGCTCTTATGTTTGCATTGCAGGCGTAGACCTTAATATCAAAATACTCAATAGACAATAACCAAAAGATAAATAACGTACCCAAAATGCAAAATATGCTAAAACATTATAAACTAGAATATAAATAAGTAATACTATTAGCATTCCCTTCTCTTCGTTGCTCTCATCACTTTGAATTTTTCTACTCTATCCGTTCCGGAATAATTTGCATAGTTTGATCGACACGTTGTTTAAGAAAAGTAAATTTAGTGGTTGATGATGTAACATAAAAGAGGTGTATTTTAGGTAATTTGATGATGTGTAAAGTGAATCTGATGATGTTTAAAATGAAATGTATGAAAAAAATGAGTGACAAATTTGAAAATAAAATGATGTTGTGAGGTTATTAATTTTGTGGGGTATTTCCATGTTAAGAGTGTGTAAGTAATTTTAGGACGTTCCAATAAAGAAAGTGTGCAAGTAATCACGGGACGAAGACAGTATTTTTCTCTTGAATCAAGCAGAAATGGAACAACATACTAAATCAAAGCATTTTTTCAAAGTTTTGATTCCTGGTTTCGACAAAAAATTGGTAATTATATATATTTCTCTAGGTTTATCATACTTAATTAGTCTTGTTAAGTGAATATTTTCATTTTATTTTATTGTTCGCAGAGGCTTCCATCAGCTTTTTGTGTAAAGGTTTCGGAAGAAAAATCAAAATAGGCAATATTGAAAAGCTGCAAAGGAACATGGAAGGTCAAAGTAAGTCGAGACGGCAAAGGTGGAATTTGTTTTGAAAGAGTCGGGTGGCCTGAATTTGTGGAAAGCCACAGTTTGAGCATCGGGGACTTCTTGGTGTTCGAACATATTGGTCGTTTCAATTTCAACGTCCTTGTTTTTTATCCGATCGCTTGTGAAAAAGAGTTTCCTGTTGAACCCGTGACAGACCACGAAAACTCTAGTAAGAAATACATCTAATAGCTTTCAAAATCATTTTTATTTAAAATAAGTGATTCCTTTATATTGTTTGTCAATAAATGTAATTTTTAATAGAATTGTGTAATTAATTTTGGAACAGACGAGGAATCTCCCATTAACAAACCTCATTTCGTCGCCACTATACAACCTCATCATGCTGAAAAGTTCTATTTGATGAGTCTTCTCTGCCTAATTAACTTGCTTAATAGTGATTTAATTTGGGATTTAAGTTGAATTTATTCCATAACTTGTTAAACTATTTTCGAAATGGGCGGACAAAAAAGCACTAAAATTAATATCGTAGTTTTTAGCATGTGATATTAGCTAATTTGGTCGGAATATTTTTCCAAATCATTTTTTACAAACGGAAAAAAGGTAAAAGAAATGGGAAGTGTTGTTTTAATCCCATTTAATTAGTTACTCTTAAATAAATAAATAAATTCCCTGAAAAAAATAAATAAATAAATAAATTGATAATGAAAATGTTAAGAATTAACAATTTTTTTAAGTAGATATCATATATTATTGTAGGGCATGTTTGATAGTTTAGATTAAACTTAGATTAATTATATGTCATTTTTATTGATTGTTTGATAACTTAGATTAAGGGTAGATTATACTTTAAAATTTATAAAATTTAGATATTAACTTAATCTTAGATAATCAGTTTTTGTTATCAAACATGTCTTAGGAGTATTTATTAATATTAAAGATTTGATTTAAGCAAATAATTAATTAAAAACAAGATTTACTAGAATCATGTCTTATCACCTATTTGATTGTTAATTTAAATAGAAACATACTGTAGTATTTTATTTCATAACATTCAAATCAACCAAGCTTTTACAAAGTACGTAGAATTAAGCTGTTTTAATATTAATCAACTTAGATTAAAAAAAATTGTAATGTAAATTTCAGAATATTTCGATAGAATTTGTGCAGTCGAATAATCTCGAGGACAAGACAAGTGCGACGCTAAGAGATGAATGTGGACGAGTGTGGCCAACGAGGCTCACGATTCAAAAGGTTGGCCAATTCCGCATCCACATGGAAAAGGGTGGCGGGATTTTTACAAATCTAACGAGCTTAAAGACGGAGATGTCTGCGTCTTTTATCTTACTTCGAATCCACCAAGTTCCCAAACTATATTATTTGATGCAAAAATCAATCCTTCTTCCTTTTAAGACATGATATATGTATTATTTCCTAGCTAGTAATTAAGAACATCGACTTTTGTGACTCCAACTAATTAATTATATTTTATCGTGTTGATTCGGGTGTAAATTGCATGATTTTTCTGATATTTTAATTTTAATATAATTAAGTATATTTTGTTATTTTTGTTTATTTTGAACTAATTACACTTAATTGAAAGAAAAGTTGTGTTTTATTTATATTAAATGAAAAATGGGATTTAATTTGTAGAGCAAACTACACAATTACACATCAATAAATTTGTAAAGTCAATTGAGAAAGTGAGATAAAAATAGAGTTAAAAACTTAAAACGAGCTGAATGCAAGAAAGGAAAATAATGGCACGGGAATTGGGCCCATTTGCAAGGTAGTTGCAGGCCCATTTATATTCATCATTTCGGTCTGTTCAATTTGAAGCAGCCGCAAGCATATATAATTGGGTACGGTTACTTGCACCACCATGATTGTTAGATGTATTCCCTTGATTAATACACACCCTCCAAAATAAGAAAATGCTAGATACACTCCTCATGAATTGTAAAAAAACATTTTTTTCTCTTTAAAACCTCTTTGATAATCTGTCAAAAAAAACCCCTTTAAAAATACACCCCACCACAAAATTTTAATTTGTTTCTTCTTCTTTCTTCAACTAGATTAACACCGGCAATACACAAAATGTTAACAAATGTCAATTATATATTAATATAATTAAATAATTTACCCACGGAAAAAAATGAATTTAATTGTCAAACTAAGACATTTATTATGGATTTGGGGATCTTATTTTTGGAGGAATTTATATTTCTTGAATTAATCTCATTACATAGATATAAATGATTATATTACGATGTTATACATATATTCATGAATTTTGATAGATGACGTGTATCGTAAAATTAGATGATGCAACTGAATATATTATAACATTAAAAAATTTCCCAGGACACAGTTTATCATTTTTTAAAACAATAAAATAATATTTTAACTATTTTTTTAAAATATCACAATATTACAAACATTAAAATTTACTCTTTTCTATTCAAAATGTATGACATTTTAACCTTTCGTTTTCCTTACAAACTATACGAGGATTTATAGTTTTTAATGCAAATTCATCACCTTTTTTTTTTTCTAGATACAGTATATTTTGAATAGAAGAGAGTACGGTCTTTCTAGTTTCTATTTTTTTTTTTTTCTTATTTATTAATATCTCTCAATTTTTTATTTTCTTTCCACCAAGGCTTTCACACAGTTTCACCTCTCCATTCATTCACTGCTTTTGCTCATGGAAGAAAATGAGGCTGCAAATTCAAAGCACTTTTTCAAAGTCATGATCCCAGGTTTCCAGAATAAACTGGTTAGTTATGTATACATTTTCTTGTTCTTGAATTGTGCTTCATAAACATGGTGTAGCTAAGTAGAAACCAAGGTTTAACTATTTTTAACATTTAGTCTTATTTGTATATACCTCTTTGTTTAATTATACTGATTCTTTTGTTCCCAAATATTTAGATTTAAATCCCAAAACAAACCTACCTTTGATTTGGAATTTTGAAATCTGAATTTCAAAATTTAGTGAATTTATAATTCTAATACTTGTAATGGTGTATGTTTGTTTTGACATTGAAGTAGGTTAGAATTTAATTTTATGTTACACTAGAATTCAGGGGTGTTTATACAGAAAGTATGCTCATATCTTTGGTACATGTTGCAAGAGAAAGTAGATAAAATAAGGGTGTCGTGGAGTTGTGTTGTTGTGAGGTAAAAAATAAAGTGACTGTTTCTATAAAAAAAAAAAAAACATACTTTTGGTGAACGGCGAACGGAGGGGATATGATTTATATCTAGTTATATAGATTTGAACGGAGGGAGTATTTATATATATTTATAGAGTAGAATTTTAAAATCCGAATTCTAAAATCCTAAAGTAGAACCTGTCTTAGATTTTCCAAATTCAAATTTTAAATTCCAAAAAAGGTATGTCTGTTTTGGTGTTGAGAAAATCTTGAAATAGTAAAAAGGTGAATTAGGCATTATAGTCATTATAGGTTAGAATTTTGGTAGATTTTGAAATCTAGTTTAAGTAGTGCTACAAATGAATATGCATTCGGATTTTGAAAGCAAAAGTCTGTTTTTTAAGGCTAAAACAAAGATACCCTGATAGTTTAAATGAGATTTAAAATTAACATAATGTGACATTAGTTGCTTGATAATAATGTGTGCAGAACCTGCCACCATACCATCTTTCTGTATGAAGCTGAAACAAGAGAAATCAGAATGGGCGACGTTAACAAGCCGTAAAGGGACATTTAAGATTAAAGTGTGCAGAAATTGTGAAGGTGTTATTAGTTTGGAAGTTGGATGGCCTCAATTTGTCGATCGCCATAGCTTGAGCGTTGGAGACTTTGTCGTGTTCGAACATGTTGGTCGATTGAAGTTCAATGTGTTTGTGTTTGTTCCGAGTGCTTGTGAGAAAGAATTTCTCAACGAATCGAATGAAAATGCAGATGATCATGAAGCGGTGAACCCAAGTTGTCCTAAAAAGAGAAAGAGTACATGTTATATTAGTGCTATGTATACGAAGTGTCACTGGTTAAAAATTAATTCTCTTTATATTTTTTGCAGGAAAAGCAAAAACGGAGTCTACAGTTATATCATACGACAATAGTAACCCGCATTTCATCAGGACTATCACGCCTTTTCTTGCTATGAAATACGCCGAAGTGGTGAGTTTTTCGATCGAGCCTAATGCACTAGATATAATGCTGCTACTCACAACATTGTCCTGTAATTTTCAGAGAATTCCAATAGAATTAGTGAGGTTGAATAATCTTAAGGAGAAGACAAGTGCGACTCTAAGAGATGGTCGTGGAAGGTCGTGGCCAGTGGCTCTCAGGTCTCGTAGATTTCCTTTCGCCATCAACCTGTACAGAGGCTGACATGATTTCTACGTATCTAATGAGCTCAAGGATGGAGATGTTTGCGTTTTTTACCTCATCCCCGGTCCACCAACATCCACAACTGTTTTATTCGATGTGAAAATCCTTCCTTCCGTTTAAGGCATCAATTTTAAATTTGCGAGAATTTCTGACTTCAGACTTTTGTGAATCATGAAGTACATTTTTTAATTTTGCCTTTTACTATTTCTGATGTACTGCTTATTTCTTCTTAATATTAGATTACTTTGTTTGAAAATTCTGAATTGTGACATTATATAATCTACTAGAGAAAAGTTGAATGTTAAACAGATGTATGATGCATTGTCCTTTTAGGATTTTACCATATAAATGTATGAAGTCGTAATCAACGAAGGTTCGTAGACTTTTTTCAATTTCGTCAAGCGTCGCTGTTAAGACTAAGTCAAGATACTCTTTTTGTTCATGAGGGGGGACTTAACTGCATGTGCTTAGATGATATCACTGTTATGACTTGTGAAAACCAATAATTTATAGCAACTTGACTTTCAAATGCTTCTCTTTTGTCTTGTACATATTTGTTAAACATAATTTGAAGTTCCCTACTTACTATAAAGTTAATGTTTTGATATCGTATACGTGTAGGTGGATTCTTCGTTTTCTCCTCCAGTTGTCTGAATTGTTAATGGATATTGAAGGCTCAATTTATGACAAGAACAACTTCTGTAATAATGTGAGTCTTCTGGTTTTTAAAATGATTCGTAATCTGTTTTTTGTTCGTTGTCTATCAAGATGTTGTCGTAACTCAACTTTGCTGAATATTAGCCATGTCTTTTGGCTTCTGAATACACCTAAAAATGTGAAAACTCATGTTAGTTTTTCACATCTGCATATTTGGACTCTTACTTCTTGTACTTAGTATAGTTGGACGAGCGATCTGCAGAAGAGAGGGCGATAGACGATTGGCTTCCCGTCGCTTCTTCAAGAACAGCCAAATGGTGGTTTTCATCTGTGCACAATGTCACAGCAATAGTCGGAGCTGGAGTCCTCGGTCTCCCTTACGCCATGTCTGAACTGGGATGGTAAGTTACAGAACGATTTCACTTTGTTTCGAGTACATTTATTTCCATCTTGAGAAAAAAAAATGATGAGTGTTTTCATATTCTCAGGGGACCTGGAGTGACAGCCTTGATAATTTTTTGGATCATCACTCTTTACACTTTGTGGCAAATGGCTTATATGCATGAAATTGTGCCTGGAAAACGCTTCGACAGGTACCACGAGCTTGGACAGCACGCTTTTGGCGAAAAGCTTGGCTTGTGGATTGTAATCCCTCAGCAGGTGTCATGCCTACTGGGAATCAACATAGTTTACTTGATCACCGGAGGCCAATCGCTCAAGAAATTTCACGATCTCGTCTGCCAAGATTGCAAGAATATCAAGCTTACTTATTTCATCATGATTGTTGCATCTGCTCACTTTGTACTCTCCCAACTCCCGGGTCTCAACTCAATCTCCGGTGTGTCTTTAGCCGCAGCAGTTATGTCCGTAAGGTACATTGTTTGGCATGAAATGATAATAAAAGTTAAAGTTTAGTATGCACTCGAGTGCATGTTGTGCACCCTAGTCTAAAGAAAAGTGTATGTTATTAAACTGAAAAGTACAACACAATATTACTAAAAAGTGTAAGTCACTATGACTAAAAATATTATTATACAGTTTAATAATTGAAAAGCGCAACACCATTTACCAAAAAGTGTAAGTCAGTAAAACTGAAAAGTGCAACATGGACTAGGATGCACAACATGCACTCGAGTCCATAGCAGATCAACCCATAATAAAATGTTTTCTTGAAAATCTAAAGTTTAAGGTACTGTTTTGCAGTTACTCTTCAATAGCATGGGGTACCTCAGTAACGAAAGGCAAGCAACCCGATGTTAAGTACAGTTATAAATCAAGAACGACAGCTGGCGTTGTTTTGAACTTCTTCAGTGCATTGGGGAGCGTTGCTTTCGCCTATAGTGGCCACAATGTCGTGATGGAGATTCAAGCGTCTATGCCTTCGACACCAATGAAGCCTTCGAAGGGGCCTATGTGGAGGGGAGTTATACTTGCTTATATAGTTATTGCCCTCTGCTACTTCCCTGTTGCTATAGTTGGATTCTGGATCTTTGGTAATCAAGTTAAGGAAAACATCCTCGTCGCCTTACACGAGCCCAAATGGCTCGTTGCCATGGCTAATATGTTTGTTGTAATTCATCTTATTGGAGGTTACCAGGTGCATTCCCAAAAGTAGTCCTTGTCAACTTACTAGAGTTTTTTTTTCCAATGTGAGGAATTTTATGCCTGTTTTCGACTTTGTAGTTGTACGCCATGCCAATGTATGACATGATCGAAACTGTGCTCGTAAGGAAACTGAAGTTCAAGCCAAGTTGGTACTTGCGGTTCATTACAAGGAACACTTATGTTGGTATACAAACTGCCCTTTCTCGTTTTATACAAGTTTTTGTCACCCTTACTTTGTGCATAACATTCTTTGATTTCAGCTTCTACGATGTTTATTGCCATCACGTTCCCTTTCTTCAACGCGCTTCTTGGATTTTTCGGAGGATTTGCTTTTGCACCAACGACGTATTTTGTAAGCAACTATAACCTTTTTTTGCATTGCTTATAAGTTAGTACTATAACACAATATTTCTGCAGCTTCCCTGTATCATGTGGGTTGCCATCTGCAAGCCAAGGCGATTCAGCTTATCTTGGTTCGCGAATTGGGTACGTTGATCTCGTACTTTTCTGGATTTTTTTGTTTCGTAGAAACGAATGGACGATGCCTTTAAAACGCGCTGTCGGGATTTTCAGGTGTGTATAATCTTAGGGGTTCTTTTGATGGTTATTGCACCCATTGGAGGGCTAAGGCAGATCATACTCCAAGCCAAAACCATGAAATTCTATCAATAAAAACTGAGGATAGTTATTGTTCAATGCAATGAACATAACCAATTTATCATTATTCATTGTAATCCAATTATTTCTTAGTAATTTTCTTTTTTTATTCCCATTAGTACCTAACTAATGACGAATTTTAATGGTATATGTTATTTGGATGTGATGTAGGCATGTAGGAGTTGTTATAACCCTATGTTATCTTGGCCTAATTTAATCAGAAATGTCATTATCAAACTTAATTTTAAACTTGCAGTAGGTTATTTGAATATTGTTGGAATGACCAAGTAAAAAGGATTTAATATGAATATATATATGGAGTCAATTTTGTGGGTGGGCAATTCATTTCTGTGGGGTGTTTGGGATTATCCTTGTGGTATAATCTTCAAACCAAAAAATATGCTCATTTTTAGATGTTAGACCATGTTTATCCATGACCGATCATGATCGGGTCATCAAATATAAAATTCATTTTTCACTTTTTCACCTATTTCTATTGGTCTCTATTTATAGAGAATTTAATTTTATAAATTTTAATTTTTTTTTTATTAAGTAGATAAGTGAAAATCAGAAATTATCTAAATAAAATATAACCGACGAGTAAAATTTTGACAAGTGACATATTTGGATTATTTTGGGATAAAACATTATCCCCACATGGCCCCACACACACTTGGTTATCTCTGGTTGTCGGACAACCAAGGTCATCCCAAATAAATCAATTTTCATTTTTTATTTTTTTTTTGTCCGCTAGTGTATGCCCTAGTCGTCAATTCCCCAATAAACATGGCCTTAAAACTTCAATTGAGCCTACGTTGGTAAACAATGAGATTGATCTTTTGAATTAGTCAGTCATTGAACTGAATATCGAAACATTAAAAAAATAAAATGAATTATGGATTCATTTGCAGCCAGGGACCTTAAATTCGTAAAAAAATGCATATAAATGTTGATGTTATTCAATAAATGAATCAAGAGCAAACATAATTTTTTGTCACTAGGTCATTTGGTTATACTCCCTATAAGTAAAATTTTACATCACGGAGAGAGCATCTCTTTTCGAATTTGATCACCCATTTTTTGTTCAGTAATGTCCTCAGTTGACATGTCACTGATTAACGGGATAAACTTAAGAGGGGTGAAAATGCAATTATAATATGTTATAACTTAAAACCATTCCTTGTAATTTTGATAATGAGCAAAATGAATGACCAAATTCGAAAAGAGGTAGACAAATGATATTTTCACATGAATTAATGTTTGATGTTATATGTGATTTTAAAATTTGATACAAACCTGGGAATTCAAAATTTCAAATTGCAATAAGAGAGAAGCAAGAGGAATAGAGAGAGGCACCCAACAAGTGAAGGCAAAATCAACCATTGCAAAAGCTGTTGTCATAATTTAACAACAATGTCAGCAGCTCCACATTCATGAATAACCAACTAAATTTGCAGAACTACCCTCACTTGCACACCTCTGAAACAAGTAATCAACAGCATAAACGACATTAAACAAGTCCCTACGTTCATAGTTTCACTAATTCTTGGCCTTCATAGAATTATTCTCCTTGATTCTTGCTCGGTTGTCCAGCTTCACAAATCGCTTCAGATCCTCAAATGGAAGACTCTCAACTTCTTTCCTCTTTAGCTCACTAAGTGACTTCTGTTTATCCAGCAGGTGCCACAACCAATCGGGGTACTCAGAATCGGGCAAGATCTTTGGGTCTTGTCCCTCTTTAAGGATATTCCCACCAAATACTGTCGTGGATTTTACTTCTTTGGTCAGTAATGATGCTTGTGGACCATCTCCCCCGCATTTACCTTTCTTCGATTTTCCTCCACCAGCTGCAAATGTTCGACGGCCCACCACCTGAATGACCTCCTTGAAGGTGGCAGTGCTCCTTAATGGTTTCACCAGAGAAGTTGACATGTCTTCACAGCTGCAATTGAAAAAATTAAAAATCAACACAATCATATATATATACATATATATTTATATTTATATATATAGATGAAACATCAAGAATATTCAGGTTTACCAACTATGACATATAGTATATCGATTTATATTCTTATGCTCAACAACCAGTTATTAGCAAGCAGCTGAGCAGCGTGCGTAATCTTTTATAGACAGTTAGTCAAGCTACTTCTCCATTCATAGAAGAGCCAGTAGTAGCTACCAGTATTTTGCAAGAAAAATCAGATCTTGTGAAGAACTAACTATTACTTCCGATAAAACCAGTCTGGCTGATAACGCCAGACATAATATAAACAATAAGATCGGAAACTCATATATAAAAATGATTGAATAGTTCACAAATTAATCTCTGAAAATAAGAAATTCCCATTGCTTAAATGCAACAGTTTGTGAACTATTCAGAATGCTGGGGTCAAACTACTCAAACTATAAGTCTTGGGATACTGAATCTGATTTCTCTTGCGAAGTAAAAACATAATTACTTCAAACTAGTCAACTATAAGAGTTTTCAGAAGAGTGAATACCTCAAGTATGTACTCCACTAAGATAATTACATTGTAATAAAAGGCACACACAGAAGCCGGAAACCATCTATATTTCTCAATTTCACTTATCCGACGTTTCACATGGGGCGTCCTAGCACAAGAACCTTCAAATGAAAAACATCTTAATTTCTAAAATTACTTTTATACGCCAATTCTGTAATTTGGTAATTCTCCATGTGATCTCGAGCATATAAACCCCGCACACAAGAAGATCAACAGTAATCGGTTATTAGAGCTACCTTTCCATTTACAGGAAAACCGCACATTATTACTACCATTTGCAAGAAAAATCAGATCTCATAATGAACTAACTCCTGGTATCATAAAATGGTAAATTTCCGTGGCTGATTACTGATAACTCCACTCAACAGGCCAACATACAAAATTAGATCAGGATCTACTATATCGCAATGCTTAAATCCAGCTTATTGTTGATTAATAACAAGGTCCAGACTCACAATCAAAATAACAAAGAAAACAATTTCATTTAGAGTTCAATACACGATTGCATCAGCTATAATTGTTCTTAAAATAATAATGTAGCTGATATTTCTTAACAGTGTTTCAACTAAGACAACTGCATTGTAATCAATCCTATGTTTCTTACTAGTCCCAACTATCCCATGGTAGAATTGAAAGTCCTCAGTAAAAATCCATTCCGTTAACTTCACTCGAACTCATTTTTAGGGATTTTGGTCAATTTAAAATCCACCACTACCCGAAATCCTTTAATTTTAAATGTTTACAATTCAAACAATCCAACAGTAAACAATTTACGAGACTACTCTAGTTCATAACACATTAAAATACCAGTCTGCAATCCATCTCAACATTTGACGTAAAAAGAACTGGTTCAAAGTGATAGATATCAAAACTCAGATACCATGAAAAAAGAAGATGCAATCATTTTTCAGGCACAATCCGCCGGAAATCACAATTTTTGCAGACGGAAATTAAAAAAGAAAAATATATTACAAAGAGTTACCTTCAACTCCGATTGCTCACAGTTCGGTTCGATCAATTCACGCCCTAAACTGCCATTGAAGTTGCGCTCATTTCTGTATTGGTTGAAGGAGTAGATGGGCTTTACATATGAGTATGGGCTTTAGCCCTTTCAACCTTTTTGAGCCCAATAATTTTTTAAACCAATAATTAATAGTAGTATCAATTTTTACTTGGGTCCGACTATTTACACCTCCATTTGCGTTGAGAACACTCCCCCTCTGGACGCACCCCCTAAAATCTGATGCACCCCCTCAAATTGTCATAAATGCCCTTCTCTTATATAATTCCAATTACTACTCACACCCCCCCTAAACCCTACTTTCTCCCCCAAATCCTCCATCTTCTTCCTCCTTCATCTCTTCTTCCTCCTCCATCTTCTCCCTCACCACCACCGCCGGCGACCTGCCCCTCCACCACCCGTCGCCGGCGACGCCACCCCCTCCCTCCCTCGCCGAACCCGTCGCCCCCACCTCCCGCCTGTAAAAAAAAAAAAAAAACAACAACAGATCGCGGCCGCGCGCGGCCGCCCCGTCCATCGGCCGCCGCGGCCGTCCCCTCCCTCCCCCGTCCTCCTCCCTCCCTCCCTCGCCGAACCCGTCGCCCCCACCCCCACCCCCCCCCCCCCCCGCCTGTAAAAAAAAAAAAAAAACAACAGATCGCGGCCGCGCGCGGCCGTCCCCTCCCTCCCCCGTCCTCCTCCCTCCCTCCCTCGCCGAACCCGTCGCCCCCACCCCCACCCGCCTGTAAAAAAAAAAAAAAAAAAACAACAGATCGCGGCCGCGCGCGGCCGCCCCGTCCATCGGCCGCCGCGGCCGTCCCCTCCCTCCCCCGTCCTCCTCCCTCCCTCCCTCGCCGAACCCGTCGCCCCCACCCCCCCGCCTGTAAAAAAAAAAAACAAATCGTGGCCGTCCCCTCCTCCTCCCTCCCTCGCCGAGCCAGTCCCCTTCCTCCCCCCTCCTCCTCCCTCGCCGAGCCAGTCCATCGGCCAAATCCAAATCCAGGTTTGTTTTTTTTTTCCTTCTTTTTCTTACCTTTCGACCACTTTAGGTCGATCCAAATACACTCCGTCGACAACAGGGTGTCGACGAGTGTATTTTTGGTCGACCTAAAGTTGTCGACGAGTTTTTAATTTTTTTTTTTTCCGATCAACAATTGTCGAGCATATACAATCTTGTCGACAAACCAGTGTCGACGGGAGTGAATATGGTCGACACTGGTTTGTCGAAATCTTAAAAAAAAAGTTAAATTTTTTAAGTTGAATTTTTTTTTGTTTGGGGAGAAATTTTGTTGTTTGGGGAGAAATTTTGGTGTTTGGTGTTTGGTGTTTGGTGGTGGTGGTGGTGGTGGCGGCGGCGGCAACGGCGGCGATGGAGGATGGATAAAACTTAGGTTTAAAGGTGGGGTGCATTTAGTAGTTTAATATGACTTAAAAGGGTATTTTTGGTTTTTTACTTCATTATTTTATTATTAAATCCATAGGGGGGAGTGTTCTCAACGCAAATGGAGGTGTAAATAGTCGGACCCTTTTTACTTTTAGAGCAATGAATCAACTTTATTTAAGTATCAAATAATTATATTTATTTCTCAGTCCTAGAGGGATCATATTTAATGCCTACTATTTTCAATCTTAAAAAAAAATTCGGAAGAAAATAATTATAATGGTTTTATAAAAATCATTATAATGTGACTATTTAAAAAAAATCATTGATAAATAGTTAAATATAAATGTAAAATTTGATGTTATTATATGTAAGTTAAGGTACGGTATAGAGATATAAACTTAGAAGATAGTTATATAATGAAAAATATATAAACGAATCCATCAAAATAGTAAATCGGGAAGCTTACTTATCAAATAAGCAAAAAAAAAAAAAAAATCTATATACTTACTCAGGTAAAAGTTATTTAACATTTTTTTTATCTGTTCCAATGAAAATTATTTATCCTTTTTTTTTAACAAACTTTTCCTTTCACATTTAATTATATTATTTACTCTCTCAATCACATCATCTTTAATACATCTACTTATCATTTGACTTATATTATTCGTTTACAAAATGTAGTCGCATACACTTTATTTTAACAATCACTTTATCATCACCATTCAATCATCATTTAATTACTTAAATTGTCTAATAAGACTACTTATTGTGAACTGAGAAAGTATTTCTTAATCTCCGTTACCAAAGCTTTCACCTTAAAGAAAAATTTATTTGAGTAATTTTTTTTTTTTGTTTATATAATTGATTGGAGCCCAAAGTGAAGGCCCAATAATCTCTTCAAGGGGTTAGGGTTTAACGACTTTGCTCTTTCTTGAGCAAAAATCAACTGCTCTCTACAAACCTCTCTCTCTAGATCATTCAATCTCCATTTCCAAACCACCCAAGCTCAGAACCTTCGAGAATGGGTAGCCAAGCCGCAAATTTCCTGACGAACATTGCACGCGCCGCCTTCGGCCTCGGCATAGGCGCTACTGTCGTCAATTCCGCGCTCTTTACCGTCGACGGTGGCCAACGCGCCGTCCTCTTCGACCGTTTCCGTGGTGTCATCGACGAAACCGTCGGCGAAGGGACCCACTTTTTAGTTCCATGGCTTCAGAAGCCTTTCATCTTCGATATTCGCACTCGCCCTCACACCTTCTCCTCTGTATCAGGTATTGTAACAGATAATTTTGCTTTGATTTGCTGTTATTTGGCAGTTATTCTTGTAAGTGTAAATGAATTATTAGCTGCCTTGAACACAATGATATCGAATTAAGCTTTTGTGTTTACAGTAAGGAGTAAGTTATCATGTGATTTATTAGGTTTAAGCTGTTGTAATTTTGAAATGTTTTGGAGAATAAACCGATGAAACAACTGTATTTTACCTAGGCACGAAGGATCTGCAGATGGTGAACCTCACCTTGCGTGTGCTGTCCCGGCCTGAGGTCAATCGCCTGCCCGACATTTTCAAGACGCTAGGACTTGAGTATGATGAAAAAGTGTTGCCGTCGATTGGAAACGAGGTGCTCAAAGCTGTAGTTGCACAATTCAATGCGGATCAATTGCTAACTGAGAGGCCTCATGTCTCTGCTCTCGTGAGAGAGAGTTTGATTCGTAGGGCGAAGGATTTCAACATCGTCTTGGATGATGTGGCCATCACCCATTTATCATACGGTGCTGAATTCTCAAAGGCTGTGGAGCAGAAGCAGGTGGCTCAGCAGGAGGCGGAGAGGTCTAAATTTGTGGTGATGAAGGCTGAGCAGGAGAGGAGAGCCGCTGTTATTAGGGCTGAAGGAGAAAGTGAGTCTGCTAAGCTGATTTCTGATGCAACTGCAGCTGCTGGGAATGGTATCATTGAGCTGAGGAAGATCGAGGCAGCAAAGGAAAATGCATTGTCAATGGCTAGGAATGGAAATGTGGTGTATCTGCCTAGCAACAACAACATGCTTCTTGGTGTTAATCCTGGGCGTTAGTTTGAGGTAGCTTCGTCTACTTTAATCGTTGTTTTGATTGTTTTTTTTTTGTTTGTTGATTAGTTTTGTGTTGGAGTGTGAAACATTTTCTCGATTACGGTTGTAATTCACATCATTTTAAATCTTTAATGCAACTTATGTGTCTTGATCTGTTTATCTGTGACATGTTTTTTTGATAGCATTTGAATTTATGACCTTAGAGGAAATTTGTTGCATAACAGTTGTGAAAACTTTGGTTACTCCGATCTTTTATCTATGTAAATCCATTGTGTAACAATTCTGGGAATATTGATTCTAGCTTAGAGTTATCTTGATTTCAAAGCTTACTTATAAGATTTGCTGTTGGAACAATGGGTGCTGATTGTAAACTTTATTAGTGAATGAAGTCTTTTAGCATATTGGTTCTAGAAAGTACCCTTAGTTAGCATAAATATTCTTTTCTGAAGAAAGCACTCATAGTTATATGTAGGAACACTACACCCGCCGTGTACACATCTGATGCCAGTCCAACTTAGATTCTAGTATAAGTCGATTGTTGGATGGTTCTATTGAACAGATAGATACACACACACACATGTAAAAAAGGGTGAATACATGGTGAGATTCAGTGGTTAAAAGAACAATGGATTAATGTGTACAGTTATCAGCAACACATGAATTTAAATCTATTATGATGCTTATTACTACATGTTTGCCAGCATGTTGAGATGAGATTAGGTTTATTATGGGGTGACAATGTTGGTGTGTGTTGCCTTTGGGAAATCTTAATCAATAATTTGTGTGGAGAATCATCGATCCTTTTAAACTTGTTCATATTCTTAACTTGTTAAGATGTTTAATTTCTGATAGTCCTATTCGTTTTATCCTGTTTCAGGGTGTGCTAGAGATGGCACGATTGTAAGTGAGTGATCATTTTGGCTGTTGGTTCGCTGTCTTTTTTCCTCTGTTCTGATACGCTGATCAGCTGTAAGAAAATTAAAAGAAACTCATTGATAGCCTTCTTCTGCTGCAAAATTTTAGTTGATTCTCTCATTTGGATACTGGAGAAGCTATAATAATTCGAAACCCCCTCTTTTCCTGGTCTTGGAAACTTCAGTCATATATTGTCTTGTTGACATTATTTTGCAAAATTGGCTGGTGCGTTTCGTAATAGTTGAAGCAATGTTGCAGTGATGCTATTTTCTAGTTGAGTTTGTGTGCTATATAGACAGGAGTTTTACCTCTATATATGTATATAAAGCTGTTATCATCGTTGCTTATAATATTTTTGCTAAATAGGATTGGGAAAGTTCATTAAGCCATTTCACTAATAAATCGAAAAAAAAATAAGGCAAATTGGATTTTATTAGTAAAAGATTGAATTTGCCTAAATGAGTTTTATCCCCAATTTCTTGTGCATTTTGCAAAGGCATTTGTCTTTTTTTAGATTTCATTTTTTTGTATTTTGGCAGAGCATTGGGAGGTTTTTACTGTTCTGATTTTAAGATCCCGCATTTTATTTGGGAATTTAAAAATTGATTTTTGATAACCACCCAAAATCACTCATACTTCTCCATCCTGCTATTTTTGTCATTTTGGTTGGTTGGATTCATCTGTAAATTTTTCATACCTTTTTTATAAATATTTTTTAACTTTTTCCTTACTATATTTGGATATTAATTTAACATAAAATTAAATTTTCACATACTATAATATTCCATCCCAAACTCAAAGTAACAAGTGAATTAATATCAGAGGTGTCATTTTTTTTTCTGGATAAAAATTGTATCACTAATATATTATGTTAGTCGTGTTAAGATGAGAGGTGTAACCGTGTAACTAGACACGCGCAAAACCGAACCGGCCAAACCGCCGGTTTTTAACCGCCGGTTTGACAAACCGCCGGTTACGGTTTGAAAACCGAACCGTAACCGAAAAATGGCGGTTCGGTTACGGTTCGGCATTTTGACAAACCGCAAACCGCCGGTTTGGCCGATTTTGGCGGTTAACCGGCGGTTTGCCGGTTTTTTATTAAAAAAAAAAAAAAATTATTATTTTTTTAATACACAATTCTTCTATTTTTAATGTATAAATTTAAGTTATATAATTTTTATTCAATTCTAGTAATGTATTTTCTAAAAAATGAGTTAAAACGAATAAAATACGAACGAAAACGGAGTGAAAACGAGCGAAAACGGAGATAATATTTAAAAAAAAAAAAAAAAAAATACAAACCGCCAAACCGGCGGTTTTCAAACCGAACCGCCGGTTTGAAAACCGTAACCGTAACCGGCGGTTCGCGGTTCGGTTACGGTTACCGAAAAACCAAAACCGTAACCGCCGGTTTCTAACCGGCGGTTTGGAACCGTTGCCCATGTCTACGTGTAACGTTGCCTGAGATTATATCTACCGCTACTTTAAATTTCTGGGGAACTGGTAAACTTTATCTGTGATAATAATAACAGCAATAATAACCAAACTGAAAAAGGCAACGACACAAATTTGTGTAGAAAAGCGTCAAAATATAAAAAACTCGAGCTACAAATTCTGTTGTACATAATCTTAACATTACTCCCGAATAAAACCGCAGAAAATTTTCAGCTCAGTTATTTCAAAGTAGCCTCACCAGGCCACACCAACAGTACAAAGTTACGCGAAAGAAAAAAGGCATTCCTCACTCAAGCAACAGATGCCATGTGACGGATCAAGTCGATAACTCGGTTACTGTAGCCCCATTCATTGTCATACCAAGAGACAACCTTGACAAAGTTGCCGTTCAGAGCAATTCCAGCCTTGGCGTCAAAAATGCTAGACCTGCCATGTTAATGAACAACAAAGTGAATAACATTGTCAAACTATAGAAGCCAACTACAATGGTGTAAGAAATTTCCAGAATTCACACCTGCAATCACCAATAAAATCGGTGGATACTACTTCCTCTTCTGTGTATCCGAGGATCCCCTTCAATTTACCCTCTGACTCCTCCCTGTATAGAGGAGAGAGAGACAATCAGGGTGGTATCCATAAAACGAAAGTGAAAGTGAATGCAAAGAACATGCGATTCCTTACTTGATAGCAGCTTTGATTTCATCGTATGTAGCTGACTTTGAAAGCCTTGCAGTTAGGTCAACCACTGAAACGTCAACAGTTGGAACACGGAAAGCCATACCGGTGAGCTTTCCATTTAGAGCAGGAAGTACTTTCCCGACAGCCTGTGATTATTCGATTCTTTAGAAATTGTTCAACCAGTTAAAAAAAAATCCTTGAAGATAAGTTCATAAAGTGGTATGCAGTTATTTGGACCAGAATGCCTTTTAAAAAATGAATAAAAAACTCCTGTAGTATATATTTGTTGTTAAGTCTATATATTAGAATGAGTTCTTGACAGGAAGATAGAAACATGCATAACATGCATTTCTTATAGTACCTTTGCAGCTCCAGTGCTGCTGGGAATAATGTTGAACGAGGCAGCTCTTCCACCTCTCCAGTCCTTCATTGATGGCCCATCAACAGTTTTCTGTGTTGCTGAATAACGTTAAGAAAACATCAACGGTCATGTCACACTTGTTAAAAGTAAGAAAAATGGAAAATAGTAAGCTGAGTATAAATAATCTTACCAGTCATAGAGTGAACAGTGGTCATCAACCCCTCAACAATACCAAATCTGTCATTAAGAACCTGTAAATATGATGAAGTCTCTTCGACTTTAGATACAATCTTTAATCTGTGTGAAAATTACTTCTAATCACTAAATCACAGCATTCGTGGGAAATACTGAGTAAGAACAAACCTTGGCTAACGGAGCAAGACAGTTGGTAGTGCAACTAGCATTAGAAACAATTTTGATATCTGACTTGTATTCCTTCTCGTTGACCCCCATAACAAACATTGGTGCATTGTTGCTTGGGGCAGAAATTACAACCTTTTTGGCACCTCCCTGAGAACCAGGAAAAAAAAAACCATTAAAAAAAGTGTCACAACTGCTGTAAGAAACTAAAATTTATCTCAGCATAAATGGATAACAAAACAATTGGGTAGATAATACGGATTTCTGATAATTAAAGTTTACAAATTTGTTAAATATAAACCTTTAAGTGAGCAGCGGCCTTGTCCTGGTCAGTAAAAACACCTGTGGACTCAACAACATAATCGGCTCCAACCTCGCCCCAAGGGATCTCCTCAGGATTCCTATTCATAAAGAAAGGTAAATGCATATACGAAAAGGACATTTATATGTGAGTGTGTGTGAGACTAATAGCACTCCAAGTGATCTGGGAGACAAGTACCTGGCACCAAACACAGCCACTGGCTTGTCACCAAAGAGAAGAGTCTTTGAATCCTTAACCTTAAGCTCGTCCTTTTTCCATTGACCATGCACACTGTCGTACTTGAACATGTAGGTCTGTACAACCGAGGATATTGTGATTGAATTAGCAGACAGCAGGCAATACGGATGTAAACGAATCAAATCGAAACCAATATTACAGTATTCAATCAAGTTTTAAACCTGATTCATATTCAATTCAACAGTGAAGCTCGGATTATTCTATAATCGAGTGTTCAATTTGAAACTTTAATTCTAAACAGAATGAACAGCAACTAAGGACACTGGCATTCATTTTTCAAGAGATTTCACATGTAAATTTAGTATGAAATGTGACGTAGCAACAATGTGACTTTTATGCATAAATCAACTTGGAATCCACCCAAATAAACTCGAAAATCATTAAATTTAGATTCCAATCAAGCTACTCAAACAAATTCGAAAATCAAAACACAGTATACATATCTAATCAGCCACATTTTAATACTTGCCTAACAGTAAACTACAAAAGAGCAGGGCACAAAACACAGAGCATTACCATGTAATCGGTGGTAATGAACGGATCGTTAACAGCGACAAGCTCAACATCGTCACTCTGTAGTGCAACTCTAGCCACCAAACGGCCAATTCTTCCAAATCCTGCACATTACCAGCAGATCAATATACGTAAACATTCCGAACAATTATTTTCATCTGCGCACACAATCCGACCAAAAACAATGGTTAAATCACTCACAATTTACACAAAAAGAAAGAGGAAAACAAAATTACCGTTGATTCCGATCTTAATTTTGGCCATGGCGATGAATGTGAGATCGAGTACAGGGGAAAATGAAGAGAATGCGGTGGATTGAGAGTAGCGAGAAGAGAGAGAGGTGTTCACTATATATAGATTTGAATTGTGAGAAAAGGAGAAACAAAAAGGGGAGCGCGCGTTACAATCGAAGTAGAGAGACGGAATTCTCGAGGCGGAATTGGTAGTTGGCGCCTCTATGTGGCAAGCTGTGAGCGGTTATACCGGCGTGCATGAACTCGGGCATGTCACGTGTTTGCTCCGACGGTTACATCTTCAATTTTGATTTTTTTTGTTTTTTTAAGAACAATATTGAATTTTTTAATTATTAAGGTTCTATTTCAAGATATGTTAGAGATATTATAGTTAAATTTTTATTGAATGGTAAATGATTTGCTTTTTAAATATTTGTTAGGTACACAAGTAATGTATTTTTACTTCAACAGTTTGTAACGAACTTGATTGATTACTCACTTATTTTGAATTAATCTACCTTATCAAATAATTAAGCTTAAAATGTATTATTAATAATACATTATTATAATGCATTATAGATGTATTATTAAAATATATTATAATTTATATTTATATTCTTTACATATTACCAACTTTAAAATTAAAGTAGCCACATGACACCTATAAGTACTCCCTCCACTTTTAAATAAGTGTCATTTTAACAATTTTCAACATATTAAGATATATAACCATTTTACCCTTCATTAATGATAACTAATTTTAATATTAAATTTATGTTAAATAATGAATGTGGTCAATATTGTAGATGATATTCATTAATACAATAATTAAGGAATTAAGGTTTATGCATGATTTATGTTATAGTACTATATTCAAAAGGGAAAAAACTTAAATTAAAGTAAAGAAAATGGAGGGAGTACAATGTACAAGGGTAAAATTGTCAAACTTAAAAAAAAAAAGTGTAAATGATACTTATTTAAAAAATATTGAAAATAGCAAAGTGACGTTTAATAAAAAACGGAGGGAGTATATACTTATGTAGGTGAATATGGTCTGACATAAATGTATATTTAAACTTTCATTTATGATCAATCGATTGTAAAAAGTATATTATATAGAGTATATATTATACGGAGTATATATTTATTTTATCGACATAGTATTACTCCATAAGACAATATAAAATATAGAAAATCATTTTTTGTTATTTCACTTAAAACTTTTAAGTATTTATTGCGTTTTATTCTTTTACCAAATTCAATTATTGTATTCTACACTAAGTTTCTATTTTTTTTTTTTACTAAATCCTCCTATATTATTTTGTTTTACTAAATACTTAATTTTAATTATTAACCATGAAATTTCTTTTTGTTAATAATACACTCATGTGGAGTGTTGTATTTTTTAAATGTAAACTATAACAAATAATTAAGAAAAAAAAAGTGGATAATTAAATTTAAAGATTTTTGCGAAATTAAACATTAAAATTTTTGGAACCAAACGAGAGGGAAGGAGGGAGGGAGAGAACTAGAATGGCACAATTGTAAAACCAGGTAAATTCAAATGCACTTCAAACTTCAAAGTGTCATCAGTATCTCAACAACAGAATAATTTCATTACAAACATGGAGGAAGCACATGGATCAATCAAGCTTCCACTTTTATTGTCTTCAAAGGAGAAAATTCAACATACGAGCAACGTCTCTTCGATGCACCAATCCTCGTCTCACTCACATCTCTACATGGCTCGTCTTTGCCTCTAAACATGCACACGCTAAAATAGTAACAACACACTGTGGATGGATTGAAAATGACCTGAAAACCTTTCATTATAAAGTTGGGGGGATCCATATATAGCCATGTGTTTGCACGTAACCCGCCTTTTCCAACAATTGATCTGCTGCAGCAGGACCTCGGCTGCCAGGCTTGTACGGAAGAGACTTGATCTCTCCATTATCTATCCGGTGCAGTAAGGGTGTGAAAATCTCCCATGCAGCCTGCACATTTACCAATATGTAATTATATCTCACTACATATTTGAGGTTAGTAGCAATATAGACCGAATCTCACTATCATATTCGGTCAAAGTGTCGAACATATCTATTTTAAAGCCGCGGCTAAATGCATCCCCAGATTTCATATACACCCCAACATATTTTTCGATTAAAATGTCCTCATGTTAAATGACTATGTTACCCTGTATAAATATATACTTGAAATATGTATTTTGCACTTTCGCTTGAATCAAGAGAACAAAACATTAGTTTTAATCTTGTATCATTCGTTTCTATCAAGTGAACATCCCGTCTTCTCTTTTATCAAGCGAACATTTTTAAGTTGCACCGTTCACTCATAGCGAGCAAACATTACGTGAAAAAGATCAGACTATGACCGTTCGCTTCAAAAGAGCGAGCATGCAGAATTAACACACAATTGGAAATCAAACCCCACACCAAAACACCAGAAAATTCATCTACGAAAGCCCCAAATTCAGGAGAATCTGCTAGTCTCTCTCTCTCTCTCTCTCTCTCTCTCTCTCTCTCTCTCTTTTTAATCTTTAGCAATAAGGGTATAATGGTCTAAAATTGGGGTGTGTATAGTAATTTTAAAATCCGGGGGTTTGTTCAGCCGCGGCCCTTTCTTAATAGTTTTTTTTTTTTTTTTCAAACTGACATACTGGCATCTAAAGGTGGTCACCTATACACACGTCCAAGCCACCTAAGGTGTGTTTCTCTACTGGAGAAGTTCTGTATGAATTATGACAAGTATCTAGTGTTTACCTTCAACTCATCTCTCCGGACAAAATGCTGCTGATCACCTTTAATCCTGTAAACAAGAAATACAAATCTGATTATTATTAAAGAAACAGGGGAAGCACACTTTTCCGAATATGTCATCTTAATCTAATGTGATTAAAAATTCATAAAAATCATGTGTGTATGGATCAGATTAATCATACGTGTCAAGAATTAGGCGTTCATAAGCTTCAGGGATGGCAACTCCCTGGTAACGCTGTGTGTATGACAAGTCTAATTCACTTTGAGCAGTCGCCATTTCCAACCCAGGCTGCTTCACCTGCACAAGAGGGAAGAAACCAACTCCAAGTTAGAAGTTTCATCAAAACTCCAAAGAAGGATCTCTGGAAAAATAAAACTATCGGGTTTAACTTACTGTTAGCTTCATGTACATGGCCTCTGAAGGTTGAAGGCGAATAACAAACTCATTTCTTCCTTGCTTTTGACCTAAATAGCATAAATTCATCAGTTTATTCAATCAAAAAAAAAAAAATATAGTCCAAAAAGTCTTCTTTTGAACAAATTGACAAATCAAAGATGCAGATAGGATTAGCGTGTGAGACTGAAATTTCACAGATAATACTAGATATCTTAGCCAAAAACTGGGTTGGCAATGTTTTTGCTGATAAGAATTCATCTTCAGATAAATAATATTCCCAATCACTAATCTAAATTCTATAATCCTACAGGAATCAACAACCAACTGCAAAATTTCATCTGAAGCAATATCTGATAAACAGAGAGAAGTGCTTCAATGGTGGGAAGTCTGGAATATGATTCAAACTGTAACGAAGATGGCAAAATAAGAATTTCAATACATACATTTAAAGATATCACCAGGAACATCCTTGAATTGAACCCGTATTTCTGCTTTTCTTGAATTTAAAGCTTTTCCTGCCTTGAGTATAAAAGGAACACCTACAGCAAGCAACACATGGTCATTTGTTTAATAAAAAACTTCCTACTCTCAGTTCGACAATTCCCTCACTCATGAGGGGTGGGGTGGATAGGAGTAAAGACGAAGTTAGATATGTGGATATCTGTGGCTACCTTCCCATCTTTCATTATGTATACGTAGAATAACTGTTGCAAAAGTAGGAGTGTTTGAGTCGTTTGGAACTGTTTCATCATCCTTGTAACCATCATATTGCCCGAGCACCACCTCTTCGTCTTTGATAGGATCAACGGATTGAAGAACCTGAGTTCCAACTAAATAATTACTGAAATGGATTCCATACATTGGAACAATCCAAAAAAAGAAGCCAACAAAAAAGAGCTTAAAAATGAAGCGGTCAATCAAAGTGCATCTTTGAGGGTTCTTCTTGCACAGAAAGACCATATGTTCAGAAAAACATGCATTGGACATCATCAGCAGATGATAGTTAAATACAAGGTTAAGGTCATTGAAGAACAAATCCTAAAACATACCTTGACTTTCTCGTCTCGAATATACTCAGGCGTCAGGGAAACAGGCTTCTCCATCGCAACAAGGCACAGAACCTGAATTTTTTTAAGATCGTTGTGAGTAAAACATTTTTAGGCAAAATGAAGGGTATTAATTTAAAATCAACTGATTTACTCAAAATAAAGAGCTAATAGGAAGGAAAGGGATAAACATCATGTTAAGTTTATACCATCAAGTATGGATACAAAATAAAGTTTATACCATCAAGTATGGATACAAAATAAAGTTATCTTTTATGAAGAATTATTAAGCCAGAAGGAAATACTCAATATAACTAAAATCACCTGCAGCAGGTGATTCTGGATTATATCACGGATAATCCTGCAAAGCCAGGAAGGCAGAAATAAGAAATACAAGTTTGTCAATCTATCTCACTAAGAAGAATGGATAATTGCTTCAACCATACTGCAAGATTTATTTTCACAGTAGCAGCATTATGAAGTAGTGCGCAGACATACCCATACTGGTCGAAATATCCACCACGTCCCTCAGTTCCAAAATCTTCTCTAAACACAATCTGGGGGGAAGAAACCCAAACTTCCATAAATCTTAAGCAAGTGGAAATATTATTTCAGTTTCTCAGTATTCAAACATTAACAGCCCACCTGTACGTTAGCAATGTTGTCACGGTTCCAGAGAGGTAAAAAGAGGCGATTTGCAAACCGAAGCACCAACTGTAACATTTTAAGAGAAATGGGATTGAATTTCTCTCCAGCACTGAATCTTACATATATACCAAATTACACAGCTTAGATAGCATCAGACTCATGAAGTAACAAGTATTACCAAGTTCTGCACCAATTCTTTTCCCAAATAATGATCTATTCGATAAATCTGTGGCTCTACAAATAACTCTCCTATCTGGGAGCTCAATTCCTCAGCTGATGCCAAATCTTTTCCAAAAGGCTTCTCAACAACAATACGAGTCCATCCACCAAGATCAGCTGAAAATAATTATACTAAAGAATTACAAAAGTGTTTAAACATGCATGCCATGGGAACCACATATCGATTTCAGTCGAAACCTGCCTACTGTTACATTAACACAGTAGTTTATTTAAGATTGCATCTCTCAAGCAGTAAAAATCAAGGTTATTATCAGCTTATTTGAAGGAATTGCTAAATTTACACCATAAAGTAATAGCTTTCTCCAACGAGAGACCAATATTTAGGAAAAAAAATGCATTATGAATGAGTAACATACTAACATGACACCACTTCTGGAAACAATACGTACATTTATTCATGCAATAACTCTTGATCATTTTGCAGACTGGTGGATAAACTGATGGAGGAAGTGCAAGATAGAAAAGCCTGCGGGATGATCCTTCTGTACTGTTTTTTGATATCTCATGCTCAGATATTGCCTTGTCTAGTGCTTGGAAACCTTCCGGTGCATCATAGGAGCCACTCACATATTTTATCTGCATCATCAAAGAAAGGTTATGTTAAGCATAAATCAACCTTTACAATTAAGTCGAAGATAATGTATCCAATTAGCAATCACTAACCAACTTCAGAAAGTCTGTAACATGCTGTGTCCCATCCTTACCTTGGGGAAGATACCTACATCAATTTATCCAATTAATTATAAAAGATTATTTAAAATAATTACTCGTAAGATGTATTAGCAGTGCATTACTAGATAAATAGTAATGAACCAACAAATGGAAGGATGTAGAAATCTTACCCTTTGATTCGATCTCTCAAGTCATCATCAGAGATCTTGGTCCTAGCATAACCAAATATGTGAACCTCATTTGATTGCAAGAATCCCTGAACATCACAGTTTATGTGAGTTCGTTTTCATTTCAAAAGCAAGCAAAGGACCACATAGTAAGTAACAATGACATTTAAACAAAAGAGTGATAGATAGCATTCCAATTTACCTGCCGGTAAAGGTTAAAAAGTGCAGGAAATGTCTTCTTTTTAGCAAGATCACCGGATGCACCGAGAACGATGATCGAGAGGCACCCAGATTCAGGCACACTCTCGTTATCTTTTGATAAAGTCTCACTCTTAGATAAATGCCTTTTCTCACAGATCCATTCACCCGCCATTCTACAAATTCAAGGAGCTAAGCCTAAATTCTCAATTGACAGCTCCCAATCTGAACAACAAAAAGCAACTTATAAAATTTCAATTGTGAAATCTTCAACACTAACTCACCAACTGTTCAAATCCTAATTGCACTTCAAAACAATAAGAAATCAAATCAAATCCAATCGAAATTTCTGCTTCACAAGACAGTGAACGGGCAAGGTTTTGCTCATAATTTACCGTTCAAGTAACTTGCATAAAAAATTGAACAGTTTACATACAATTAGAGTACTAATTTCCACTGTGATCAAGTTGGAAAAAAAAAAAAACAGTTAATTGATCCGAGAGATGGCAACAGATCGAATCGCGGAATATAATTTGTCAAAAAAAAAGGATGACCACGAGAATCAGATTAAATGAAAAGGAGAGAAGCGCACCGATCAAATTCAGCAGAGATGAGGAAAATTTTCTTGTTTCCGATTAGCAGCAAGAAGTAGGTGAACAAAGTGAAAGGACCTACTTTGGATTTTAATACGATAAATTGGGAGAGTAGAGTTGTCCCAATTTGACTTTCTAGTGCACAGGAGACTGTATTGGTGGATGACGAATTTCAATTTTTACGAGATATTTTTTCCTCGGCTTATTTAATTGGGTTCGATTTTTCCGTTTTACTGATATTTTTATATATTGAATTTTTAACACGTATCGTCTTCAATATTATACTTTTTCCGTTTCAAGATAACTTTTATAGTAGATGGACATGTATATTAAAAAAAATGTAATAATGAGTGAAATTTTGATTGAGTAATTTTGTAAAATTTTATGTATAAAATAAAGAAATAAGTTGACTTTTATGTATGTGTGAAGAAAAAGTAATGAAATCGAGAATATTGTGAGAGTGGAGTTTATAAGGAGTTTTCTATGTTAAAGGTGTGAAAGTTATTGTGAAACGTACGAAAAGAAAAGTGTGAAAGTAACGGTGGGAGAGGAAGTAAGGCATTAATTATAGTAGAATAAAATATATATGGAACACGAAAATTGAAACATGTTATCTCATTCGTACATAAACCATTTTTATCCATACATTACCCACACCCCAACCTCCTAATAAATAATTAATTTATCTCTTTCTCCGTATACACACCATACTATTTTTTCCTTTTTTATATTTTCTAAAAATGTATTGTACTGTTGTACCTTGAATTGTTTAGGTAACAACGTCATTTACCTTCCAAATGGTTATAAAGAAATGAGAGTTGCAAAAATTGGAAATTGGTAGTTAGGTGGATTGGCACCGCCTAACACTTAGACAACTAATTGTGGTTTAGGCGACGCTTAGTCGACCGCTTATAGTTTTATTTTTAATTATCTTATAATTCTCAAACAATAAACGAGAAATCCTAATAAACAAAAGTAAAAAATTGCAAAGAAATTAAAACTTGAAAAAAAAAGTAATTTTGACCCTTTAGAAGATAAAATTTTACAAATAAAAATAAAAATTATACATCATGTCAAAGTCATGTGTTTTGCTCGGAGCATCGATTTCACTTGAAAAAGTGTGCTTGATCGCTTGAACCGAACTTCAACTCTGCGGGCGCAATTTTCATCATAGCAATCGGAAATTGCACCAGCCGGGAATCGAACCCGGGTCTGTACCGTGGCAGGGTACTATTCTACCACTAGACCACTGGTGCTTCTTGTTTCAAAATTCGCATTGTTATTATCAATATCATCGAAATGTTAGTTTGAAACAAATGGGTTATATTGTTGTTTCTTTTGATTAATCTTAATTAACTGCATATTTATTAAATTCATCTCGTTAGATATTATATAAAAGAAATTGAAACTCAAGCAATGAAAATCAAAGATATTTTTTTAATATTCTTATACTTTATTATATGATAAATAAATAAATTACATTGTATTAAACAATACATGTAATGAATGGGTGCACTATTAAAGTCGTAGTATGTATTTGAAATTGCACTATTATATCTTAAAAAAAAAAAATTGATAAAGCATGAGTGGATTTTTTTTTTTTTTTTTTTTTGAGGATAGCATGAGTGGAATTGGAACTCATACCCTTTTGATTGTTCCATTCATCTACGTCACCAACTCTAATATTTTATTGGTCCTTTAGATCAAAATAATTATTGTCACATGAGAGAGTAATATGAGAAATCGTCTTATATAGTACGCAACTCCACTTTAGTACTTAAATCTCACTTGTAAATATGATTGAGTTTAGATTTCATAAACTCATTGATAGTATAATATAGCAAATGAGACCCATCTCATAGAAATTTTAATCTTTGTCATAAATTTGTGACGCAATTTCGAAACTTTTAAGGTGCAAACAATTCATAAGAGGTCAAATTATACGGAGCGTAAACGTCTGATTTTAAACGGGACCCTCACAAATAAACGGTGAGACTAAATATTTCCAAGATTAGTTGATTATTGAACTCAGAGACTTAAAAAAAATCATAAGGCTAGCTATTCAACCAAAATGCATACATACACACTATAAGGCCTGTTTGATAGCCCATAAAAGCTCAATATATGCCTTATACAATTTTGGGCCCATTAAATATTAGTCCCTCCGTCCCATATTAATCTTTCATAGGTCATGTACACGCAAATTAAGAAAGTGTAATGATAAGTGAAGTTTTGAGGAGTAATTTTATAAAACTTTGTGTATAAAGTAAATAAATGAGTTGACTTTTGTGTATGTGTGAAGATAAATCAATGATATTTGTGCAAAATTGAGGTTAACGTGAGGGTGGAGATTATAAATAATTTTCCATTTTAAGGGTGTGAAAGTTATTGTGGGGCGTCTTAAAAAGAAAAGTGTGAAAGTTATTGTGGAAAAGAGGTAATACTTTCTCTGTCCCACAATAACTTTATTGATTTTTCTTAATTTGTGTGTAAAGTCAAATGTAGCTATTGAGGAGTGATTGCCTCACCCCTAGTTAATACTCCCTCCGTCCCACAGAAATTTGCACACTTTCCATATATGGATGTCCCATACCAATTTGCACACTCCATAAAAGGAAATATCTTCACAACCCTCACCCTTGAAATACACTCATATTTACCCATATGCCATTACTTTTCCACACTCAATCTACTTTTTACTTTACTTTATTCATAAAAGTTTACAAAATTACCCCTCAAAACATCAATCATTACATATTTTCTTACACATTTCTTAAAATGTGTGCCGGTCAAAGGGTGCAAGTTCCTCCGGGACGGAGGGAGTAGCATTTATTAGCATTTATTAATATTAATTGTATATTCAAATATTCAAATGTATATCCCTACAATTATGTAATTAGTTGCCTTGTACATCTTCACTATAAATATAAGTTGTACCGCCTCACCAAAGTTAACGGTGATCAAATCTCATTGTTCACATGGTATCAGCCTAAACACGATCCAAATACCCTAACCCTAATTTCCTTCTCCATCTCTGCCGCCGCCGCCGTTGTGCCGCCGCCGCCTTCTTAAATTGTCGAGCTCCTCCCCCTTGATCTTCTCCCCTCTCAATGGCAGACTCCTCTATCCCCATGAATGTTCTTATTCACATGGTCACAGTGAAACTCACTTCTTCCAATTTTCTCCTATGGAAGAAGCAAGTTGTCCCGATGCTCACGTGTGCCGATCTCTACGGCCTTGTGGATGGATCTTCCGCCCCCCCTGCCGACACTCACCCGACTTTCGCCGCCTGGAAAAAAAGGATCAGAAAGTCCTTGCTCTTCTTCTCTCCTCTCTCACTGAAGAAACCCTGACCGAGGTCGTTCAATGTGACACGGCCCGCGATACTTGGGTTGCCTTGGAGGATGCTTTCAGCCACTCCTCACAGTCTCGCATCACCCAACTTCGTGAGGAACTCCTTCTCCTCAAACGTGATTCCCTTCCCGTTGCCGATTATGGTCGGCGTTTTAAAGCATTATGCGACCAACTGGCCGCCATTGGTAAGCCAGTCGACAAATCTGACATGTCCCACTGGTTTCTACGGGGTCTTGGACCCAAATTTAGTGGCTTTGCCGACACCAGAATGGCCCTCTCGCCTGTCCCTGTTTTCCGTGACCTATTGCATCAGGCGATCGCTTTTGAAATCATGAATAAGCCTGATCCAGTTGAGCCCGCTCCAGCCGCGTTTTTTGCTCGCCCGAATCCACGCGATCATACTGGTGGTCGCCCCTCTGGTCCCCCTCGTAGTGGTCGCCCCGACTCTTCTGGTGGTCGCCCCGATTTTTCTGGTGGTCGCGCAGGGCGCAAAAACTACGCTCCTCGCTGTCAAATCTGCCGTGACGAGCACTATGCCAACAAATGCCCTCAGCGATTTATTCGTGGCCCAACTCCTCGCCAGACTGGTCGCCCAACTGCCCATATGTCCGACGACCCATCCGCCAACATTGCTCAGGACTTTCACTCGGCCTGCTCTGTCTCCTCGCCGACCTCCTCTGATTGGTATGTTGACTCAGGAGCCTCGGCTCACATGACTCCCAGCACCTCCCATCTGGATTCCTCGACACCTTATTCTGGTAATGGCCAAGTGGTCGTTGGTAATGGTAATTCCTTACACATCTCTCATATTGGACATAACCTCTCTAAGGATATAGGTCTCCTGGACGTTCTTGTTGTTCCTCACATCACCAAAAACCTCCTATCTATTAGTAAACTCACGTCTGATTTTCCAGTTGATGTTTGTTTTTCTGACAAATCATTTGTTGTTCAGAATCGAGCTACCAAGGAAGTGGTGGCTCAGGGTCGATGTGAGCAAGGGTTGTACGTATTGGAACGAGCACTCCCGGCTTTGGTCGCTGCTTTGAAGCCGCCTGATGTTGCTCGTGCTTCCTTTGATTTATGGCATTCCCGTTTGGGGCATGTCCCATTTAATGTTATCAAAGACTTAAATAGATTAGGGCATCTATCTGTTAATTCAATTTTGCCGAACCCTACCATTTGCACCTCTTGTCAGTTGGCCAAGAGTAAACGTTTGTCCTTTACTATCAATGAAAAACGTGCTTCTGCAGTTCTCGATTTAGTACATTGCGATCTTTGGGGTCCTTCCCCTGTTGTTGCTTTAGGTGGCTTTCGTTATTATGCTGTGTTTATCGATGACTAGTCCCGGTTCTCTTGGATATATCCTCTCCGTACAAAATCTGAGTTTTTTCCTACACTGGTCGCCTTTCATAAATTTGTCTGCACTCAGTTCTCGGTTAAACTCAAAGTCTTTCAGAGTGATGGTGGCACTGAGTTCATCAATACGGCTGTTCGCCAATTTTTTGCCGAGCAGGGCATCTCGCATCGGGTGTCATGTCCCTACACACCCAAGCAAAATGGTCGCGCTGAGCGCAAACACCTTCACATCACTGAAACTGGTCTCTCCATGCTCTTTCATGCTCAGGCCCCGTTTGAATTTTGGTTCGATGCTTTTGCTACTGCAGTCCATCTTATTAATCGTCTGCCGTCCTCTATTTTGGGCGGTCAAACCCCGTATCAGGTTCTCTTCGGTTCTGTGCCCCTTTATGGAAACTTCAAACCATTTGGCTGTCGGGTCTTTCCATACCTACGGGATTATGCAGCCAACAAACTTTCTCCTCGCAGTCGCCCATGTATCTTCTTGGGCTACAGTAGTCTCCACAAGGGTTTCCGGTGTTACGATCCTACATCATCCAAAACCTTTGTTACTCGACATGCTGTATTTGATGAGGGTTGTTTCCCTTTTTCAGGTTCTTCTCGGCCCTTGCCGACCAGTGCAGTGGTCTCATCTTTCTTGGATGCCGAGCTGGAATCCTCCGACGCCTTGCCTATTGAACATACTTTTCGCACTCCACCGTGCTCGGCATGCATCACTGACCCTGGCGAGGATACTCCTCATCTGCCAGCCTTTGTTGAGGAGCCACCTGCTCGTCATGCACCAGACGAGCACACACTGCCGACCATTGAGCCTACGGTGGAGCCTGTTCCTCCTGCACCAGCCGAGCCCCCACTGCCGACCACAGTCGTGCACCCGTTGCCGAGCACTCACAATCGACCACCATCCACACACCAGATGACCACTCGGGCAAAATCTGGGATCTTCAAACCCAAATATCCTCTCAACTTGGCCTCCACTGCCTTAATTACTGCCCTCACTACCTCCTCGGAGCCTCGTGGTTTCAAATCTGCTGCCAAGTCCCCCGAATGGCTGGCCGCAATGCAGGAGGAAATTGATGCTCTACGAGTTAACAACACTTGGGATCTTGTTCCTCGCCCTCCGGATGCGAACATTGTTGGTTCTAAATGGGTTTTTTCGAACTAAGTATAAATCTGATGGTTCAATTGAGCGACACAAAGCCAGATTGGTCGCTCAAGGTTTTACCCAGATACCCGGCACAGATTTCTCTCACACATTCAGCCCTGTTGTGAAGGCGACCACTGTTCGCGTAATCTTATCTCTCTCTGTTCGCTTCAACTGGCCTCTCCATCAACTGGACGTCAAGAATGCATTTCTAAATGGCCACCTGCAGAAACCGGTCTTTATGGCTCAACCCCCTGGTTTTGTCGATCCTCGGCTCCCTGATCATGTCTGTAAATTGAAGAAGGCACTATATGGTCTCCGCCAAGCTCCATTAGCTTGGTTTCAGCGTTTCAGCTCCTTCTTGCTCGGCATTGGCTTCAAGGAATGCAAGTCTGACTCTTCGCTATTTTACCTATTCCAGGGCTCCTCGATCATCTACCTCCTCCTATATGTCGATGATATTATTGTCACTGGCAACAACCCATCTACACTTGCTCGTTTTATTTCTCGGGCACACAAGGAGTTCGCCCTCAAGGACCTTGGTCGCCTTAATTATTTTTTGGGTTTGGAAATCTCCTACACCTCTTCCGGGCTGTTCGTCGGGCAGTCCAAGTATGCTCGTGAATTACTTGAGCGAGCAGACCTCCAAGATTCCAAACCTATCGCCACCCCCCTGGCTGCCGGTGAGAACCTGGTCGGCACTGGTGATCCATTCTCGGATCCGACCCTTTATCGCTCATTGGTGGGTGCCCTACAGTACCTCACCATCACTCGACCTGATCTATCCTTCTCGGTAAATCACGTCAGTCAGTTTCTTCAAGCGCCGACCAGAGACCACTTCTCGGCCGTGAAGAGGATTCTTCGCTACGTCAAGCACACTATCAATTATGGCCTCTCCTTCACTCGTCGCCCAGACACTTCCGTGGTCGCCTACTCAGATGCCGACTGGGCTCGCTGCGTGGAAACTCGTCGCTCTACCTATGGATATTCAGTCTTTCTAGGTGGAAATTTGGTCTCGTGGAGTGCTAAGAAACAGCCCACTGTTGCTCGCTCTAGTTGCGAATCGGAGTATCGTGCCTTAGCCAACGCAGCTGCCGAGGTCGTTTGGCTAACATCCCTGCTTCGCGAGCTACGAGTTCCGTTACCTGCTCGTCCTGTTCTGCTCTCCGACAACAACAGCGCTCTCTTTCTCAGCCAGAATCCAGTCGCACACAAACGTGCAAAACACATTGACATCGATTGCCATTTTGTTCGCGAGCTCGTCACCTCTGGAAAGCTGTCCACACAGTTTGTTCCTACACATCTTCAGCTGGCCGACATCTTCACCAAAAGTCTTCCTCGCCCGACGTTCGAGTTCCTTCGTTCCAAGCTATGCGTTTTTCCTCACCCCACGCATCGCTTGACGGGGGATATTGAGGAGTGATTGCCTCACCCCTAGTTAATAGCATTTATTAATATTAATTGTATATTCAAATATTCAAATGTATATCCCTACAATTATGTAATTAGTTGCCTTGTACATCTTCACTATAAATATAAGTTGTACCGCCTCACTAAAGTTAACGGTGATCAAATCTCATTGTTCACAGTAGCTACCCGGCCGCGAGTTAATATTAGTAACTTGGCCGGCCTAGTAACTTATGTTGTTTCCACTCCTTATTTTTTTCAATTTTAGTCCTATTCTTGTCAATTTTGTAATTAGAGAATGAAGAATTCTATGTCAATAATGTAAAGGGAGAGTGGGTCCTACAACTCTCATCTTCATCAAAACAATAAAAAACACGAGTTTTCTGATTTGGGAGTTTTAGAGATGTATATGACATCTTATTTTTATTATTTACTGTATTAATCAAAACACTTTCATACTTTTTACTTTATTTCTTTTTATACTAATAAACAAAGTTTTCACACTTAAAAAAATTGAAGCTTCTCACAATTTTTACTCTGAAAACGGTATGTTATTACTTATTTTTACACAATACTCTTTACTTTATCAAAATTGAACATTTTTTTAATTTCCATGTCCAAATGAGTGTGAAAAGTGATTTTGGAGAGAGGGAGTATTTGTTATCCTATATAGAAGAAATAAGTGAATGAGGGATCCTATAATAATGTCGGTAAGAGGCCAATTATGATGAGTATGGAATAATGTGAATGGTGCCAATAATGTAAAGGGAGAGCTGAGTGCATGTTGCTCTGGTCCTACAACTTTTAATAAAGCTAAGCATCATCTTTTCCTCTAAACCACACAAACGTCTCACATCTTATATATCATCTTCATCAAAACCAACACAAACCTCCCAAACTCTTTTCAGATTCTTCAAGTTTTAGAGATGGCAGCTTATGCAGCTCTACACTCTCTTACCACCATTTTGAACAACATCCAAATTCATCCTTATGTTTCTACTCTTTTTGACAACGAACACATCCAATCACTTCACCAAATTATCAACTTCTTCCTACATTTTATGGAGACTCGCACTTCTCATGGAGTAGAAGAAGAAGTTTTGGAGAGGCAAATTGCATCTACAACTCATAAGGTTGAAGACGTAATTGAATCTCATGTCGTCAACAAAATTCTTCCTCTTTTACAGCTTGTGAGAAAAGATGCCCAGTTTGGAAGGAGCTTTTTGTCAAGGCCCACTAGATCAACTACTGCTCTGTTTCTTGATCTACAAACACAAATCCAACACATGAATTCTCTCAAGGAAATGGTGATGCAGCAGTTTCAAGATGATTCATTCTCCCCTGCACCTTCATCAAAACCCCTTACCACTACACACAACAATTTTGTTGTGGGATTTGATGAAAAGGTGATTCAAATCATGGACAGCCTTATTGGACACCAACCCGGTCTTCAAATCGTCCCCATTGTGGGTATGGGGGGAATTGGTAAGACTACCTTAGCCAAAACTGTTTATGATAATTTACTTATTGTCGAGAGCTTTGATATTCGTGCTTGGGTCACTGTATCACAGGAATATAGTCTGAAAAATCTTTTATCTCAACTTTTATCTTGCATAAAAGATACAAAACTCAATAAGAGCTTAGGAACAATTGATTTTGAAACAGACTTAGAAGCTGAGGATCATCAATTAGGACTAAAGTTATACCAAACTTTGTCTGGTAGAAGATATTTAATCGTGTTAGATGATATGTGGAGTATCGAAGCTTGGTATAGAATAAAAAATTTCTTTCCGAATACTGATGAGAGAAGTCGAGTTGTTATAACTACTCGGATATCAAGTGTAGCAACTCCTCTTAGCTCATCATCATTTGAGATGGATTTTCTTGATGAGGATCAAAGTTGGGAGTTGTTTTGTAGAAATGTGTTTCTAGGCAAAGGTTGTCCACCCGAACTAGAACATATTGGAAAGGATATTGTAAGAGCGTGCAAAGGACTTCCCCTATCCATTGTTGTAATAGGGGGACTTCTTCGACATTCCAGAAGCACGCGTGAATATTGGGAGAATTTTGCGAAAGATTTAAACTCAGTTTTGATATCAGGAAATGATGGACATTGCTTGAATATTTTGTCATTGAGTTATAATCACTTGCCGGTCCACTTAAAGCCATGTTTTCTTTACATGGGAGTTTTTGAAGAAGATGAGAAAATTCGTGTGTCTAGACTTATCAATCTCCTTGTTGCTGAGGGGTTTTTGAAACCAAAAGAAGGCCTAACATTGGATGAGGTTGCAGCTGATTACGTAAAGGATCTGGTTGATAGAAATCTAATTTTAGCTGATAGTTGGAAGTTGAATGGAAGGATTAAATTCTGTAAGATGCATGATCTTGTGAGAGAAGTATGTTTAAAGATAGGTGAGAGAGAGAAGATTTTGCACACGATGAGTAAGCATGAGTTTCCAGTAAGCATCAACGAAGTGCGTCGCATTGTGTTTGGTGGTAATCGTATCCCTTTGAAATGCCCATCAGCATCACTCGCGCGTACATTCTTATCTGAATCTGAATCTGAATTGAAGGGTGCATTGACTTTGGAATTTCGGTTGTTGAGGTTGTTGCGTTGTATTGATTCCCCAGAAGTAATTTATCAACATGTTAACTTGCGGTATCTTGCATGTAGATCATGGTATGGGAATCCTCTCAAGCTTCCTTCATCAGTATCCCTACTCTGGAATGTGCATACATTGATATTTACAGGATATCAATTGAAAGCACCATTGGAGATATGGTATATGAGACAGCTTAGGCATCTCCAATCCTTCAAACTCTATCTCCCTGATCCTCCTCCAGCTCCATTAAGTGAAGAAGAAGATGAAGCTCTTTTGCCAGACCTACACACACTTTCACAAGTAGTGGACTTGAGCTTTACTGAGCAAGTTTGTAAGAGAATCCCAAACATCAAGAAATTGCGTCTATGGTATGATTGTGAGAAAAAGTGCTACTTTAATCTCAGAGACTTGCGTAAACTTCAATCACTCTACTGCAAATTTGATAGACAACTGAGAAGGAATGAATTTATGGAGAGTTTGAGGTTGCCAAGTTCGCTGAGGAAGTTGTGTTTAGAGAGTTGCGGTGTTTACTGGAACGCCTTAAACAGAATTGGGCGTTTGTTGCCTCATCTTCAAGTCCTCAAACTATACGAAGATGCGACGGTGGGAGAGGAGTGGGATTGCGTCGAGGGAGCATTCCCGAGTCTTAAAGTCTTGGAGATTGAGTTTGCAGATTTGATAAAGTGGAATGCAGAAAGCTTTGATTGCTTCCCAGTGCTAGAGAAGGTTGAGCTTTTTAATCTGGAGAAATTGGAAAGAATCCCATCAGAAATACAAACACTTGGAAGCCTTATTGTGAGGGCATGCAGCGTGTCAGCAGCCATTTCATCAATAGAGATACTGGAGGAACAACTCTGTCTCGGAAATGACCACTTTCATCTTCAAATTACCTTTTTTGGCACTGAGGTGAAAAAGAGTTTCATGGAAAAGGTGGATATAAATAGCTTCACACCCAAGAATTTCAAGTTGATTTAATTTCTGTATTTGGTTGGGCCTTTCTTATGTTTATTCCAATGTGCAGCCTATTAGTTTTCTTTGCCTGCTATTAGTTTGCTTCAAAAAAAAAAAAGGCTTGATCTTGACCTTTTTAATAATTATGTCTGATCTGAAAGATGATCAATCTGAAGAAGTTATTGTTGATTATAAGAACACTTTAATTTTGGACTCTGAATTTGATGAAGCTAATGACAGTAAAAATACTTCAATTGCTGCAATAACTGGAACTGAAGGAACAAGGGAAGAATTTCTGTTAGTTTTTCTGAAAATATTGACTCTGTTTCTTGTTGAATTCCACGTATGGAGAGGCCTTTGTTAAAGGTGATTCTTATTACAAATAATAATAATATTATTTTCTCCCTTAAAAAAAAATTAAGAGCTGTAAAACTGTCAAGTCATTAAAAAGCCTCTGATCTCCCCTATTACAAATTAATTAATATTCTTCCAGGCACAATTAATGGGCCGAAATAAGCAATAGAATCCAATATTAAATCAAGTTGAAATTCTTGGATGTGAATATTAAATCAAGTTGAAATTCTTGGATGTGAAGCTATTTATATCCACCTCTACCTCTTCCATGAACCTCTTTCTCTTCTCACGGTCATAAAATTCAATTTGAAGATGAAAGTTGTCATTTCCGAAACTGAGTTGTTCCTCCAATATCTCTACTGCTGAAATGGCTGCTGACAGGCTGCACCACTGCACATGAAGGCTTCCAAGTACTGTTTGTATTTCTGATGGGATCCTTTCCAATTTGTGCAGACCAACAACCACAAGCTTCTCTAGCACTGGGAAGCAATCAGAGCTTTCTACACTCCACTTTCTCAGATCTGCATCCAAAATATGCAACACTTTAAGACTAGGGAATGCTCCCTCCGCACAATCCCACTCCCCTCCCACCACCGCCTTCCAATCGAGTTTGAGGACTTGAAGATGAGGCAACCAAATCCCAAATCTGTTTACGTCTTCCCAATCAACACCGCTATTGTTCAACTTCAATTTCCTCAGCGAACTCGGCAACCTCAAACTCTCCACAAATTCATCCCTTCGAGCTACTTTAAAAGAGCACGAGAGCGATTGAAGTTTACACAAGTGGTCGAGATTAAAGTAGCACTTTTTCTTACATTCTTCACTATAGAATATAACCAAATTCTTGACGTTTGGGATTCTCTTACAAACTTCCTCAGTAAATCTCAAGTCCACTACACTTGAAAGTGTGTGTAGGTTTGGCAAAAGAGCTTCATCTTCTTCTTCACTTAATGGAGTTGGAGGATCTGGGAGATAGAGTCTGTTGGATTCGAGATGCCTAAGTTGTCTCATATACCATATCTCTGATCCTGCTTTCAATTCACATCTTGGAAATATCAATGTATGCACATTCCAGAGTAGGGGAAAATCCACAAGCAAGACTCAACACCCTCAACAACCGAAATTCCAAACTCAATGCACCCTTCAATTTAGAAGACTCAGGTAAGAATGTACGCGCGAGTGTTGGTGATGGGAATTTCGAAAGGATACGATTACCACGATAAACAAAGCGACACACTCCGTTGATGCTTGTTGGAAACTCATGCTTACTCATCCTGTGAAAAATCTTCTCTTTCTCACCTATCTTTAAACATAATTCTCTAACAAGATCATGCATCTTACAAAATTTAATTCTTCCATTCAACTTCAACCTATGAGCTAAAATTAAATTTCTATCAACTAGATCCTCTACGTAATCAGCTGCAACCTCTTCCATTGTTAGGTCTTCTTTCGGTTTCAAAAACCCCTCGGCCACAAGGAGATTGATAAGTCTAGACACTCGAATCTCCTCATCTTCTTTAAAAATTCCCATGTAAAGAAAACATGGCTTTAAGTGGACAGGCAAGTGATTATAACTCAATGATAATATATTCGAGCAATGTCCATCATTTCCGGATATCAAAACTGAGTTTAAATCTTTTGCAAATTTCTCCCAATATTTACGCGTGCTTCTGGAATGTCGAAGCAGCCCCCTTATTATAACAATCGATAGGGGAAGTCCTTTGCACGCTCTTACAATATTCTTTCCTATATGTTCTAGTTCGGGTGGACAACCTTTTTCTAGAAACACATTTCTACAAAACAACTCCCAACTTTGATCCTCATCTAGAAAATCCATCTCAAATGATGATGAGCTAAGAGAAGTAGCTACACTTGATATCCTAGTAGTTATAACAACTCGACTTCTGTCATCACTATTCGGAAAGAATCTTTTTATCTCATACCAAGCTTCGACACTCCACATATCATCTAACACGATAAAGTATCTTCTACCCGACAAAGTTTGGTATAACTTTAGTCCTAATTGATGATCCTCAGCTTCTAAGTCTGTTTCAAAATCAACAGCTCCTATGCTCTTATTGAGTTTTGAATCTTTTATGCAAGAGAGAAGTTGAGATAAAAGATTTTTCAGACTATATTCCTGAGATACAGTGACCCAAGCACGAATATCAAATCTATCGACAATAAGTGAATTATCATAAACAGTTTTGGCTAACGTAGTCTTACCAATTCCCCCCATACCCACAATCGGGACAATTTGAAGATCGATTTGGTGTCCAGTAAGCCTTTCCATGATTTGAATCACCTTTTCATCAAATCCCACCACAAAATTCATGTTTGAAGTGGTAAGGAGGGGTTTTGATGAAGGTGCAGGTGCAGGTGCAGGGGAGAATGAATCATCTTGAAAATTGACTGTCCCTTGAAACTGCTGCATCACCATTTCCTTGAGAGAATTCATGCCTCGGATTTGTTTCTCTAGATCAAGAAAAAAAGCAGTATTCGGTCTAGTGGGGCTTTCACAAAAGGTCCGTCCAAACTGGGGATCTAATTCCACAAGTGGTACCATAAAAAGAATTATTTCGACCACGTGAAATTCAATCACATCTTCAACCTTATGAGTTGAATATGCAATCTGCCACTCCAAAACCTCGTCTTCTTCTCCATGAAAAGTGCGAGTCTCCATAAAATGTAACAAGAAATCGATAATTTGGTGAAGTGATTGGATGTGTTCATAGTAAAAAAAAGTAGAGACTCGAGGATGCATTTGGATATTGTTCAAAGTGGTTGTAAGAGAGCGTAGAGCTGCATAAGCTGCCATCTCTAAAACTGCAGCAATTAAATAACGACTCTCTAGTTAAATACTCTCAATAATAAAATTCAATATTAACAAAAAATCTCCTTACTAACTCACTAATTCAAACTCTTAAAACAAAAAATTATTTATGGAATATTAGCTAGCTCGAAAACGATTGGATCGATTGATATCTGTGTAGGTATATATCTGTTAATCAAGTACCGAAGTACGTTCATTACGTTCATGTGAAATATTTTTTAAAGTATATATCTCCTTTTAAAAATAATACGTTGCTTTCTCTATAAACTTCCCTTTGCATTGTTGTTCATTTAAAAAATAGGTAAGCGATCAGTTTACGGCGGAATGGAGGGATTGTTATAGATTTCGTGCATTTAGAATTCTACCCCAGTCTAATTTAGGGTTTAAAAACTGATTTTTAAAAAATTAACCAAAATTGGACAGTACTTGAACTGGATACCAGATTTAAAAAAATAAATTAAACCTATCAATTAATATAATAAATTCATCACTCAAAGTGGTCCTATTTTATACAATATTGGTCATGTTCGTTATATTTCTTATGGAAACCGGTAGTTTAAAAATAAATTATTTATATGGATTAAAGTTTTTTTTAGTCCTTTAAGTTAAGTTGGATAAATTTTGAATTTGGTCATGATGAAATACACATTTTGATTTTAGTCCATAAGTTAACTTAAATTTTGAATTCGGTCCAATTAATTACTACCATTTCAGGTAAATAAACCGGTTAAATTTTTAGTTCGTGTGCAATTCAAATCAACCGTGAATAACCGTGAACTTACTTATCTGCAGAAAAATATGGATTTGACCGGTTCATTTACCTGATTGGACTGGATTTAAAATTTAGAACAACTTATAGGACCAAAATCAAAATATGCATTCCATCTGGACTAATTACATTCAAAATTAGTCAAACTTAAAGAACTAAAAAAACTTTAATCCGTTATTTATATATAATCCTAAATTATACGGAGTAATAATTTTGTATGATTTTGAAATAAAAAAAATCAAATTAAATAATAATTTGTGTAGAATTTGAAAAATAAACAAATAGAAACGGTTGAACCGACGATCAACTGTTAGTATCTGTTTTAAAAACGAGCAATTTTATTAAATGAGATAAAAGGTATAAGCAATACTCTCCGGAAAATTATGATTATTACTACAATAACGTACTAACAGAAGATCAAAAATGAAAAAACCAGCGAAGGACAATGGAAAAAAAAAATCAGATTTATCATATCAAATCAAATGACTCAACCAGCAAATAAAAAAATGGTGTTGGAATTTATGAAAAAAAGTAACATACATGTTTGAATTTGCAGATAGATCGATTTAGAAAATTAAGAAGAATACCTCTGTACGATTTTTTGGCTTTTGTCTTCGTAGTTGATGAAAAAATGGAGTGACGTGTAAAGAAGGTGTGAAATTAATGTGAAAGAGAGAGAGGGAGGATTAATTGAAAATGATGAATTATACGATGGGGTCATGAGTTTGTGTGGTTTAGGGGAGAAGAAGATATTTGTCAAGAAGTCAACTGATTAAGACGTCTCAAAACCATGTAGAAATCAAAGAAGAGATGATAATGCTAAGATAGTAATTCAGAAAGAATCAACAAGAAATTTAAGTGGTTCGATCAATGTGCATAATCTACATCAGCTGACCAGATGACTTCAACTTTAATTGATTAATAATGTTTACGCACTCATTCACTCCGAATATCAATTTATCCTCACTTCACTCGTGAACTCACACAAACACAATTTTAATGGAACACATCGTATGATATGCTTAGAGAATTTTAAGATGAGAGTAGTACCGATACTCATTTGTTTTCAATTAAGTAGAGTAATCAACTGCAAGGAGTTGACCTAGTGGCGTAGATTTGACACTTATGGTCGTGCTCCTTTTTAGGTCTTACCTTAGAAATTTAAAGCACAATTTTTTTTAAGGGACCGTTCATATACAGAGCAAAACTATAACTTTAAACGAACCCACAAATAGACGATAAAATACTTTTTGGCCCTTTCCATAAATGTGTGATTTAAAAAAAAAAAAAATTGACATGAAAGAAATAATTCAAAGTAGAACCGCCTTTTCTGAAAATATGTACAATAAAATGAAGAATGCGACGAATTAATTTCAGCCGCCCAAAGTCAAATTGGGACAACGGCAATATTAATATATATAAATATATAATTCAAAAGAAAAAAGAAGAATTTGTCCATACTTATACGGGTTCTTCTAAGGATAGTTCAGGTGTCGCCTGGACTATCAACAGTCCAATAATCTGAGCCATCAGATTTGAAATCTAATGACTTATATTTAAATTAAATTTAATAATTTTAAATATATAATTATAAAATTACAAATTTATCCTCCCATGATTAATATAAAAATTAATTGATATATATATTCTTTATTTTAATGTCAAATTCTCCCGTACACTCGTATGCACCGTACACACCTAATTTAAATTTCAATCTTATAATTGACTACTTTTGTTAACTTCACCTCACAAATTATATAAACAATTGACCACAGTTATTTACACCTCCACTTTTATTGACTTCACCCCCACAAATTATATAAACAATTAATCACAGTTATTTACACCCCCACTTTTGTTGACTTCACCGCTTAAATTATTATTTTAAAAAAATATACCTAAAATTACTATAGTACCCTTATATTTATTTATATATACTGTATAAACAATTGACCACGGTTATTTACACCCTTACTTTGGTTGACTTCACCCCCAATAATTATTATATATTTAAAAAAAATTACATCTAAAATTACTATAATGCCCTTCTATTAATTTACATAAAATATAATACAACCAATCATAATTTATGTATAAACAATTGACCACGGTTATTTACACCCCACTTTTATTGATTTCACCCCGCCCCCAAATTATTTTTTTAAAACAATTACACCTAAAATTAATATAGTGCCCTTCTATTAATCTAAATAAAATATAATACAATCAATCATAATTTATACATGCAAATTTTTATATACACTCTATTGTTTATAAGGATTTACGTATTTTTCATTTGAATCTAGGTAAATATTTTTCAATTCACTTTTAACTCTAGATGCTGCAACATATAATTGTCTATGCATGAACATGTTTCAGAAGGTACACATTACACACCTACCATGAAAAGAGACTGACCTTTAACTTTTATTTATCGTCATTGTAAAAGACAATAAAATAAGAAATTATCTTATTCGAAACTTTATCGGAGTCGTGTCATCGAAACACTCAATATTATTTTTCGAATAAAAACTTTACTACCAACATTCTTTCCAAAATAAAAATGTGTCCTCAATAATGTGATTTTCAAGTCTTGTAACAATCAATCTAGTTTCATTGTACAAATCGGACTTTAGGTCAATGTTCTTAAGCAATATTATATGGACACATATTTTTTAGAACTAATCGATGGTCTGAGCATGACGTTTTCCTATAATATTATTTTATAATAAAATTTAAAAAAATACACATGAAAAAATGGAAAATAAAGGCAGGAAAATAAAAATAAAAAGTAAAAGGAAAAAAAATGAAGAAATTAAAAGTTTGGAAAAAAAAACTGAAAATGGGAGAAAAAGAGGAAGGGGAAGAAAAATTAAAAAGAAAAAAATCAAGATTTGTGGCTAATTTCGATAGTTTTTTCTTTTAAATTATGTTTTACGATTTTTTTTTCTAAAAATATGGGTGACTTGATGGTGAATCGACGGTAACTCGATAATGACTCGACTACAAATTGTAAATATACAAATTAAGGTTGATTTTATTATATTTTTTGTAAATTAATAAAAGGATAATATAGTCTTTTAAATGTAATTATTTAAAAAAAATATTTTGGGGTGAACTCATAAAATGAGGGGTGCAGATAAACGTGGTAAAAAAATAATTTAGGGGTGAACTCATTAAATGAGCGGGTGCACATAACAGTGATAAAAAAATGATTTGGGGGTGAACTCATAAAATGAGCGGGTGCATATAACCGTAGTAAAAAAATAATTTGAAGGTGTACTAATTTAATGAGTAGGTAAAATATAAATAAAATAATAATCTAATTCTATTAAAAAAAATCTAATTTTACGTATTGTTTAATTCTAATATTAATATTATTATTATTAATTTTAATTAAGGATAAAATAGTAAATAATAAAATAAATTTTAAATAATTATTTTAAAATATTAAAAAAAAGGCAACAGGTATCAAGTTAGGGCGACACAGAGCGATACAATTTGACATCCGAACTATTAATAGTTCAGGCGACTCAAAGACTATCCTAAAAAAATCCCAACTTATACATCACAAACAAAGTTTAATCACCTTACACTTTCCTTCATCTCCTTCTTAATTTATGCATTTTCTGGGTTTATGTGTAGTTAGTATATCATTTGATTGTATTAATTTTATTTTATTTTTGAAATTTTAATGTTGAAAATGCAATAATTACGTACTGAAGAAAAAAAAAAGTTGCGCACGACGTGTTTGACGGTAAACGCAGCGGTAAGCAAAACTAGATGCACGACTCGTTCAACCATATGCAAAGCTAAGTGAAAAATTTGTACTTTCGTTCGATCAAAAATTTCAAGCATTTTAACACGTTTATTCGACTGTAAAGTAATGCACAATACATGATCCACTTGTCATTTGTTAACGGTTAGACAATCCAAAATAATATATCCTAATAACTTTCAAGATGGTCCATGCAATGAATTAAAAAAGAAGGGGAGTGATGGGTGATTTGTCCTTCAAGGCAATCCAATCGAGGCTCTAATATCATGAAATAATTTCGTCTCATCTAAAAATTCGAACTTGTAGAGAGGTGGAAAATTAATTCTTATATATTAATTCATAATACTTCAGAACAAGAAACAGAGTCAATATTTTCAGAAAAACTGAACAGAAATTGTTCCCCATGTATATTTGAATCTGAAGAAAATGAATAATTCCTTAATCGATCAGTGTGATAATTGATTTGGAATTCTAAGGTTAGTTTTCACACTTTAAAAGAAATAAAATTTCTCACAATTTTTACCCTCAAACTTTTATTTCTTAAACTCAATTAGACATCTATCTTAAGCCTAATTAACATGATTAATCTACCTGTCAAACTGTCAAACTGTGAACTATAGTAAAACCAAGGGCGGAGCCAGGAAAAAATATTAGGACGGGCTGAAAGCCTAAAGTGAATATAGTAAAAAAAAAAAAAAAAGTTTACGTAAATTGCACCGCACTCTACAATTTTTTATCGGATAAAATTCATCAATAAAAGTGATATTTATTTTGAGTTTTGGTTGATTTTGAAAATCATGAAGACAAAATTTGTGGGCAAGACTATAAATAAAATCCTCATTAAATAACTTGAAGTTGTTCTTGAAATCCAAGACATTATTAAGTCTAATAAGTTTCACCGTCACATCTCTAAATCTAATATTGATTTCAGTCAATTGAGTATATATATATAAAGTTGTTAAAGACATTAACTAGGTCTATATGGAAAGAAAAAAATTATGTACATCTCGTAACTTTCAATTTTTTTTAAAAATGTTCCAAAAAAAGATAAAATTTTAATTTACGTCCCATAATTTCATAAATTGCTTAATTTATGTTCCATAATTTCGTAAATTGGTTAATTTACATCCCAAAAAGAAAAAAAATTAATTTACGTCTCATAATTTCGTAAATTGGTTAATATACGTTCTTTTACTTCATTATGCAAATTAATTTAAATTTCAAATTTAAGGCCTAGAGACAATTATTACTATAAGCTAGAATAAATTAATAAATGAATTAAAGAAGCACACCAAAACAAAGATTAGATTAATTTTATTGTATAATTTTGTGTTTTCCATTCGGCAAAATCTGTGCAACAAAGAATGGCAGACTTAGGTTGTCTAATGCATGGCTTCTCTTATGCAGCTTCTGCCATTCCCAATCATTCCGTTGTTTATTATCTTTATTTTATTCAGTTGTGGACTTTATAGATAAAAAAAAAAAAAAAAAAAAGCTATTCCCAATCATTCCGTTGTTTATTATTATCTTTATTTTATTCAGTTGTGGACTTCATAGATAAAATAATAAAAAAAAAAAGTAAGCTCAGATGCGCCAATTTTAATCTGAAATTCAGATAAAGCGATGGACCCAACCAACGCATTAACGCAATAATCATCATTGCAATCGGAAATACAAGAAAGGAACATAATCAATTTATTCATCAATCAAATCTTCTCTATTACCCCCCCTCAAGCGAAGAGTCGGAATCGCATCGACGCGAAGCTTGGATCGAAGCAGTTCAAAATTTGGCCGGGGTAAACTCTTTGTAAAAATGTCCGCAATTTGGAGATGAAAGGGAACGAAGCGTGTCTCCAAATGTCCATTTGCTACAATTTCGCGAATGAAGTGACAATCTATGTCAATGTGTTTAGCATGCTTGTGAGCAATTGGATTCTGACTAAAAAATAGGGCACTCTTGTTGTCACATAAGAGTAGCGAACAAGAAGAAGGAAGTGCACGAAGCTCCTTAAGTAAATGGGAAAGCCAAACCATTTCTTGAGCAGTGTTTGCTAGTGCACGATATTCAGACTCACAACTGGAGCGAGCAACTGTAGGTTGTTTCTTTGCACTCCAAGAAACCAGATTGCCGCCTAGAAAGATGGAGTAACCATAGGTGGAACGACGTGTGTCCACACAGCGGGCCCAGTCGGCGTCAAAGTAGCCAACAATGTTGTAGTCTGAAGAGGGCGAGAAGGATAACCCATGATGAATAGTCCCTTTAACGTATCGAATGATCCGTTTAACAGCCAAGAAGTGATCCGCTGTGGGTGAATGAAGAAATTGGCTAACGTGATTAACAGCATAGGACAGATTCGGGCGAGTGATGGTGAGATATTGTAGAGCACCCACCAAGGATCGATAAAGTGTAGGATCCTTGAACGATTCACCTGAACTGACCAGAGAGTCACCTGCAACCAGTGGAGTAAAAACCGGCTTGCAATCGAGCATTTCAGCTCGTGTGAGAATATCATACGCATACTTTGCTTGACCAATGAAAAGGCCAGAAGGATGATGAGTAATCTCAAGACCAAGGAAGTAATTGAGACGACCAAGATCAGTGACATCGAACTCTTTGTTGACACGAACAATGAACTTTTGTAAAGCAGTAGAGTTGCTTCCTGTAACAATAATATCATCAACGTAGAGTAATAAAAAAATGGTACAAGAGGAACTATGAAAGAAAAATAAAGAGGTGTCAGAACGAGAACGAGTGAATCCTAAGGAGAATAAAAAAACACTAAATCTATCAAACCAAGCACGTGGAGCCTGGCGGAGGCCATAAAGAGACTTCTTCAACCTGCAAACATGATTAGGAAAACGAGGATCAGTAAAACCAGGAGGTTGTGACATAAATACAGGTTTAGGAAGTACGCCATGCAGAAAGGCGTTTTTCACATCTAGTTGATGCAAAGGCCAAGAGCGCTGCACAGTCAAAGACAATATGACACGAACAGTGACAACACGAACAACAGGACTAAAGGTGTGCGAGAAGTCAAAACCTGGAATTTGAGAGAACCCTTGAGCAACCAAGCGAGCTTTATATCGCTCAATGGATCCATCAGATTTGTACTTAGTACGAAAAACCCATATAGAACCAACAATGTTGACAGAAGGCGGACGAGGGACAAGATCCCATGTCTGATTAGAATGTCAAGCCTCCATTTCGTCACGCATGGCAGAATGCCAATGTGGAAGCTTTAAGGCAGATTTGAACCCTCAAGGTTCTGTGGAGACAGACAGGGAATGTAGCAGCTTAGTGGTAGCAATATCAACCAAATATTTGGGTTTAAAGATACCGGATTTGGCACGGGTTTGCATGGGATGAAGTGAAACAGATGTAGCGGGTGGAGGACTAGCCGGAGGAACGGGAACCGTGGAAGGAGTGCCATGACCAGCAGGGTCGGTGGGTGCGGGTATGGCAGGATCAGGCACTGGAACCTGAATCGGGCCGGGAACAACGGGATGGAGCATTGGCGTTGGCTCATGAGATGAATCAACAAGGCAAAGCGTGCAAATCCCAGTAGGAGAAGAACACGCATGTGACGATGAAGGAGGATCATGCAGAACATATCGTGAAGAGGTAGGACTCGAGATTGTCGATCGAGAAACCTGAGGATCCAAAAAACAAGAAAAGTCCAAGTCAGTATGAGATGTAGACAAAGTATTAGAAGAGAAAGGAAATAGAGTCTCATCGAATTGAGCATGACGAGTAATGTAAGTGCGCGAAGAGACAGGATAGTAGCACCGAAAACCTTTGTGAATACTGCTATAGCCAAGAAAAATGCAAGGATGACTACGAGGAGCCAACTTATGAGGAGCATAATCACGGAGATACGGAAACACACGACAACCAAAAACTTTAAAATTGTTATATGAAGGAGGAGAGTGGGATAAAAGCTCATATGGTGACTTATTGTTAAGAACAGGAGATGGAAGCCTATTAATAATGTAGACAGCGGTAGAGAAGGCATCAACCCAAAAAGGAAGAGGGGTATGAGAGTGAAACAAAAGTGATAAACCAGTTTCAGTTATGTGACGATGTTTTCTCTCAGCTCGACCATTTTGTTGAGGAGTGTAAGGACAAGAAAATCTATGTAAGATACCAAATGAATTAAAAAAATCACGGACACGATGGTTGGTAAATTCAGTACCACCATCACTCTGAAAATTTTTAATGGATGAGTTAAATTGAGTGGAAACGAAAGTATTAAATTGTTTGAGAGCATCAAAAAACTCAGACTTTGCGCGTAAGGGATAAATCCACGAGAAACGAGAAAAATCATCCACAAATAAAGCATAATATCTGAAACCATTGATAGACAAAACAGGAGAAGGACCCCATAAATCACAGTGTATAAGATCTAAAACATGTAAAGCACGTTTATCGTTTAAATCAAACGGTAACCTTTTACTCTTAGCCAATTGGCAGGAAGTACAAGGTGACGACTTAGGCAAAACAAAAGTAACACTCAAATGGCCTAAAGTTTTTAACAACTGAATAACTGAAATAGAAGCATGTCCCAAACGGGAGTGCCACAACTCAAAAGAAGACTTCAACAGACTGGAAGTTAAAGCAGCAACCAGGGCAGATGTGCCCTGCTCTAGAATGTAAAGGCCATCCTTACACGTCCCTCGAGCGAGGATTTTCTTTGACAACCGAGTCCGAACCACAAAAGAGTTGTTAGAGAACATAACATCAACAGGCAAATCATTGGTTAACTTGCTAATAGATAATAAATTTTTAGTAATATGAGGTACTACTAAAACATCTAACAAGGGCAAGGTATTAATAACACGAGAACCAATATGCGAAATGGGAAGAGAGTCACCATTACCGACGATGACTGAACCATTACCAGAATAGGGTTCAAAGGAATCCAGAGGAGTGGAGGAGGACGTCATATGAGCCGAGGCACCAGTGTCAACATACCAATCTGATACAGATAAGGGATTGACGGTACACTGAGTTTGAAACGCCTGGGCAATGTTTGCAGATCGGGACTGGGAATCATGAAAATTATAATCCCGAGAGAACCTGTTCGGGCAATTAGTGGCGTAATGAGCATCGCGACAGATTTGGCAGCGAGGCACACGCTTAGTACCGCCACCTTGGGGACGACCACCACTGTTGGAGGTAAGGCCACCATCGCGACCACCCTGACCACGACCACCGTCGCGGACCTGATTCGAGTACGAATACCGGAAGACGACGAGCGATGGCCTGAACGATTAGCGTAAAAGGCAGCAGTAGGCGGCTGAGCGTCAGAAGCTTCCATAGCTTTCTCGCGTAACTCATGATCTCTGGCCTGAGACAACAGATCACGAAAGGAGGGTAAGGGGGCGATGGCTAGGCGAACCTCAGTGAACGCTCGAAATTGCGGGCCAAGTCCGCGAAGGAACCATCGAGCCTTGTCCGCATCAGAAACTGAGTGGCCGATTGCAGCGAGCTGGTGACAGAGATTAGTAAACTTCCTATTGAACTCGACGACGTAAAGCGAACCACGACGAAGGAATTGTAGTTCATCCCAGAGTTGTTGAGCGTGGGATGGGGAGGAGGGATTGAATGCGGCCTCTAGGGCAAGCCAAACATCACGAGCCTTGGAGAGGCCAACGACTTCAGACATAGCTTCTTCCGTGAGAGAGGATAGAAGCAGGCAAAGGACACGATCGTGGCATTTGCGCCAGAGATGATAGGCTGGGTTGGGTTCGTCCTTGTCATCGGACGTCTTAATCAGAGGTTCGGGCTCGGAACCAGAACCGTCGACAAAGGTTGCGAGATTATCACATCGAAGCATTGGAAGAACTTGACTCTTCCAAAGAAGGTAGTTCGATGAAGAGAGGCGGATCGTAACCATGTGAATCAGAGTGGCAAGGGGAATGTGATCGGGATCCTTAGGTGTTGCTGGAACAATATCCGACATTGTGAAGGGGAAGGAAAAACGAATGGGAAAGAAGAAAAAAATTGGGCTAGGGTTTTCAACACTTAATTTGCTGATACCATGACAGAATGATAATAATCACCGTGTAATTTACGGTGTATGATATTCTCATTAATATAGGTGAATTACAACTTGTTGTACAAAAAAATAACTTGTTGTACAAGAAAATTATCTATATACAAGGAAAGAACTTGTTGTACAAGAAAATAACCTATATACAAGGAAAGAACTTGTTGTACAAGAAAGGAGCCTAATCAATTTATTCATCAATCAAATCTTCTCTATTAATCATAATATATAAAAAAATAAAATGACCAAAAATTGCAAGAAATCAAAATTTTTAGAAAAAAAAAAAACGAAAAAGTAATTGAATTCGGCAAAAAATTTCGGACAAACACAAAAAAATTTGAAATTCTTTTTGGAAAAAGTAATATGTTTCGGCAAAAATATTCGGACAAATATAAAAATTCTAGAAAAGTAATTGAATTTTACAAAAAAATTAGGGCAAACAAAAAAAAATATCGATTTTTTTTTTTGGATTTGTAAAAACATTAAACCCTATTTTTCCTAAATCCTAAACTTATCGATAGGCGGCGGCGGTGAGGCTGGGCGGCAGAGTCGATTGGAGGGAGAGGGGGAACGACGTTGAAGGGTAAAGGAACAGCGGCGACACGAACAATGAAGGAGGAGGCAGGAACGACCGCCTTCTTTAACAACAGCGGTCGTGGTCTCGCTTGGAGGAGGGGATCCGGCGGCCGCGTTTCTTATTCACAACGGCGTCAATCGACCTCCTTCTTCAAGAAGACGGCGGCACTGAACGTCGACTTGGGGTGGGCGGCGATCGCACCTGTGAGTGAGGAAGGTTTTGAATCCATCATCCAAATCCAAAACCACTCCACTTGTTTGGATTATGAATGGATTCCAAAACCACTCCACTTGTTTGGATTAAGAGACGAGAACATCTGAAAAAGTTTGGATTGAAATTTTTTAAGTTTTGAGAATTGGAACTCGATTTTTGCAGGTGAACACATTTTTTCAAGTGAAAATGATGCTCCGAATAAAACACATTGTTCATCATGACGTTCTACGCTTTTTGGCCAAATTTCATCGTTTGAGGGGTAGCGAGGAAATATTTTAATTTCGTGGTTGTTTTGATTATTAACAATAAAATAAAATATTTTGTTGCTAGTGTAGCGACGAAATATTTTAATTTCGTCGCAAATATTAAATTCATAAAATTAGCTACAAAAATTTGTATATCGTAGCTAATATTTTAGCGACGAAATATAGTTTTCATGATTGTTCTGATTATTAACAACAACAAAAAAAATATTTTGTTGCTAATGTAGCAATGAAATATTTTCATTTCATTGCAAAAATTAAATCCACAAAATTAGCCACGAAAATTTGTATTTCGTCGCTAATATTTTAGCGATGAAATATAATTTCATGGTTGCTCTGATTATTAACAACAAAACAAATTTTTTTGTTGCTAGTGTAGCGATGAAATATTTTAATTTCGTCGCAAAAATTAAATCCACAAAATTAGCCATGAAAAATTCATTTTTCATAGCAAATTATTAGCGATGAAATATTTTCATTGTTGTTCTGATTATTAACAACAAAATATTTTTTTTTGTTGCTAGTATAGCGATTAAATATTTTAATTTCGTCGTAAAAATGAAATCCACAAAATCAGCAACGAAAATTTCATTTTCCATAGCAAAATATTAGCGAATAAATATAATTTTCATTGTTGTTCTGATTATTAACAACAAAATAAAATAATTTGTTGCTAGTTTATCGATGAAATATTTTAATTTCATTGCAAAAAAATAATTAGCCAAGAAAATTTCTATTTCATCGCAAAATATTAGCGACGAAATATAATTTTTATTGTTGTTCTGATTATTAACAACAAAATGAAGCAATTTCATGCTAATATAGCGATTAAATATATAAATTTTGTTGCAAATATTAAATCTTTGAATTTTAGCAACAAAAAATTCTTTTTTGTTACTAAAAAATGATTTTAGCAATGAAATTTAGATTTGTCGCAAAATTTTCGTTACTATTCCCCCTGTTTCTTGTAGTGAACAGGATGACTTGGACTTGGACGGTTTGACCGACACAACTTTTAGAAAAATAGATTTAGTGGTCGGTGATGTAAAATAAAAAAGTGATATAGAGTGGCGGTGGTACAGAGTTCGTCAAGATTTTTCAGAGTGACGGTGGTACAGAGTTCGTCAACACAGTTGTTCTTAGCTTTATGGCAGAGCATGACATATTGCATCGAGTGTCCTGCCCATACACTCCTCAGCAGAATGGTCTCGCTGAGCGAAAATATCACCACAAAACGGAAACTGGTCTTTCAATGCTCTTGCATGCTCGTGCCCCATCAGAATTTTGGCTTAATACATTTGTCACTGCTGTCCATCTCATTAATCGAACACCGTCGGTCTTAGGCGACAATATTAATATATATAAATATAATTCAAAAGAAAAAAGAAGATTTTGTTCATACTTATACACAATGACGGAGGCACCAAGGGCCCGGGGGGGCAGTGGGCCTCCCACCAATTTTGTAAAAAAATCAAGGGTATTTTAGTAATTTTACACATATATATATTTAAATAATTAAAAATTAAATATATGGTAATATGTGCCCTATTTTCTCTGGCCCAATACTGTACACGCAATTTTCATTATAAAATTCTCAACCTATTTCCCTTCTTTCATTCACGGCGTTTATATATTATAATCCTCAACTCCTCAACTTCTCCACTCCTCCACTCCTCCAAGGTAATAATTTTTTATATTATTAATTTAATTATATATATTCTTTATTGTTTTAATTAGTTTATAATTAAATTTATTTCTAGTCTTTTGTCTCCTTGTTGAATTTTAAATTTGTAGGATTCTTCATATTTAAAGATCAAGAATATATATACACCTTGTTGTTACTCTATTTTCTATAATTATAGAGCAAAAATTTATTGGATTGTGAATTTTGTGACATCATGTGATAGGAGAAATAATTATTTATTTATGTAACTTAAATTATAGTTATTAATTAATGTTCATGCTTTATGTTATTTTAATTTGCTCAGAAGATGGTTTCTACAAGAAAGCACATTGTTTTTCCATTAGTGTATTTGCTCGTTAAGTTATCATTGATCTTACCCGTTGCCACAGCTACTGTAGAAAGAACATTTTCGGCCATGAAATTCATCAAGAGTTCACTCCGTAATCGAATGGGAGATCGATTATTGAATGATTGTTTGGTTACATACATTGAAAAGTATGTCTTTCAGAAAGTCAGTAACGAAGCTATCATGCAACGCTTCCAAAATATGAAGAATCGAAGAGGAATGTTATAATTTAATTATATTTGATTTTTATTTTTAAATATTAATGTAATTAAATTTATCATTTTTATTATATAAATATTAGTAGTACTTCATGAGCTTATTTTAAATTTTCACTTTTTAATTTTTTTTTAGTGTTATTTTTTGGGCCCCCGACTTAAAAATCCTGGCTCCGTCACTGCTTATACATCACAAACAAAGTTTAATCACCTTACACTTTCCTTCATCTCCTTCTTAATTTATACATTTTCTGGGTTTATGTGTAGTTATATCATTTGATTGTATTAATTTTATTTTATTTTTGAAATTTTAATGTTGAAAATGCAATTTACGTACTGGAGAGAAAAAAAAGTTGTGCACGACGTGTTTGACTCTAAACGCTGCCGTAAGCAAAATTAAATGCACGACTCGTTCAACCATATGCAAAGCTAAGTGCAAAATTTAATTTGTACTTTCGTTCGATCAAAAGTTCAAGCATTTTAACACGTTTATTCGACTGTAAAGTAATGCACAATACATGATCCACTTGTAATTTGTTAGCGGTTAGGCAATCCAAAATAATATATCCTAATAGCTTTCAAGATGATCCATGCAATGAATTAAAAGAGAAGGGGAGTGATGGGTGATTTGTCCTTCAAAATTGATTGACGTAAGTAAGGTTTATAACAGGGTTAATTGACTTGGTGAAACGGATGTTGGTGAGATTGGGTTTTTGTCCGGTATGGTACGATGGATGATGCTATGTTGTTAGAAATTAATATACAAGAATTAATTTCCATTCTCTCTACAAGTTCGAACTTTTAGATGAGACAGAATTCTTTCTTGGTATCAGAGCAAACTGGATTTCAAGAAATTTGCAACAACAAACAAACAAAAAATCACCTTTAACAAAGGTTTCTCCCTTCATGAAAGATCGAGTGGATAATTTAAATGAGTGGAGTTACTTCCAGTAGGAATCGAACCCAGATCGTCAGATCGTTTGTCTGGAGGCTCTTATATTATGAAAAAATTCCGTTTCATCTAAAAATTCGAACTTATAGAGAGGTGGAGAATTAATTCTTGTATATTATAATTCCTAATACTTCAGAAAAAGAAACAGAGTCAATATTTTCAGAAAAACTGAACAGAAATTGTACCGCTAGTGGAATTATTAAGAAACTATTTGTGAATTGAATTAAAGGGCATCAATGTGTGCACATATATACAAATGAGCAAGATATATACAAATGAGCAAGATACCTCAAGTTAACATGTTGATAAATTACTTCAGGGGAATCAGTATAAGGAAAGCTCAATACTGAAAGAATTCTGTCTCATCAAAAGTTCAAATTTAATTTATAGAGAGGTGGGGACAATTTAAATGGGTGGAGTGCTTTTAACAGGAATCGAACCCAGATTGTTTTGCCCGGTTAGATCTGATACAATGAAAGAATTATGTTTCATCTAAAAGTAGTCCGAACTTGTAGTGAGGTTGAACAGGAATCGAACCCTGGTCGTTTTGCCCTGTTTACTCTGATACCATGGAGGAGGCCCATCGAGTGGACAATTTAAATGGGTGAAGTGCTTTCAACAGGAATCGAACTCAGATCTTTTGCCCGGTTTGCTGTAATACCATAAAAGAATTATGTCTCTTTTAAAAGTATGAACCTGTAAAGAGGTGGGGAATTAATTTTTGTATATTAATTCCTAACAAATACCCTCACCAACCACAAAATCAAAGTTAATGCACCCTTCAATTCAGATTCAGATAAGAATGTACGCGTGAGTAGTGTTGATGGGCAATTCAAAGGCATACGATTACCACGAAAAACCCAGAAAATGAATAAATTAAGAAGGAGACGAAGGAAAGTGAAAAGTGATTAAACTTTGTTTGTGATGTATAAGTATGAACATAATCTTTTTTCTTTTGAATTATATTTATATATATTAATATTGCCAGTTGTCCCAATTTGACTCTCTAGTGAGGGCGGCTGAAATTAATTTGTCGCATTCTCCATTTTATTGTATATATTTTCTGAAAATGCATTCTTTTTATAATTATTTATTTCTGTAATGGTGTCGTTTACCTTGTTCCAGCTGTTACATTTATTGTATAATTGCCGGAACACAGAGGTCATCTTAGAAGACGAATATCAAGGCTCATGGCCAAACAGCTTTTCAACATGTGAAATGGATGATCGAAGAGTCCGCCGCCCTTTCGATCTAGTCCCGCCAAGGAGAAGTTGAGCAGAATCTTTCTATTTAAGAAGGAGAATACTAATGCTAACGAACAAGCTTTAGCAGAGGTGTGCTAGGGCGATCTCCGAGGTAGTGTGCGACGACGACAGAGGGGCGTGGGCCTCGACGGCAGCTAATTGGCGAGTCAGACCACCCGGGAACAAAACAAGGAAGGATCCATGTACCATTTCTGAAGTCCAAGCAAAGCCATTTACCGCGCCTTTCCAAGAAAGCAAACCAACCTCTGGAAAGCGCCTACACCTAATGGCTTAAGCCGCTGTTCCCATTTCCTCGCTGACCCATCATGCAAAAGGTACTATACGAGACAGTGGTTGAAGTTGGAATATACTTTCTCCGTACCTGAAATGAGGTCAGATTTGTCTTATATTTTTCGTTCACAAAATGTAGTTTTACGTACGGAAACCATCACTTAATTATTCAAATTGTCATAAATTTTATTCACAATGAACCTCACAATACACTAATATACCTTTACTTTATCTACATTTTCTTAATTTAAAACACGTGTTATTTCAATGGAACTATTTTTTTTATGCCACGGTATTCGGTTCAAAAATAGATTAATTTCAATGGAACTACTTATTATTATAGATGGGGGAAATATATATATATATGCATAACAATAACATAACATAATTCATTAGTTTCAATTAATCCCCCCTCACTTCTCTTCACGTCACTCCATTTCTTCACCAACAACGAAGACGAAGGCCAGCGCCGACGCTGCAAAAAATCGTACAGAGGTATTCTTCTTAATTTTCTAAATCTGATTTCTTTTTATTCTACATCTATATGCTAATTCGAACATGTATCTTTCTTTTTTTCTTTTTAAATTCAAACATGTATGTTTAATGTTCCTTTTTTCATAAATTCCAACACCTTTTTCTGATTTGGTTGAGTCATTTGATATGCTCGAAAGATATTAATCTGGAGTTACATAGGAAAATTACAATGTATGTGATCGACTATGTTGCATGCATATAAGCCTAGAATTTGCTCATTTAATAAAATTGCTAATTTTAAAAACAAATACTAACAGTTGGATCGTCAGTTCGATCAACCGGTGTTCTATTTGATATATAAAATGATCGAAAACGATTTGACCTCGTTCTTACAGGACCAAAATTACAATTTTTCCTTTTATTAATGGACAAAATCAATCATCTCTATATATCTTAATATTTCCTACCTCAACATTTTTTCTTTATATTTTTTTCTACTTCAACTACCCACAATACATTTTATACTTGTAGAATTGCAAAATCATAATTGTTCTTGAATTGAAAAAGGGAAAAATCCCAATGAACACAAAGAAGAGAAGTTCTTGTTTCTGCAGAACATTCGAATTGAAAAGTTACAAATGAATACATCTACAAGCTTCTTATAAACTAATCAAAAGAAACTGCTAAGAAACTAACTAATAACCAATTAACAAGACTAATTGGTAACTAACTAACAAGAGGTGTATTTCCCAATATGGAGGCTATATTGGTCCTAATCAGGAGGTGTATGTACTAACCCTTGATACCCCCCTCAAAATGAGAGTGGATATCCAACAATCCCATTTTGGCCTTGTGATTGTTGAAAACAGCAGGTGGAAGAGGCTTTGTAAGGATGTCGGCTAAGTTGTCCTCAGTTGGAATGTGAACAAGGGTGAGCAAGCCTTCTTTGATTTTCTCCCTTGTGAAGTGGCAGTCCAAGGCAATGTGTTTAGTTCTTTGGTGCATGCAAGGATTGTGGGCAATAGAGTAAGCACTCTTGTTGTCAGTGTACATAGTTGAAGGAGATGAATGTTGAATCCTCAAGTCAGCAAGTATGTAGTGTATCCACTGAAGCTTACATGTTGTGGATGCTAGGGCCCTGTATTCAGCTTCTGCAGAGGACCTACTAACAGTAGATTGTTTCTTGGATTTTCAAGAAATTAGGGAAGAACCAAAATAAATGCTATAACCAGTTATACTTCTCCTTGTTAGAGTACACCTACCCCAATCAGAATCTGAGAAAGCATGCAATTTGAAAGAGTTTTTAATGGGATAGAAAACACCAGTACCAGGATTACTCTTAATATACCTCAATATCCTATGAACAACCATCAAATGTGAGTTAGTAGGACATTGCATGTACTGACTTACAGTTTGGACAGCATAAGATATATCAGGTCTAGTAATAGTAAGATAGAGGAGCTTGCCAACCAATTTTCTATAAAGTGCAGGATTTGAAAGTGGAGGAGATTGATCATCAAAGACTATTTTAGAATCCATTGGAGTAGAACATGGCTTGCTACCCAAATAACCAGAATCATTTAGCAAATCCAAAGCATATTTCCTTTGAGAAAGAGTCATACCTGTTTTGTTTCTGGCTACTTCAATGCCCAGAATGTACCTCAAAGGACCAAGGTCCTTAATGGTAAACTTGTGATGCAAAAAGGTTTTGATGGTCTGAATGATATCAAGAGAAGTACCTGCAACAATTAGATCATCTACATAGCAAAGCACAACAGTGAAGTCAGATCCATTCTGCCTAGTAAATGAAGCCTATGGAGACTAAGGAAGAAGTCAATTTAGAAAACCACTGTTTGGAGGCTTGTTTTAAACCATAGAGACTTTTATTCAATCTACAAACCCTCTTATCATTACTAGCACAATAACCAGGAGGAGGGATCATATAAATTTCTTCATCTAGGTCACCATGTAGAAATGCATTATTAACATCTAATTGATGTAGATGCCAATTTTTAGAGGCAGCAACAGCTAACAAAATTCTGACTGTAGTGATTTTAGCAACAGGTGAAAAAGTATCAAAGTAGTCTATTCCTTCTTGTTGTGTAAAGCCCTTAGCAACTAATCTAGCCTTGTATCTTTCAATGGTGCCATTAGAATTATATTTCACTTTATAAACCCATCTACAGCCTATACAGTGCTTGTTTGCAGGTAAATGAACAAGAGACCAAGTGTTATTTTTGTGTAGTGCTTCTAATTCATTTTTCATAGCAAGGACCCAATTATCATTTTGGGCAGCCTGTTTATAAGTCTTAGGCTCCTGTAGTTGAGAAATTGAGGCTGTAAATGTCTTATAGTGAGGAGACAGTCTATGAGAAGATAAAAAGGCATGTATAGGATATTTAATGTTAGAACAAGAGTGAGATGCATGATCAACAGAGGGTGGTAAGGATGTTTCATAAACTTGTAAATATGCTGGTTGAGATTTGTGTCTAGAGGGTCTAGAAGTGGTTCCCATTATAGGATGAGAAATATCAGGACCAGTATCTACACCATTGTCATGGGTAACAAGATTATCAGAAACATCAATATTGGGAATAGGAGGAACAGAAACAATATCAGTAGATACAGAGGAATTATTGTCATTGTGGCCATTAAAATGAGCATCATCATCAGAATCAATGTAAATGTCATCAACAACAGGAACTGATAATGGATGGACAAGTTTATCAATACCAGCCTTGTCAGAATAAGGGAAAATATGTTCAAAGAAAGTGACATCCCTAGATACAATAAACTTTTCAGTATTAATATCAAAAATCCTACAACCTTTTGTTCCAAGAGGGTAGCCAATAAAAATGCATTTGGTGGCCCTGGGCTCAAATTTATGTCTATGAGAGACCAAAGTGTTGGCAAAGCATAGGCACCCAAAGGTTTTAAAAAGGGAGTAAACAGGTTTCTTGTTATACAAAAGTTCAAAAGGGGATTTCTTGTTAAGAATGGCAGATGGAATTCTGTTTATAATAAAAGCAGAAGTTTTGATGCATTCACCCCAAAATTTTAAGGGTAAACAAGATTGAAACATAAGTGCTCTAGCCACTTGAAGCAAATGTTGATGTTTTCTCTCTACAATGCCATTTTGTTGGGGAGTTTCAACACAAGAGGTTTGATGTATAATGCCAAGATTATGATAAAAGTCAGAAAGAAGGAACTCAGTCCCATTGTCACTCCTTAGTATTTGAATTTTAGTACCAAACTGAGTAAGAATGAGATTGTAAAAGTTCTGTAAAGAAATCTTGACATCACTCTTGGCTTTCAATAGATAAATCCAAGTGAATCTACTAAAATCATCAACAATGGTGAGGAAGAATTTGTCACCAGTAACAGAAAGAGTAGAGAAGGGGCCCCAAACATCACAATGTATTAAATGAAAGGCATGAGGAGATACAGAGGAGCTTAATGGAAATGACTTTCTTTTCTGTTTAGCTAAAGGACAAATGAAACAATCATTATGCATAGTAGAAGCTTTTACATTCAGTTCAGGAATTTGTAACATGCATTTTCTAGAAATGTGCCCCAGCCTTTTATGCCACAAGTCAAAAGTACAAGCATCCTTATTGCTATTACTAGAAAAAGTAGAGTGTCCTAAATGAGAGCAACTAGAGGAGTGATCAATGTGTAAGAGATAAAGGCCCCTATCCTGATCAGCAGTACCAATCACCATCTTGGTGGTATTGTCCTGTAAAACACAGTGTGAGGACAAAAAACTCACAGCACAGTTGGAATATCTAGTTAAATGACTTATAGATAACAAGTTGAAAGTGAAATCAGGAACATATAGCACATTGTACAGTGTTAAGTGTTCATTTATAAAAATATTCCCTGTTGGGAATAAAATGATTTTGATCTAGATACCAAAACCCCTGATTGATGATGTACAAGTTAGTTGAGATATGCTCAAGTTATTGTTCAGGCAAGTTGTCCCAGAACAGTATATGTATAGTATGCTTAAGTTAAAATCTCAGAAATGTTATGAGATATTAGTGATCAGGATAGTTGTCCAGAGCTGGAATGTTAGGCAGCTTGATAGGTCTATAGGACAAAGTGGCTGATCTATTCAAGACAAACTTACCAAATGGACAACCTAGCTGAAGAGTTGAAGTATACTGAAGCTGTGCTCATAAATGCAAAAGTTCTAGGCAGTTGAAGTACAAATGATCAAGAGAATTAAATGACAAAAGCTTACAGAAGATACATTCAATGAAGCATTTATTGCCAATCATGCCTGAACCAAGCATTAAAGACTTAGAGCATTAAAGAGTGAAGCATTGAATGAATGTTGGAACATTCTAAAACTGCAGCAGGAATGTTCAGGGAGCTTGTCCCATCTGACCGTTGGTTGTGTGTAAAGTTTGCCACAAATCAACCTAGGACAATGTGCAAAATTGGAAACTGACACAAGTCTTCTCAGCCGCCCTTGTCAGAAGTCAACACATTCATTCAAGCAACCATTGAAGACCTCTTTTACACAGTGGATAAAAGGATGTCAAGCTTCATAGCCGTTTCAATGGTGCTGCAAATAGACATATTTGAATTGCTAATCCCTCCAACGGTTAGTTGTTCAAATTGCCTATAAATACAGAAGTGATCAAAGGAATTCAATATCCAACAATAAGCTATCAAACTCATATAAAGCTTTCAAAGGAAACCAAGCTATTCTCAAGTATTCCAAGTTTCCTGAATCACTTCAAGTCAGCTAAGCCAATCTTTGTAAACATCCTAGCTTAGCATTGAGATATCCTAAGCCTTTACATCTGTTCTCATTGTAAAGGATATCTCTATTAGTTGGAACCAAACCTCAAACCTTATCTCATTTAGTGAAGAGAGTGTTTGTTGTAGAAGTAAGGAGTTAAGGACTGTTAGAGTGAAACACAGTCTTAACTTAGAGAGATTGAGAACTAGGACTCAGATTATCCTAGGGATCAAAACACTAAGAGAGTGTTGTTGATCAGTGCACCTTGGCACTATAAAACAAGCTAATTCCATTGTGAAGGAATTATCCTGTTCAATCAGGCAAAGTGGATGTAGGAGCTTGAGTCTCTGAACCACTATAAGCTTGTGTGTCTTTTACTTACTGCACTCTTTATTGCATTCATATTCAAACATATTTCAAAGAGTAAAACTTGTAAGTTTAAGAAAAAAAATTGTTTTGGACAAAGTCCCTGATAACTGTAACTTTTCAGAAATTTACTTGGAGTATTTCTTTAAGTCAAAGGCCAACCACATTCCGCACTTAGCAACTCTCTTAGATATTTAGCCAACTAATCACTCTATAGTAATCAGTAGGACAAGTATCTATCAAAGTTCACTCAGGTCAGTTGTGAGACAACCTGCCTGATAAGACCAGACTTGTCAAAAAGAAAAGAATTTGCATACACAAGTGCATTCCCCCCCCCATACACTTGTGTTATACTCCACCTAGGACCAACAAGTGGTATCAGAGCAGGGGTTCAAAGACCACTGCTTCTGAAAATCCAACTGATTTTCAAAATCACATTTTCTGTGGTCACTGAACTGATCCAAATTTCTGAAAAACTTATCTGTGTTCATCTTATATTACATTTGTTGAAATGGCTAACAATGCAGTTCCAGGAGATGCTGTCAACACCATCAACAATATGGGTCCAAACCAAGTCAATCATATTTCTCATCACAAACTGCCAATGTTCTCAATTGAGAACTATGATTTCTGGAAGATCAGGATGAGAGCACATCTTGCTTGCCAGCATGATGAGATGCTTAAAGTCATCACTAGAGGGCCATTCACATTCACTAAAGCAAATCCCAAGCTCACTGATGCTCAAAAAGCTGATCCAAGGGAGTTGCTGCCAAAAGATGAAGATGACCTTACAGCTGAAGAAAGAAAAAGACACAACCTGAACTACATTGCAATGAACACATTGTACCAGACAATTCCAGATGCAGTGATGGGAAGAATGTACCACTGCACATCTGCTAAAGAGATTTGGGATACCTTAGCACTAATGTGTGAAGGTACTCAAAAGATCAAGGAGAACAAGCTTCAAGTGGCTATCCAAAAATATGAACAATTCTCCATGGAAGCCAATGAAACTATTGATCATCTTGATGGCAGGTTCACTGACATCATGAATGAAATAAACTCTCTTGGGAAGTTCTATGCCAAAAGAGAAGTTGCCTTGAAGATCTTGAGAAGTCTCACATCCAAGTGGGATATATATTCTGTCATGATGCAAAACACTAGCAATCTTGACAACATGCCAATGCAGCAAGTATTTTCTGAACTCAAGGCATATGAGTTTGATCTCAACAGAAAGAAGGTGCATGAAGAGCCATCCTCCTCAACCAAAGGTGTCGCCTTCAAAGCTGCTGAAACAGAAAAGAAGAATACTCAAAGGTCCTCTCAATCTACCAAGACAACAGAACCAGAAGGAGATTCAACTCTCCTGACACCAAATCAGAGGACAAAATCTCTGATGAAAAGAAAGAGGACAAGTATGCTGATAGAAAAAGATACAACAAAGGTGAACCATCATCATCAAGGAGGAAGGAGTCCTCAAACAAGAAGAATGATGATGAAGATGTGTGTTACAACTGCCAGAAAAAGGGTCACTTTCAGTATGACTGTCCTGACCTCAGTGCAAAAGAAAGGAAAGAAAGGCAGACCAAAAGAGACAAAAGACTGAACAGCAGGAAGGCTATGGTGGCTGGAGATTCAGCTAGTGAAGAAAGTATCTACTCTTCTGATGATGGACTATTCTCCAACAGTGACAGTGATGATGACTGTCAAATGGCATTTGAAAATGATGAGGTATGTTCATCTTCTAGCTCTTTCAGTTCTTCAAACAACACACATGAGTCCAGTGAAATCCCCTTAAAACTCAACTTTGTAAAACTATTTGAGGATTTCACCAGACTAAGAGAAGTATGCAATATAGCACTTAGAGAAAATGAGCTACTGAATTCAAAAGCTCAAACTCCCAACCTTCCTGAACCTGAGCTTGACATTAAATCAACTGAGTTGTATCAGCAGATTGTGAAAGAACTTGAGGAAGTGTCTCTCAAAGTCTCTGAACAACAAAAGTTGATTGATGATCAAGAACTGGCATTGAGGAAAAAGGATTTTGATCTCAGAATTCTTCAAGCAAAATTTGACAATCTCTCAAGTGAATTTGATACTCTAAAATTAAGTGAGGGGAGCTTAAAAATGAAAATGTCTGCCTTGAACAAATCTGCTAAGGCAATAGAGGAGATTCAAGGGCTTCAAAGACAATTTGCTCAAAAGGGTGGATTAGGCTATAATTCATGTGAATCCTCACCTGGTCTTAGCATTGCTTCATCAAGCAATTCTAAGATGACTTTTGTAAGATCAGTGGCACAGCAAAATGAAATTGAAGTAAATCAACCACTGATCAAGGATAAGGGTAAAGGAATTTTTATACCAACTCAGGTAATCAATGCACCTAAACCCACACCTTTGGAAAAGGTTAAAGGCATTGCTTACAAGAGGAATGAGGTTCAGAAAGGTAGAACCAATGGAAGGCCAACCTATCTGAATCATCATCAGAGGAGTTGTCCAAAACCTATTCAGAAAAGGCCAACTCAAATGAGGAAACCTCAACTGAATGGATTAAGGCCAATCCCCTCTGATAGGTATAAAACATTCAGGAAGCCTGGACCTTACTTGCCAAATGGAAAAGGCCATCCAAAAACCTATCCTTAAAAGTCTTATCCAGCTGCACCTAAGCTTAGTAACTTCAGGAGAAATGTCCCAAAGAAATTTACCAACTCTCCTGAACCTTACAAAGCTAACACTTATACACAGAGATCACCCAAGGCATTTATGGGTCAAACTGTGTATGTAGATGTAAATGAAAACTAAGTCAGTCACTTTGAATCAATCAGAGTTATCAGGCAGATTTGGGTTCCAAAAGGTACAGCTAACCCTCTAGGACCCAACACTCAAAGGGTACCTAAATTTTGACTTTGCAGGACTGCAAGGACCCCAAAAAGAAGAAAAGCATCAACAAGAAAACAGCATGGTACCTGGACAGTGGATGTTCAAGGCACATGACTGGAAACAAGGAGCTTCTCTCAGACTTCATAGAAAAAGATGGTCCTTCAGTAACCTTTGGAGACAACTCTCAAGGCATCACAAGAGGCTATGGTACATTAAACATTGGTAGTGTTAAAATTACTGATGTCTCATATGTTCTAGGCCTAAAATATAACTTGTTGTCTATAAGTCAAATTTGTGACAAAGGATATTGTGTTGAATTTGCACCAAATGAATGTACTATCAAAAACAAATCAACACAACAGGTGCTACTAACAGGGGTGAGGAAGGGAAATGTTTATTTTGCAGATTGGAGCAAAACCCCTGAAGCAGTCTGTCTTGTTGCCAAAAGCACCAATGAGCAAAGCTGGCTATGGCACAAGAGACTGAATCACCTGAACTTCAAAACCATCAACAAGATTGCAAGAAACTCTCTAGTTAAAGGGCTGCCAAATCAAGTGTTCACCAAAGAACATATATGCCAACCATGTCAGGAAGGAAAGCAGATCAAAGCCTCATTCAAAGGAAAACCTGTCATCTCAACTAAGAGAGTCCTTCAACTACTGCATATGGATTTATTTGGGCCAATTATCCCAGTAAGTTTAAATGGAAGAAAATATGCTTTAGTTGTTGTTGATGATTTTTCCAGGTACACTTGGGTAGTATTCTTACTCAACAAGAAGGAGACTCAAGTCAAGTTACCTGAATTGATGATGAGACTAAGCAATGAAAAAGGCCTTAATATTGTCAAAATCAGATCAGACAAAGGCACTGAATTCATAAACTCATACATCAAAGAGTACTGCAGCAAGAATGGCATCACTCATGAAACCTCAGCAGCAAGAACACCTCAACAAAATGGGGTAGCTGAGAGAAGGAACAGGACCTTGAAAGAGGCAGCAAGAACCTTGATTGCTGAATCCAAACTGCCTAAAAGGTTCTGGGCTGAAGCCATTAGCACTGCATGCCACACACAAAACAGGTCCTTAATCACCAAAGGACAAGGTAAAACCCCATATCAAATATGGAAAAGTAGATTGCCCACTGTTGCTTATTTTCACATATTTGGTTGTAAGTGTTTCATTCATAATAATGGGAAAGAGCAATTGAAAGCTTTTGACAGCAAAGCTGATGAAGGAATATTTGTTGGATATTCACAAATCAGCAAAGCTTATAGAGTTTACAATTGCAAAACCCTTATTGTGGAAGAAACACCTCATGTTGTGTTTGATGAATCTATTAATGAGTTCAGGGATAGAAACCTGAATATTGATGAGATAACACAAAGAACAACCAGATTAAGGCTTCAAGGCAAGGAGACAGTGTTTGTAGATGTTGCCCAGCCTAAATTTTATGATTATCAAAAACTGGACAACCTACCTGATGGCAATCAACCAGGAGTCAACCAACCTGAAGGTGATATTGAACTGATTGATCCAATCCCAGTTCAAAACCAGGTAACAACTACCAATGAAGAAGCAGGCAATGCTGAGGTAGTTAATGGATCCAATATTTAAGGAGGAACCAATGAAAATGTCAACTCATCTAACAATGAGGACAACACCCCTGAATATGATCCTGAGCTTGATTCTTCAATTAACTTTCCTGAATTTAATGAGTCTAGTGATCCAACCTCAGATGAGGACAGTCCTCCTGAAGGGATCAGGTCTAGAAGGACTTGGTTACAAGACCACCCAACTAGCCTGATACTTGGTAATCCAAGTGAAGGGATCAAAACTAGAAGGTTTCATGGAGAAAGTGCCTTGTTTTGTTGTTTTCTTTCAGAAATAGAACCAGGAGATATTGAAGAAGCATTACAAGACACCAACTGGATCATAGCCATGCAAGAAGAGCTGAACCAGTTCACCAGAAATGAAGTATGGGAGCTGGTGGATAGGCCAACCCATCAAGATGTCATTGGAACCAAATGGGTGTTCAAAAATAAGAAAAATGAAAATGACATCATTGTGAGGAACAAAGCAAGACTGGTGGCCAAGGGATATTGTCAATCTGAAGGGATTGATTATGATGAGACATTTGCTCCAGTGGCCAGACTTGAGGCAATCAGACTTTTCTTAGCATATGCAGCTCACATGAGATTCAAGGTGTATCAAATGGATGTGAAGAGTGCTTTTCTAAATGGGGTGCTCAAGGAAGAAGTGTATGTTGAACAGCCCCCAGGCTTTGAAGAAGGAGACAAGGTGTACAGATTGAAGAAAGCCCTCTATGGCTTAAAACAAGCTCCAAGAGCTTGGTATGACACCTTATAACAGTTTCTTCTAGATCATGGTTTTGTCAAAGGCACTGTTGACAGAACTCTGTTCAGAATCTGTGAAGGAGATGATATCTTGTTAGTCCAAATCTATGTGGATGACATTATATTTGGATCTCCAAATGAGAAGATGTGTGAAAAGTTCTCCAAACTCATGCAAAGCAAATTTGAGATGTCCATGATGGGATTGATGAATTTCTTCTTAGGACTTCAGGTCACTCAATCAAAGAAGGGGATATTCATCAATCAGGCCAAGTACACAAGGGACATGATCAAAAAATTCGGATGTGCAACAAGCAAGCCAGTCAGAATTCCTATGAATACTAACTGGAAGATGGATCCTGATGAAGGTGGAGAGCCAACCAACTCCACTAACTATAGAGGAATCATAGGATCATTGCTATATCTCACTGCAAGCAGGCCTGATATCACATTTGCAGTTGGAGTATGTGCAAGATTTCAAGCCAATCCAAAGAAGAGCCATCTTGATGCTGCCAAGAGGATTCTAAGATATCTCAAGGGATCTGAGAATCTTGGATTATGGTATCCAGCTGATGATAACATTGAGCTTACTGGTTATTCAGATGCAGACTATGGAGGATGTAGAATTGACAGAAAATCCACCTCAGGAACTTGTCAATTCTTGGGCAGCAAGCTTATCTCATGGTTCTCCAAGAAGCAAAATACAGTTGCAACTTCAACAACTGAAGCTGAGTATGTAGCTGCTGGAAGTTGCTGTGCTCAGATTCTATGGCTCAGGCAACAATTAAGAGATTACAAAGTCCTCACAAATGAAGTACCAATATTCTGTGACAACAATAGTGCAATTGCCATCTCACAGAATCCAGTACTCCACACCAGATGCAAGCATGTGGACATCAAGCATCATTTCATAAGGGATCATGTGGAGAAGAAAGATATCAAGCTTGTCAAAATCCACACTGATAAGCAAAAAGCTGATATTTTGACAAAGCCTCTAGCTGAAGCAAGGTTCTTAGAGTTGTCAGCTGAATTGGGATTACTTGATCCAGGCAAGATGGAAAAATGAGGAAAGAAAGCTCATATGAAGGGGGAAGTTCATCAAAGTTGAACTTCAGCAAAGTTGACCAACCTCACTGAAGTTGTAAGCCAAAGGGAGGAACTCAGCAAGGTTGTCCCTATGATGCTCAGCAATGTTGGTCAGGGGATCTGTCCAAGTGGGACCCAGTCAGCAACCTTGGGACCCACTCAGGCAAGCTCATCAGGCAGTTTGACCTTCACAGAAACCAAAACACATCTCAGGATGTTTGTCCGAGTTAATTAGATAATCATTGCTATTTTTAGCATTGATTAGACATTTAAGAGGTTTCTTGGTCTAAGAGTAGGCCATTTTAGGATGGAGTGTGCTATAAAGATTTTTATCACCAAAAAGGCAAATCAGCATTTAATGCAGAAATCTTAATTGGGATTTCATGAATTCTTGAGCCTTCATCAAAACCATTAATTTGCATTAAACCTCCATCAAACCGCCTCAATCCCACTACCACATATTATCCAATTGATCAGACTTATTACCCACGGTTAGATTCTATTAACCAACGGTTAATAAACTCCCCACATATATAAACTCCTCAATTTTCACTACCATCTTTACGCACTCAAAATTTCAAAAACCCTTAAGTCTTTCTTCATACTCTCAAACCTGCAACTCCTCCCCAAACACCTACCAAATCTCTCATACTATCCATGGCACCTAAGATTAAGAGAGAAGAGCTTGTAGACTTCAATGATTCCTCTTTGGACATTGATTTCTCCTATCTTAGCAACCCAAACTCCTTATGGTTTGAAAAGCTGGTTGCTTTTGACAGTCCAGACAAGGAGATTGAGCCTGTACTCCATTGGCTTAGGGAAGCAGGCTTGGAAAAGTTTCTTGGGACCAAGCCTGATTCATGCCTAAATCCATTTATGGCAGAATTCTTTGCCCATCTAAGATGGAAGGGCAAGAAAGGAGATGTGCACACCAAGCTCACATATGCTGAGGAAGAGGAAGAAGCAGAAAGCCAACACTCCATCACCTTCACTGCAGAGGATATAGATGCCAGCTTTGGGCTACCTTCTGAAGGCATAAATCCAGAAGTATACAAGGAAGAGGATGATCAGGAATTCTATTTCTCTTGGATGATAGAACCAAAGAAACTACCTGTTGAGCCACTCAGGGAGTGTTGAACAAATCAGTATGCCTAAATTGAGAGTGATGGCTGCTGTGATTGACTCTGCTGAGAAAAGAGTCAAGTTCAACTGGAAGAAATTCATTCTTGACAAAATGATGAATGAAAAATTCAAGTTCAAGGAGGTGAAACACCACAAGGTGGTGGTTGAAGGAAAACTCCAGTTCTGCACAAGAGCAAGCCTACTCTTGGAAAAATTTGCACATTACACCCACCTCCAAACAAAGCCAAAGCCTTTTCCAGCTCAAAAGGTGATGTTTAGGAAGCTGTCTTCTAAGACAGAGAAGAGGAAGCAGGATGCAGCTTCAAAGAAGGCCATCACAATTGTACCAGCAACCAGAGCCTCTCCAAGAAAGAGGAAAGCCCAACCACCAAAAGCTCAACCAAAACTGAAAAAGATGAAGAAGATTTTGCATGAATCTTCACCAGAAAGTCAGTCAAGAAGTGGAGGAGCCACTTCTGAGGAAATAGAGAAGGTTGCTGAGGAAGGAGTCAACCCTTCTGAAGAAGGTGAAGAAGTCAGAGAGGTTGTCCCCTTACAGCCTGAGAGTATCACTGAATTCAGAGACCTTGACCAGCCAACAAGGTATGAAAGAAAAAGAAGAATCATCAAGACTTCTGAGAAGCAGAGGTTGATGGAGGAAGAAAAGCAGAAGAAAGAATTCTTCAAGGAGATTAGACAGGCAAGCAAGTCAAACTCCAAATCCAAGTCCAAACCCAACAGCCCTGAAGCCAACTCTCCTGATATTCAATCTAAAAGAATATCTCCAAGGCAAGAAGAAGAGGAGTGCAAGACTCCTGAAGATGCACCAATCATTGCCAAAAAGGTGTACTCCCCTGAAGGTGCACCTGATAGATCAGGTATTGATGTGCTGGCAGATTTGGTCAATCTTGAAGATAGACCCTTTTCCCCACTTGATCCAAGACTTCTCTCATATACCAAACTTCTTGAAACTGCTCTTCAAGAAGGTGATCAAGTTATTCTCCCACCCATTCCAGCCATTCCAATTACCTCTTCAGGCACAATGCTCTCAAAAGCACCTGAATCCCAACTTGCCTTGACCTCTCATGACCCCAACCCTTCTGAACCCAACCTACCTGAATCCCAGCCAAGCTTACTTGAATCCCATTCCAACCCTCCTGAGTCCAACTCTTCTGGAGATGATAGTGGTGAAGAATATACTTATGAGGGGATGTTGAGACAGATTGCAAGAGCCAATGTGGATGAATTATATCCAGGTTTGAAGGATTATCCCAGGCTGCAACAACAGTTCTATGATCTCAGAGCTCTTGTTGAGATCAAAGATAGAACTATTGTGGAAATAGCTCAGGCTATTCAGGATAAGGGTGCCAACTGGTGGCAGGTTGAGGAAAATAGGCTGTTGCATTTTGCAAATGTGAAGAAGACCAGTGTTTTAACCACTGAGGCCCTATTTTGCACCATTGTCCATGAAAAGGTGCTTGCTGAAAGAGAGAGGATAGCCCAAGGAATCAAGCATCCTGACAGTCCATCTGATGATGATGATGATGATGATCACACCAATCCCAATCCCCCTGGTCAACTCAGCTCAGGTACATTACTTGACTTTTCATTCTGTACAGGACTCTGATCATTCAGAGGAGTTGACCAAAGATGGTGACTCAGTCCAAGATGCATTGGCCAAGGATGGTTCCTTTGAACCTGAGGCACAGCTTGACAATGCTGAGACTTCCATAGGAGAAGCTGGTTTGACTAAAGCCTCATCAATGTCAGGCAAGTTGGACATTGACCAGCCTTTAGTCATTCAGGATGACTCAGTGGACTTGGGATGCCCAAGCACTGTGATCTCCCAACAACTGCCCTCTGTGGATCCTGTTGAGGATATAGAGGTGTCAGGTTTAGGAATTGAAGGAGTTGAAAAGGCTGTGAGTGCTGAAAAATCAGAGGGAGGTGATGATGAGGAATGTGTGATCACTGGTTCCTTGAGTGCACCACAAATAGAGGGAGAGGAAGTAGAAATATTGGGTGCAGCCCAATATGAGAGTCAGGCTATTCTTCAAGTCAAATCTGAACTTGATGAATCCCTTGGGGAAAGGAGGCCTGATTCTCCAGTGAATGTGAGTACATCTTTTGAGAATAAAGAAGAAAAGAATATAGTTGAAAATGAGAGAGAAGGTGCTGTCACTCTTGAGCAAATTTTTGCAGATGCTTCCTTGACAGATATACCAATTGATGCTGACACTGATCTTGAGGTAGTTTCAGCAAATGTGTCCACACTTAACCAAATCTTCTTTGAGCAAGCCAACACCTCTGAGGCTCACTTTCAGATTGCTACTCAGACTGCATCCATCATTGAAGAGCAGTCAGAGAAGTTGGACACACTGGTCAGGGAAGTTGGGAAGGCCCATGCAACAAACTGCTGATACCCTAGATGGCCAAGGCAAGACTCTAGCCTCTGTGGAGATGAGGCTCACAGGGTCAGAAGAAGTGATCTTGCCTACTCTTGATGCAAGGATAAGTGGAGTTGAAACTGGACTGCAAACAGTTTCAACTGAAGTGACAAAGGCCAAAGATGCTATGGGTAAATTCACAAGATCTGTGAAGAAAGAGCAGCAGGATCTCAAATCCTTGTACAAGCATAATGTGAAAGCATTGAGAAAGACAATCAAGGATGCTTTGAGGCAGAGGACAGCAGTCCAGAGAAAGAAGGCAGAAGAGTTGAAAGCTGCAATGGTGAAGGAAGCAGCTGAGAAGTTCACTGTTGAACTCATGGCCAAGGTGTCTGATCAAGTTGTGGCCAACCTCACTGATCACCTTCAGGCCAAACTTGATCAATCACTAAAAGCCACATTGGATGCCATAGTTTCCCAAAAGATGAAGCCTGTTCACACCTTCTTGAGCATGGCAGATGATAAAATGCAAAACATTCATGATGAGAATGTTTATCTACTGCAAGAATTGAAGTCCCTCACTCAGGCCCACTCACACCTCTCAGTCTCAATGAGTGAACTGAAGCCCCAGTGTTTTGATAATGCCAAAAAGGGGGAAAGAGAGAGAGAAGGGCAAAGGGAACCTTGGTGATTGGTGAATCCAAGGGAAAGGAGAAAGTCCCTGAGATTGAGGAAGCAGTAGAAGACATTGGGAAAGGCAAAGGCCCAATGAATATTGAAAATTTGACTGAGGAAGAGCAGATTCAAATAGCTGTCAAGGAGTCCATGGTGTCAGCTATGGAAAGTCAGGCAAGGAAGCTTCAAAGGCCAGGTGGTGAGTCTACAGGACTTGAACCTAAGGAGAAGGCTGCTGAAGTAAGGGGGAAGGTGACAAGGTCATCTGAAAGAAAGAGGAAGGAGCTGCAAGCCTTCAATGATTTCCCAACCAGCTTGACCTTGCCTTCAGAATTTCAATCTGATGAATCTACTCCAGCAAGGCAATCAAAGAGATTAAAGAAAACAGCCAGGATGCCTGCAATTGAAGAAGAAGAAGCTGAAGAAGAAGTCCAGGAAAGAATGCCTGAAGTTGGTGTGCCCAAGCTTGCTGATGATCCCTCTAAATTATTTGAAGAAGGTTTTGGAAAAGATCCAGAAACCCAAGAGAAGCTAGCTCTTCAGAGAGCTAAAGAGAGGATGGAGCAATTGGTTGAGGCCAACAAGGCAAGTGATGAAAGAAGGGCAAATTTCAGAGCCCCAAGAAGGAGAGCTTCATACAGAAGGCTCAAACCTCAAATGCTGCAAAGATGGGACACTCAGTACCCTCACCATGATAAGTGGGTTCGAATCTCACTGAATGATGAATGGGAGGAGGCCAAGAGAAGTTTTGTATATGACTTCTATGTCATTGGGAAGTGGCTTGGAGAGAGTGTAGATGAAGTCTTTGTTCAATTCATGTTTGAGAACCACAGGGACCTCTACCAGAAGCTGTTTGCAGCAGCTGATATGGCAAGAGTTGAGTTCAAGGCCCCTGGTCCAATTCTGTACATGCCTCCTAAGTTCAATGGGAACTTAATTGATGAAGGGAAGATTCTGGAGGAGTTCATCAACATCATGAAGATGGAGAAGAAGAAGATAGGCCCTAGAGGCTCCAACAAGGAAGTTTGGGAGCTGAAGAAGAGAGTCTGGGCTCAATATGGCATTGCTCCTCAAGATGATGAAACTCTGTGAAGGATAAGTTCATTCTTTTCCCTGTTTTGCTGTTATGATTTCTGTTGTTATTTTTTTTGCTATTCTTGAGTTAGTGTGTCCTTTTTGAATCTTTTGATCTGTAATGCTCCATGATATATAAAAGGACCAATGATTTTCTATCAAGAGATAACAACTCATTATCTCAACTAACCTATCCTGACATTATATTACTTGATTTATTGTGCTAACAGTTTCCTTCAGGCAAGTTGACCAGTTCACTCTCCCTGAAGATAATTTTTAGTTTAAGTCAAGGTCCCTTTGTAATAGGTTTTGGCATCATCAAAAAGGGGGAAATTGTTGGGAATAAAATGATTTTGATCTAGATACCAAAACCCCTGATTGATGATGTACAAGTTAGTTGAGATATGCTCAAGTTATTGTTCAGGCAAGTTGTCCCAGAACAGTATATGTATAGTATGCTTAAGTTAAAATCTCAGAAATGTTATGAGATATTAGTGATCAGGATAGTTGTCCAGAGCTGGAATGTTAGGCAGCTTGATAGGTCTATAGGACAAAGTGGCTGATCTATTCAAGACAAACTTACCAAATGGACAACCTAGCTGAAGAGTTGAAGTATACTGAAGCTGTGCTCATAAATGCAAAAGTTCTAGGCAGTTGAAGTACAAATGATCAAGAGAATTAAATGACAAAAGCTTACAGAAGATACATTCAATGAAGCATTTATTGCCAATCATGCCTGAACCAAGCATTAAAGACTTAGAGCATTAAAGAGTGAAGCATTGAATGAATGTTGGAACATTCTAAAACTGCAGCAGGAATGTTCAGGGAGCTTGTCCCATCTGACCGTTGGTTGTGTGTAAAGTTTGCCACAAATCAACCTAGGACAATGTGCAAAATTGGAAACTGACACAAGTCTTCTCAGCCGCCCTTGTCAGAAGTCAACACATTCATTCAAGCAACCATTGAAGACCTCTTTTACACAGTGGATAAAAGGATGTCAAGCTTCATAGCCGTTTCAATGGTGCTGCAAATAGACATATTTGAATTGCTAATCCCTCCAACGGTTAGTTGTTCAAATTGCCTATAAATACAGAAGTGATCAAAGGAATTCAATATCCAACAATAAGCTATCAAACTCATATAAAGCTTTCAAAGGAAACCAAGCTATTCTCAAGTATTCCAAGTTTCCTGAATCACTTCAAGTCAGCTAAGCCAATCTTTGTAAACATCCTAGCTTAGCATTGAGATATCCTAAGCCTTTACATCTGTTCTCATTGTAAAGGATATCTCTATTAGTTGGAACCAAACCTCAAACCTTATCTCATTTAGTGAAGAGAGTGTTTGTTGTAGAAGTAAGGAGTTAAGGACTGTTAGAGTGAAACACAGTCTTAACTTAGAGAGATTGAGCACTAGGACTCAGATTATCCTAGGGATCAAAACACTAAGAGAGTGTTGTTGATCAGTGCACCTTGGCACTATAAAACAAGCTAATTCCATTGTGAAGGAATTATCCTGTTCAATCAGGCAAAGTGGATGTAGGAGCTTGAGTCTCTGAACCACTATAAGCTTGTGTGTCTTTTACTTACTGCACTCTTTATTGCATTCATATTCAAACATATTTCAAAGAGTAAAACTTGTAAGTTTAAGAAAAAAAAATTGTTTTGGACAAAGTCCCTGATAACTGTAACTTTTCAGAAATTTACTTGGAGTATTTCTTTAAGTCAAAGGCCAACCACATTCCGCACTTAGCAACTCTTTTAGATATTTAGCCAACTAATCACTCTATAGTAATCAGTAGGACAAGTATCTATCAAAGTTCACTCAGGTCAGTTGTGAGACAACCTGCCTGATAAGACCAGACTTGTCAAAAAGAAAAGAATTTGCATACACAAGTGCATTCCCCCCCCATACACTTGTGTTATACTCCACCTAGGACCAACATTCCCCATGTGAGTAGCAGTTGAAATGGCATTATTAGGTAATGAAATTTGAACATTTGTAATGGAAGGAGGAGTGGAGAACAAAGATATGTCAAAGGTCATATGATCAGTTGCTCCAGTATCCATAATTCAAGTAGATTGTTTAACAGTGTTTAAGCCAAAAGAACAGGACATACCTGGATCTGGTGTGGTCTTGGACTCCTCAATATGAACAGCAGATGCCCCTGCCACAGAATGGGACATGTCTTTGCTTTCACCTGATTGCTGCATCTTAGAAAGGCTCACAAATTTGTCAAATAAGGCTTGATCAATAAGGGGATTAGATTCCATGGGTGTGTCCTTGATGGAAGTGTTAGCAGACTTAGAGGAGTCTTTATTAGGGAGACCTCTAGGACCTCTCCAGCCAGGTGGGAATCCAATAATCTGAAAGCATCTGTCAATAGTGTGGTCAAGGCCATCACAATGGCTACACTTAAGGGGTTTCTTCCTATCCTTAAGAAACTTGGTATTCTTGGCAGCCATAGAAATGGAATCAGATGGAACAAGATCAGGGGTACAGTTTAGAGTTCTTTGAGACCCTTCTTAGAGTAACAGGCCATATATTTTGGATAAAGGAGGAAAAGGAGATTGCAACAAGAACTGGCTACGAATGGTACTGTCATGAAGGCCAACCAAAAACTTCATAACAACATCCTGCTCTTGAGTTTTAGTCATCAATTTAGGTAAATCACAAGTACAAGTATTCATGGCTCCACAAGAGCACTTGAGAACAGGCCTAAAACTAAGGTATTCATCCCAAAGAGACTTAAATTGGTTGTAATAACAGACTAGGGATTGAGAACCTTGATGGATAGCACTTAAAGACTTTTCTAAGTGGTAAACCCTAGTGCCATCAGATTGGGCATATCGAATTTTGAGTTCGTCTCAAACATCTTTGGCCAAAGAAAAATACTCTAGGGTTCGTTTGATTTCAGGAATTATGAAATTCAAAATTCACATTAAAACAAGATCGTTAGCTCTTACCCAGGCAGCATAGATGGTTGGATCATCATCCTCAACAGGAATATCCAGGGATCCATCGATCAAACGAGCCTTATTCTTGACGCTGAGACCTCTCTTGACTGTGTGGCTCCAAGAAACGAAGTTTGTGCCATCGAGAGGTTCAAGAACAATGGACACGGCCGGGTTGTCATTCTGATGAAGAGCCAACGGAGAGAACGGATTCAAGGCTGGGTTTAGAGAATCCGGATCGGTAACAGTGGGTGCCATAGCAGCGAAATCGATCGGAAATCAGAGAGGAAGCAATTGATCGAAACTTGGCAGTATCTTCACAAAACTGATACCATGTAGAATTGCAAAACCATAATTGTTCTTGAATTGAAAAAGGGAAAAATCCCAATGAACACAAAGAAGAGAAGTTCTTGTTTCTGCAGAACATTCGAATTGAAAAGTTACAAATGAATACATCTACAAGCTTCTTATAAACTAATCAAAAGAAACTGCTAAGAAACTAACTAATAACCAATTAACAAGACTAATTGGTAACTAACTAACAAGAGGTGTATTTCCCAATATGGAGGCTATATTGGTCCTAATCAGGAGGTGTATGTACTAACCCTTGATAATACTATATATATTTTTTAATTATTGTGTAAAAAGCAAAGGGAAGTTTATAGCAAGAGAGTATTATTTTTAAAAGGTGATACTTTAAAAAAATATTTTACGTGAACTTGATTAACAGGATACCTACCAAAATATAAATCGATTTAACCCCATAAATAAAATTTTTGTTTTAAGAGTCTCAATTAGTTAGTAACTAGTGCACGACCCCCGTACTAAGCGGGAATTAAAAATAATTATTATGTACAATATTTTTTTTATTCATCACTGATGTTTCACATCCAACTACACCATCACCGACATTCGTAATAAAAAACCATGCACAATAAGAGAAGGTCAAGTGACTCAAATAAGTACAATCATAGAAAAAAATTGAGAAGTAAAATGTGTTGCAAGTTTCATTAATTGAAAATAGCAATTGATGATATAAATATTGATGGTCGAATTAATATGACATTTAAAGTTTAAAAATTACTATAAAATAAAAAAACTTTGTAGAACTTTACAAAAGTTATAAGTAAACAAAATCAATTTATAAGTAGACATCTTATATATAAGTAGTAAAGTCTCTTGAATTTAAAAGATTTGTATTATTTCACTTAAAAAACACAATAGTAAAATACATTCCTAAAACAAATAAAATGCATGAAGAAATATAAAATTTTCCAAATTGTTTAATAAATCAATACCAACCTAAACAAAATAAATTTGTATGTATACCCCTTATATATAAGTAGTAAAGTTTCTTGAATTTAAAAGATTGTGTTATTTCACTTAAAAAAACACAATATTAAAATACATTCGTAAAACAAATAAAATGACTGAAGAAATATAAAATTACTTAATTGTTACGTAAAAAGAATGGTTTAATAAATCAATATCAGAAGCCACCTGAAGAAAAATGAAAGAATAATATATAACTATTTTTATCCAATCCTTTAAAAAATTTAAAATTATAAACAGTACCTGCATAAAATATTTTTTTTGTCTCAGATGAAATTGCAAAAAAAACAAAATGATGTTCTTTGTCTCAGATGAAATTGCAGAAAAACAAAATGACAGTAACATAGAAAAAGCAAGAGGCAGCAGAAAATTTAGAATAATATAGGCGTAGATATTCACGATTATGTAAAAGATTAAAAAAACTGTAAAATAAAAATCGTACTCACCAAAATTCAGAATTAGAAAATGGAAAGATCTAAAAAGAAAATACAGACAAAAAAAAAAAGTTCAGAGAATATTCTAAAACTAATTAAAAAAATCATACCCTTCTACTGCATATAATGAAAAAAAAAATAATCAGACACTACAAGAAAAATGACTTTTAGTGACAGAATTCCTGTCATTATAGCTTCTCTAGCTAAAAGTCTTTAGTGACGGTAATTGATTTTAGTGAGAGGTCCTGTCATTAGTTCTCAAATTCCTGTTAGCTAGAGAAGCAATAGTGAGAGGATGCTGTCACTAAAAACCAGTTTTCTAGTAGTGAGATCATAAAATTAATAGAAAGCCCGTAAAAGGTAAAACATTATTAGATAAGTCACATTTCGGCATACGAAAGCATAGGAAGAATTGAGAGAGCATTGGATCATAAAATAGGAAGTAGATACGTCACATTTCGGTATAGGAAGGCATAGAAAGAACTTTGAGAGGAACTGAGAAAATGTAGAGAGGAAAGAGAAAAAGAAATCTAAAAATAAATTGAGAGGTAAAAAATGTTAATCAAACTCAACTATTACTTAAACTCACTCTACAAAAAAAAAAAAATCATCGCATCACTCACAAAGAAGATAATGAAAAGCTTCTTCAATTTCTAAATCGAACCCTAAAAAAAAATGCATCAGAAACCTTTTTAACAAAATAAATTTCAATGCGTAAATTCCAGAAATAATTGACGTACCAGCCTGTACGAAAAAGATTGAGAAGAGCAAAAGTTAATAGTTAATAATAGATGATCTCGACAGCAACGACCGTATTCAATTGAAATTGAAATTGAGCGAAAAAATGTAAATGTAAGATATTCAATTGAAATTGAACAGAAAACTGTAAATATAAAAGTAAGATAAATGAAGATGAGATATGGGGAAGAATACTCACGCAAGATGAGAGAAGAATACTAACAGTCTGAGTAGAAGTTGAGAAAATATGGGCTTCATTATTTCAAAATACATTTAAAAGAATAAAAAATAAGAATTGAAAAGTTATAAAAGAGACAGTTTTTAAAAAAATTAACCGACTCATAAGAATGCAGTATTTCAAAATGAGATGAGGAGAGTGAGCCACGTCAGATTTATGAGAACTGTGAAATATACATTGTAAAGATATATGAGAGTTTTTGTTAATATTGAATTTTATATGAAATCGATTGTTGAGTATATTATTACTCTAATTATATAATTGCTGCCGTTTTAGAGTTTTAGAGATGGCAGCTTATGCACAGGGACGGACGCACGTTATGAGTGGGGGTGGCCTTGGCCCCCCTCAACTTTCTTCCAATTTCCTTTAAAATTTCTTAAAAAAAGTTTATAAATATGTATCATATATAAGTACATAGTATAGCTATAGAAATGAAAAGTTCAAAAGATCTGAACATCCAAAACTGTAACATGATTTATTATATACGTAATGTAAGAAATACATACATATATATTATATTTGTGATATAATACTCCATACAAATATATCATATATAATTATTATATATATTTAATAAAAGAAAATTTAAGAGGTAAATTTATACAAAGTTTAATTTGTCTTGGCTTTAATTGGAACCTCCGTTAGTGGACGGTAGGATCGGTTCATCCGAATTAGTCGATTTTTGAGTCGAATATCGAAATTATATATATATATATATATATATATATATATAATGTATATTTTATTTTTTAATTTTTGATTCTACCAACTTTTAATTGAACTTGATATTTTCTTTAATTTTTTTCCCTTTAATTGGCCCCCCTCAACAATTAATTCTGGGTCCGTCCCTGCTTATGCAGCTCTACGCTCTCTTACAACCACTTTGAACAACATCCAAATTCATCCTCCAGTCTCTACTTTTTTTGACAACCAACACATCCAATCACTTCACCAAATTATCAACTTTTTGCTAAATTTTATGGAGACTCGCACTTCTCATGGACGTAACAGAGAAGAAGACGAAGTTTTGGAGAGGCAAATTGTATCTACAACTCATAACGTTGAAGATGTAATTGAATTTCATCTGGTCCATCGACTTCTTGCTGATGCACGACAAAAGAAACACATAATTGGAAGGCTCAAAAGTCTGGTGATCAATTTCGTATGGCCCACTAGAGATCTGGAGAATGAAATCCAAGACATGAATTCTCTCAAGGAAATGGTGATGCAGCAGTTTCAAGGGACAATCAACTTTAAAGAGGATTCGTTCTCCCCTGCACCTGCACCTTCATCAAAACCCCTTGCCACTTCAAACAACAATTTTGTGGTCGGATTTGATGAAAAGGTTATTCAAATCATGGAAAGGCTTACTGGGCACCAATCCGGTCTTCAAATCGTCACCATTGTGGGTATGGGGGGAATTGGTAAGACTACTTTAGCCAAAACTGTTTATGATCATTTATATATTGTCTAGAGCTTTGATATTCGTGCTTGGATCACCGTATCTCAGGAATATAGTCTGAAAATCTTTTATCTCAACTTCTCTCTTGCATAAAAGATACAAAACTCAATAAGAGCATAGGAGCAGATGATTTTGAAACTGACTTAGAAGGTGAGGATCATGAATTAGGACTCAAGTTATACCAAACTTTGTGTGGCAGAAGATACTTAATCGTCTTAGATGATATGTGGAGTATTGAAGCTTGGTATAGGATAAAAAATTTATTTCCAAATAATGATGAGAGAAGTCGAGTTGTTATAACTACCCGGATATCAAGTGCAGCTACTCCTCTGAGCTCATCATCCTTTGAGATGGATTTTCTAAATGAGGATCAAAGTTGGAAGTTGTTTTGTGGAAATGTGTTTCTAGAAAAAGGTTGTCCACTCGAACTAGAACATATTGGAAAGGATATTGTAAGAGCGTGCAAAGGACTTCCCCTATCGATTGTTGTAATAGGGGGACTTCTTCGACACTCCAGAGGCACGAGTGATTATTGGGAGAATATCGCAAGAGATTTAAACTCAGTTTTGATATCAGGAAATGATGGACATTGCTTGAATATATTATCATTGAGTTATAATCACTTGCCTGCCCACTTAAAGCCATGTTTTCTTTACATGGGAATTTTTCGAGAAGATGAGGAGATTCGGGTGTCTAGACTTATCAATCTCCTTGTTGCTGAGGGGTTTTTGAAACCGAAAGAAGGCCTAACAATGGAAGAGGTTGCAGCTAATTACATTAATGATCTGGTTGATAGAAATCTAATTTTAGTTGATAGTCGAAAGTGGGATGGAAGAATTAAATTCTGTAAGATGCATGATCTTGTGAGAGAAGTATGTTTAAAGATAGGTGAGAGAGAGAAGATTTTTCAAAGGATGAGTTGGGATGAGTTTTCAGCAGAAACCAACGTAGTACGTCGCATTGTGTTTCGTGGTAATCGTATCCCTTCGAAATGTCCACCAGCATCACTCGCGCGTACATTCTTATCTGAATCTTCTAAATTGAAGGGTGCATTGACTTTTAAATTTCGGTTGTTGAGGGTGTTGAGTCTTGATCGTAGACATTCCTCTGGTGTATTTTTTAAACATGTTAACTTGCGGTATCTTGTATGTAGTTTAGAGATTGAGAATTTGAAGCTTCCTTCATCAATATCCCTACTCTGGAATTTGCATACATTGATCTTTACAACGTATGAACAGGTGAAGGTACCATCGAAGATATGGTATATGAGACAACTTAGGCATCTCCAATCCTACAAACTCAGTCTCCCTAAGCCTCCTCCATGTGAAGAAGATGAATTAGCTCTTTTGCTAAACATACACACACTTTCAAAAGTAGTGAACATGAGCTTTACTGAGCAAGTTTGTAATAGAATCCCAAACATCAAGAAATTGGGTATACGGTATGAAGGTCAGAAAAAATGCTACTTTTATCTTAACCACTTGCATAAACTTCAATCACTCTTCTGCTATTTTGAAGTACCGAAAAGAGATGAATTTCTGGGGAGTTTGAGGTTGCCCAATTCGCTGAGGAAATTGTATTTACGCAATTGCGGTCTTCATTGGGAAGATGTAAACAGATTTGGGCTTTTGTTGCCTCATCTTCAAGTCCTCAAACTAGATGGACATAAGGCGGTGGTGGGCAAGGAGTGGGATTGCGTCGAGGGAGCATTCCCTTGTCTTAAAGTCTTGGAGATTACGTGTAAAGATCTGATAAAGTGGAGTGCAGAAAGCTCCGGTTGCTTCCCAGTGCTACAGAAGGTTGAGCTTTTTAATCTGGAGAAATTGGAAAGGATACCATCAGAAATACAAACACTCGGAAGCCTTCGTTTGTTTGGGTGCAGCTTGTCAGCGGCCATTTCATCAGTAGAGATACTGGACGAACAACTCAGTTTTGGAAATGACGACTTTCATCTTCAAATTACCTTTTATGATCCTGAGAAGAGTAAGAGGTTGATGGAAGAGGTGGATATAAATAGCTTCACACCCAACAATTTCAAGTTGATTTAATATTGGATTCTATTGGAGTTGATTCGTATCTTCTTTTATTTGGGACTTTCTTATGTTTAGCCCATTGCTTATTTGGGCACATTGATGCGGTTTAATTCAATTCACAAATACACAATATAGTTAATTTCTTAATAATTCCAATGTACTGCCAGCCTATTCGTTTTCTTATTCAATTCAGAAATACACAATATAGTTAACTAGTGTAAGATCCGCGTTTTACGCTGAGTTTAAATAAATTTATAATATATTTTAATTTTAACTTATTAATTTAACAAATTTTTTTTTAATATAAATATATATATAAATTTATTATTTGATTAATAGATGAAAAATGAAACATATGTATAAAAATCAATAATAATATAGAAAATTATAATTTTAAAACGCGGAATTGAAATAAATTTATAATACTATATTTTAATTTTAACTTATTAATTAAAAAAATGTTTAATATTTAATATTTAATATATATATATATATATATATATTTATAAATTTATTATTTAACTAAAAGATGAAAAATGAAATATATGTATAAAATCAATAATAGAATAGAAAATTATAATTTTATTTATAAAAGAAATAAGCAATAACTTTATTGTAAACAACATTTGTGGTACGTTTAAATATTTTGTCATTTGAATTTAGGAAAATAATTTTCAATACACTCTTTAAAAAGGCTGCAATATATAATTGTTCTTGTGTAAACACAAGTTCCGTATGTATTTCACTGTTTGAATATTTTAATTTATATTTTCGAGTAAGTAAATTTAATTTTTATTTTATAGTATGAAAATTGAATTAAAAAATCAATCTTTTAATTAGGCACAAATTTGATAAATTGTTATTCTACAATACTTTAGAGATTAAAATAACTATGGTTTTTATTAATAAAATAAATGATTATTGTATTAAAAAAATAGAATAGAGATGTATGATTTTTATTAATAAAAGAAATGAATATACAAAATTACAAATTAAAAAAAAATCTTGTACACAACATTTGTTGCACGTTTACATGCATGTTTTTCTATTTAAATCGTGCCAAGTAATTTTAATTAAATCTGTTCTTGCTCTTGAATTTAGATTGTCTATGTGTGAACACATGTCTTTTAAGATACACACGTAGTGTAAAACCCACATTTTACACGGGTTGAAACAAATTTATTAATTAAAAATTATTTTTTAAAACATATAGATTTTTAAATTTCTTAATTCTATTAAAAAAATAAAATAAAATGTTGATATAAAAAATAATAAATACATGATAAATTACTTGTAGAGAACATGGTATGTTTACCTATTTTTTCATTACAACATACAATTGTCCGTATGTGATCAACATAGATTTCAGAATTACCAACCATGAAAATTGACTGACCTTGTTTTTATTTATCGTCATTGCAGAAGACAATAGAATATGAAATTGCCTCCTTTAAAAATTTACGGAAGCAGTGTCATCCGAAATACTCAATGTCATTCTCGGGATAAAAACTTTACTACCAACATTACTTCCAATATCACATAAGGGATTTATTTTTAATGCTTTGATCTCAAACTCAAATGAAAAAATCAATTTTATTTGTCTTGAATTATGTTTTGCATAAATTTTATCTCGCAACATCTGACGTAGCAGAAGCTAAGCGGTTCAAATAGCGTGTCTTAAATTCAAGAACAACAATTAGAATTGTTTCACTCATTATTTTCCAAATTATAAAGCTAGAATGAACTCGATGTACACTTTTTTTTTATATAATTGAAAATGCATTTAGAAATGTACTTTATATACAAATATCATGTAATTAATTTTGTTGGTGATTCAAAATCTATTTTCTAAAAGTTAAATTTTATTCAATATTTTTTAAAATTCATTTTAATTATTTTGTCTTATATCATGAATCACCATCCATTCAAAATCAAAAGTTATTACACCACCCTAATTACCGGCCCTAACTATAGGCAAAAGTTTTTGCCTAAAAATTATAATCGATTTTGCATTAGGGCCCTATTCCAAGAAAAATAGGAAATATTCTAAAAATTAAATAGGAAAAAAAATATATCAATGTAAAATTAAAATTCAACTCCAAATGAAACACACATATTTATCTTATTTAATTTGTAATGAGGGCATATTGCAAGCCATTGACTTTCCATTTGACTTTACCTACCACACAACTAATTCTTGAGTGATTATTATTAATTCTTTTACTAACACAAAAATGAATATAAAACAAAACAAAAAATTATTAATTTTACTGTTTCTAAAATTAATATGATAAATATATTTTATCTATATGGTAAATTCGCATGAGTACCTTTAATTCAATTAATCCATCTATATATCTCAATTTATTTTACGTAATATATCTTTAAATGAATACTAAAAAGATATTCAATAATATATACTTAATTTCGAATTTCTAAAATAAAAAATCATCAAATTAATTATTTGTTACGAATGAGTTGTATATGATCTGGACAATAGTTAAAAATTATAATTCGATATTCCTAAATTTTACACGTAAATTTAGAATTTAAGAATTATTTCCAAGAGTTTTTGCCTAAAAAGATATAATCCATTTTGCATTAGGGCCTTATTTACATATATTAATTCTAAATTTATGTATAAAATTTATTTCAATTAATGTTATTAACTAAATTCTATAATTAAATACATGATTGAAGGAAAGTATTGAATATCTCAACAATGTCATTCTAATTTCTTTTAAGACTAATTTCCCTATAATTAGGTCAAAAAATTAATACGAATTTAATGTTAATTTTCATATAATTAATCAATTAGGTCAACAATTTAATTTGATATTAAAATTAGTATAATGAATCTATTACTGTCAAATTTATTTTTCATATAATTTATTTTAATGTTTGATTGTTTATCTTTTATATATTTATTTTATTTTGTTAATTTAGATATGGGGTAATCTTTTATTGCCGTGGGTGTTGGAATTATGAGGGTAATTAGTGGGTTTATGAATTAATTGCTTAATTAATCTACGTCTTGATTTTAATTGTTTCTAGTGTTGTGTTTTCCATGATTCAATTGATTAATTCACCCTATTAGCTAGCATTGTTGATTTTGTCGACTTCAACGACCGTATTGGGTTGCATGATTAAAAATGTGTGTGTGAGCTTGAATTAATCGATTAGAATTAACATAGTAATTAACTACACCGACCGGGGGTTGATTGCTTAGATCGACGACATTAGACACTAGTCGATTAGAGGCCGTCTATTAGATTAGTGAAAGGGCGTCTCATAAGCATTAGTAACCGTGTTGAACGTGCTTATGAGACACTATTTTAGGAGCTTATGGTATTGATTAGATCCTATAATTGCTAATTAATGCACGTGTTCACCTAAGCCTCACAAGGGATTGGTCTACACATATATGTGATAGCCTTTAGCATAATTCAAGACATTAGGCTTAATTATTGTGATTAGTTCGTTAATTCATTAGTGATCCCACATAAGGAAGACACCCGAAGCAATTCTTCCACTTGCACTTTCATCTTTTTGAGAGTTAGTTTTAGTTGTTTACTTAGTGTTTCTTTTTCTTATTGATATTTGCTTTATCCTCACGTTTAGCTTCTATAACACCATTTTGACTTATAGTTTTGGGGATCCACGCTCTCCTTTTTAGGTCCTTGGAACGAAAATCTACTAGGTCGTATACTTACCATACTACAATCGAACCCATACGCTTGTGGGGATCGTATTGTTGTTTGAAAAAGTGTGCAAAATACGAACCAAGTCAAATGGATAACCTCACCCTCACAGAAGCCTTTAGAGCCGCGAAAATCAGAGAGGCGGTATGGAGTTGTGAACCCTTAAAGTCGCCTGGGCCGAACTGTTGGACTTGTGCTAAAATAAAAGGAGTTTTTAAAGGAGCTTTTGTCTTCGTTGGAACTTGAAGATAAAGCTTGGCGATGCCAGGTGGATACGGGAGGAGAATCAAGAAGATATGGTTACATGGAGAATTCAGTCTCCAAGTGGGAGATTGTTGGAGCGTGGAGCCTGAATTGATCCTAACGGGCTTGGAGTGTAGGACAAGGTTGTTCCTAATGGCTTGGAGTAGGGAACAAGTCTTTTCCTAATAGGCTTAGGGTTAATTATGACAAGTTTGTTCCTAATGGGCTTGGAGTAGGGAGCAAGTTTGTTCCTAATAGGCTTAAGGTTAATTAGGGAAAGTTTTCTATTATAAATAGATGTTCTCTCTTTGTAATCATTGCGCATCCAAAACACATAGTGAAATACCTGGCTTGGCATCGCCCCCAGACGTAGTCGAAAGACGAATTGGGTAAACAAATCTCGTGTTATTTTCTTATCGTCATCGTGTGCGTGTGTTTATTTCCTAACACGAACGGCTTCACGATTGCATTCATCAAAGAAAATTAGGAGATGTTGAAGGGTGATTTCCAAAACTTATTTGACGAATTCCATTTAAACGGAAAATTCGTCAAGGGCTTCAATCCATCCTTCATAACTCTTATTCCGAAAAAGCAAAATGCGGAATGCATTAGTGATTATCGGCCCATTTCGATGGTCAATTGTTACCACAAAATCATAGCTAAGACGTTGGCAACAAGGCTATCAAAGGTTATTGGGTCGGTGATATCGGAGATGCAATCTGGGTTCGTGCATGGGAGGCAGATATTAGACGGAGTGCTCGTTCTCAATGAACTTATTGATGAAGCAAAGAAGAGGAAGTTAGAAAGGCTATATTTCAAGATAGATTTTGCAAAAGCCTTTGATTCGGTTGATGTGAATTTTTTGGATGATATGATGAGAAGTATGGGTTTTGCTCGTAAGTGGCGCAAGTGGATTCGGGAGTGTGTTTCGTCGGCTTCCGCTTCTGTCCTTGTCATTGGAAAGGATATTGTAAGAGCGTACAAAGGACTTCCCCAATTGATTGTTGTAATAGCGGGACTTCTTTGACATTCTAGGAGCACACGTGAATATTGGGAGAATATCGCAAGAGATTTAAACTCAATTTTGATATCAGGAAATGACGGACATTGCTTGAATATATTATCATTGAGTTATAATCATTTGCCGGCCCACTTAAAGCCATGTTTTCTTTACATGGGAGTTTTACGAGAAGAAGAAGAGATTAAGGTCTCCACACTAATCAATCTCCTTGTTGCGGCGGGCGGCGGTGCAGTGGAACGAATGGTGGTGGTGCGGCGGTGTGGCTACTTTTATCTTCTTCTTTTTTTGTTTGTTTTGGCAGCCCGCCCCGCCAAAACGGACTTTTTCGGTTTTGGCCCGCCCGCTGGCCCGTCTTCACAGGTCTACCATAGCCCATATCTATATTGTCCACAAGAATTAAACATTTTTATTTAAAAAAAAAAAATAGTGGTCACACACAATTCTCTCTCTCTCTCTCTCTCATGCATTTGGTTTCACTTTTTTAATTTAAATTTCAAATTTAAGGCCTAAAGACGATCATTACTATAAGCCATATCCATAGTCTCCAAACAGGTAACAACAACTAAATCCCACTTCTTTTTTCTTAAATTCTTGAAAGGGGCTTCTTTTTTTTTTTTTTTTGAAATTTGGGAGTTTATTGTGATGCAGGGGAGCCCAATGCATGTTGTTGGTGAATCATTTTCATTTGGGAAGTTTATGAATGCAGCCTTATCATGGAAGAAATGGTCTGCATTTTCACACAAAAAGTATGTGGAGGAGGCAGCGCAATTTGCTCAGCCGGGCGAAGAATCTTCTGCAAAAGATGAATCTGAAGAAGCTGTTATGTTGTTGATTATAACAACACTGTAATGTTGAATTCTAAAGATCACTCTGTTCTACAAATGGAGGTAATGAATTCTCAAATAAACTTTTAGGACATGGTGCTCCACCAAATCAACATATATGCCATCAAACAATTTTACCATTAGTTTTTTATTTGCTATCAAATATCCCAACACGATTTTCACTTTCCTGTCCAATACTAGTTTTCACACTTAAAAAAATGAAAATTTTCACAATTCTTACTCCAATGCTATTACTTTTTTTTTTCTTACATAATATTTTTTATCACTTTAATAAAGTTGAATATTTTCTTAATTATCGTGTTCGGATCAGTATGAAAACTGATTTGGAATTATTTGTTATCCTATATAGAAGAAATTAGTGAACGAGGGACCCTATAATAATGTCGGTAAGAGGCCAATTATCATGACTAGGGAATAATAATGTGAATGGAGTACTCTTGCAGGTTGATGTCAATAATGTAAAGGGAAAGCTGAGTGCATATTGCTCTGGTCCTACAACTTTTAATAAAGCTAAGCATCATCTTTTCTGGCCTCTAAACCACACAAACGTCTTATTCTTATATATCATCTTCATCAAAACCAACACAAAGCTCCCAAACTCTTTTCTGATTCTTCAAGTTTTAGAGATGGCAGCTTATGCAGCTCTACGCTCTCTTACAACCATTTTGAACAACATCCATATTCATCCTCGAATCTCTACTCTTTTTGACAACCAACACATCCAATCACTTCACCAAATTATCAATTTCTTGTTACATTTAATGGAGACTCGCACTTCTCATGGAGAAGAAGATGAAGTCTTGGAGAGGCAAATTGCATCTACAACTCAAAACGTTGAAGATGTAATTGAATCTCATGTTGTCAACAAAATTCTTCCTCTTGTTCCACTTGTGGAATTAGATTCCCAGTTTGGAAGGAGCTTTTGTGCAAGGCCCACTACATCAACTACTGCTCTGTTTCTTGATCTACAAATACTAATCCAAGACATGAATTCTCTCAAGCAAATGGTGATGCAGTTTCAGGGGACAGTCAATTTTAAAGAGGATTCATTCTCCCCTGCACCTTCATCAAAACCCCTATCCACTACACACAACAGCTTTGTGGTCGGATTTGATGAAAAGGTGATTCAAATCATGGACAGGCTTACTGGACACCAACCCGATCTTCAAATCCTCCCCATTGTGGGTATGGGGGGAATCGGTAAGACTACGTTAGCTAAAAGTGTTTATGATAATTTACTTATTGTCGAGAGCTTTGATATTCGTGCTTGGGTTACTGTATCTCAGGAATATAGTCTGAAAAATCTTTTATCTCAACTTCTCTCTTGCATACAAGATACAAACCTCAATAAAAGCATAGGAGCGGTTGATTTTGAAATTGATTTTGAAGCTGAGGACCATCAATTAGGACTAAAGTTATACCAAACTTTGTCGGGTAGAAGATACTTAATCGTGTTAGATGATATGTGGAGTATCGGAGCATGGGATAGGATAAAAAAATACTTTCCGAATAGTGGTGATAAAAGCCGAGTTGTAATAACTACTAGGATATCCAGTGTAGCTGCTCCTCTTAACTCATCATCATTTGAGATGGATTTTCTAAATGAGGATCAAAGTTGGGAGTTGTTTTGTGGAAATGTGTTTCTAGAAAAAGGTTGTCCAACCGAACTAGAACATATTGGAAAGGATATTGTAAGGGCGTGCAAAGGACTTCCCCTATCGATTGTTGTAATAGGAGGACTTCTTCGACATTCCAGAAGCACAAGTGAATATTGGGAGAATATCGCAAGAGATTTAAACTCATTTTTGATATCAGGAAATGATGGACATTGCTTGAATATATTATCATTGAGTTATAATCACTTGCCGGTCCACTTAAAGCCATGTTTTCTTTACATGGGAGTTTTTAAAGAAGATGAGAGGATTCGTGTGTCTAGACTTATCAATCTCCTTGTTGCTGAGGGGTTTTTGAAACCGAAAGAAGACCTAACAATGGAAGAGGTTGCAGCTAATTACGTAAATGATCTTGTTGATAGGAATCTAATTTTAGCTGATAGGTTGAAGTTGAATGGAAGAGTTGGATATTGTAAGATGCATGATCTTGTGAGAGAAGTATGTTTAAAGATAGGTGAGAGAGAGAAGATTTTTCAAAGGACGGGTGAGGATGATATTCCATTAGAAATCAACGGAGTACGTCGCATTGTGTTTCGTGGTAATCGTATCCCTTTGGAAAGCCCATCAGCATCACTCGTGCGTACATTCTTATCTGAATCTGAATTGGACGGTGCATTGAGTTTGGAATTTCGGTTGTTGAGGGTGTTGAGTCTTGCTCGTAGGTGTTCCGCTGAAGTAATTTTTCAACATGTTAACTTGCGATATCTTGCATGTGATTCAGGGATTGAGAATCGGCTTCCTTCATCAGTATCTCTACTCTGGAATTTGCATACATTGATCTTTACAGAGTATGAACTAGTGGAGGCACCATCGGAGATATGGTATATGAGACAGCTTAGGCGTCTCCAATCCCGCAGATTCTATCTCCCTGATCCTCCTCCAACTCCAAGTGAAGAAGATGAAACTCTTTTGCCAAATCTACACACACTTTCAAAAGTAGTGGACTTGAGCTTTACTGAGCAAGTTTGTAAGAGAATATTCCCAAACATCAAGAAATTGGGTATATCCTACAGTACTGAAGAATGTGAGAAAAAGTGCTACTTTAATCTCGACCACTTGTGTAAACTTCAATCACTCTATTGCTATATTAAAGTACCTCGAAGGGATGAATTTATGGAGAGTTTGAGGTTGCCGAGTTCACTGAGGAAGTTGCGTTTAGAGAATTGTTGTGTTAATTGGGAAGACATAAACACAATTGGGCGTTGGTTGCCTCATCTTCAAGTCCTCAAACTATATGAAAATGCGGTGGTGGGAGAGGAGTGGGATTGTGTGGAGGGAGCATTCCCGAGTCTTAAAGTCTTGCAGATTTGGGATATAGATGTGATAAAGTGGAGTGTAGAAAGCTGTGGTTGCTTCCCAGTGCTACAGAAGCTTCACCTTTTTAAACTGGACAAATTGGAAAGGATCCCATCAGAGATACAAACAGTACTTGGAAGCATTCGTGTGTCTAAGTGCAGTTTGTCAGCGGCCATTTCATCAGTAGAGATATTGGAGGAACAACTCAGTTTCGGAAATGACCACTTTCATCTTCAAATTATCTTTTATGACCGTGAGAAGAGAGAGAGGTTGATGGAAGAGGTGGATATAAATAACTTCACACCCAAGAATTTCAAGTTGATTTAATATTGGAGTTATTTTAATTTCTTGTATTTGGGCCTTTCTTATGTTTAGCCCATTGCTTATTTGGTCCAATTGATGCGCTTTAATTCAATTCACAAATACACAATATACGAGTTGGTTTCTTAATAATTCCAAATTTAGTTTTCTTCAGATTCATAATTGTTGTTAGCTGTTCAAATATACACATTTCACAGATTTACTCCTACTCGTTCTTTGATACAGTATCACATATTTGTCCTTATAATAACACAAATTTAATTGGGAGCAAGTTTCTCGTTTGATCTATAACATTGTTAAAAGAATTAAATTTCATCTAAAAGTTTTTACTTATAGTGAGGTGGGAAATCAAACTCAAAACGTGAACGTGAGTATGTTGCTTTGATATCGTGAAAGAATATCTTCAATACACTTTAAAATAGACGGTTGAATGCCCTTGAAAGTCCAGTCATTTCTCATCTTTTATACCACGCATTGTCAAATTAACGAATGATTTTTTCTACCGCTCTTGTTGATGCCAATTGCCAAGTGATACGAATTCTTTGAAATGAGCAACCGGGACAAGCAAATAGATCAGAGAATAGGGACTGAACCACCTTATACCTCGGGGTCGAGGGTATAGAGAAACAATGAATAGTGAAATTATATTTTCATTGAAATGAATGTAAAGTGTTTACAAGAGAGGTATTTATAGATACAAAATGTATCTATATTTACAAGATATGAATAAATATTTACATCAAAGATAAGGATAAATCATAATATTAAAAGATACAAATCTTTATAATATTATATTCCTAATACGCCCCCTCAAGATGGAGCACCGTAGGAGAGTCCAATCTTGGTCATAAGTAGTTGTAGTTGAGCACGAGGTAATGGCTTGGTGAGAGCATCAGCAAGTTGGTCTGCGGACGAAACATGTGAGACTCTAAGCTGAGATGTCTTGATCAAGTCTCGAACAAAATGAAAATCAATTGCAATATGCTTCATTCGAGAGTGAAAGACAGGATTTGAACAGAGATAAGTGGCCCCAATATTATCACAGTAGATAACAGGAAGAGTCGGAACTGAGAAACACAATTCATGAAATAAGGACTTTAACCATTGAACTTCAGAGGCAGCGGAGGCAATGGCACGATACTCGGCTTCCGTGGAGGAACGAGCAACTGATTTTTGCCGGAGTCCAGGATCCAAGGGATGGAGTGTGTATGTGATATAGCCGAGTGGACGGAGGAGGTGTATGTACCAGTAGGGTGGGTGTGTATACTGGGTGGGGTGTATGTAGAAGAGGAGTGGGTGCGTAGATGCGGGGGTGTGTACTTACCGGAGTTGGGGGTGTACGCTGTTTTCTGGGAATTCTGCAAACTGGAGTGAATATAGCCGAGTTGACCCATCGAGTTAGGGATGGGTCGACTCGCTGGGTTGCCGGAGTGAGCGGGCGGCGGCGGGAGGTTGGGGCAGTAGCGCGCCGTGTGGCCTGGGGTGCGGCAGTATTGACAAGTCCCTAGATAGGGCTTGTGGGGCGTTGATCGCGCGCGGGTGTCGCCAGATCTGGGACGCGCATCTGGGCGCGCCGATTGAGGAGGGTGTCTGCCGGCGACCATTGCCGACGCCGGACATGACACGGCGGAGGGGAGCGGAGCTGTCCGGGCTGCGAGAGATCGGGATGCGGGGGCCGAAGAGGATGGCGCCGCGAGCGGCAGTGCACGCCGATGAGAATAGACGACTGGAAGGAGGAGTTGGAGTGCTGCCATGGAAGATTTATGCAATTCCTGTGATGAGGCAAATTTTGTGGAGTGATTGAGGTGGGCCTATTAAGGAGTGATTGCCTCACCCCTATTTAATAGCATTTATTAGCATTTATTAATATTAATTGTATATTCAAATATTCAAATGTATATCCCTACAATTATGTAATTAGTTGCCTTGTACATCTTCACTATAAATATAAGTTGTACCGCCTCACCAAAGTTAACGGTGATCAAATCTCATTGTTCACATGGTATCAGCCTAAACACGATCCAAATACCCTAACCCTAATTTCCTTCTCCATCTCTGCCGCCGCCGCCGTTGTGCCGCCGCCGCCGCCTTCTTAAATTGTCGAGCTCCTCCCCCTTCATCTTCTCCCCTCTCAATGGCAGACTCCTCTATCCCCATGAATGTTCTTATTCACATGGTCACGGTGAAACTCACTTCTTCCAATTTTCTCCTATGGAAGAAGCAAGTTGTCCCGATGCTCACGTGTGCCGATCTCTACGGCTTTGTGGATGGATCTTCCGCCCCCCCTGCCGACACTCACCCGACTTTCGCCACCTGGAAAACAAAGGATCAGAAAGTCCTTGCTCTTCTTCTCTCTTCTCTCACTGAAGAAACCCTGGCCGAGGTCGTTCAATGTGACACGGCCCGCGATACTTGGGTTGCCTTGGAGGATGCTTTCAGCCACTCCTCACAGTCTCGCATCACCCAACTTCGTGAGGAACTCCTTCTCCTCAAACGTGATTCCCTTCCCGTTGCCGATTATGGTCGGCGTTTTAAAGCATTATGCGACCAACTGGCCGCCATTGGTAAGCCAGTCGACAAATCTGACATGTCCCACTGGTTTCTACGGGGTCTTGGACCCAAATTTAGTGGCTTTGCCGACACCAGAATGGCCCTCTCGCCTGTCCCTGTTTTCCGTGACCTATTGCATCAGGCGATCGCTTTTGAAATCTTGAATAAGCCTGATCCAGTTGAGCCCGCTCCAGCCGCGTTTTTTGCTCGCCCGAATCCACGCGATCATACTGGTGGTCGCCCCTCTGGTCCCCCTCGTAGTGGTCGCCCCGACTCTTCTGGTGGTCGCCCCGATTTTTCTGGTGGTCGCGCAGGGCGCAAAAACTACGCTCCTCGCTGTCAAATCTGTCGTGGCGAGCACTACGCCAACAAATGCCCTCAGCGATTTGTTCGTGGCCCAACTCCTCGCCAGACTGGTCGCCCAACTGCCCATATGTCCGACGACCCATCCGCCAACATTTCTCAGGCCTTTCATTCGGCCTGCTCTGTCTCCTCGCCGACCTCCTCTGATTGGTATGTTGACTCAGGAGCCTCGGCTCACATGACTCCCAGCACCTCCCATCTGGATTCCTCGACACCTTATTCTGGTAATGGCCAAGTGGTCGTTGGTAATGGTAATTCCTTACGCATCTCTCATATTGGACATAACCTCTCTAAGGATATAGGTCTCCTGGACGTTCTTGTTGTTCCTCACATCACCAAAAACCTCCTATCTATTAGTAAACTCGCGTCTGATTTTCCAGTTGATGTTTGTTTTTCTGACAAATCATTTGTTGTTCAGAATCGAGCTACCAAGGAAGTGGTGGCTCAGGGTCGATGTGAGCAAGGGTTGTACGTATTGGAACGAGCACTCCCGGCTTTGGTCGCTGCTTTGAAGCCGCCTGATGTTGCTCGCGCTTCCTTTGATTTATGGCATTCCCGTTTGGGGCATGTCCCATTTAATGTTATCAAAGACTTAAATAGATTAGGGCATCTATCTGTTAATTCAATTTTGCCGAATCCTACCATTTGCACCTCTTGTCAGTTGGCCAAGAGTAAACGTTTGTCCTTTACTATCAATGAAAAACGTGCTTCTGCAGTTCTCGATTTAGTACATTGCGATCTTTGGGGTCCTTCCCCTGTTATTGCTTTAGGTGGCTTTCGTTATTATGCTGTGTTTATCGATGACTACTCCCGGTTCTCTTGGATATATCCTCTCCGTACAAAATCTGAGTTTTTTACTACACTGGTCGCCTTTCATAAATTTGTCTGCACTCAGTTCTCGGCTAAACTCAAAGTCTTTCAGAGTGATGGTGGCACTGAGTTCATCAATACGGCTGTTCGCCAATTTTTTGCCGAGCAGGGCATCTCGCATCGGGTGTCATGTCCCTACACACCCCAGCAAAATGGTCGCGCCGAGCGCAAACACCGTCACATCACTGAAACTGGTCTCTCCATGCTCTTTCATGCTCAGGCCCCGTTTGAATTTTGGTTCGATGCTTTTGCTACTGCAGTCCATCTTATTAATCGTCTGCCGTCCTCTATTTTGGGCGGTCAAACCCCGTATCAGGTTCTCTTCGGATCTGTGCCCCTTTATGGAAACTTCAAACCATTTGGCTGTCGGGTCTTTCCGTACCTACGGGATTATGCAGCCAACAAACTTTCTCCTCGCAGTCGCCCATGTATCTTCTTGGGCTACAGTAGTCTCCACAAGGGTTTCCGGTGTTACGATCCTACATCATCCAAAACCTTTGTTACTCGACATGCTGTATTTGATGAGGGTTGTTTCCCTTTTTCAGGTTCTGCTCGGCCCTTGCCGACCAGTGCAGTGGTCTCATCTTTCTTGGATGCCGAGCTGGAATCCTCCGACGCCTTGCCTATTGAACATACTTCTCGCACTCCTCCGTGCTCGGCATGCATCACTGACCCTGGCGAGGATACTCCTCATCTGCCAGCCTTTGTTGAGGAGCCACCTGCTCGTCATGCACCAGACGAGCACACACTGCCGACCATTGAGCCTACGGTGGAGCCTATTCCTCCTGCACCAGCCGAGCCCCCACTGCCGACCACAGTCGTGCACCCGTTGCCGAGCACTCACAGTCGACCACCATCCACACACCAGATGACCACTCGGGCAAAATCTGGGATCTTCAAACCCAAATATCCTCTCAATTTGGCCTCCACTGCCTTAATTACTGCCCTCACTACCTCCTCGGAGCCTCGTGGTTTCAAATCTGCTGCCAAGTCCCCCGAATGGCTGGCCGCAATGCAAGAGGAAATTGATGCTCTACGAGTTAACAACACTTGGGATCTTGTTCCTCGCCCTCCGGATGCGAACATTGTTGGTTCTAAATGGGTTTTTCGAACTAAGTATAAATCTGATGGTTCAATTGAGCGGCACAAAGCCAGATTGGTCGCTCAAGGTTTTACCCAGATACCCGGCACAGATTTCTCTCACACATTCAGCCCTGTTGTGAAGGCGACCACTGTTCGCGTAATCTTATCTCTCTCTGTTCGCTTCAACTGGCCACTCCATCAACTGGACGTCAAGAATGCATTTCTAAATGGCCACTTGCAGAAACCGGTCTTTATGGCTCAACCCCCTGGTTTTGTCGATCCTCGGCTCCCTGATCATGTCTGTAAATTGAAGAAGGCACTATATGGTCTCCGCCAAGCTCCATTGGCTTGGTTTCAGCGCTTCAGCTCCTTCTTGCTCGGCATTGGCTTCAAGGAATGCAAGTCTGACTCTTCGCTATTTTACCTATTCCAGGGCTCCTCGATCATCTACCTCCTTCTATATGTCGATGATATTATTGTCACTGGTAACAACCCATCTACACTTGCTCGTTTTATTTCTCGGGCACACAAGGAGTTCGCCCTCAAGGACCTTGGTCGCCTTAATTATTTTCTGGGTTTGGAAATCTCCTACACCTCTTCCGGGCTGTTCGTCGGGCAGTCCAAGTATGCTCGTGAAATACTTGAGCGAGCAGACCTCCAAGATTCCAAACCTATCGCCACCCCCTGGCTACCGGTGAGAACCTGGTCGGCACTGGTGATCCGTTCTCGGATCCGACCCTTTATCGCTCATTGGTGGGTGCCCTACAGTACCTCACCATCACTCGACCTGATCTATCCTTCTCGGTAAATCACGTCAGTCAGTTTCTCCAAGCGCCGACCAGAGACCACTTCTCGGCCGTGAAGAGGATTCTTCGCTATGTCAAGCACACTATCAATTATGGCCTCTCCTTCACTCGTCGCCCAGACACTTCCGTGGTCGCCTACTCAGATGCCGACTGGGCTCGCTGCGTGGAAACTCGTCGCTCTACCTATGGATATTCGGTCTTTCTAGGTGGAAATTTGGTCTCGTGGAGTGCTAAGAAACAGCCCACTGTTGCTCGCTCTAGTTGCGAATCGGAGTATCGTGCCTTAGCCAACGCAGCTGCCGAGGTCGTTTGGCTAACATCCCTACTCCGCGAGCTACGAGTTCCGTTACCTGCTCGTCCTGTTCTGTTCTCCGACAACAACAGCGCTCTCTTTCTCAGCCAGAATCCAGTTGCACACAAACGTGCAAAACACATTGACATCGATTGCCATTTTGTTCGCGAGCTCGTCACCTCTGGAAAGCTGTCCACACAGTTTGTTCCTACACATCTTCAGCTGGCCGACATCTTCACCAAAAGCCTTCCTCGCCCGACGTTCGAGTTCCTTCGTTCCAAGCTATGCGTTTTTCCTCACCCCACGCATCGCTTGACGGGGGATATTAAGGAGTGATTGCCTCACCCCTATTTAATAGCATTTATTAATATTAATTGTATATTCAAATGTAAACACATTGACATCGATTGCCATTTTGTTCGCGAGCTCGTCACCTCTGGAAAGCTGTCCACACAGTTTGTTCCTACACATCTTCAGCTGGCCGACATCTTCACCAAAAGCCTTCCTCGCCCGACGTTCGAGTTCCTTCGTTCCAAGCTATGCGTTTTTCCTCACCCCACGCATCGCTTGACGGGGGATATTAAGGAGTGATTGCCTCACCCCTATTTTGTATATTCAAATGTATATCCCTACAATTATGTAATTAGTTGCCTTGTACATCTTCACTATAAATATAAGTTGTACCGCCTCGAAACTCTTTCTTGTTGATGAGGAGTCCTTTGAGAGGGGGGAATTTAATGGGTTTAGATTCTTGAAGAAATGTAGCTGGCAGTTGAGGAGAGAAGAGAAGCCATGGATTGAAATCAGGGAGGCGCATTGTTTGGCGCGAGCAGGTTTTTCTTGTTCCACGCGTCAATCGTAACCAACCGGAAATGCAAATATTAATCCGAAATTCAGACAAAGAGATGGACCCAACCAACGCGGAGAGCGCTGTAATCGTCATAGCTATCGGAAATGCACCAGCCGGGGAATCGAACCCGGGTCTGTACCGTGGCAGGGTACTATTCTACCACTATACCACTTGTGCTGGATGTTTTAAAATTCGCATTTCTATTATCAATATCATTGGAATGTTAGTTTGTAACAAATGGATTATTTTATTGTCTCTTTTCATTAATCTTAATTAAATAGAGATATTTTTTAATATTCTTATACTTGATTATATGATAAATAAATTACATTGTATTAAACGATTGATTGAAAGGTTTTAGGATAATGAGTGTGAATTAAAGTCGTAGTATGTATTTGAAATTACACTATTATGTGACAAAATTTGTAACTATTTTGTTGATGGTGAAATTCGTTTATTTAAAAATGCATGTGTACTGAATATAGAGAAACAATGAATTACGAAATTATAATTTCATTGCATAGTGATTGTAAAGAGTACATGAAATAAGTATTTATAGATACAAAACATATTTATCATAAATCTCTAATTAAGGAAAATAAAGACCCGAACAAGACACCACTGACAGGTGGGAGGGGTTCGTGATGGGTGGGTAGAGGCGCCGGCGACCATGGCCGATGTCGGGCGCGACGCGGCGGAGCGACGCGATGCGGTCTGGGCTGCGAGGGACTGAGCTCCTTGTGCCGGAAAAGATGGCGTCAGTCGTGCGAGTTGAGGAGGATGGGCGGCCATCGAGGTCGACTGGAAGGTGGAGTTGCAGGTCTCCGCGTTCTGCCATGGAAAAGCTTCGAAGAATATGATTTCTAGGATTTAAAGCAAGAATAGGATTTCTTGATAATTTCTGGGATTTAATTTCCGGGATTTAAAGCAAGAAGAAGATTTCTTGATAATTTCTGGGAATTAAAGCAAGAATAGGATTTCTGCACAATCAGAGGGTGTGTTTGTGCAAAGATGGAGGGTACAACCGTGGAGGTTTCGGAACGGTTGAATGGTTCGAACGGGAAGGGTGGTAGTCAGGAGTTTGGACGACGGGGGAGGGTGGTAGTCGGGAGTTTGGACGACGACGGATGTCGAGCAACGACTACGAGGGAGGGTTTCGGATCTAGGCGTTAGCCGTAAGACTCGTTGATACCATATGGAGAAACAATGAATTAAGAAATTATAATTTTATTGAGTGATTGTAAAGAGTACATGAAGGAAGTATTTATAGATACAAAACTATCTGTCCTAAATCTTTAATTAAGGAAAATAAAGATTTACAAGATATATAAAATATATTATACAAGATATATATAATATTCCCTCCGTCCCGTGATTATTTGCACACTTTTCTTAACGGGCGTCCCAACATTATTTGCACACTCTAAAAAAGGAAATAACTCACATAATTTTTACCAATATTACCCCTCCTTTATTTTACTTGGGCCCACAACTTAACTCAATTTATAACTTTAGTCAAATCTCCACTCACTTTAGTCAATGAATTACCAATAATACCCCTTCTTTATTCTACCATACACATCACTATATTCCATTTTCTTAATTTCCGTGCCGGTCAAACCATGCACAAAATCTTGGGACAGAGGGATTATCTTTTAATATATTTATATATGACTAATACTGAATACTCGATGTCTGAGAAATGAGAAAGCATGAGTGGAATTTAAACTCATACCTTTTGATTGTTCCATTCATATATGTCTGAGAAATGAGAAAGCATGAGTCAAAAAAAAAATTGTTTTTATCTGTAAACACCTAAAACACTAAACTTACCAGAATCGGGGAGGCGAGACGCGGCGGCGTGAGCGGCGGTAAGGGGAGGGGTTACGGCCGCAAAGGGGAGAAGAGGGGTTGCGACCGCGAACGGCCTCGAAGCGGAAGTGGAGAAGAGGGGTTGCGGCCGCGAACGGCCGCGAAGGGGAAGGGAGGGGAGGGGGTGCGGCCGCGAACGACCACGAAGGAGAGGGGATGCGACGGGAGGCCGCCGACGACGAGAGAAGACGACGAGAGTTAAAAAATTTTTTATAAGTAACTAGAGGAGAGGAGGCCACCGGCGCCGAGGGGATGGTAAGATGGCTACGAGCTAGAGGAGGGGGAGGGGGAGCCGGCGATGCTGCCGGCGACGAGAGGAAGGGAGGGGGATAACGACGCCGCTTGTTGGAGGGAAAGGGAGGAGGCGAAAATGGGGTGGATGTACCAAATGAGTGAAGGGTCTAGGATTTTAATAGGGAGAAGGGTATTTTTGAATTTTTATCGTGGGTGTCCTCATCTCATTTTGTGTCCCCTCTTCTAGTGGGTGTCCTCAATAGGTTGGTATGTGTATAATCGCGCCCTTTAATTTTTTGAAATTTATGGGATGATCCAATTACAATATATTTTTAGAAAAATTTCGGAAAAAGAGTGGGCATTTAACCGTGGCCTAAATACATGACCCAAAGCCCACAAACTGGGCTAGGCCGTGCAAACTAAATACAACTAAAGAGCCCAATAGACAGTTACAAATTGTTTTAAAGACTTTGTAGAATTTGGATCTGAATATGTACACCTCCATTTCGGTTTAGAACACTCCCATGTTAGTTTAATAATATAATAACAATGTAAAAAATTAAAAATATCCTTTTAAGTCATATTACACTACTAAATGCACCCCATTACTAATTGCACCCCTCTTTCACCTTTAAACCCTAAACCTAATTTTTCCTCCACCACCGCCGCTGTCGCCACCACCAAACACCAAACAATAAACAACAAACAAAAATAAAATAAAATCAAGAACTTAGAAAAAATTCAATTTTTTTAAAAATAATTCGACAAACCAGTGTCGACCATATTCACTCTCGTCGACGACACCCTGTTGTCGACAAGAGTGAATATGGTCGGCCTAAGAAGGTCGAATTTTTTTTTTAAAAAAAACTTTAAAAAATCGACAATGTAATATCGACCATGTAACATCTCGTCGACAACATGATGTTACATGGTCGACATTACATTGTCGAAAATTATAAAAAAAAAAAAAAGAGGTTTCTGCAAAATTTCAGAAAAACCTAAAAATTAAAATTGCCACCGACCGAACCTTTACCGCGGCGGCGACCGATACACTTACCTGGGTGGGGGTGGTCGACAATTCGACCAGGAGGCGGGGCGGCGAGGTCGATCAGGAGCGGCATGACCGGTTGAACAAAAAAGAAATTGCAGAAATCGGAGGGGGAGGCCTTCGTGGCCGAGGGAGAAGAAGGGGAAGGCCGTCACGACCGAGAGAGAAGGAGAGGGAGGCCGCCGCGGCCGAGTGACGGGGAGGTTGCTGCGGCCGAGGGAGAGGGAGGCGGAGGACGTCGCGGCCGTGGGAGAGGGAAGGTGAGGACGTCGCATCGGTGAAGAGACGGGGAAGTAGGGGGCGGCGGCAAGGGGTGGTGGGTTGATTCGGGTGGAATTTACACGTTTTCGAGGCACATGTGAAGCGTATTTTGATGTGTATTTCATGGATTTATGCATTCACTATGATTGTTTGAGCCAAAATGAGAGAAAGGTTGTGTTTTGTCGATTTTGTAGGAAATACGATGAAATTTGGAGTAAAACACCAACCATACTTTACTGGATCAGGAAGAGGAGTGCACGGTTGGATTCGTCTCGAAAAACAGAGTGGATTAGCCAAAGGAATCGAGTCAATCCGACACCCGAGGCGGAAGATATGCACGAAACAAGAAAAGGCCGAAATCGAAGAACAAGGCAACTCGGCCGAGTGAGTCAACTCGGCCGAATCTGAGACTTTTGGCTTTACTGCACACTCGACCGAGTGAGTCAACTCGGCCGAATCTGAAACTTTGGACATCACTGCGCACTCGGCTGAGTGACTCAACTCGGCCGAATCTGCGAGTTTGCACATTACTACGCACTCGGCCGAGTCAAGTTGAATGTCGTAGCCACTGGAATTGAAGCACACTCGGCCGAGTCTCGGCTGGAAAAGTTGCAACACGCTTTTTCAAGTGATCCATTCGGCCGAGTGACCCCAACTCGGCCGAGTACCGAGCCACCTCCAAACCAACTCCTCAATTTCGGTGCCATCTTCACATTTTGGCAATGTTTTAGGGACCAACTTGCAATTATGTCATCCAAACCCTACCCAAACACTATATAAACCCTGTTTCTTGAAATTCAAGCCATTCACCCCTAATTCATCAATTCTCACACATAGTTTCACATACTCCAAGGTGATTTGGCCATTCCTCTCTCAATTCTCCATCAATTCAAGGAAGAAAGGATGCAATAGCTTGCAAATTTCATTCCCTACCACAATCTAGACTAAGCTTCCTTGTTCTCTTTCTTTTGATTTAGTTTTTTACATTTGGATTTTGTAATTTCATTATGCTAGTAGTTGACTAAACACTTTTTGGTTCTAAAGCCTTGTACATACTTTTGATGATATCTATGAATTAATGTTTTGCTTAATTGGTGTTTGTGTGGCTTAATTCTATTTGGATGCTTGGTTTTTGTTGCAAAACATGTCATTATGTGTACAATGGTGATGTGTTGATCATAATTAATTGAATTAGGTTGAGAAATCTAGTTTGGTTGATTGATTGCAAGCATTTGACCTAATTTTATTGAGAGATTGAAAGATGATCAATGATTAGGAAGATGTATGATGATCTTAGGAGCTTGATTGGGTCTTATTGTGCAATTTAGGTAGAGATACTAAGTTGTGTAGTATTTCCTTTGAATTACTTGGATCGAAAGGACTTTTAATTCATTATATTGCGATCAATCTTATAGATAAAGCATGAATACCACTTTAGTAGATAGTTAATCATAGATGGATTCACTAGTAGTGCATGTGCTTTAGGACCTACCTTCTCTTAATTGAGTTTACATCCGTTTCACTTTCGTTTTCTTGATTCATATGGTATTCGATCGATTTTGCATTTACTCTTTCGTTGTCTATTTGTGACATATTGTTAGACAATCTTAGGGGCAATTCAACATTCAATTTATTCGATCACGTCTACTTAGAACTCAATTAACAAACTACATTTTTACGCTAAATCTCCCTGTGGGATCGACCTCGTGCTTATCACGCTACGATAGACACCGTACACTTGCGGTTGTTTATTTTAGTATTGCATAACACGTGAATCATGGGTGTCGGCAGCGACAATGGAAAATGTGGAGAGAATTAGGGTTTGGAGGAGGGTGTGGTTAGTAAACTTGTTATTATATAGATAAAAATGAGAAAAGGGAATTTAGGATAATTTCGGGGGTGCACCTATCTTGACAAATTTTAGGGGAGGTACATCAATAGGAGGAGTGTTCTAAACCGAAATGGAGGTGTAAATAGTCAGACCCGTAGAATTTATACAACTCGTGCTACGCTTGAATGTCATCCCGGAAAAAGAAAATGTAAAAAAAAATAGAGAGAGGGATTTTTTTCATTTAAAAAATTGAAAAGCTTATGACCGAAAGTTCAAAATAAGTAACTAAAAAATTTATGACGGAACATACACATATTGATGTAGGCGATAATAGGGGTGTAAACGAGAGCCTAGTCAAGCTGAGTAGTACTGAGCTCAAAACTCGACTTGATTGTTATACTCGAAGCTCGAAACTCGACTCGATCGAGTCTAAAATTTTAAATATCGAGCTCGACTAGATAAGAAACTCGATAAATTCAAGTTCGGCTCGACTCGATTACCTATATAATTTTTAAAATTAATTGAAAAACATATTTTTTTAAAAATAAACTCAAGCTCGACTCGATTACTTGTATATAAATATAAATTATATATTAATGGCAAAATAGTAAATATTGTTTAAGTTCGATTAGCCTTTAATTCGAGCTGAGTATTTATGAGCTCGAACTCGGTAGCTACTCGAGTAGCTTGCAACTCGACTCGATTAACTTCGAGTCAATTTCGATCTTTCCTCGAGTCGAGTACGAGCAGCTCGCGAGTTGGCTCGACTCATTTACACCCCTATCCGATAGGAATAGATGAGAATGAAAATGAAGTTTGGATTTTAATACGATAAATTGGGTTTGACTTTCTTGGGGAGAGTGAATTGGGGGCAATTTGATTTTATATTTTCAGAAAACACGTTCTACATTGATTGATTGGTGTCGTCTATAGCTTGTTCCAGTTGTAGTATTATACTCTCTCTCTCTCTCTCTCTCATTATTTCCACAGCTTAATTGGATCATAACACGCCCCCAACCCAACTTCGAAGACGAACAATCGTACAGAGGTATTCTTCTTAATTTTCTAAATCTGATTTCTTTTTATTCTACATCCATCTGCTTTCATATCTGCAAATTCAAATATGTACGTTTCTCTTTTTGATAAATTAGAATACCATTTTCAGATTTGGTTGAGTAATTTGATCTGATTTGCTTGAGTGATTTTGGTTCTTTTTGCTTTGCTGGTTTTTTCATTTTTCTATTGGAGTTTATTTAATTTCTTGTATTTAATTTGGGCCTTTCATATATTTAGCCCATTGCTTATTTGGTCCCATTGATGCGCTTTAATTCAATTCACAAATACACAATATAGTTAATTTCTAAAATGCAAATATATTTTATAGGGGTGCAGGCAAGTTATTTTACATTCTTTTGTGGACCATGGATTAATTCATTCTTTGTGGACATATAAAAAAGGGTTGCTCAATTACCTTATGATCAAGATATATGTCTTTCCCTCATTCAAGCCTTGTGTCGATGTGTCGCCGATAAGGTCTATTTTGCAAATACTGATTGCAGAATTCTAAGTGTGTTTTTTCGAACCATGTAGAACTGGCCGGCATGAGGCATGCATTATCTTTTAATTTACTTAGCTGAAACTAATTCCAAGTCAATGCAAGAAAAAAAAAAAAAAAACATAAATAAAATATAAGTATGAAACGAATCATTGTAGATCTCAATAATGCTAGCTAATGGAGTGTGCATGACAAAGAGTATGTGATTTTATATATTCAGAAAACACGTTCTACTGCATAATTCACAGTTTCAATTAATTCTTTCACATTAATTTCCACAGCTTGGATCATAACAGACCCAAATTTCTCCATTTCTTCTCTTCTCTTCTATACCAACTACCAAGACGAAAAATCGTACAGGTATTCTTCTTAATTAATTTTCTAAATCTGATTTCTTTTTATTCTAAATCTATCTGCTTCCATATCTGCAAATTCAAATATGTATGTTTCTTTTTTTCATAAATTCCAACACCATTTTCTGATTTGATATGATAAATCTGATTTGGTTGAGTCATTTTCCCATTCTTGGTCTTCTAGTTATTGTAATAATTTACCAGTGGGTATTCAATCACAAAAATTTCTTAAAAATCCAATTAAAACCTCTAAAAATCTAAAAATATCATTAAAAACTTAAAATCTCATTAAAATTAATAACTATAAAATGTGTAAAATAAATTTTAAAATATCTCATTAAAATTTCTAAAAATCTCATTAAAATATATAAAATCTTATTTAATTGCTACAGTTTTAGAGATGGCAGCTTATGTAGCTCTACGCTCTCTTTTCACCACTTTGAACAACATCCAAATTCATCCTCAAGTCTCTACTTATTTTGACAACAAACACATCCAATCACTTCACCAAATTATCAACTTCTTGTTACATTTTATGGAGACTCGCACTTGTCATGGAGAAGAAGATGAAGTTTTGGAGAGGCAAATTGCATCTACAACTCATAAGGTTGAAGATGTAATTGAATCTCATCTGGTCCATCAAATTCTTGTTGATGCACGACCAAAAAAGAAACTCTGCTATGTGATTGGAAGGCTCACAAGTCTGGTGATCAATTGTGTATGGTCCACTGAAGATGAGCAATTTGCTGATTGCTTATGTGATCTGGAGAATGAAATCCAAGACATGAATTCTCTCAAGGAAATGGTGATGAAGTTTCAAGGGACAATCAACTTTAATGAAGATTTATTCTCCCCTGCGCCTTCATCAAAACCCCTTACCAGTACTACAAACAACAATTTGGTGGTGGGATTTGATGAAAAGGTGATTCAAATCGTGGAAAGGCTTACTGGACACCAACCCGGTCTTCAAATCGTCCCGATTGTGGGTATGGGGGGAATTGGTAAGACTACTTTAGCCAAATGTGTTTATGATGATTTATATATTGCCAAGAGCTTTGATATTCGTGCTTGGATCACTGTATCTCAAGAATATAGTCTCAAAAATCTTTTATCTCAACTTCTGTCTTGCATAAAAGATACAAACCTCAATAAGAGCATAGGAGCATTTGATTTTAAAACGGATTTAGAAAGTGAAGATCATCAATTAGGACTAAAGTTACACCAAGCTTTGTGGGGTAGAAGATACTTAATCGTGTTAGATGATATGTGGAGTATCGAAGCTTGGGATAGGATAAAAAATTTCTTTCCAAATAATGATAGAAGTCGAGTTGTTATAACTACTCGGATATGGAGTGTAGCTACTCTTCTTAGCTCATCATCGTTTGAGATGGATTTTCTAGATGAGGATCAAAGTTGGAAGTTGTTTTGTGGAAATGTGTTTCTAGAAAAAGCATGTCCTCACGAACTAGAAAAAATTGGTAAGGAGATTGTAAGAGAATGCAAAGGACTTCCCCTATCGATTATTGTAATAGGGGGACTTCTTCGACATTCCAGAAGCACGCGTGAATACTGGGAAAACTTTGCAAGAGATTTAAACTCAGTTTTGATATCAGGAAATGATGGACATTGTTTGAATATATTATCATTGAGTTATAATCACTTGCCTCCCCACTTAAAGCCATGTTTTCTTTACATGGGAGTTTTTGAAGAAGATGAGCAAATTCGCGTGTCTAAACTTATCAATCTCCTTGTTGCTGAGGGGTTTTTAAAACCAAAAGAAGGCCTAACAATGGAAGAGGTTGCAGCTGATTACGTAAATGATCTTGTTGATAGGAATCTAATTTTAGCTGATAGGTTGAAGTTGAATGGAAGAGTTGGATATTGTAAGATGCATGATCTTGTGAGAGAATTATGTTTAAAGATAGGTGAGAGAGAGAATTTTTTTCAAAAGATGAGTGAGGATAAGTTTCCAGCAGAAATCAACGGAGTACGTCGCATTGTGTTTTGTGGTAATTGTAACCCTTCGGAATGTCCATCAGCATCACTCGTGCGTACATTCTTATCTGAATCTTCTTCTAAATTGAAGGGTGCATTGAGTTTGGAATTTCGGTTGTTGAGGGTGTTGAGTCTTGTTCGTAGGTGTTCCTCTGAAGTTATTTTTCAACATGTTAACTTGCGGTATCTTGCATGTAAATCATATTATGGGTATCCTCTTCTGCATCCTTCATCAATGTCCCTACTCTGGAATGTGCATACATTCATCTTTTCTACAGATAGTCAATTGAAAGTACCATCGGAGATATGGTATATGAGACAGCTTAGGCATCTCCAATGCGACTTACTCTGTCTCCCTGATCCTCCCCCAACTCCAAGTGAAAAAGATGAAGCTCTTTTGCCAAACCTACACACACTTTCTACTGTAGTGAACTTGAGCTTTGGTGAGCAAGTTTGTAAGAGAATATTCCCAAACATCAAGAAATTGGGTATAATCTACAGTACTGAAGAATGTAAGAAAAAGTGCTACTATAATCTCGACCACTTGCATAAACTTCAATCACTCTACTTTGAATTTAGAAGAGTACCTCAAAGGGATGAATGTGTGGAGAGTTTGAGGTTGCCGAGTTCGCTGAGGAAGTTGTGTTTACGCAATTGTGGTCTTCATTGGGAAGACGTAAACACAATTGGGCTTTCGTTGCCTCATCTTCAAGTCCTCAAACTATATCCAAATGCGGTGGTGGGAGAGGAGTGGGTTTGTGTGAAGGGAGCATTCCCTCGTCTTAAAGTCTTGGAGATAAAGTATGCATATGATCTGATACAGTGGAGTGCAGAAAGCTCCGATTGCTTCCCAGTGCTACAGAAGCTTGAGCTTGTTGGTGTGGAGAAATTGGAAAGGATCCCATCAGAAATACTAACACTTGGAAGCCTTCGCGTATTTCAGTGCAGCTTGTCAGCGGCCATTTCATCAGTAGAGATATTGGAGGAACAACTCAGTTTCGGAAATCACCACTTTCAACTTCAAGTTGGCTTTTTTGACCCTGAGATGAGTAAGAGGTTGATGGAAGAGGTGGATATGAATAGCTTCACACCCAATAATTTCAAGTTGATTTAATATTGGAGTTTATTTAATTTCTTTTATTTGGGCCCATTGATGCGCTTTAATTCAATTCACAAATACACAATATAGAAGTTAATTTCTAAATAATTCCAATGTGCTGCCAGCCTATTCGTTTTCTTATTCAATTCAAAAATACACAATACAGTATAGTTCATTTCTAAGAAATATTTGCGTTTAAATGAAGGGATTTGAAAATCTGTAAATACACAGCTCAAATCCATTCTCTTGTTTGAATAGAAAATCTCAATCGATGAATTTATATATCATTGTTTTTTAGTAAAGAGTATTTAAATTAAAATCCTATGTTTGGTAAACTCCTAATTGAGTAACTTTACAATTTCTAATGTAATTTGGTAAACGTACTCCTTTACTAAAATAAATAATAATAAACCTAATGGTGAGTTGAATTGATCATCGTTAATTAAAATATTTTTTTTCTAAAATATTATTTAACATTAAAACCATGTTATTACAAGATCAAAAATGTCATTATATAAGACTAAAAATGTATTACTACAAGTCCAAAAATATTCTGCACATTTATTTTTTTAAGCGACATTATTAGAATATTTTTGAAGTAAAAAACATTCTGCTACTACATGACTAAAACTATACTACATGACTAAAACTATATTAATACAAGACCAAAATTTTATCACAACAAGGTCAAAAGTGTATTACTATATGTCCAAAAATATTCTGGACACTTAGTTTTTTTAGGTGAGTTTGTCAGAATATTTTTAGACATATAATAGTAAATTTTTGGCCTTGTACGGGTAATACTTTGAAATCCGAGTTATACCATTGTATTTTTTTTAGATTTAATTTAATTAATTAAAATATACTCATAATTTTAAAATTACATTTTTATCCTTATACAATAAAATATTGTATTATATTTATTAATTTAATTAAAATATGTAATATTAAAACTACCTATTTACTCTTATATTATTAATAAACTTAACAAAAAAAATCAAATTAAACTAAAATAACATTAACGAAGAGTTTATTTGTCCCTTCGCGCTTTCTGTCCTGCGCTGTCGTGCCGCTGCATCTGCCCGTCAGTGTTATTATTTTTGTTGGAATTGTATGTATTTAATTTTAAATAATGATTAATGAAATTTATATTAAAAGGGTAGGATAGTAATTTTCGATAAATTAATTTATTTTAAAAAAAAATATTTATATTAAAGAAAGGTACTAATATAGTAAATAATAAAATAAAATTTAAAAAATAATTTAATTAATTTAAATTCTGTAAAACATGTAGCAAATTTATACAACATATATGATGTCACGTGACGCGATTCGACCCTATGACTATATGTAGTCAATCGTATAACTTGACTACCATACCAAAAACCCATGTATTAGAAAAAAGTTCAAAAGTTTTGAAAGTTACATGATGATTTTTTTCAAGACCACGGTTATACGCACACACCAACCTATTGAGTACACCCATCAAACATTTTTTTCATATGGCAGGACATGTGAAATGTCTCATATACCCTTCGTATGAAATTTATAAAAAAACGAAGATGAGTACACCCACAATTCCATTTTATTTCGAGAATCATCCCCACCAAAACAACTATAGTACTTTAATAAATAAAACTGTTAAAACACACAAAATTTCAACAAAAAAAAAAACTGTGTTCGAAAATTTTATATGAACAAAGTTAAGACGTACAAATTTTTTTATGGAACAAACTCAATGTGTTCGAAAATAAATCATGAACAACTTTCATTTGTCTGAAAAAAAAAAGATAGAGCATCTTGTTTGAAAGAAATTCCCGAACAACTTTCAAAAATCCTAATTTTTCAGAAATCTAATTTTCCTAATTTTTTCTAGAAACTTAAACTTACCTGAAGCAGCGCGGCGGCGGCAAGGGGCACGAACGGAGGGAGGCCGGCGTCGCTGTTGCGCGGCTGAGGAGGATGGCGGTCGACACGACTGGGGAGGGACTGCGGCCGCGAACGGGAGAGGGAGGGGCTGTGGCCGCGAACGGTTGCGAAGGAGAGGTGGGTAGTGCTGCTGCGCCGACGTAGCGGCGGCGCGGTGACGGAGGGAGGGGGCACGATTATGGGAGGGGAGAAGGTGGGTGGTGGGTACTTGTAGGAATGAATTGAGAAATTAAATAAAATTAGGATTTTAAAGGGCTTAAGGGTATTTTGGGGTTTTACACGTGTGTGTCCCCGTCCCAGAGTCTGTGTATTCAGCCTGTGGATGCCCTCAATAGGTTGGTGTGTTTAACCGCGCCCTTTTTTCAAACAAGTGGGCCCATTCCCAATTCTGAAAAAGAAGCCTATAGGCCATATCTATATTGTCCACAAGAATTAAACATTTTTTATTTAAAAAAATAATAATAGTGGTCACACACAACAGTCACTCTATCAGCTCTCTTTCTCTGTCATGTGGTTTACACTTTTTCACCTTTTTAATTTAAATTTCAAATTTAAGGCCTAGAGACAATTATTACTATAAGCCAGAATAAATTAATAAATAAATTAAAGAAGCACACCATAACAAAGAAAATCAGTTGTGGACTTTATAGATAAAATAAAAAATGTCACTCAAAGCACAAGAAAATCAGTTGTGGACTTTATAGATAAAAAAAATAAAAAAAGTAAGCTCAGATGCGCCAATTTTAATCTGAAATTCAGACAAAGCGATGGACCCAACCAACGCAGTTAGCGCAATAATCATCATTGCAATCGGAAATGCATCAGCCGGGAATCGAACCCGGGTCTGTACCGTGGCAGGGTACTATTCTACCACTAGACCACTGATGCTTCCTGTATTAAAATTCCCATTTGTATTATCAAAATCGTTGGAATGTTAGTTTGCAACAAATGGGTTATATAATTGTTTCTTTTCATTAATCTTAATTAACTGCATATTTTATTAAATTCATCTCGTTTGATATAATATAAAAGAAATCGAAAATCAAAAAACTTCTAATGAAGGTCCTTTATCTCAAAATAATTATTGTCGCACGAAGGAGTAGTGTGTGTAACCGTCTTTAGTATTTGAATCTCACAAAATCATTTGAAAAAACTCATTGATGGTATAATATACTCCATCCTCCGTCCCAACTTAACTTTCATACTTACTGTTCACTCCTTTTTAAAAAAATATTATAATAAATAGAATTTTAAGATATAATTTTATAAAAAAATAAATAAGTGAGTTGACTATAAAAATAATAACATTAAATATAATATTTTAGATATTGTATGGATAGAGTTTTTAAAGGATCGAAAAAGTAGGTATGAAAGTTAAGGTGAGAGACCGTCTTATATAAATTTTAATATTTGCCATAACTTCACAACGCTATTAAACCAAAATGCATACATAAACACTACAAGGGCCGTTTGGTAGCCCATAAAAACGTAATATATGCCTTATACAATTTTGGGCCTATTAAATATTATAAGCTACTTATTCCAAAGGGCGCGGCTAAAGGCACCCAAGGATCCTATGAGAACACCCACGCGATGAAGACACCCACAAAATGGATGAGCACACCCACGTGGAAAATACAAATATACCCTTGCTCCTATTAAAACCCTAAACCCTCCCCCATTCTCAAAATTAAAAAGAGTACACCCACGAACTATTTCCTCCGCCTTTCTCCAATCTCCACGCCACTGCCGCCTCCTTCCACGCGGTCGCTCGCACAGTGCCGCCGCCGCCCACGCCACCGCCTTGCCTCGCTGCGCCGCGCACGCCTCCCTCTCCACTTTGCGGCCGTTCGCATCCGCAGCCTCTCCCCCTCCCCTTCGCGGCCGTTCGCAGCCGCAGTCCCTTCCCCTCCCCTTCGCGGCCGTTCGCGGCCGCACCTCTTCCCTCTCCCCTTCGCGGCCGTTCGCGGCCGCAGTCCCTTCCCCTCCCGTTCGCGGCCGCAGCTCCTCCCTCTCTCCTTCGCGGTCGTTCGCGGTCGCAACCCCTTCCCCTTCCCTTCGCGGCCGTTCGCGGCTGCAACCCCTCCCACTCCCCTTTATCCACCCAGCTACCCACGCCGCCGTTCGAAGGTAAGTTTTTTTTTTACAACTTTTACAATTCCCAAAAATTAGGGTTTTGAAAATTTAGGAAAATTAGGGTTTTTAGTAGTTCGGGAATTATTTTCGAGCATATGTAGTTTGTTTTGGAAAAAATTTTGAACATATTGCGTTTGTTTTGGAAAAAATTTCGAACAACTTGAGTTTGTTTTGGAAAAAATTTTGAACAAGATGTTCGAATTTTTTTTTCGAACAAATCTAAGTTGTTTTGAAATTTTTTTCGAACATGTTGGGTTTGTTTTGGTAAAATTTTCGAACATCTCAACTTTGTTTTGGTAAAATTTTCGAACATATTAAAATTTTATTTTTGTTGTTGAAAATTTGAATTTTTATGATTTTTGATGTTTTGGTGTTGATGGTGGGAATCCGGAATGATTCAGATGTAAAATGATGAATCGCGTGTGAACCGGAATAGATGGGTGTACTCATCCGTCGTTTTTGTAGAAAAACTACCGGAGGTAAAAACGTCTTTTCGCACCACCCTTGGGACAAAAAAAATTCTCCGTGTGTGTACTCATAGGAAATCCGGGTGCCTTTAGCCGCGCCCTATTCCAAAATGATGTTTAAGGTTTAGTATCTTAACATCATGGCCCACTGAGCTTAGGGGAAGAGTCCATTATACCCTTCGATGAAAAAAAAATCAGTTGAAGGGTATGTGAAATGTCCATTATACCCTTCGATGAAATTTTGAAAAAAAAAGACAGATGAGTACACCCACCCATTTATTTCACACAAGAATCGTCCCCACCATCATCATAATATAAAAAAAAAAAAAATACAACCAAAAATTGCTAGAAATAAAATTTTTTAGAAAAAATAAAAAAAATCGAAAAATAAATTGAATTCGGCAAAAACTTTCGAACAAACACCAAAAATTCGAAAAAAAATTCGGAAAAAGTAATAGGTTTCGGCAAAAATATTCGGACAAATACAAAAATTCTAGAAAAGTAATTGAATTTGATAAAAAAATTCAGGCAAACACAAAAAATTCGATTTTTTTTTATCTGTAAAAATCCTAATACTCCCTCCGTCCTGAAAGTGTTTGCACCACAAAGTGGGCACACTTATTAAGAAAAATGTGTAATGAGTGGAGTGTTGAGGGGTAATTTTGTAAACTTATATGAATAAAGTAAAGAGAGTGGTTGTAATAAGTGTAAAAGTAATGACATTTTGTGTAAATATGTGAATATTGTGAGATTTTGGTAATATCAATCCTATCAGGTATGGCAATCACAATTTTTCTTTGTTAATTTTACTTATTAGGTTGCATCTACAATTGGCTCTTTTCATAAAAATCAAGAAATATTAATTAAGGATGCATTTTGATCATGTTCCTCAACATGTGTGATTTTTTTCGAAAACAGAGTACTCTGCTTCAGTTTTTGGTTTTGTTTTTTCTAACACAAATATATCAGTCAAACTTCCCAAGTTGATATAGAGTATATAATGTGTGTTACAAACTCAATGCTCCTTGATGCATACTATCTTTGATTATATTAACATTTTGAACTCTGCATATGGAAACATTTGGATTGCAGATCAAAAATTATGTTAAAGCAAGTGATGTCCAATGAGTAGAGCCTCCTTCTGTCTCGCGGCGTGTTGTTTTTCTTTTGTGGTATTTGAACAATCTTGCTAGTTTGATCGTTAATTATGACGACTTGTGCTCTTGTTTTCTTATCCAACAAATAAAAGAACCCAAAATATATTTGGATCTATGTATGAACTGATATGCATTTGATGTTATCTGTCTTCTTTTTTTTTGGATAAAATTATGAATTCTGTTATGCAGAATAATGAATTTGGCGTAAGTATGAGGGGATATTTTTTAGATTAGTACTTTGCAAACTGATGTAGACGACGTATTATTGTTTTGGCGTAACTAGAAGCTTTATCCTGCGGCAAACGAGGCAGGTCTGTTAGGCCTGCACTGGTGCACTTTGGGCTCTTTTATTATTATTTGAGTCATTTGTATAATTGTATTGGATTTGTGAGGAGAATAAATCAAGAGAAGATTAGTTAGTATTTTATTTTCTGTTGCATTTTCAGTTTTCATTCCCTTTGTAAATTGTTCACTCTATTCTCTTATATATATATAAGAGATGAGACTCACGAGATAATCAATAATAGATTCCATTCTTTTCATTATTCCATGAATTTGCTTAAAGCTTTCTCCCTCCATATCTTTCCACATGGTATCAGTTTTGAGATCACTTCTTGATCCCAATTAGCAAAGTTAGGTTTCGTTCTTCCGCTGCTATTCAATCAACTTCTTCTCTCTGATTGATTTTCCTCCTCTGAGTTCTATACTCATCCTCACTGCCCTAGTTTTTGGGGATTTTTATGATTACCAACATCTTCCCCTATTTCTTCTTGACGATTCATTCCAGAAATTGATTCTGGGAATTTATTCTCCTATTTCTCCAAATTGATCGTATTTTTCCTAATTTTCTTGAACCGCTCATTCGACTTCTCAATCCCAGAAATCTGTTCGATATTTTGCTCCATTTCGATGACAATATCTACGGATGATTCCCCCAATGTTACTACGACTGTTGACAACTCCTCCACTAATGGCGTCACTCAGGCCCCGCCACCGCAGGCCCCGCCACCTCGCGTATATGCCAGTCCAACCGAAAATCCCAATTCTCCGTACTTCATTCATCCTAGCGATAATCCGGCGCAACGGGTGATATTTGAAAGCTTCACAGGTGCCAATTATAATTCTTGGTGTCGTACTGTTCTTATGTCTATGCAAGTCAAGAATAAAGTTGGATTTCTTGACGGTTCTCTAATTGCTCCCCTTGCCAAGGATGAGGTACAATTTTCTGCCTGGATGCGTGTTACTAGTCTTGTTTTAGCTTGGGTGTTAAATTCTGTATCTCCTTCGATTCGCCCCAGCCTGTTATATTTGACTAATCCTAGGGATCTTTGGTTAGAAATTAAGGCCCGATATGAGAAATCTGATGGACCTAGAGTGTTTCATTTGGAAAAATCCCTTAGCACTGTATCCATGGGCACTTTATCTGTTACTGATTATTATAATCTCTTCAAGACTCTTTGGGATGAGTATGTTAGTTATAGGCCTTTAGCGCGTTGTTCTTGTGGGTTATGCACTTGTAATTTGACCCAAAATCTTGAGGTTCTGCAAGATTCTGATGCCGTCATGAAATTTCTTGTTGGCTTAGATGATTCATATGCTGCATTACGAAGTCAACTTCTTCTTAATTCCCCTTTGCCCTCTCTAGCTAGGGTATTTTCTCTACTTCTTCAAGAAGAGTCCAGTAGGACCTTGACCCAATCTCACTTGACTGCACCTTTTGATTCTGTGGCCATGAATGTTAGAAAACCCTTCTTAAAATCTCCAAGCTTCAAAGATAAGAAAAAAGCAATTTGCACCCATTGTGGTTATACCAACCACACAATTGATAAATGCTTCCAACTACTAGGCTACCCCCTGGGTGGAAAGGACCTAAAGGCCCTAGACCAAATCCATCTGCTACCTTTGCTGGAAATACTAAGCGCAATATTGACAAAGGATCTTCCGATTTTTCCCCTTTGTTTTCTTCTGACATGATTGAAGAGTTCTTGCAGTTTACTAAGAACAAGCAAATAGGCAATTCTAATGCCGTATCTTCTGTTACATCTGCTGCTAATATTGTGGGTGCTTCATCTCCAATTACTAGCGTTGCTCCCGTCTCCACAGGTTCTACACCTGCTGCAGGTTTGACATCTTCTTTCCATGTATCTGCCTCTATTTCTTATAATACTTGGATACTAGATACAGGCGCAACTGATCACATGATATGCAATAAATCATTATTTACCCATACTACTACACCTGTGCATATTATGATAAATCTACCCAATACCCAATCTACACTAGCTACTCTTAGAGGCATTGTTCAACTTTCTGAAAATTTGATCCTTTATGATGTACTTTTTGTGCCTGCCTTTACTCATAATTTGATGTCTATTTCTCAGTTAACTAAAACATCCAACTATGTAGTGCATTTCTCAAATGATACTTGTGTATTGCAGGATCAAAGTTTAACAATGATTGGATTTGCTAAACAAGTTGATGGATTATACATTCTGGACTCCAATAGACTAGGCTCTTATAAGCGGCATACACGTTTTCATAATGTACCTAGCAGCAATAATGTTTCCACTAAACTTTGGCATAAGCGGTTGGGGCATGTATCACTCAAAGCCTTGTCTAACATTTCTGATATTCAAATAAAATCCTCTATTGCTCACGAGTGTGATGTTTGTCATTTCTCTAAGCAAAAGAAACTGCCATTTTCTGATAGTGTTACTGTTTCATCGAATATATTTGATCTAGTACATTGTGACATTTGGGGACCTTTTGCTATTGTTTCTCATACAGGTCATAAATTTTTTCTCACTATTGTAGATGATATGAGTAGATGTACTTGGATATACATGCTTAAATCTAAGTCAGAGGTCAAAACTTGTTTAGAATCTTTCTATAATCTCATTCTGATTCAATTTGATATTAAAATTAAGGTGTTACGGTCAGATAATGGAGCTGAGTTCATGCTTAGAGATTTTTATGCTAATAAAGGGATTATTCACCAAACTTCTTGTGTGGAAACACCTCAACAAAATGGCATTGTTGAAAGAAAACATCAAAGCCTTTTACAAATTGCTAGATCTTTATTTTTTCAGTCTTCTGTTCCTTTGGAATTCTGGAATGAATGTGTCCTTACCGCGGCACATTTGTTAAATAGGATTCCGACTCCTATTTTGGGAGGCAAGACACCTTTTGAAGTCTTATTTGATAAGAAACCTGATTATACTTATATGAGAACTTTTGGTTGTTTGTGTTATGCTAGTACTCTTAGTGCTCATCGTGGAAAATTTGATAAAAGAGCATTGAAGGGTGTTTTCTTGGGTTATCCATTAGGCACAAAAGGATATAAAGTATTAGACTTGGAAACTTATACTATTATTATATCCAGAAATGTTCAATTCTATGAGCATGTTTTTCCCTTTTTCAAGCAAAGAGAGCAAGCTGATTCAGTTTCTGAAAATCAGCCTACTACTTGTCCTACTAATGTCCAATTTCCTGCCTTTTATGATGATTCTAATGATGTTACTTCACCACATACATTATATGTTGACCCTGTCAGTGAAACTTTTATTGAATCAGAAATTATTCATGATCAAACACCTAATTCTGACCTTATTCATCATGATTTGGAAGAGGAATTACTTGATTATACTTCTGATACTTCTGATAATACTACAAATACCACCCAATTGAGTGATAATTGTGTTAATGATATGAATATTAGAAAATCTGCTAGGGAAAGGTCTACTCCTGCTTATTTACAGGTGTATAATTTGGACTTACCTCCTTCTCTGCAACATCATAAACAGCAAGAAGGTAGGGGTGCATATATGTGTGTAAATGGTTCAGCACCTACGGTAAGATATCCTATCTCTAACTACTTGTCTACCTCTAATCTTTCGCCTGCACATTGCACTTTCACAACTTCTATTTCTCTTTACCAAGAACCTAGGACTTACAAACATGCTAGTTCTAAGGTAGAATGGCAAGATGCTATGAAGAAAGAAATAGATGCTTTAGAAGCAACAAACACATGGACTTTGACTGATTTACCTACAAATAAGCATTGTATTGGTTGTAAGTGGGTGTACAAAATAAAACATAATGCTGATGGGACTATAGAGAGATATAAGGCAAGATTAGTTGCCAAGGGTTACACTCAACAAGAGGGTATTGACTATTTTGATACTTTCTCTCCTGTTGCAAAATTAACCACTGTAAGAGTATTACTTTCTATTGCAGCTACAAAAGGATGGCATTTACATCAATTAGATGTAAATAATGCATTCTTACATGGGGATTTGATTGAAGAGGTCTACATGAGACCACCACCTGGATATTGTGCATCTACAGATACAAGAGTTTGTAAGTTGAATAAGAGTATATATGGTCTGAAACAAGCCTCTAGGCAATGGTTTCAGAAACTTACTGGTTGTTTACTAAATTTGGGTTATACACAATCTAAATGTGATTCTTCTCTGTTTCTGCGATACTCTCAAAATTCCTTTACTGTGCTTTTAGTATATGTAGATGATATAATATTGGGTGGAAATGATTTGGTTGAGATTGATAGAGTTAAACATCAGCTTGATAGCATTTTTACTATAAAAGATTTAGGCATTCTCAAATATATATTTGGTATTGAGGTTGCAAGATCAAAGAAAGGTTTGTTTCTTTGTCAAAGAAAATACGCTCTAGATATTGTTAATGATGCAGGATATTTAGGTTGTAAGCCTTGTAAAACTCCTATGGATTCTAAACAAAAGTTTTGCTTTATGGATTCAGATTTATTGTCCGATCCTTCTTCTTATAGAAGATTGATTGGTAGATTATTGTATCTAACAATCACTAGGCCTGATATTTCATATAGTGTGCAGACTTTAAGCCAAAGAATGCAAGCCCCCACTGAGGCAGATTTGACAGCAGTTCAAAGAGTATTACGATACTTAAAAGGCACTCCAGGACAAGGGATCTTTTACAGTACTAACTCAAACCTTTCTTTAAAATGCTTTTCAGATAGTGATTGGGCACGATGTCCAGAGACTAGAAGAAGTGTTAGTGGTTATTGTGTGTTTCTTGGAGATAATTTGGTTTCTTGGAAGTCCAAGAAACAACCAACCGTCAGTCGTTCATCCGCTGAGGCAGAATACAGGGCATTGGCCTATGCAACCTGTGAAATTCAATGGCTATTATATCTTTTGAAGGAGTTTAAGGTTGATCATTCTTTTCCTGCACTATTGTACACTGATAGTCGATCAGCGTATCACATGGCTCACAATCCTGTTATGCACGATAAAAGCAAACACATTCAAGTTGACTGTCATTTCACCCGAGAGAAGATACAAGAGGGTGTTATTAATTTGATCAGCCTCTCTACAGAAGATAACTTGGCTGATTGTTTTACAAAACCATTAGGTACTCAGTTTTTTGAGTTACATAAATCCAAGATGGGATTGTCTAACATCCATGCCCATCTTGAGGAGGGGTGTGAGGAGAATAAATCAAGAGAAGATTAGTTAGTATTTTATTTTCTGTTGCATTTTCAGTTTTCATTCCCTTTGTAAATTGTTCACTCTATTCTCTTATATATATATAAGAGATGAGACTCACGAGATAATCAATAATAGATTCCATTCTTTTCATTATTCCATGAATTTGCTTAAAGCTTTCTCCCTCCATATCTTTCCACAGATTGGATTTCTAGATGTGCCCCTCACATGACCTTTAAGTCAAAATAGCTAGGATGATTCATGTTGGGGACAAATTCATAAATAGTCATGTAACGTTGTTCTGAATTATAATGTAAAAATAAATTTATAAACATATTTTTAAGACTATTTTATTTATTTTTCAATACAAATTTAAATTTTATGTTATATATTTAAAAAAAAATATATCATTTTTTAAAAAATATTTTTAAAATTTATAATGGGTCGTCCTGGTCCGTCCCATCCCGGGCCCGTAGTGAAATGGGTCGGGTCCGGGTATCTAGGTACCCGGCCCATTGTCATTCCTACGTGTTTAGAACAGTATGAAAACTGATTTGGGATGGAGGGAGTGTTTGTTATCGTATATAGACGAAATAAGTGAATGAGGGATCCTATAATAATTGTCAGTAAGAGGCCAATTATCATGAGTAGGCCAGTAATGTGAATGGAGTGTTTGGTTGATGCCAATAATGTAAAGGGAGGGCTGAGTAGTCCTACAACTTTTAATAAACCATCCTTCAAATTCTCCATCATCTTATCATCTTCTTCAAAACAACAAAAAAAATTCCCAAACTGTTATTTCAGAGAGATGGCCGCTTATGCAGCTCTGCTTACTCTTATGACCACTTTGAACAACATCCAAATGCATCCTCGAATCTCTACTCTTTTTGACCACAAACACATCCAATCACTTCACCAAATTATCAATTTCTTGCTACATTTTATGGAGACTCACACTTCTCATTCATGGCGGAACAACTCAGACGTGCAATTTTCTCCATTAAATTTCCGACTCTTCTTAATTACACTACTTTAAGTTATAAGATGAGAGGGAAGTAACGAATGCACATGAGAGAATAAATGTTTAATCAAACAATACCAATTAACTCTACAAACCAAAAACTAACATATATATATATATATATATATATATATATATATATATGATGGCTTTGATTTACAATTTTTGTTCTACAGATGGAGCTACACCAAATCAACATACCATCAAACAATTTTACAATTAGTTTTTTATTTGCTATCAAATATTCCACTGTCCCAACTCGGTTTTCATATTTCTTCTTAGTCTGTTCTATATTAGTTTTTCACACTTAAAAAAAATAAAGTTTCTCACAATTATTACTCTCAAAACTGTATGTCATTACTTTTTCTTATACAATACTCTATCACTCTAAGAAAGTTGAACATTTTCTTAACTTTACTGATTTGGAACAGAGAAAGTATTTGTTATCCTATACAGACGAAATTAGTGAAAGAGGCCAATTATCATGACTATGGAATAATGTAAATGGAGTGTTGGTTGATGCCAATAATGCAAAAGGAAAGATGAGTGGTGCTCTGGTCCTACAACTTTTAATAAAGCATCCTTCAATTGCATCAACTTTTGTCTTGCATAAAAGATACAAACCTCAATAAGAGGATACAAACAGTTGATTTTGAAACAGACTTAGAAGCTAAGGATCATCAATTAAACCAAACTTTGTCATGTAGAAGATATTTAATCGTGTTAGACTTCCCAAAGCCAAATTAATGACTAAGATATTCCCACACGTAGTGAGCACGGTAGGTTACACCCGAAAACCCGTCGGCTCCAGACCCCATTTCAAACCCCTGGCTATTAGATAACTTTGCCACAAACTTTACCAAAATATAATTTACTTTACCAATAGAATAACTACACATAAACCCAGAAAATGTATAAATTAATGAGGAGATGAAGGAAAGTGTAAGGTGATTAAACTTTGTTTTTGATGTATAAGTATGAACAGAATCTTCTTTTTTCTTTTGAATTATATATTAATATTGCCGTTGTCCCAATTTGACTCTCTAGTGAGTGAGGTGGCTGAAATTAATTTGTCGCCTTTTTCATTTTATATTTTTATTGCCTATATATTTTTAAAAAAAGGCGTACTACTTTGAATTATTTTATTTGTGTAATGGTGTCGTTTACCTTTTTCCAGCAGTTAGGTTGGTTATTATTATTATATAGGAGATAGTGGGTGAAGTTGGATAATATATTTCATGCATATATAACAATAACATAATTCTATAAGTTTCAATTAATCCCTTTTCTTTCACACTAATTTCCAGAGCTTATATAATTGGGTCATAACAGCGCCAAATTTCACCATTTCTTCTCTTCTGCACCAACTACGAACACCAAGGCCGACGCGGATCACGAAGAGAAAAATCGTACAGGTATTCTTCTTTTAGAGTGATATTTGGTTGCAATTGATTGAGTCTATACAATTGTAATTGAACTCCAATGAATTGAATTGGAATTGGAATTTGCTTTGTTTTTATTCTACATCTATCTGCTTCCATATCTGCTAATTCAAAGACGTTATATTTTCTTTTTTTTGATAAATCTGATTTGGTTGAGTGATTTTGCCATTTTGCTTCTGCTTTTCTGCTGGTTTTTCATTTTTGATCTTCTGCTAGTTATTGTAATAACTTTTTGTGGGTATTGCTTATACCCTCCATCTTATTTTATTTAATTAAATTGCTCGTTTTTAAAACAAATATCATTTTAACTCCATCTTATTTTATTTAATTATTTATGTCGTGACTTTTTTTTTTTTTGCTTTAATTTTTTTGTAGTTTCTTTTTTAATTAAAGTAAAGGGATAGTACGTGCGTGGGTCCTACAACTCTGTGAATAATCAATCATCTTCTCCTCTGTGAAGTCCTCACATCATCTTATCATCTTCTTCAACAACAACACTCCCAAACTCTTTTCTGATTAATCTTCCACTTTAATTAATTCAGATCGAGATCCATGGCAGCTTATGCAGCTCTACGCTCTCTCTTTACTACTTTGAACAACATCCAAATTCATCCTCGAGTCTCTACTTTTTTTGACAACGAACAGATCCAATCACTTCACCAAATTATCAACTTCTTGCTACATTTTATGGAGACTCGCGATTCTCATGGAGGTAACAGAGAAGAAGAAGAAGTATTGGAGAGGCAAATTGCATCTACAACTCATAACGTTGAAGATGTGATTGAATCTCATCTGGTCCATCAAATTCTTGCTGATGCACGACGAAAGAACAAACTCTGCTATCTGATGACAAGGTTCACAAGTCTGGTGATCAATTGTGCAAGGCCCACTGAAGATGATTGTTTACGCGATCTGGAGAATGAAATCCAACACATGAATTCTCTCAAGCTAATGGTGATGCACCAGTTTCAAGATGATTCATTCTCCCCTGCACCTTCATCAAAACCCCCCCTTACCACCACTTCAAACAACAATTTTGTGGTGGGATTTGATGAAAAGGTGAATCAAATCATGGAAAGGCTTACTGGACACCAACCCGGTCTTCAAATCGTCCCCATTGTGGGTATGGGGGGAATCGGTAAGACTACCTTAGCCAAAACTGTTTATGATAATTTACTTATTGTCGAGAGTTTTGATATTCGTGCTTGGGTTACTGTATCTCAGGAATATAGTCTGAATAATCTTCTATCTCAACTTCTGTCTTGCATAAAAGATACAAAACTCAATAAGAGCATAGGAGCTGTTGATTTTGAAACAGACTTAGAAGCTGAGGAGGATCATCAATTAGGACTAAAGTTATACCAAACTCTGTGTGGTAGAAGATACTTAATTGTGTTAGATGATATGTGGAGTATTGAAGCTTGGTATAGAATAAAAAACTTCTTTCCGAATAGTGATGAGAGAAGTCGAGTTGTTATAACTACTCGGATATCAAGTGTAGCTACACCTCTTAGCTCATCATCATTTGAGATGAATTTTCTTGATGAAGATCAAAGTTGGAAGTTGTTTTGTGGAAACGTGTTTCTAGAAGAAGGTTGTCCACCCGAACTACAACATATTGGTAAGGAGATTGTAAGAGCGTGTAAAGGACTTCCCCTATCGATTGTTGTAATAGGAGGACTTCTTCGACATTCCAGAAGCACGCGTGAATATTGGGAGAATATTGCAAGAGATTTAAACTCAGTTTTGATATCAGGAAATGATGGAGATTGCTTGAATATATTATCATTGAGTTATAATCACTTGCCGGTCCACTTAAAGCCATGTTTTCTTTACATGGGAGTTTTTCGGGAAGATGAGGTGATTCGCGTGTCTAGACTTATCAATGTCCTTGTTGCTGAGGGGTTTTTGAAACCGAAAGAAGACCTAACAATGGAAGAGGTTACAGCTGATTATGTAAATGATCTGGTTGATAGGAATCTAATTTTAGTTAATAGGTTGAAGTTGAATGGAAGAGTTGGATATTGTAAGATGCATGATCTTGTGAGAGAAGTATGTTTAAAGATAGGTGAGAGAGACAAGATTTTTCACAAGATGAGTAAGCATGAATTTCCAGCCGAAATCAACGGAGTACGTCGCATTGTGTTTCGTGGTAATCGTATCCCTTCAAAATGCCCATCAGCATCACTCGTGCGTACATTCTTATCTGAACATTCTGAATCTGAATTGAAGGGTGCATTGAGTTTGGAATTTCGGTTGTTGAGGGTGTTGAGTCTTGCTCGTAGGTGTTCCTCTAAAGTATTTTTTCAACATGTTAACTTACGGTGTCTTGTATGTAGGCCAATTCGTGGAAATTTAAAGCTTCCTTCATCAGTATCCCTACTCTGGAATGTGCATACATTCATCTTTTCAGGGTTTGAACTAATAGAGGCACCATCGGAGATATGGTATATGAGACAGCTTAGGCATCTCAAGTGCTTCAAACTCAATCTCTCTGATCCTCCTCCAACTCCATTAAGTGAAGAAGATGAAGTTCTTTTGCCAAACCTACAGACACTTTCAAATGTAGTGGACTTGAGCTTTAGTGAGGAAGTTTGTAAGAGAATATTCCCAAACATCAAGAAATTGGGTTTATTCTACACTGGAGAATGTGAGAAAAAGTGCTACTTTAATCTCCAACACTTGCATAAACTTCAATCACTCTTCTGCATATTTTTTAGTCCTCGAAGGGATGAATTTGTGGAGAGTTTGAGGTTGCCGAGTTCGCTGAGGAAGTTGCATTTAAATAATTGCGGTGTTGATTGGGAAGACGTAAACAGATTTGGGCGTTGGTTGCCTCATCTTCAAGTCCTCAAACTATATTGCATTGAGGGAGAGGAGTGGGATTGTGTGGAGGGAGCATTCCCGAGTCTTAAAGTCTTGAAGATATTCGATTGTGATGATCTGATAAAGTGGAGTGCAGAAAGCTCTGAGTGCTTCCCAGTGCTAGAGAAGCTTCTGCTTTATAAACTGAAGAAATTGGAAAGGATCCCATCAGAAATACAAACACTTGAAAGTCTTATTGTGGAGCATTGCAATTTGTCAGCGGCCATTTCAGCAGTAGAGATATTGGAGGAACAGCTCAGTTTCGAAAATGACCACTTTCATCTTCAAATTGCCTTTTTCAACAGCGAGGAGAAAAGGAGGTTCATGGAAGAGGTGGTGGATATAAATAACTTCACACCTAAGAATTTCAAGTTGATGTGATATTGGAGTTTATTTAATTTCTTGTATTATTTGGTTGGGCCTTTCTTATGTTTAGCCCATTGCTTATTGATGCGCTTTAATTCAATTCATCACAAATACACAATACATAAGTGTTCATTTCTTAATAATTCCAATGGGGATGGTCTTGTGTGAGACCGTCTCACGGATCTCATTCCGTTAGACGGATCTTATTTTGACCCTCAAACCAAAAAACTGGTAACTGCATTTCATAATGCCATTGTCGCACTCCACGTTCAGGCACCATACAAATACTCGGTTGTGAAGCCCACCTGCAGGCCCACATTAAAAAATGTAGTTATTAAAAAAAAGTTATTCTTATTTTTTTTCAATAAATTAAAAGATATATCAATCAAATAAAATAAAGTTGTTAAAAATATTATCACTTTTTTTATTTAAACTTTATCACTTTTTATTTAAACACTATCACTTTTTTAAAAAACATAAAATTTGGGAGGAAAGATTTGTAAGACAATCTCACAAGTTTTTGTCAATCTTTTAAAAAAATAAACTCAATAAGTGAATAATTTTATTAAAAATAAAATAGAAATAATATTTTATGTACTTATTAATTAAACTAATGTAAAATAGAAACGACATTTTATCAATTAAATATCACGTTTTACTTATATTTATCACTTTTTTTTGTGCATTATTACTTTTTAAAAATATTAATAATTCTATCAAGTAAAAATTGACAATAATTAACTCTAAAAAGAAAACAATTATTAAAGAAACTAGTGTCCACTACCTTATAATCAAATATTCTCATTCATTAACTCAGAACTAAAAAGTGATAATGTTTTTTTTAAAAAAGTGATAATATTTATGTAAAAAGTGATAGTCACTTTTTATAAAATCATTATCACTTTTAACTAAACTTTTATCACTTTTTAAATATGGAATAATTATAAAAAGTAAAAAGAGACAACAATTAACTATAAAAACTAACACAAAATTAGTAATCATGCCCATTGTCTAATAGCATATAATTTCATTCATTAACTCAGATGTAAAAGGTGACAATGTTTTATGCAAAAAGTGATAGTTATTTTTAATAAAAACGTTATCACTCTTCAACCAAATCTTATCACTTTTTGAATAATGATATTTTTTAAAATAAAAAGTGACAATAAATTCTAAAAATTGATGCAATTAATAAAAATAATTTTATAATAATGTCTAGTAACATATAATCTCAATCACCCATAAATCAAAATTTATGGTATTTACGGAACAAAAAGACTTATACTCAATTTTTTATTTTATTTTTGACAAAAAAAGACATCTACTCATTAAATTTATAGATTATTTGATTGATATAATGATTTTTTTTCTTAAAAATATCTTCTTCTTTTTTTTTTTTATGAAAAAAACATTACTAAAAGTTACCCAAAAAAAAAAAAGTTATTACTAACAGATACGATGGGACAACGAATTATTTATGTAGCTTAATGGATTTGGGTATAAGATTTATTCCGATTAAATGGGCTGATGAAAAAAAAAAAAAAAAGGATTGTTTGGGCTGGGGAAAAAATGGGGTGAGGAGAAAAAGTAGTTAGTTGTGCTGGGCCACATTAAGAAACTGGGTCTAAAAAGACCCATCTTACGGAATGAGATCTCTGAAATACGATTTCACACAAGTTTTTGTCATTCCAATGTACTGCCTCCCTATTCCTTTTCTTATTATTTTTTACAGATTAATGCATGGGATGATCCAATACACGGTATTTTTCTTTAAAAATAGTAATTTAATAGTAGTGAACATATCTACAAATTTAATATCCTATTATATAATAAAAAAAATCAAATCATGAGGTTTTTTTTTTTTAAATTCATTTAATATAAATTCTTTAAAACAACATTTATTATAAAACAATCGTTGTACAATTTTACTTTGTTGGGGAAATAGTTTACTTTATAATATTCTGTGCTCATTCTAAAAAATATTTGCGTTTAAATGAATTGTGTTTGGATGTTGGGATTTGATTAAAATACATTAATTTTAAATGACATTTTTTAAGTGAAGATTTAAAATTCTTACAATTTTATTAAAAAATATGTTAAGTATTTAAAATTCATTCATTTACTTTTTAATTTGAACATGAATTGAATTTAGATTGTAAATTTAAAATACATAACTAATTAAATTCCTCCATTCAAATGGAGTCTAAATTCATAAATACACGGGTCAAAACCATTCTCTTGTTTGAATAGAAAAACTCAATCGATAAATTTATATATCATTGTTTTTTAGTAAAGAGTATTTGAATTAAAATCCTATGTTTGGTAAACTCCGGCCTAATTGAGTAACTTTATAATTTCTAATGTAATTGGGTAAACTCCTTTACTAAAATAAATAATAATAAAACTATGTTACTACACAATTAAAAATTTGTAACTATAAGGTTAAAAGTGTATTACTATAAATTCAAATATATTATGAACACTTGTTTTTTTAGAGGAAATTATTAGAAGATTTTTTAAGTCAAAAACATTCTGCTACTACATGACTAAAACTATATTACTATAGGACCAAAAAAATTTCACTACAAAGTCAAAAGTGTATTACTACATCTACATGCCTAAAAATATTCTGGACGAATTTGTCAGAATATTTGTAGACATATAGTAGTAAACTTTTGGTCTTGTAGTAACAATATTTTGATCATATAGTAAACCACTTATTTGCGATCCGTGAATTTTTTGGACAACCCAGATTCAGACTTATGACCCACGATTTTTTTTTTTTAAATAGCCCCCAACTGTAAAAAAAAAAAAAAAAAAAAAAAAAAGAACAGATCGCGGCCGCCGCTGCCGTCCCCTCCCTCCTCCTCTCTCCCTCCCTGGTGCCCCGTAGTCCTTCCGCCGCTCTCCCCCTCCCTCTCCCTTCTCCCATCTCGATTTGTAAAAAAAAAAAAATTTACAGTAATCGGCCGCCGCCGCCCCCGCTCCCGTCCATCGGCCAAATCTAGGTTTTTTTTTTTTCCTTCTTTTTCTTACCTTAATTTCGACCACTTTAGGTCGATCCAAATACACCCCGTCGACAACAGGGTGTCGACGAGTATATTTTTGGTCGACCTAAAGTTGTCGACGAGTTTTTAAATTTTTTTTTTCGATCAACAAATGTCGAGCATATACAATCTCGTCGACAAACGACGGGAGTGAATATGGTCGACACTGGTTTGTCGAAATTTAAAAATAAAATTTGAAAATTTTTAAAGTTTTTTTTTTTTCGATAAACCAGTGTGAACTGGTCGACACTGGTTTGTCGAAATCTTAAAAAAAAGTTGAAATTTTTTAAGTTGAATTTTTTTTGTTTGGGGAGAAATTTTGGTGTTTGGTGTATGGTGTTTGGTGTATTTGGTGGCGGCGGCTGGATAAAACTTAGGTTTTAAGGTTTAAAGGTGAGGGGGTGCATTTAGTAGTTTAATATAACTTAAAGGGTATTTTTGATTTTTTACTTCATTATTTTATTATTAAATTCATAGGGAGAGTGTTCTAAACCGAAATGGAGGTGTAAATAGTCCCACCCTTGATCTAATTGAATTGAAATGAATATACAGTACTATTGCATGAAAGATTACCGGCCCCTTTATAGTATACATCTAGAAATTATGATATATAAATACTATATTGTTAATAAAAAGAAATTTAGACCATGAGTTTTTTTTAGATAGATGATGGTAGTAGGGATCTTCTACATGTACGTATGGTGTTGTATAACTTAAATTCAAATTTAAAGACTTAAATTTGATGATCGGTTACCTTTTGTAATATGTATTCATTGTATGTGTCGTATGTTACGTTTGTATTTTTATATTTAATTTAATTAATTAAAATATATATTTTTATCCTTATGCAATAAAATATTTTATTTATATTTATTAATTTAATTAAAATATGTAATTTTAAAACTACATATTATATTATTAATAAAATTAACAACTAAAAAAAATTAGATTAACCTAAAAGAACATTGAGTTGGTCTGCTATATATGGACTCGAGTGCATGTTGTGCACCCTAGTCCATGTTGCACTTTTCAGTTTTACTGACTTACACTTTTTGGTAAATGATGTTGCACTTTTCAATTATTAAATTGTATAATAATATTTTTAGTCATAGTGACTTACACTTTTTAGTAATATTGTGTTGTACTTTTCAGTTAAATAACATACACTTTTCTTTAGACTGGTAGACTTTACCAAGAACATTAACGAAGGGAATCATTTGTCCATGTGCATTTTCTGCCCCTGTGTTGTCGCGCCGCTACCTCTCCCCGTCAGTATTATTATTTTTGTTGAAATTGTATGTATTTTAATTTAAAAATAATGATTAATAAAATTTGTATTAAAAGGATGGGATAGTAATTTTCGATAAATTAAATTTTTTTAAAAAAATATTTATATTAAAGAAGGGTAATATAGTAAATAATAAAATACAATTTTAAAAAAATAATTTAATTAACTTAAATTTGTAGAATAGACAGCATGTTTGTGCAACATATGCGATATGCGACGGCACATAACGTGACTCGACACTATAACTACGTATAAACTGTATAGTCGATCGTATGACTTGACTACCATAAAAAAAAAAAAAACCAGAATAGTATTAGAAAAAAGTTCAAAAGCATGATGATATTTTTCAAACAAGTGGGCCCATTCCCAATTCTGAAAAGGAAGCCCATTGGCCATATCTATAGTGTCCACAACAATTTAACTTTTTTTAAAAAAAATAGTGAGCTCTCTTTCTCACTCTCTATGTGGTTTACACTTTTTTAATTTAAATTTCAAATTTAAGGCCTAAAGACAATCATTACTATAAGCCAGAATAAATAAATTAAAGAATCACAGCATAACAAAGATTAGATTTTTTTGTATAATTGTGTGTTTTTCCATTGTGCAAAATCTGTGCAAGAAGAATGGGAGACTCAGCTTGTGTGATGCATGGCTTCTCTTATGCAGCTTCTTCCATTCCCAATCATTCCAAACAACTAAATCCCACTTCTTTTTTCTTAAATTCTTGAAAAGGGCTTTTCTTTTTCTTTTTTTATTGTGAAATTTGGGAGTTTAATGTGATGCAGGGGAGCCCAATGCACGTTCTTGGTGAATCAATTTCATTTGGGAGATTTATGAATGAAGCCTTATCATGGGAGAAATGGTCTGCATTTTCACACAAAAAGTATGTGGAGGAGGCGGCGCGATTTGCTCAGCCAGGCTCCGTGGCGGCGAAGAAGGCCTTTTTTGAAGCTCATTACAAGAGAGAATTGCTGCACAAAAAGCTGCTGCTGCTGCTTTACAAGAATCTGAAGAAGAAGCTGTTGTTGATTATAAGAATTCTGAATTTGATGAGACTAATGACAGTAAACATAGTTCAATTGCTGCAATTACTGGAAATGAAGAAACGGAGGGAACAATTTGTGTTAGTTTTTCTGAAAATATTGACTCTATTTCTTGTTCTGAAGGGAGTGAAACTCCACAGATGGAGAAGCCTTTGTTAAAGGTCATTTTTGTTTTTTGTTGTTGCATTTCTTTAGTTTTATGTACTCGTTTATCTTCTATGGTCGTTGTATCTTGAGGACGATTATTGCACCGGAAGAGTCTGCGTAGACTTTCATTCGTGTCAGTCATGCATAAGTCATCTTCGTCTACACATACACCTAATTTTTTCAAAAGGAAATATCATGTGATGTGCAAGAAAAGATCAGGGCTTTTATCATATTTTGTTGCAAATTTTCTGTGATTGATTTTCTTAAAAAAATAGTTTTTTTTTTTGGTAATTCAGCAGAATTCTGTTGCTAATGAGGATATACTGTCTGTGATGACTGATGAGCAAGAAAAAATCAGGGCTTTTATCGTATTTAGTTGCAAATTTCTGAGAATTATTTTTTCTAATTGAATTTTCTGTGCTAATTGTTGCTAATGAGGATGTATCATCTGTGATGAAATACAAAAAAATCAGAACTTTTATCATATTTTGTTGCTAATTTCTGAGATTTATTTCTTTAAATTGAATTTTCTGGTATTTCAGCAGAATTCAGTTGCTAGTGAGGAAATATCATCAGCTATGAGCAAGAAAAAATCAGGGCTTTCTTCATTGAAGTCGTCGATTCGACCAAAAACATGGAATGTGGCATCTACACCAGTGACTCCTCACCTCAAGAATGTCACTCAAAGCACAAGAAAATCAGTTGTGGACTTTATAGATAGGAACAGACCATCTCCCAAGTTGTTGCACGGTTTAATTAAGACGATTCCGATTAAAGCGCCTGATAAAGATGCAATCAAGAAAGATACAAGCTCAACAACACCTAAAGATTGCAAGACTCCTATGAGGACTCCAATTGTGGTGATCTTTCTTATGTCCCTAATCGCTTTGATTGATTGCTCGATTTTTACATTAATTGTTTTAGTACTTAATATAATCGTGTTATTAAACTGCAGGCAGCTACGAAAGGCGTGACGAAGTATCCTGCATCGACCCCTAGATCAGTGAACACAAGTTGGTTTGTGCCTTATTTAAACTGTTTAATGATTTTGTATGCATTTTTAAGTTATCTACGGAATTGTCGTTCGTGTTTATCGACGATTTTTTTGATAATAGTAGTAAAATACACAGGATGAAAACACCAATTGATCCCTCTACCAGTGGGAGCAAAACTTCTGGCCCTAAATGGCACATTTTGTCTGCTGTGTAAGTTTTAGCTGCCTTGTTTTAGTTTGATCATGTGTTTAAACTTGAGTCTACGATTGTATCGACAAAAAACACCCCGTAGAATGGACTTTGGCATACGTATATGTTCGTTTTTGTTAGTCATTGCATCGTTAACAGCACAAAGAGCATAATGTTGTTCATTGATCTTTACTAGCTCTTACCTATATGGGCTTGTTTTTCAGTTACTCTAAGTCCTTGACCGCCTGTCGAAACAAATTACAGTCTCCAGCTTCATCGACAACGCCTTTCATTCTAAGAACAGAAGAAAGAGCTGCAAAAAGAAAACAGGCAAGAATTTTGTGCACTATACTATTTTTTCCTGAAGAATTTAATGTACAATGCATCTTATGTCGTTTCCTCTGTTCCTTCAGAAACTCGAGGAAAAATTCAACGCCAACGAGACGGACAAGGTGCAGCTACAAAAGACATTAAAGGTTTCAAAATAAGCCAAACTTGTTACATGGCACAAATGTTTCTTTAAGCTCATAACTTCTTGTTTTTCAGGAGAAAGCAGGGAATGAGATCAGAAAATTAAGTTGTGGCTTTTGCTTCAAGGCTCGACCTTTACCCGAATTTTACAAGGAACGGGGAGAAACCTCGATCAACCAGACGACCAAGGTAAAAGCTTCACCTAGTAGCAGAAATCATGTTGTTTTTCAAATTAGTCTCATTCATCGATTCTCGTATTGTGCAGACTCAAGCAGCACGACTTCAGACACGGGTACTAGGAAGAAGCGTTTCGAGCAAGAAGCAAAGCATTGCCTCAGCAACGCCGCCACCTCCTCCTCCTAAACCTTCGGCCAAGATTAATGGCATTTCCAAGACTCCATCAAGAAAGAATTTTGCGAAATCGAGTAAAAAAGAACCGGAAAGGAGGATCACACATGAGAACAAGTCCCCAAATATTCAGCATTGAACATAACATGTATATGTATTCTTGAAGCTCTGTTATTGTAGGAGGATTGTGTTAATTTGTTATGTATCTTCCACGAATTCTGCACAAACTTTGAAATAGTATAGTGTTGTAATTATTCCATTACATCTCTTTCCATTTGCTTTGTACAAAAATGTGTGTTCGTTGAGATATTACATAAATGCAAAAAAAAAAAAAAAAAAAAAAAATTGTAAGATTTGAGAAAGAAAAGTGTGGTTGTCGGGACATGAATCAGGTAAATTTCGAAAAGAGATGAATACATGATAAAATAATTATTTGAAGTGCAAAAGTATAAAGACCTACTCGATCAATATGTCTATCTCTCCGAAATTTATAAGAAAATTATCAAAAGAAATGGAGAGGATCTATATTCGTTAAGATATTGGATGAGTTACTCCCTCCCCTTAATAAATGTTTTTTTTAGCAATTTATAAAAAAAAAATATTCATATTACCATTTTCATTACACTAAAAGAGGATAAACTTTTTAGAATCTAAATTTTATTCCAAAAAATTTCTCAATTTACCCCACCTAGAAATCGTTTAATATTTTTTAGTTAAGGATATTCTTTATTCTTTCATCTCATACCTTTAACTCATATAATTAGATAATTAAATATTACAACAACTTTGTTATAAAATGCAAAAACCAAGAATCTTACACATCAGAAAGGCATGTCACTTATCCACAAGAAATTCATACATAACTAAAATCATTATTTATTAGCATTGCCCAATAATTTGGCAAACAATTGAAAATAAAAATTATTAAAAACAACTTTCTAAATCACATTTCTTCCACGAAACACCAACTTTCATCTCCATCAATTTCTTGCCAAACAATCCCTACCTCACAGAAACTCATTACATCCTCATCATCATCAACATCATGGTCAACATCATCATGGTCAACGCCATCAATTTCTTCAATCTCATGATGATCATACAATGTTTCATCATCATCGACATCATCATGATCATCGTCATGATGATCATGATGATCGCGATGGTCATCCAAATAGTGGAGCACCGCCGTAGCGGATTTAAACCCAGAAACATTGAAACCGGGTAAGGCATAGATCACCCTCGAGGTGATCAAAACCTCGGAAGATGTTCTCATCTTCTGAGAACCCTTGACCTTGTCCTTTGACTTACACGCTGGAGTGACGTGGCAGTCTTCGCATTTTCGACGACCGCACTTGCCCGTGAACTTGGAGTGGTTGGTGGGTTTGGTGGTGACCCTAATGAAGATGCCCGCAGTCGGGGTCGAGCTCAACTCGTTCAGCCTCGACCGCGGACCCGACATGAACGGGGTCGGATAGGTTCGGACCATCCCGTGTTGGCGCCCTTCTCTCTTCATTGTTTATCGTGTTTGGGGTGGATATAATTGAATGGTGATTGAAATTAGAGGTTTTGGTTGGATTTAAATAGGAAGAGAAATGAGATTGAGGAGCACGCGAGTAGATTGGTTCAGCTATGCTATGCGTGTTGGCCAAGCCTATTTATAGATTATTATAGATGAGAATTCCACCGACAAAAAAAATTGACATCTTTTGTAATTTTCCTAATAAAAAAATACAAATAATAGAATGTAGGAGTAATTATTAATTTATTGTATGTATTTAATATTATTTTCTATTTTTTTGCTATTACTAATAAAAAAAATATATCGAATGTTCTAAATCAGTTTTCATATTTATTTTTTTACATTAATTTTTATACTCAAATACTGAAAGTTTCTTACAATTCTTGTCTTTAAAATTAATTTCATATATTTACCTTTTATATCATTAAATTTTTTTACACAATATTTTAATTTGACCACTTTAATAAAGTTAAAAAGATCTCAGATTCTCCATATACTTACCTTTATTCCTCTTTTTGTAATTTTTCAATTCAAATCAGTGTGAAAATTAATACTCAGGTATTAAAATTGAGCATTATTTGAAACTCTTTAGTCTATCCCAATTATGTGAGGTTAAAGATTTATTTAGTTTAGTGTGTTTTAAATTTTGTACATTTACATTTACATTTAAAAGTATTGTGTTATAAAAATTGTAGGAGTGCCTAATAATATTTTAATATATTTTTAAAGCATTCATTGTCCAACCGATAAAATATTAAAATTTGGACGGATGTAAGGGGGTTAGATTCTAACTAAAGATAGAAAATGATTTCTTATTTTTATAAAAAATGTTGATAATACTAATATCTTCACATTTTGGACACTGCTTCGTGTTTTATGAGTCAGAAATAATAAAAGATCTTTCAACAAAAAATAAATTAAGTCTAACTTGTTCAATTTTAATAAATGTAATAAAAATGTCTTGGAAATTATATAAAAAATAGAAAATTTTGGTAAGTACACGTCTATTTATTTTTATAATAATAGTAATGTTTACTAAGTCCCCTATAATAATAAAAAAAAAAAAAAAATTATGACTAGTCACTCGGAGTTATTTATAATCTAAAAAAGTTTTTTCTAATTTCTTCCCAATATATATATATATATATACGTCACCCACAAGATCGCTAATTATTTTTTAATTAAGACTATTTTTATTCTTTCCATACTTTTAATTCTTCTATTATTGTTCCAAATTTTATGTTCAGTAAAATTCTCTCAAAATAATTGTTGCAAGATTGAATTAACATATTATAAAAGGCAAAAGCCAATAATCTCGCACATCAGAAAGTCATGTCACACTTATCCACTTGAAATTCAAGAATATTGACAAACAATTGAATGAAAATAAAAATAAAAATTGATTTGAATATTTCATTGCAACACATTGGAAATTATGAGTAACAATAAAATACAACTTTCAAATATTCTCTATACGGTAACTAGAGCTAAATTTAACTATCGTCTCAAAAATTGATCCTCCTTCTTTTTTTTTTTTTTCCAATCTCCATCAATATAATACTTGCCAAACAAACCCTACCTCACAAATCATCATCATCATCATCAAGATCATCCAAATAGTGGAGTACCGCCGTAGCGGATTTAAACCCGGAAACGTTGTTCAAAACGTCATCGGACGACGATCTCATCTTTTGAGCCCCTTTAACCTTATCCTTTGACTTGCCCGCAAGAGTGACATGGCAAATGTCGGATATTCGACGGCCGTGCTTGTTGGTGGGTATGGTGGGGAACCAAGTGAAGGTGCGTTTGCGTACAGTCGGGGTCCGATAGTTTCGGACCACCCCATGTTGGTGCACTTCTTTCTTCATTTTTGGTTGTGTTTGGAGGGTATAATTGGATGGTGATGGGAATTCAAGGTTTTTGGTTGTGATTAAATAGAGAGACTTGAGATTGGGTAGCAAGCAAGTAAATTGGTCAACCCTACTATGCTTGGTGACCAAGACTATATTATATATGGTATTCTATATTTTTGGTCACATTAACTTTTAAATCTTAAGACGGTCCGTTTGCACGTTCAATTGAATTATTAGGGTTGGAAATGGGCCTAGGTAGGCTTTACCGCTTTATACAAAAAAAAAGAAAAAAAGTTTGGTCTGCTAAATACTCCATATATTAAGGTACGAGTTTAGTTCATGAACTGTTATAGACTTTTTTTTTAATGCTTGATCTGACTTTTTAATAAATATGTCGGGTTTGAAAGCCTTTTAAAGACTTTTTTTAGTCTTATTAGTGCATTTAAAAAAAAAAAATCCTACAACACTAGTATTTCATCAAAACATAAAAAAAAATTATAGATATATTAGACACTCTTATTTAAGATGTTTTCTATATTTAAATATAAGTATTAGGTATTTATTATGTTTTTATATTATACTCCCTCCGTCCAATTTTATTATGCCCACTTTTCCGGACACGAGTTTTAATGAATATTGATTAGTTTATTCATAAAGTAGATAAGTTGAGGGTATGATGGGGTATTGTGGGGTCCATTTATAAATAAATGATTGTTTATGAATAAAGTGAATGACAAAGTGGGTAAATAAGTGATGGTAGGAGGGTGGAGATAAAGTAGTATGAATAGTATTGTTTCCAAAAGGGGAATGGACATAATATAATTGAACAACCAAAAAAGGAAAGTGGGAATAATAAAATTGGACGGATGGAGTATATATTTTTTTTTATATATATTAAATTAATTAAATAGATCGACTTGTTGGACTTGAAAGGCCTACGAAAAAACTCAAGTCCGACCTATTTAACTAAATAGACTTTCAAAAAAGTTGAGTTCGATTTATTTATTAAACGAGTCAAGTCGAATCGATCGAACTTTAATAGGCCAAATCGTAGACCCTTATCGAGTAGTTTGGTCCATTCGCATCCCTATATATTATCACGGTGACAAATTTAAAGGTGTCATGTCATATTAACCGGTTAAGTGATATTAATAACATTAAAATGTAAAAGAAAAAAAATCTGCGATTTAATTATTGTAATAGTCCATAGAGCTAGAAACACAATTTAATTTTAACACGAAATGTTATGGAAGGCAGCGGCTAGCGCTTTGCCGAGCTTCACTTGGCTTGGCGTGTCGAGATGCACATAATAAGGAATTATCGTCACGTTGAGCTTCCGTGCATCTACAGAATAGACGTTTGGAAGCCCCGTGTTCAATTGAGCTTCTCTCACTATATCTGTATAATTCCCACCATTTATCAAAGCGACCTAGCAACATATATACAAATAAATTAATTAATAAACCTAGTATATATAATAAAATATGTATTAGCTAGTATAGGGTAGACTTCAATTTAAAAAAATGATAGGATCAACAATAAAAATAAAATAAGCGAAAAATATGTATGTTTATTGATGTAGCTTGGGCATAGTATATTTTACTAATACCTGAATGATGGGGAGAGAGGGAGAGTGCAGATCATTTCGCAGGTCATTGAAAAACTGCACCAGATTGCCTTTGTAAGCAGTTGCCCGATCTGGACGATACGTGTCAGCCTCTCCTTGGTACCAAAGCATGGCCCGGATCACACCTCCGCAGTTGGAGACAGCAGCCTGAGAAGTCAACATATGTACATAGAGGTCCTGCCCGCGCTGCCAGTGGTCTATAGTTGTGCCTCCAACGGCACAAGGCACTAGACCAATGATCTCTCCGGCCTTCAGAATTGAATTGGCAAAGGGCATGCCGGGTCCTACACCACATGAAGTCTGTGATGGTGGCCAGATGTCGTGGTGGAGAGGCTCTCGGGCCACTTCCCATTGACTATCGTTGTTGAGACGGAGGATTTGAGGATTTGACTGGCATTCCGGAGGAATCATTCCATACCAAACGCCGTCTATCACTCCGCCTTCTCCGACCATATTGCTTTGGCCCGAGAGAATGAATATGTCAATGCTGCACTGTGTGCAAGCCAAGAGCATGAAAAAAAAGACAAGGGAAATTTGTTCCATCATGAAATTAATTAGAAGGAAATAGATCGATGAAATATAATTTGGAGTAGTACTCTTACTAGTAGTAGTGGGGTTGTATATTTATAGACGTACGCCACCCCTTCATTTGCTTTTGATATTTTAATGAATCTTAGTAAAAAAAAAATGAACCGTGTTGTACGTGCTTTTGATGGTTGATTTGTATGTGGACTATTTGTTAGCACGAAACAAACATGTATACTGATCGGGGGTTTATTACGTGTTTATGGAGTATTTGTGTGTTGATCTTGATGATCTAAAGAAGAACAAACAAGAACACAAGATATAGCTTCTTGGAGAAGCTAAAGCTTTAGAAGCTTGGGAGAGTTTATTGCTTTGGGGTAGGATGATTTGTGGGAATTGAGTAACTTGTCTACAAATGAGCCTCTTTTAGGCATTATATAGTGATTTCTAGGGGCTGCCCACCCTTTACACGTGGCACGCCCTCATTGGACCCATCTTCTGCCCGAAAAGGTGATTTGATGGCGCATTTAATGCTAAACCGCCTCTGGTGCTCGTCCTCGCCGAGATGCCGAGGAGCTGAGCTACGGTGGTCGCCGGAGGACTATGTCGAGGAGTGTGGTCGCCATGCTCCATGCTGTCTCCCAAGGCTTCAATACTTAGACTATTCTAGCTAAGATAGATATGTGCTCGCGCTCATTTGTAGACAAGTTACTCAATTCCCACAAATCATCCTACCCCAAAGCAATAAACTCTCCCAAGCTTCTAAAGCTTTAGCTTCTCCAAGAAGCTATATCTTGTGTTCATGTTTGTTCTTCTTTAGATCATCAAGATCATCACACAAATACTCCATAAACACGTAATAAACCCCCGATCATTATACATGTTTGTTTCGTGCTAACAAATAGTCCACATACAAATCAACCATCAAAAGCACGTACAACATTTGGGGCTAGAAGGAGGGGTCCTTTTACGTGTTCATCACTCTCAGTTTCGACCGATCATCGAGCGATCGGTTTGCAAACTCCGTTTTCAGGTTTTTAATCGGTAGTTCCACCTTTTAAAGCTTGTTTTACGCTTTTTAGTGTTCTTCGTGTTCTTGAATATTTGCGATATTCGAGACATATTTTGGAGTTTGATCTCCGTGTAATCTTGTTTTAAGCTTTAGTTGTTATTACTTTGATTTTAAGTAGTTGTAATAGCACGTTCTTCTGCGTAAGAACTTTAATCTTTCGTTTTTAAGCGTCGAAAGCTTAAGAACAGTCATATCCTTGTAATAATCTCCAGGAGACACTCTTTAAACGATGTCTCATCATACTCCAAAAGACGGAATCGTACCGTCCGAAGGGAACGAGCCCCTTCCGGCGTGGCCGGCAAACCCGTTTGCAAACTTGAACGTAGGGGACATCTTGAAAGATCCCCAGCACTTGAAAGATTTTTATGACTTCCTCATGGAAAAGAGGAGGCAGAATGAGAAAGAAGAGCTAGAGAAGGCCAAAGATCAGGCCTTCGACAAAGCTCGCAAGGATAAGGGGAATGAGGACAACCGTTCCTATCACTCCTCTGTTCACCCCCAAGATAAGGGGAAGGATAAAGCGGCCGAGTACTCCCACAATAGCCACACGGGGGACTCGCGACACCGAGATTCGGTTTTCAACCGGATGGATGACAAGGATAGAAGGGCTCCTCGCCGAGTGCCTTTTAATGTGGATGGCCGACCAGGCAGAGCCGACCACCACCGAGATCACGCTGATAAGAGAGATCAGGGCGATAGAGTCTCAGCTCTTCATAGAGTGGGACCAGGGAAGGGTTCGCGAGCTCCTGCGAAGAGCTATCGCAGCCGCCAATCTGAGAGGCATTCCCCCAGGCGATCACGTCATGATGATCGCCCGGCCGCATCCCAAGGGAGCCGACGCGACGAGGTCGTCGTCCCCCGAGCACAAACTGCCGAGGAGGGGCAAATCGCCCAGTTCCTCGAGACCCAAAAATTATTGAAGTTAGAGATGGAAGCTCTGCGAGCTGAGGTGGTCACCTCGAAGCTAGGGACCACCCCACCAATCACTCTGCCTGCACCTCCTTTGAGCGTTGCAATCCTTACCGCCCCTATTCAGAGAAAGATTCAAATGCCCTCCATGGCGGCATACGACGGAGCGTCCGACCCTATAGTACATCTGTCCAAGTACTCCAACTACATGGCCTCAATCGGGGCAACGGACGCCACACAATGCAGGAATTTCTCCCTAACTTTGGGAGACCGGGCTCATCGATGGTACACAACGCTGAGTCCCGGATCTGTCACCTCATTCCTTGAGCTGGGACAACTCTTTCTAACCTACTACGGGTCTATTGCTGCTCGCCCAGCCTCAAAGCAACGTTTGGCAAACGTTCGCCAATCTATAAATGAGTCGGGCAAGGACTTCATCGAGCGCTTCGATAGGCTGGTGATTGATGGGGAGGCCGTGAACGATGAGACGAAGCTAATCTCAGCTGTTTCCGGTCTAAGGATAGGTACCAAGCTTTGGGAATCTATCCATCTTACTTTTCCCAATTCTTATGCGGACTTCCGCACGAGGGCTGGGAACTTCATTCAAATGGAGGAAATAATGGACGCCGCTAAGGCTAACGAGCAGCCGGAGGCGTCCAAGAGGGTCTGGCCCAAAAAGAATACAAACACTGGGGAGTCGTCCCAGCCCAAGAAGGCGACCACTCAAGCTGGCAGTGCTCGCCCAGCAAACTTCAGACCTTTCGAGGAGTCTCCTGAGATCATCCAGTTCAGATAATCTCTCTCTCTCTGGATCCCAGGGGCATTTTCAATGCAGTTAGGGGAAAGAATCTGCTCCCGCAGGCCAAACCAATGCATACAAATGATGAAAAACTGGATGGTAGCAAATTCTGCGACTACCACAACTCCATTGGCCACCACACCAATGGGTGTCGAGACTTGGTGAGAAACCTTTTCAAACTGTACAATGAGGGCAAGCTCGCCCAGTTCATCAAGCCTCTCGGAAATGGCGACAACAGGGGGAAGAAACGTCGCGACGACAGCGACGGCCTGCGCCAACAACTGAATCGTCCCAAGCTGACTCCTCCCATGCCAGAGCGTGCTGGCGGCGACATTGATAACGTGGGAGGAGCCTGTATGGTGATAGAAGGCCCCTTAGGGGGAACTCAGTCTGGGAAAGAACTATCTGTTCGCCGGGCTCAGAGCGAGCAGCGAGCACTGAACAATGTCCATCAGGTGTGCGTCGCTCCGACTGCCGAGAAGCCTCTATCTCACCAAATCCTTTTCTCGGACGACGACCTGAACGGCGTGGTGCACCCAAACAATGATGCTTTGGTCATCACGGGGAAGATCATGGGAACCAACGTCCATCGCATGATGGTCGCCACTGGGGCATACACCAACATCCTCTTCAAGCATACTTTGGATGCTCTTGGTGATTATGCAGCATACATCGAGCCTTGCGATGATATAATCGTAGGTTTTGGGATACGCGCAACCTTCCCATCGGGAAAATCAGACTATCCCTGGAGTTGGCATCGTCGAAAGAGCCATAAATGCACCATGCTAGGCAGCTCGACTTCTTGATCATCGACATGCCATCGTCCTACAACGTGTTCCTCGGCCCACCTTTCTTCAACGAGTTCAAGGCGGCCGTTTCTACCTTTTTTTACTGTGTAAAATTTCCATCCCCGGCGGGAGTTATAACCGTCAAGGGCGATCAGACGCGGGCGAGGGAGTGTCTCGTCCGTTTTGCAAAGCGTCATTCTAAGGAAAGTGCTATGATTGGCCAGTATATTGAGTGTCAAACACAAATAAAACAAGTGAACTACTTGGAGGGTCTTCCTAGCAAGTACCGAAAGATTGAAATTGGGGAGTGGAGTCGTAGTTTCGACGGCCACCAAGTGGAGGCGAACGAGCACGCCTCCATGGAAGTGGACGACCACACCCCAATGGATATCGACGAGCAGACAGTCTCGGGCGACCAGCTCCCCGACGATCAGTTGCCAGAAAACTTTCCAGATCTGGAACCTAGGCTAGGTTTTGAGCCAGAGTTCGGAATCGAGGATCCTCGTTGGAAGGAGCCTAAAGAGCGGGCAACTTCAGCGGAGGATCTCGAAACCATTCATTTAAACGAGGCTCGTCCGGAACTCGAGGTATTCATTGGTTCAAATTTACCAGAACATTTGCGGTCAGACATGGTCGCATTTTTGAAAGAAAACATCGGCGCATTCGCCTGGTCGCACGAGGATATGGTGGGCATTCCCACAAATCATGCCTGCCACAGATTGAATATTGATCCAGCAAGAAGACCTATCACCCAAAAACGAAGGAAATTTGGGCCTGATAAATATGCGGCTTTGGCAGTCGAAGTCAAGAAATTGATCGACAATAAATTAATCGAGAAAACTGGAACTGATCCCGAGTGGCTGGCCAATCCAGTGCTCGTCAAAAAAACGACCGGGTCGTGGAGATTGTGTATAGACTTCACAGATCTGAACGACGCCTGTCCGAAAGATCACTTTCCGATGCCCCACATTGATCACCTAGTAGACAATACAGCGGGGCACGAGATGTTAACTTTCATGGATGCTTTCGCGGGCTACCATCAGATCGCGATGCATCCCGACGACCAGCAACATACGGCCTTCATGACGGCTACCGAAATGTACAGCTGGAAGAGAATGCCTTTCGGTTTGAAAAACGCGGGGGCAACATACCAAAGACTGGTAAATAAGATGTTTGAGAAACACATCGGCGAGATGGTGGAGGTCTATATCGACGACATCGTTGTCAAAAGCTTGCGGAAAGAGGATCACCTACACCACCTCGCCATGACATTCGATATACTGAAGGAGTACAACATGAAGTTAAATCCGAAAAAATGCAGTTTTGGTGTTAGCTCAGGAAAATTTCTGGGGCACTTGGTTAGCCAGCGGGGCATCGAGGCGAATCCGAGTAAAATTCAAGCAGTCATTAACATGCAAAGCCCAAGGAACGTGAAAGAAGTACAGAGGTTGACAGGGTGCCTTGCATCGCTGAACATATTTATTGCACGAACGGGCGATCGTTGCAAACCTTTTTTCGATGCTTTGAAAAAAGGGAGGTTCGAATGGACCGATGAATGTGAAAAAGCTTTCGAAAAGCTAAAGGGATACCTTTCGGATCCGAAGGTCCTATCTAAACCAGTCCCCGGCGAAATTTTGTATCTATACTTGGCGGCCACTGACTGTGCGATCAGTTCAGTGCTCGTCCGAGCTGAGGGGAGCACACATCTGCCTATCTACTACGTAAGTCAAACACTGAGAGATGCGGAGTTGAGATACACTCCAATGGAAAAATTGGCGTACGCACTAGTCATGAGCGTCAGAAAGTTAAGGCAGTACCTGTTCGACCACGAGGTGGTCGTCCTCACCACCTTTCCACTCCGACGAGCACTGCATCGTCCGGATACCACTGGAAGACTTTTGAAATGGTCGGTGGAAATAGGGCAATTTGGGCTCACCTATGCACCTAGAACGGCAATCAAGGGACAAGTGTTAGCTGAATTCATTGTAGAGCTCACTTTCCCGGAGAAAGTGGACGAGGGAATCGAGCTTCCTTGGACACTGTTCGTCGATGGCTCGTCGACGAGCACCAAAGCAGGGGCAGGAATCGTCCTCACCAACCCAACCGGACAGACGTTTGCTTCGGCGATCGAGTTCGAGTATCGGGCGACCAACAACGAAGCAGAGTACGAGGCTCTGGTTGCAGGAATCAGGATGGCTATGGCCGTGGGTGCCAGAAAACTGAAAAATTTTTCTGACTCTCAGCTGGTTGTATGTCAAATAACGGGCGACTACGAGGCTCGCGGCGATCAAATGATAAAGTATCAAGAGCTAGTGAAAGGATTACTCGAGCAATTTGATCAATTCCACATCGAGCAAATCCCTAGGGAGGAGAATACGCAAGCAGATGCGTTAGCTCGGCTGGCCACTTCAGATGGGGAGGCAATATTTTCAGAAGCGACCATCACTAAAATTTCTTCCCCATCGGTGAACAGAGGTCAGATTTTGCAGGTTGAAGCGACCAGCGACGAGGACTGGAGATCGCCGATCATCAAGTACATCAAGACCGGCGAGCTCCCGGGGGACAAAGTGAAAGCGACCAGATTGCAGCTCAGGTCCGCAAGGTACACGGTTATTGGCGACCAGCTGTACAAACGGGGTTTTTCAATGCCTTTATTGAAATGCCTCGGAGAAGACGAGGCGAAGATCGTCATGTACGAAATCCACGATGGATCATGTGGAAATCATACAGGGGGGCAAGCGCTCGCTTTAAAGATCATGAGGCAAGGCTACTTTTGGCCAACACTGAAGAAGGACGCAATTCATTACGCCCAGGCGTGCAAGAGATGTCAAGCTTTTGCACCCGCCATTCACTCACCTCCAGACGAACTCATCTCCGTCTACAGCTCTTGGCCCTTCGCGAAGTGGGGCATCGACATCATCGGACCTTTCCCGCCTGGCGTCGGGGGGGTAACTTTCGTAGTCGTAGCAGTCGATTACTTCACCAAGTGGACAGAAGCAAAGGCACTGAAGACCATCACTACGGCCCAGATGACAAGCTTCATTTGGAAAAACGTAATTTGCAGGTTCGGCCTACCACGAGCAATAGTGACCGACAACGGACGTCAATTCACAAGTCAAGACATGCTGGATTTCTGCTCAGATTGGAACATCAAAAAAAAAATTTCAACACCCTATCATCCACAATCAAATGGTCAAGTAGAGGCAATCAACAAAATCATCAAGTACACCTTGAAAGCTAAGCTAGATGGATTGAAGGGCAAATGGGCGGACGAGCTGCACATGGTTCTGTGGGCATATCGGACGACCACGAGGAATTCTACTGGTGAAACTCCATTCGCGCTCGCGTTCGGAACCGAAGCTGTCATACCAGCAGAGGGGCAGGTCCCAACTTTTCGAGTAGCAAATTATGACGAGCAGTTGAATAACGATGCACAGCTCTCCGATTTGGACTTCATAGGAAAGCGAAGGCTAACAACGGACGAGAACAACGTGGTGTACAAGCAAAGATCAGAGCGCTACTACAACACCAAAGTACGTGCTCGCCAATTCACTATCGGCCAGCTCGTACTTCGGAGGGCGACGGAGCAGTCCATTGGCATACTTGGCCCGACTTGGGAGGGTCCGTACCGAATAACGCGCACACTCCTGAACGGATCGTACGAGCTAGAAGATCTAGAGGGCAAGCCGAGCAAGTACCCGTGGAACGCGGTCAAGCTGAAGAAATATTACCAGTAAGTTTTTAATTTTTTCATATTTGTATAGTTTGTATCTAGTAATCATTTCAATACAAGTACATGTTTTAAATTTCCATCGAGTGTTAGATAAGTTTGAATTTTTAGACAAGGCTCTGCGTAGCCATCTAGGAAACAAAGACGAGCACTCTTTTTTAACGATGCTCGCAAGGTAGTGGCAACGACGATCACTACCTACCAAACAAAAAAGAGTTCAACCGACGAATGGTTAACTCTAAAAGACGAGCACTCTTTCTTAACGATGCTCGCAAAAAAAAGACGAGCACTCTTTCTTAAAGATGCTCGCAAGGTAGTGGCGACGACGATCACTACCTATCAAACAAAACGAGTTCAACCGACGAATGGTTGACCCTAAAAGACGAGCACTGCTCGCAAGACAAAAGACGAGCACTGCTCGCAAGACAAAAGACGAGCACTGCTCGCAAGACAAAAGACGAGCACTGCTCGCAAGACAAAAGACGAGCACTCTTTCTAAAAGATGCTCGCAATAAAAGGAGTTTCAAAAAGACAAGTACTTGTTAAAAAATACTTGCAAAAATTAATCATAACATAAATCGAAAAGCAAACACATCATAAGCAAAAAGTTCCATTCATTGAAAAGCCTTGAAGGCTGAAATTACAAAAGAGGCCCTAAGTGGCCGAGCAGTCCTAAGAAAAACAAAAAAAAAAACAAGTAAACTAAGCTACCGGAGCATTCTCCTCGGCAGGAGCTTCCTCCTCGGCAGGCGCATGCTGTTCGCCCTGTTGAGGTGGGGAGTCCTCGGGAGGATCCACGAATAGCACTGGAACTCCTAAAAGTCGAGGGAACTGGAGTCCCATTCGCATCAGTGGAAGCAGGGGGAGTTCGGTTTCTGGTTGAGGATTTTCTTTCATAAGAAGGTCATCCAAAAACCCACCAAGCGGAATCACGTCCACTTCCGGATGTGCATCCAGCAATCGATGAATGAGCCCGTGGGCAGTAAGCGCCACCGATAGCATGGCAACGCCCCCAGCGAGCTCAGTTGTCTCATCTCGCTCATTGGTCATATCGACCAGATCTTGCCGGAGAGTAGCCAACTCTTCTTCATCAGCTGCAGATTTATTTTGGAAAGAGTTTACCTCGGCGCATTTCATTTTCAGCTCATCCTCGGCAGCCTGGAGGCGAGCACGGAGACGTTCGATCTCTTGAAGATCTTCTTGATCTTTCTTTCGAACCATCTCAAGTTGGGCCTCAGAATCGGCCAACTTTGCCTCGAGGTCGACCACTTTCCTCTCAACAACAGCTTTAGCCTTAGCCATTTGGGCAAGCCTCGCGCTCCTCTCCTCGCTGACCCTGCGGCTCTCGGCGATCTGGACCGCAAGCCTCTCAAGGGTGTATGTGGCTCGGGTCATGTTGATGGCGGCCAGTCGAGCATTCTCCAGAGAGCTCTGGTTGTTTACCTCGTCGACCAGAGTGGTCGTCAGCGACCGAGGAACATTCTTCATAACCCTTTGGACGATCGGGTCCAGAGGTTCCTGAGTGGCCGCATCCCGCGACCGAAAGAAGCCGAGGAGGTTGTCGTTGTAAGGCTCAACGACCGAGTTCTCGGCAACCCTAAAGAAAAAAGAGAAGAGTTAAAAAAAAAAAAAAAAAAAGTACTTGAAAAAAATTCTAAGGCTTTATTGATTATAAGCTTACCTGGCAACCCTTGCGGCATCCCAGCCGAGTAGTGTGTTGTCTCCCTGAGCTCTCTCCCCGGCCGACGAGCTCGTTGCAGTCTCTCGCGACCGAGTGCTTCGGGGAGGAGGGGATACGACCTGAGTAGGGGGAGGCGAGCTACCCCTCGGCGGAGGAGATCTCCTCGGCGAGATCCTCCTCTCGGCAGGAGGCGGGCGAGAAGCACCCCCTCGAGTTGTTCTAGCAACTCTCTTAGGTGGAGCCCCCGAGGTCTCCGCTCCTTTCCTCTTCTTGCCGGTACCATCGACTACCTTGCGCTCGCGCAGCATCCTCGCTTGTTGCATCATCCTGCTAGATATTATGCGATCAACTTCGACGGATGGAGGAAGGTAAGTAACAACTCTCTCCGGAACCACTACTAACAAAGAAAGACGAGAAGTTAATATTTTACGAGGAGTAAATTCAAAAAAAATATATATATATAAAGTTAGAAACATGTTGATACCTGGAGGGAACTCTCGAGTGAAGTGGTGAGGAGGTACTCTGAGACCTGCTCGCTCACGCATACACTCCCTGTTCCAAAGCGACAAGACCTCTCCAGGTAGCGACGATTGAGAACACAGCAAATGTGATATTGGAAGAGAGGCGTAAGACGGTGCTCGGCTGTCTTCTTGCGAGCAGTTTCACCTACAAAAACGAGGAGTTAGTCAGTATAGAAAGAGCGAGCAGAAATAAAAATAACTTACCACGAATTCTTTGATACTCAGTATCAAGGGGAATGCGATCAGAGGAGCCATCTGGCCTCACTGGACTTTTCCAGTCCCCGGCTACCCACCACCAGTTGGTTTTCCAATCTCTAACCTTGTTGGGAACCCCTTCAACCAATTTAAAATTATCTCGGCCCCTCACGTAAAAATATCCATGGCCCACGTTCTCGCCGGCCTCGGCCACCTGAAGGAGATAATTGATCTCTTTTGGGCTTAACCAGGTGTTCCGACACCCATTCTCGACCGCCACCAGGCCGAACAGTGTGAGAATGCCGATCAGGTTCGACCAACCATTCGGCAAGATTTGAGAAGGGGCCACCTTCAAGAAATGTAGAAAATTTGAGATACTGGGGTGCAGGGGGAACCTCAGCCCTGCCTCCATCATGCCGATGTTGACGGCGACCATCCCTTCTGGCGGCTGGTCGGCCCTCTCATCCGGGCGAGGAACAAAAAAGCAGACATCGGCCGGCAGCTGGTACTTCTTTCGGTAATTTTCTAGCTGGGGCGAGGAGACTGTGCTCGCATACATGCTTGCTTCATATATTGACTGGAAAGCTTCTCGGTGCGGGCGAGGAACCTCTCGAGGAGGATATTCGCAGAAATATTTGTAATAGGCCTCCCTCGAGACCTCGTCGCCATCCAACCTCTCCCTACCACTCAAAATGTCCTTTATGCTCTCTGCATACTGAACAACTTCCTCGAAGTCCTCGCGGAGACTCCTCGTCAGGGTCTCCTCGACTTGGGCAGTATCTAACTGTTCGCCCACCCCTCGATTCAAATCTGGATCACACAGATCTGAGTCAGTCTCCTCGACATCCCCCTCCTCGGCATCGTTGCCGGCATCATCCCTGTCAGTTTCATCGAGCTCGTCGACGACCACTACCTTTCCTAGGTTTTGGACTCCAACGTTTATGGGTTCAGGGGAGTGGATCCTAGAGTCCGAGGAAGATGCCCTCTCCATTAAAGCCAAGGCCAAACGATCTCCGCCGCCGGAGCTTTCAGAACCACCCACCAACGGCGGCGGACCACCGTCGGAACCACCACCGGAGCCACCACCAACCTCCATTTTTTCTTAGAAATGGGGGAGAAAGAAGTTTTAAAGAAGAAAATGAGAGTTATTTACCTTGGTATCAATCGAAAACCACCACAAAACTCGCCGGAAAAGCTTGAGAGAGAAGCTTGGAAGGAAGCTTGAGGAAATTCGAAAATGGCAAAAGTGAAAAGTGTTTCAAAGAATGTGAAAGTCATATTTATAGGCAAATTTGTGCAGGGACCTATGTGCAAAAAACGGGGTCAAAAAAGCAATTTTCCCAAAAATTTGGGTTCATTTCCGAATTTGAGTTCGGCGAGTGGACCCCACGCGCGACCTTTGAGGTCGGCACGCGCCCCACGCGCCAAATTCAAATTCCTTGCGCCGCCCACGCGTCTGACACCTGTCAGATCCGTCATTATGAAAAGTTGCTTCGATAAGCGTGCTCGGCGCTGGAGACGAGGCGACCGCCTCCATCTGACGTCATCAAGATCTCAAAATGGATTATGTTGTCGAAGACAAATCCACCTTCCAAGGAGACGACCATACTGCTCGCCTTACCATTCTACGAATACGAAGAAAGGTGACCAGGGGGCAAATGTTATACCTAGTCAAAGAAGTCAATCTTTGACAAGTCAATCCTAGTCACCAGCTTACGTGGCGAGGACCAGTCAACAAAGTCTTGCGACGACTAGTCAACAAGACCAAGAAAATGTAATAGATGTATTTAATATGTTTAAGTGCTCGCTCAAAGATGTTGACGAGCACCTGTTTTAGTTAGCTGCTCGCCCAAGTGTGTGGGCGAGCCTCTTTTAGGCATTATATAGTGATTTCTAGGGGCTGCCCGCCCTTTACACGTGGCACGCCCTCATTAGACCCATCTTCTGCCCGAAAAGGTGATTTGATGGCGCATTTAATGCTAAACCGCCTCTGGTGCTCGTCCTCGCCGAGATGCCGAGGAGCTGAGCTACGGTGGTCGCCGGAGGACTATGTCGAGGAGTGTGGTCGCCACGCTCCATGCTGTCTCCCAAGGCTTCAATACTTAAACTATTCTAGCTAAGATAGATATGTGCTCGCCCACACACTTGGGCGAGCAGCTAACTAAAACAGGTGCTCGTCAACATCTTTGAGCGAGCACTTAAACATATTAAATACATCTATTACATTTTCTTGGTCTTGTTGACTAGTCGTCGCAAGACTTTGTTGACTGGTCCTCGCCACGTAAGCTGGTGACTAGGATTTACTTGTCAAAGATTGACTTTTTTGACTAGGTATAACAAACCGAGTAAAAAAAGCAGCCAAAAGGTTAGATAAAAATTATGACCCCTTCATTTGCTTTTGATATATGTAATTGATCATTTTTATTGTTCCCATCTAATTGGCATATTTTTTTAAATGTCATTATCTCACTATTTCTGTACCTTTTTATTTTTTCACAGACATTCTCTCCTGTAAACATTTTCCCAGATTCAGTACTATAGCATTAAAACATGCATTCAAACCTACAAACCTATTTCACGTTAGGTGCAATTTCATAAGAGCAACGAAAAAGCAAGGCAATATGATAATTAGAATATAAATATTGTCATAATGCAATGTTTATCATTGTCTGAATCTATGATTCAGACTTTGGGATGTGCAATAAGAAAGGATAGAGATTATTGATAAATTCTTACTGTCTTACCCTGCCTTTAAGGAATACAAGATGAGATGGTTTTAAATCGACATAAGCAGCAACAGACAAGTAATTCACCCCTACAACATATATAACAAATCAAGTTTCAAACGACAAGTGCATTCACGTCGTATGAAAAACTATTTAAGCATCGTATTTTAAATCTTACCCACAAGTTTGACATCAGTGTTATCCACAAGCCACTGTGCCCCATTCTTCATGAATCCCACAAAATCTGTTACAAATTCCTTCTTGTACATAAGCCGCCTGGAAAAGCATTCAATCTCAACAAGATGTTTGAGTTATATAGTCTAGTGAAATTGTTTTACATAAATAAATTACTTGAATAAGATGTGTGACACATTTTATAGTGTGATGAAAGATGTGTGACAAAATACTTTTTTTCTTGTAGTGAATAAAATACAAATGCCATGTGCAAATTTTGTGCACATTTCGTGCATGATATGTATATGCATGTTTCATGCACGGTCCATATGTACACATTTCATACAATTTTTTATATATAGATTATTTACTAGCTGCATCCAATTTTTATAATTCTCTAAAAGTTTCTTTGTGCGTGACTAGGCTTGTGAGACGGGAGGCGTGATTGGGATGCTGGTGGTGGAAGGGACGGCGGCATGCAGAGAGCATGCCGCCGGAGTTTTGCTAAAGATATGCAAAACATGCAAGGAGAGGTATAGAGAGATGATTTTGAGGGAGGGGGCAATGATTTTGAGGGGTCTTCAAAAATAGTTAATAATTTGTTGAGCTAAAATCAGTAATCACTATTAAATTAATATATACTATATGAATCATGAATGTTTTGTATACAAATTTGATCAACTGCAATTAATCTTGATGATTTATGTGGTGCAGGTAATATCATATCAATCATGGTGTACTTTGCTCCATTGTAAGTTTCCCATCTTATTGAAGCTATTCTAGGGCGTGTTTTCAACTTTTACACTACAATCCATAATCACTTTTACTTTAAATTGTTATATACAAAGTGTGTTTTGAATTTGCTTAAAATTGAAATGGTACGATGACTAATAAACAAAAATTATGTAACCTAGGCCGACGTTCATACGGATTCACAAGGAAAAATCGACGTTGGGATTCGATTCATTGCCTTATACGGTTCGGACCACCCCATGTTGCACTACAAGAAAACTGCAATTTAGCCGCGAAAAAAATTGTCGCTAATTCTAATATTTTCGTCGCTAACGTGAGTTAGCGATGAAATAATTTTGTCGCAGGATTTGTTGCTATACGCCCGTCGCTAACGTGTTTGCGACAAAAAAAATTAATTTTGTCGCAAATGTTTGCGATGAAAATTTGAGTTTCATCGCAAAATATTAGCGACGAAAATTTGAGTTTCATCGCAAAAAATTAGCGACAAAAATATAAGTTTCATCGCAAAATGTTAGCGACGAAAATATGAGTTTCATCACAAAATGTTTGCGAGGAAAATCAAACATTTGTCGCAAACACGTTAGCGACGGGTGTATAGCAACAAATCCCGCGACAAAATTATTTCATCGCTAACTCACATTAGAGACAAAAATATTAGAATTTTTGTTGCTAATATTTGGCTATGACATCCGATTTACGAATTATTCTCTAAACCCACTTCCGTACTCGACCAACCCAACCCGCACCCACATCCGACCCGCCCCAACCCACACCCGACCCACCCCAACCGAACCAATTCAATCGTTCTCTAAACCCACTTCTACACTCGACCCACCCCGACCCGCACCAACACTCGACCCGCCCCAACCGACCCCAACTCAACCCAACCCGCACCCACATACCCCCTCCCCCATTTTATTTAAATAAATATTTTATTTGGTCTTAGTGGGAATTGATCCCGGGTGGATGGGCGCCCATAGCTGGGCGCCTACCATTCGGGCAGACAGCTCTTTGGTTCAGTTTTTAATATTAATTATATATGTATTCAATTGTTACTAATTTAGTTATTTTTACTCATTTAATAATTTATTTCACATTTATTAATTGATTAATTTTTAACTTATAACAAGTATATATGTATATATACATGTGTATACATAATTTTTAAAACAATTCCAATTGTAAAAAATCAATGTTACTTTAACAATTTAAAAAAAAAAAATATTAGAGTCAATCTTCATTCTCCTATCTATAATTATGTCCATCTTCATTTGCATCATCATATTTATAAATATTTTTATAAACATTCATACTGATTTGTAAGACATAAAATTTGGAGAATTATTAAACATTTAATTATATAAATCGATTTTCTTGATTTAATAAGCATAGTTGATTTAATATTAGCCACGAAATATAATTATCATTGTTGTTCTTATTATTAACAACAAAATAAAATAATTTGATAAAAGTGTAGCGATAAAATATTTTAATTTTGTTGCAAATATTAATTCCAAGAAATTAGCCACAAAAAATATATTTCATCGCAAAATAATAGCGACTAAATATAATTTTCATTGTTGCCCTAATTATTAACAACAAAATAAAAGAATTTGTTGCTAGTTTAGCGATGAAATAAAAATATTTCATCGCAAAAAGTAATTTCAATAAATTAGCCACAAAAAATTATATTTCATCGCAAAATATAATTTTCATTGTTATTCTAATTATTAACAACAAAATGCAGCAATATGTTGCTAGTATAGCGATGAAATATTTTAATTTCATCGCAAAAATTAATTTCAATAAATTAGCCACAAAAATTTCTATTTCATCATAAAATATTAGTGATGAAATATAATTTTCATTGTTGTTCTGATTATTAACAACAAAATGAAGCAATTTGTTGCTAATATAGCAATGAAATATATAAATTTTGTTGCAAAAATTAATTTCAAGAAATTAGCCACAAAATTTTCAATTTCATCGCAAAATATTAGCAAGAAAATATAATTGTCATTGTTGCTCTGATTATTAACAACAAAATGATACAGTTTGTTGCTAATAAAGTGATGAAATATATAAATTTTGTTGCAAAAATTAATTTCAAGAAATTAGCCACAAAAATTTCTATTTCATCGCAAAATATTAGCAACGAAATATAATTTTCATTTTTGTTCTGATTATTAACAACAAAATGAAACAATTTGCTGCTAATATAGCGATGAAATATATAAATTTTGTTGCAAAAATTAATTTCAAAAAATTAGCCACGAAAATATCTATTTCATCGCAAAATATTAGCAACGAAATATAATTTTCATAGTTTTTCTGATTATTAACAACAAAATGAAGCAAATTGTTGCTAATATAGCGATGAAATATATAAATTTTGTTGTAAAATATAATTTCAAGAAATTAGCCACGAAAATTTCTATTTCATCGCAAAATATTAGCGACGAAATATAATTTTCATTGTTGTTTTGATTATTAGCAACAAAATGAAACAATTTGTTGCTAATATAGCGATGAAATATATATATTTTGTTGCAAATATTAAATCTAACAATTTAGCAACGAAAATTTATATTTCGTTGCTAAAAATTGATTTTAGCGATGAAATTTAGATTTTTCGCAAAATTTTCGTCGCTATTCCCCCCATTTCTTGTAGTGTTGGCGCACTTAATTCTCTCTTCATTTTTGGTTGTGTTTGGAGGTGAATATAGTTCCCTTCTTTCTTCATTTTTGGTTGTGTTTGGAGGGTATAATTGGGTGGTGATGGGAATTCAAGGTTTTTGGTTGTGATTAAACAGAGAGACTTGAGATTGGGTAGCAAGCAAGTAGATTGGTCAACCCTTCTATGCGTGGTGGCCAAGCCTATTTTATCTTAAAATGGGCCCTACTAAACTATTTCCACCTCGTTAAAAAGTATATCTACGTAACATTAAAATTAAAATGTGCAAAATATTATCTAAATTACTAAGGAGTGACTAATCAAAACGTTTTAGTCCCTCAGTTCCACAATAAGTTAGCATACTTTTCTTTTTCATCTATTTCACAAAAGCTTGTATATCCTAAAATAAAATAAATACTACTCTTCATATCATTATTTTAAATATTCAATTCAACCAATTTTTTTATTTATATATAAAAATTCTAAAGTGGTGTACTGTCACCTCCAAAATCATATTTATAATAGTTCACCAAATTCAATATAAACTCTTAAAATAATGTAAACGCTTTATAGATATAACATTCAACCAGACAAACTTGGGGGTGGGGTGCATGGCAAGAAGAATGGGAGACTCAGCTTGTGTGATGCATGGCTTCTCTTATGCAGCTTGTGTAATGTGATGCAGGGGAACCCAATGCACGTTCTTGGTGAATCAATTTCATTTGGGAGATTTATGAATGAAGCCTTATCATGGGATAAATGGTCTGCATTTTCACACAAAAAGTATGTGGAGGAGGCGGCGCGATTTGCTCAGCCGGGCTCTGTGGCGGCGAAGAAGGCCTTTTTTGAAGCTCATTACAAGAGAATTGCTACTTATTTTGTTACATTATATATATATATATACTTGTAGATATATGATTTGTAGGCAATGATAAATTTATGCTTAGCGGAACGTTCTCTGCCTCCAAAGTAATATACTTATTTTGTTGGTATATGAGACAACTTAGGCATCTCCAATCCCCCAGACTCTATCTCCCAGATCCTCCTCCCCCAACTCCATTAAGTGAAGAAGAAGATGAATTAGCTCTTTTGCCAAACCTACACACACTTTCAAGAGTAGTGGACTTGAGTTTTACTGAGCAAGTTTGTAAGAGAATATTTCCAAACATCAAGAAATTGCGTATATTATATACATGTAAGAAAAAGTGCTACTTTAATCTCGACCACTTGCGTAAACTTCATTCACTCTACTGCTATTTTGAAGTACCAAAAAGGGATGAATTTGTGGAGAGTTTGAGGTTGCCGAGTTCGCTGAGGAAGTTGTGTTTAGACAATTGCAGTGTTGATTGGGAAGACGTAAACAGATTTGGGCTTTCGTTGCCTCATCTTCAAGTCCTCAAATTATATCAACATAACGGGGTGGTGGGAGAGGAGTGGGATTGTGTGGAGGGAGCATTCCCGAGTCTTAAAGTCTTGCAGATTCTGTATGTAGGTGGTCTGATAAAGTGGAGTGTAGAAAGCTCTGATTGCTTCCCAGTGCTACAGAAGCTTGTTCTTGTTGGTCTGCACAAATTGGAAAGGGTCCAGTCAGAATTAATACAAACACTTGGAAGCCTTCGTGTGCAGTGGTGCAGCGTGTCAGTGGCCATTTCAGCAGTAGAGATATTGGAGGAACAACTCTGTTTCGGAAATGACCACTTTCATCTTCGAATTGACTTTTATGACCCTGAGATGAAAAAGAGGTTCATGGAAGAGGTAGAGGTGGATATAAATAGCTTCACACCCAAGAATTTCAAGTTTAGTACTGTTTACTGATTTAATACACAATATCTTCCATACACTTTAAAATAGACGGTTGAATGCATTGTCAAATTAACGAATGAATTTTTCCACCGCTCTTGTTGATGCCAAGTGATACGAATTCTTTGAAATTGTCTTTTTTAACAGCGACGAGAAAAGGAGGTTCATGGAAGAAATAGCTTCACACCCAACAATTTCAAATTTTACTGATTTAAAATTGGATTCACTCCGTATTATATTGGAGTTTATTTAAGGGTTAATTGCAAAAAAAAAAAAATCAGACCGCTATTTATCAATTACAACATATTCTTTTTTTTTTTGCAATACGATACACCACCTTTTTAAGTTTTGCAATTCGATGCATGTGTTTATTTTTCGGCAACACAATTCATGTGTATACACTGAAGCCGCATTAAAGTTCTACACAAATGTCCACGTAAATGTCACGACTGACCAATAAAATGTATTTTTTTTATTTTAAAAACTTTTTTAAATAAAAATAATATACAAAATTTTACATTTTTTTTTGGACTGTGATTTGAAGGACGCGATCTTATTCTTTTGAGTTTTTGAAGAAATGATACTAATAATTATAAATTGGTTTATGATTTTTTTAGTATTGTTTTTAGTTTAAATTTTTTTTTTAGTATTCTTTTTAGTTTAAAATTACTTTTTTAGTATTCTTTTTAATTAAAAACGTTTTAAAAATTAAAAAAAAAATCATCATTCATGATATTTATGTGGCATCTCAACAACTCTGACAATCACATCATAATTTTAATTGTTGTCAGAAAATTGACAGATGCATTGAATTGCAAAACTTAAAAAAGTGGTGTATCAAATTGCAAAGAAAAAAAAGATATGTTGTAATTGATAAAAACGGTAAAGGTTGTGATTTTTTTTTTTTTTGCAATTAACCCTTTATTTAATGGGCGCGGCTAAAGGCACCCGGCGATCCTATGAGTACACCCACGCGATGAGGACACCCACAAAACGAATGAGGACACCCACCTGGAAAACTCAAAAATACCCTTTCTCCCATTAAAACCTAATTCATATGCTCATTTGGTACACCCACCATATTTTCGCCTCCCTCACCTTCCCTCACACGCCTCGTCGCCGGTCCTAAAATTTCGCCAGCGCCGTTTCAGTTTCGCGGCCGCAGCTCCGCCTCCCCTCCCCACGCCGTCCCGCGCGCAGCTGTCGCCTCCCCTCTTCATTCCGCGCGCGATCGTCGCCTCCCCTCATCGTTCCGCGCGCGGCCGCCGCCTCCTCTCACCGTTTCGCGCGCGACCGCCGCCTCCCCTCCCCGTTCCGCGCGCGACCGCCCCTTCCCCTCCCAGTCTAGCGCGCGGCCAATCTACCACCTCCAAGCCGTCACCGTCGCCGCCTCTATGGCCGATCTACCTCCTCCAAGCCGTCGCCTTTCTCCTAGAGACGCGGCCAGCAGCTCCGCCTCCCCTCTTCTCCTCCCTCGTCCGCAGCGGCCGCCGTCGCCCTTCTCCTAGAGACGCGGCCGCTCGCACCCCTCCTCCCTCCGCCACCGCCGCCCGTTCCAAGTTCCAGGTAGGATTTTTTTTTTTTTTGGAATTTTAGAAAACTTAGGGTTTTTAGAAAAATTAGGGTTTTTATAGGTTCATGATTTATTTTCGAACATATTGAGTTTGTATTGTAAATTTTTTCGAACAATCTGGGTTTGTTTTGGGAAAAATTTCGAACATTTTGTTCGATCTTTTTTTTCGGACAAATTTGAGTTGTTTTGGAATTTTTTTCGAACAATCTGTGTTTGTTTTGGAAATTTTTTCGAACAATCTGTGGTTGTTTTGGAAAAAATTTCTAGCGTTTTGTTCGAATTTTTTTTTTCGGACAAATTTAAGTTGTTTTGAATTTTTTTTCGAACATATTGAGTTTGTTTGGGTACAATTTTCGAACATATTGATTTTGTTTTGAAAAAAATTTCGAACATGTTGTTTTGAGAATTTTTTTGAACATTTGAACATCTTGATTTTTTTGAATATGTTTGGTCTGGAAATTTTTTTGAACATATTTATTTTTGTTGAAATTTTGGAGTTTTTTTTGTTGAAGAGGTGTTTGTTTTGGTGTTGGTGGAGATAATTATGTGGAATAGAAGGGGTGGGTGTACTCATTTTCGTTTTTTCATAAAATTTACTCTAGGGGTATATTAGACATTTTACATGTCCTAAAAGATTAAAAAAAAGTTTGGTGGGTGTACTCATAGGAAATCCGGGTGCATTTAGCCGCGCCCTTATTTAATTTCATTGTATTTGGTTGGGCCTTTCTTATGTTTAGCCCATTGCTTATTTGGGCCCATTCAATTCACAAATACACAAGATAGTTAGTTTCAATTCAGAAATACACAATATTCTTAAAAAGTTCTAAAAAAATTCATGAACAACATTAATTTGTCCGAAAAAAAAAATCGGACATCTTGTTCGAAAAATTTTATCCAACAAAATTAAGTTGTTCGAAATTTTTTCCCCAACATACACAAATTGTTCGAAATTTTTTCATGAACAAACACGAGTTGTTCGAAAATAATCCCTAACAAACTGAAAAAACCCTCATTTTTACAAAAACCCTAATTTTTTTAAAAACCTAATTTTCGTAAACTTACCTAAACCTCGAGTAGAATTTGTATTTGGAGCAGCATCTTTCTCGCTTAATATCGTCGTCCCATTGTTATCAAGAAAATTTGAACCGTCGCAACCCAGCATTATATATTAGAAATTGAGATTCATTAAATACACAAAATATTATAAATTCTATAAGGTAGTAATTACCTGGACAAAGCAATCATGGAAATGGATTCGAATAAGGCTAGCGCCGACTCTTGGATCAGATTGTAAGGCTTGTTGGATTACAATATTAACTATAGTAGATACATTTGGGCATGTTGAAGAGTAAAATGTTGGATTTAGTTGAGCTTGAACTTGTGAATGTGAAACAAGGAATGTGACTATCAAAATTGTCAAGAATGATGAACAGGTAGAAGAAAACATTTTGCCTAATGATAGCTAATTAAACTTTGTTAATGAATATATATTTGGATACGATGGATATATATAGTGAAAAAGAAGAAGAAGGACGGTTTCTTGCATCGTTTAATAAGCTTTTTAATATTTGTCGTGCATCGTTTAATAAGCAAATTAATTAATTAACTAGCTCATCAGTTTTTTTTTTTTTTATGAAAGTTAAATACCCATCTTTTTTTCCCCTCCCCATGACTCGAACTCAGGACCTAAGGCCTAGATAGTGGTGCTCTAACCACTTGAGCTATCCCACTTTGTCACTAGCTCATCAGTCATTATCTGTGATAATAAGAATCAGTCAATTTTGATACATAAATAAATTAATTTTTCAATTATACATACATATTTATTTATCCATATGTAAATATGGATAAACTGGGAAGCAAACAAAGTATGGTGTGCAAAAGTAGGGGTTGCCCATATAATTAATTTTTCAATTATACATACATATTTATCCATATGTAAACATGGATAAACTAGGAAGCAAACAAAGTATGGTGTGCAAAAGTAGGGGTTGCCCATACAATTATTTATCCATATGTAAATATGTTCGTATATATATATACTTGCCTAACATACATAATTGAGGGGTTTCATGTATGAGATGGGGCTTTACCTTAATATTTACATTTTACTTTGTTTCAAAACGTGGGACGGAATAGTTCCTCCAGAGTGCTAACCAAACTCGCAAATCTTCCGTCTCGACAACTCACTGTGGAAAGAGGCCCGAGAGCCCCTCCACCTCGGCATAGGATTGAAATCGCAATCTTGTGGGATCGGTCCGGGCATGCCCTTCGCCACTTCCATTTTGAAGCCCGGAGAGACGATCGGGCTCATCCCCTATGTAGTGGTAGCCTCATTTATACATGAGTGTAAGCGTGGCACGAAGTACTATAACTGGACCTTGTCTGTGGCCCGAGCTGCTGTCTCCAACGGTGAAGGAACCGTTCAGGCCATGTTGTGGTACAAATGGGAGAGCGACTTGAAGTACGAATCGAATGCAAAATCATACGGAGGAAAACTCGTGCAGTTTTTCACAGACATTCGAAATGATTTGCAGTCACCCCTCCCTCCATATCATTACAACTGTTTGCACACGTACCTTATTTGTTCGTCCCACAATTGTTCGCACACTCATAAAAGGAAACTCTCTCATAAACCTCACCCTCACAATATTCACATATTTACACAACATGTCATTACTTTTACTCTCTTTCCAATCACCTTTTTACTTTATCCATATAACTCAGAGTCGGTCCTGAGATTTTGTAGGTGTGGAGCGAACAAGAAAAATGGGTCTCTTCTTCTAGCATTTTGAGAGTAAACGAGTTTTTGCATAATGGGGATGGGTGAGGGAGGAAGATTATTTTTGTATATAGAGTATAAAGGGCATTTTACCACCCATTTTGCACCTAATAGTAACTATGAAAAAAGTTAGTACTAGAATGTAAAAAGAAAGGTGTAAAAAACATCTAAAGGTAAAAAAAAACTCTTAAAATAAGTATGAAATGTGTACATATGGACCGTGCATGAAACATGCATATACATATCATGCACGAAATGTGCACAAATTTTGCACAAAATTTGCACGAAATGTGCACAAAATTTGCACATGACATTTGTATTTTATTCACTACAAGAAAAAAAGTATTTTGTCACACATCTTTCATCACACTATAAAATGTGTCACACATCTTTTGTTAAAGGCATTTATATAAATATATATATATATAGGCCCCCTAAAATCGAGAAAAATTCATTTTACGTCCTGTAACTTAGGCCTAATCCAATTTATATCCTTTATGTTTTTACTTTTTCGATTGCCGTCCTTATTTGTCCAATTTACGTCATTTCCGCCGGAAAATTTTAAAACTCACCGGATTGTGAGGAATAAATTGGGATTCCGGCCAAATAGTCCAATTTACGTCCTTTAAGTTTAAAAATTAAAATTTTCTAAAAATCCCATTAAAGATTAAAAAAATCTAAAATATCATTAAAAATCCAAAAATATCCTTAAAATTAAAAAATATAAAATGTGTAAATAAAATTCAAAATATATCAATAAAATTTTGAAAAATATAATTACAAATTATAAAATGTGTAAAACAAAAATAAAAAATTCTAAAATTTTGAAAATACAAAAAATAAAAAATTCTACAATTCAAAGAATGGAAAATGAGTAATTTAAAAATTAAGAAATTCAAAAATCTCATTAAAATTTCTAAAAACTAAAAAAATCTCATTAATTTATTAAAAATTTGTAGATGAAAAATTACTAATTCTAAAAATCTAATAAGAATAATAAAAATTATTAACATTTCATTAAAAATCAAACTTGATTCATACTCGTCTGTCATTAAAGTTTTGCTCGAACTCCTAAAAAATTTGGGCCCCACGAGATTTTCCAACTCACCGTGGAGGTTGAGTGGAAGTTCCACACCTTGATCGATTTTGGAACCGTCCCAAATTCATTTTCACGATATTTTTAAAATTGTGCAATTTTTAATTTTAAACATTTTTAAAATTTTAATTTATAGATTTTTTTAATTTTAAACATTTTTAAAAAAAATTAAATTTACAAATTTTCAGATTTTTTGAATTGTAGAAATTATAGATTTTATTTTTATAAGTTTTTAGAAGAAAAAAAAAATTAAATTTACACATTTTCAGATTTTTTGAATCGTAGAATTTATAATTTTTTTTAGATTTTTTATATTTGTTTTACACCATTTATAAGTTTTTAATGAGATTTTTTAATTTTTAATGATATTCTCAGAATTTTTTAATTATTAATTTATAATTTTCAAATATAAAGGATGTAAATTGGACTATTTGACCAGATTTTCAATTTTCCGGTTGAAAGGACGTAAATTGGACCGAAAAGGATGTAAATTGGACACCCTAGTACGTAAATTGAAAATGTAAAAACTTAAAGGATATATTCTGGATTAGGCCTAAGTTACAAGATGTAAAATGAAATTTTCTCCCTAAAATCTCAGGATCGGACTTTATAAATATAGTGAGAGAAGTTCAGTTAAATATAACGTTCCCAAATGTGGGATAGACGAATACGAAAAGAGTTCAAATAATTATGGGACATAGAAAGTATATATTCTTGTGTACTATATATACGTGTTTGTCATTTGAATTGATAAAAAGAGTTTGGATGATATATTAATTGTACTGCCAATGTTGTAGGTTTGGATGAAATATCTCGACAGGGTATTGGGAAGTTCCTCACTCTGTTGAAGAGCATGAAGAATGGGTCTGATTACAATTTCTCTGAGATTAAACTACGTGTTCATTCTGGAACTCATGTAGATGCTCCGGGCCATTTTTATGAAAATTACTATGAGCTAGGCAGGCTTTGACGTCGACAGTCTTGACCTTAGGACCCTCAATGGTAATTTTTTAGTATTCATTCTGGTCAAGTATTATTAGTATACAATGGTTTTAAAAATGTTTTTAACTTAATAATTACATCTTGATGAACATTTGATTATTTAATTGTCTATGTTATTTGTGTTTGAACAGGTCCTGCATTGCTTGTAGACGTTCCAATGGACAAAAATATTACTGGTACATTTTTTTTTTTTTTTTAATTATGTGCTAGCTTGTTGTTCAATTATATTTCATGTTTCTATATATTGTCGTTTTTTGCTTCAGCTGAGGTCATGAGGTCGTTGAATATACCCATAGGAGTGAAAAGGGTTCTGTTCAGAACCCTCAACTCGCATAGGTAAGTAATATCTTTGCTCATATTTTCCTTGTGTATGCTTAAACTACATAAATCTTGTTGAGATTGAATGCTTTTCCAGGCGGCTTATGTACAAGAAGGAATTTGTAACAGATTTTGTGGGATTCATGAAGGATGGGGCACAGTGGCTTGTGGATAACACTGATGTCAAACTTGTGGGTAAGATTTAAAATACGATGCTTAAATAGTTTTTCATACGACGTGAATGCACTTGTCGTTTGAAACTTGATTTGTTATATATGTTGTAGGGGTGGATTACTTGTCTGTTGCTGCTTATGTCGATTTAAAACCATCTCATCTTGTATTCCTTAAAGGCAGGGTAAGACAGTAAGAATTTATCAATAATCTCTATCCTTTCTTATTGCACATCCCAAAGTCTGAATCATAGATTCAGACGATGATAAACATTGCATTATGACAATATTTATATTCTAATTATCATCTTGCCTTGCTTTTTCGTTGCTCTTATGAAATTGCACCTAACGTGAAATAGGTTTGTAGGTTTGAATGCATGTTTTAATGCTATAGTACTGAATCTGCAGGGAAAATGTTTCCAGGATATCATCCTTGTTGAAGGGCTTAAACTTGATAATGTTGAAGCCGGAATGTATTTAGTGAACTGCTTACCCCTTAGACAGAGGGGTCACCCATTCGATGCATCCTGATCAAGTGATTTACAGGTTTGTTTTTACTAAAATCATTCAACTCAACATGGATGGATCTTGATTAGAAAATTAACTATGCTGCATATTGTATGTCCTAAAAGCATTTCATGCATCCCACTGCCTTTTTTCGCCCCTTATGCAGGCAAAACTTAAGCTATTCCAAGGTTTTGGGCGTCGAATTGAAAAGATAGAGCGTACAACGGAACAAACTTCACTTCAGGCTTTTGTCCTCTGTTTATTACATCATTTACTTGACATGTTTATGGTATTTGATATTGTCCTCTGTCCCAGTTAGCATTGTACTGTTTATTTTATACTTTCATGCACTCTTTTTGTGAGTGTTATCTCATAATCTCAAAATCAGCACAGTAAACTACTGAGCTGATAGGATCAGATAAGATAACTTAGGCCTTATCAGATGAGTTGAAGGGTTTCAATCAGATGAGAAGGTGATGCTTAGAGTTCAGCACAGTAAGATCAGCACAGTACTGGACTAAGATCAGTACTTCAGCAGAGTAGATCAGCTCAGTACCAGATCAGCACAGTACTTGGGTCAGCACAGTATTTGGTCAGTGCAGTTAAGATCAGCACAGTATGAAGTCTATCAGCAGAGTTAGCTTTTGATCATCAGAGCAGAATAGTTGGGTATCAGAACACTAAGTAGTGATCTGATCTTTATGGGCAAGTCTTCTGGTTCGAAGTTAGTTAGTTTAACTAACTGTTTTACAGTTACAACAACTTGAGGGCATAACTACCATTTCAGTTGGGCAATAACAGAGCACATGGGTTGTTACAAGCGGTTGCAAACGGTTGATAACTACTCAAAACAGTTCCTAACAGCAGCAACTACCTTTGGTCTTTATAAACTCTTGTTTGTGTACATTGTAAAGGTTGGATGCATTTTGTAGTACGTTTTGTAATCTTTGAGTTGTGTGAGTTCACGAGTGAAGTGAGGAAATATCCTATTCCGAGTGAATGAGTGTGTAAACATTCTTTATCAATCAAAGAAGTACTACTCTGGTCCAGTGGATGTAGATCACATTGATCGAACCACTTAAATTCTTGTGTGTTGTTTGTCTCGTTGCTTACCTTTTTTGAGTTACTATCCTAGAGCAGTTATTTCTTATATCTTCAAGTATTCTACTTGGTTGGAGACGTCTAACCTACCCGAATTACTTGACAATTGGCGCCGTCTGTGGGAAACCGAAGTAGCTGCAGATAGAAGATGGGGAATTCTACCAAGTACAACATAGAGAAGTTTACAGGCACTGGAGATTTTGGGCTGTGGAAGGTCAAGATGCAGGCCCTCCTTGAACAACAAGGATTATTCGAGGCTCTCGAAGAATCCGAAGAGATTGCAGAGGAATCTGCAACAACTGCGGCTGAAAAGAGCAAGTTGCTCAGAAAAGCTCGAAGCACGATCCTACTCTGCCTTGGAGATAAGGTCTTGAGGGAGGTTGCTAAAGAGAAGACAGCTAAGGAGGTTTGGGATAAGCTTGAGAAGTTATATATGGTGAAAACTCTTGCTAACCGACTCTATTCGAAGCAGAAGTTGTATGCCTTTAGAATGGGAGATGACAAACCCATTACGGAGCAGCTAGATGAGTTCAACAAGATTCTTGATGATCTGGAGAATTTGGATGTCAAGTTAGATGAAGAGGATAAGGCTCTGATCTTGTTGAGTGCTCTTCCTAAGTCCTTTGAAATCCTAAAGGACACCATCTTGTATGGTAGAAAGGAGGCAATCACATTGGAGGATGTGATCTTGGCTGTCAAGTCCAAGCTGCTGCATAATAAAACATCTCAAGGAGATAAGAGCAGTAGTGGAGAAGGATTGGCAATCAAGGGAGGTCAGAAGAAATCTGTCTCCAAGAAGGGGTCTAGTCAACCCAAGGGAGCTGATAAGGGAAAATCAGCTGTGTCAAATCAAGGGGAAGTTGTATGCCACCATTGCAACAAACCTGGGCACTTTAAGAGTACTTGTTACAAGTACAAACAGCTTATGAGAAAAGCTGGTCCCAAGAACCCTGTTGATAAGAATCAAGCAAATCAAACCCAAGAAGATAAGGAGCAGAAAGGCTATGAGTCAGCTCAGTCCCTATCCATCACTTCCACTAAAGAACAGCAGGATTGGATTTTAGATTCAGGGTGTTCTTTCCACATGACTCCAAGGAGAGATTGGTTTCATGATTTTAAGCATCAGAATGGAGGTTCTGTGTTGTTAGGGAATGATCACACTTGCAAAGTCAAAGGTGAAGGTACAGTACACTTGAAGATGTATGATGGAGTAGTGAGGATTCTCAGGAGGGTCAGGTATGTTCCTGAACTCAAGAGAAATTTGATATCTCTTGGTATGCTGGATTCAATGGGCTACAAATTCCAGTCAGAAGATGGAGAGCTCAGAGTTTCAAAGGGGGAATTTACTGTTCTTAAAGGTGAGAGAAGACAAGATCTCTACTTTCTTAAGGGAGGAACAGTAGTTGGGAGATCAGATGTGGCAAGGGTGCAAGACAACTCAATGTTGTGGCACAAAAGACTAGGTCATGTAGGAGAGAAGGGCCTACTTGAGCTAAGTAAGCAAGGATTGCTAGGTGGTGACAAGATCACAAAGCTTGATTTGTGTGAGCACTGCATTCTTGGGAAATCCAAGAGATTGAAGTTTGGGAAGAGTTCACACTCTACCAAAGGAATTTTGGACTATGTCCATTCAGATTTATGGGGGCCAGCTAGGAATCAGACCAGAAGTGGTGGGAGATACTTCATGTCTATCATAGATGACTACTCAAGAAAGGTATGGATCACTATCCTGAAATCCAAGTCAGAAGCATTTGAAAAGTTCAAGGAATGGCTCACTGAGGTTGAGAATGTCTCTGGAAAGAAGCTCAAACATTTGAGAACTGATAATGGGCTGGAATTCATATCAGAAGAGTTCAATGTTTTCTGCAAGAAGAAGGGTATAGTGAGGCACAGAACAGTACCAGGTACACCTCAGCAGAATGGAGTTGCTGAGAGAATGAACCAGACTTTGCTTGAGAGAGTTAGATGCATGTTGAGCAGCTCTGGATTGCCTAAAGTATTTTGGGGAGAAGCAGTGTCAACAGCAGCCTATTTGATAAACAGAAGCCCTTCCTCAGTTGTGCAATTTAAAACCCCAGAAGAGTTATGGTCTGGCCATACAGCTAGTACAGTAATTTGAAAGTTTATGGTTGTTTAGCATATGCCCATGTCAAGCAAGATAAGCTTGAGCCTCGAGCCTTGAAGTGTGTGTTCGTAGGGTATCCTTCAGGAGTGAAAGGGTATAGGTTGTGGTGCCTTGAAGCTGGAATGCAGAAGTGTATTATCAGCAGAGATGTAACTTTTGATGAAAGTAGAATGCCATTGAAAGAAGAGGCAAGTTCTAGTTCAGCACACAACAGACCAGATGAGACACAGGTTGAGGTGGAGCATGTTGAAACCAGAACAGTAACTGAAGATCAGATTGATCCAGATGAGGAGGAGACTACTCATAGTGATACTGAGCTTCATGACTATCAGCTCACTAGGGACAGAACCAGAAGAGAAGTCCACCCACCTCAGAGGTATGGTCAAGCTGACATTGTATCATTTGCATTATGTGCAGCCCTTGAGGTGGAGTCTCTGGAGCCTAAAACTTACACAGAAGCCATCAACTGCCATGACAAAGAGAAGTGGTTAGTTGCTATGGAGGAAGAACTATTATCTCTGAACAAAAACCAGACTTGGGAGATTGTTGAGAGGCCTAAGAACAAGAAACTTGTTGGGTGTAAGTGGATCTACAAGAAGAAGGTGGAGGCTCAGAGAGGTGGCAAGATTAGGTACAAGGCAAGGCTTGTAGCTAAGGGATTTACACAGAAAGAAGGTATTGACTTTAATGAGATCTTCTCTCCTGTTGTTAAGCATTGTGGCATCAGAATCTTGTTGGCTATATACAACAAAATGCACTTTTCGTAACAAAAAAATTGGTTACAAAAAGTCATTTTTTGGTTACAAAAACCTTTTGTAACGAAGCATTTGGTTACAAAAGTTGGTCTTGTAAAGCTCGTTGCAAAAAGTTCTTGTAACGAAACAAAAATCAATTTCGTTACCAATACATTTGTAACGACACCCGTTTTTGTTACAAAAACCTTATTAGTGGTAACAAAAGTTTTGTTACAAATTGTTATTAAATTTATTCAAAATAACAATTTCGTTACAAATAAGTTGTTATATTGAATCATATATCTAGTACTAAATTATTAATTTTTTACTAATATTTATAACATTTACTGCCTCATTTCAATTTAAGATAAAATAATTAATAGAATAACTCATATCATTATAATATCCAGACATAGACATTAAAAAGTCATAATGCAATAATTTCATTTAAGGAAAATAATTATTCTCCAAATGGTTTCAATCAACAGTGTCAATATACTCAAAAAGAAAAAACTATCAATGTCATCAAAAGTTGATTAAAAAACAAAATATGTCTAACAACGTTCTAAAACTTAGAACAAAATTATAGGAAAATATTTTTGGACATTTATACTTGTCTAGAAACTTGGCCAAAGAACCATATACTTGATTGAAGTCTTGATTAGTCTTCTTGTCTACGATCAAAGTGAAACTTCATTGTCCTACAAAAACACACAACAATAAAATATCAAAAATTATTATACACAAATATAAGTTTACTACATAGATACAAATAAAAAATCAACTCTAAAGAAAAAAAAAACAACCTCTTAGTACTGAAAAAGACAATCAATCAAAACTAAAAGAATCCAAGCATCTCAGACCATCTCTCATCAAGAGAAAACATGACAGAATATCATACAAAACATCGTGATATGAATCACACATCAACACTGGAACATAGACATAGTCAAAGTTGAGTCAAATTCAAAATCTCAGAAAACCCATAAAAATCAAGGAAATGTAGTTGCCTTTTAAAAATTTATAATTCCGACCCCAAACAAAAACTGGCAAATTAATCAACACTAACAATCTTATTATGCCTCTAAACAAAGCAAATGAGTCTGAATAAAAAGTTAGTCTTAATAAAACATCTAAAGGGAAAGTGAATAAAAAGGTAGCCTTAATAAGACATCTAAGGAAAAAGAGTGTGAGTAATGAAAAATAAAGACAAGTATGTACCTGATAGCATCTAAGATAACTTAGGATTTTTTTTGTGTCATGTATAATTCCTCTTGAGTTTCCTGCAGCTGTGGTGAACTACATCTTACCCTCTTATTTTTCTTGGATGTTCATATCTCATACCTCACTTCGTGTATCAAGAACCTCCATCATAATTTATCTTTTAGGTGGATTTCCTCATCTTTGTCAACATGACTTTTTTTTGGAAAAAGCCAAAGAATTCATAATAATAATGAGAATGATCATAAAACATGCATCACTAAACAAAATTACATGAAGAAAAACAGTAGTAAAAACATTGGGTGACTAGGCACTCAATGTACAACCAAATAACACAAAACTCATTACCAATTAAACCTTAAACCCTCACCCATGAACTAAAAGAAGCTCCCTTAGAATTATGTCCAGAAGCTTTGACTGATCCTCATAACAATGTCACCAACTTCAGCCTTCCTTCCGTTGAATATTTTTGCATCTCTAGCTCTCCAAATTTGTGAAGCAGTCACTACAAGAAAACAGTGAAATTCCAATAGTAAAATTCCAACGGAGATATAAACCGTTGGAATTTTTAAAATTCCAACAGTTTTTCCAACGACATAAGCATCCGTTGGAAAAATCCAACAGTAATTCCAACACCTTATAGAAACTATTGGAATTTATCGATGGAAAAAGCATTGGAATTTTTTTAAAAATTATTCCAACGAATATTCCAACAACACCGAGCAGTTGGAATGGTCCCCCTAAATTAAATAATGTGTTGTTATCTAATTCCAACAATATTTCCAACAAAATGATATCGCTGGATTTTTTTTTTTAGTTATTCCAACGGAAATTCCATTGGCTCTAAACCGTTGGGATAGTTTTCGTAAATTATAAATATTTTTATATCTAATTCCAACAGAATTTCCAACGACATGTTATCATTGGATTTTACTTTAATTATTCCAACGAAAATTCCATTAACTATAGCCTGTTGGAATTGTTCCCTAGCTAACTCAAATGATATTTTTACCTATAATTTCACCAAAATTTATAATAGACTATGATAGTTAATGTATTTCCCCTCTTTTGGTTAAGAAAATTTAAATTGGTTGGAATAAATCTCATTCTTAGTCAAATAATCAATCGACAATCTAGTTTTTCAAGGATTGAGGACGTTGTCTTAACAACTGCTCGTATTCCACGAAATTGAATACTTGTTTTTCAATAAGAAACAAATAATCAATTAGATACACTTGAATCACTTTTGAATCTGAACTCATCAAAATCAGTTCCTTGAAGTACAACAATTAACGGGAACTTGAGCAGATTCTTTAAATTATTCTTTAATGAAGGTATTTTAACTTGGAAGTCTGAAAATCAAACTCTGCAAGTAGAATGCAAGTTGAAATACGCGAGAGAATAATTTCATTCAAAGTTCAAGGGGTTTAGAGAAGTTTGATCTGTAATAAGATCATTAAGAATAAAAAAACAAGAAGGAAAATCTATGTATCACCTATCCATACTGGATCTGATAAACCACGAGGAGAAGCTTTCATTGAATGAACAACACTACAACCTACAACACAATTCTTAGGAATCAAAAGAGTCGTAATTTCAATGTGCACAAGTGTTCCCTGCTATCATATTCAAAAAATGATAATCATAATAACAACTCTCATTTAGGATTCAATATCTGAACAAACCTAGATGGTAACTTTGACAAGAGAACAACGAAATATATTATCAAAGTCACATGTGACAGCCTGTCGGGCAACAACTGAGTAATCATCTTTCAAAACATTCGACAAGTACTAGTACAATTTCAGGTAACCACTCTAAGTGCTTCAAACAGGAAGTACATCTTGGAGAAAATAAATTTTCAAGAACAGCCAAGGACTGCAACTGAAACACGGTTTGGTGTAATATAAGAAATCAATATGTACATTGTACAACATAGACTATTCGACTGAAATTCTACTAATGATCAATTAGAGGACCTAAATCTGATCTTTTAATGATTTTCCTTATCACTTAACAGTGTATTGTTTGTACTACAACTACTTCTCTAAATCATTCCGACAATCGGGCTCATTTGACATTGGTTGTGAAAATAAGTATACATAAAATTTTAATATCATAAGATGCTAATACTAAGTCAAAAAATATCTTATCTACTAATTTAATTTACATCCAAATTATGGTACAAGATAAATAGAAATATACATATTTCACAAGTATAATTCACTTATTTTTCAACCAGGATTTAACAAAACAAGTTTATAGGAGCAAATAACGATGAAATTAGGCATACAAATTCCTGGCAAGATTGAGTCTCCAGCCGGTGAACACAATTTTCACACAAATACAATTCAAGAAAAATATAAGAATAAACACATATGCATAACTTGGCAATTATACGAAACCAAAATATAAATCCAGTTTTCACGCATCAAATTCAAGAAAATGAAGATGTTCTTAATGGGAAACCACAATGTAAATCCAGTTTTCACACATCAAATTTAAGAAAAATAAAGACGTTCTTAATGAGAAACTACAATGTAAATCCAGTTTTCACACATCAAATTCAAGAAAATAAAGATGTTCTTAATGGGTAATAAATTTGCGGACTGGGCTCAAACGGTCTGGCAGTAGGTCAAGAATACCCAAAAGAAACTCTACAATTAACACAGAATTCCTGCCAAGAGCTCATCGCAAATCAACCGCAACTGATCAAGCTTCAATCTAAAAATTCAAGAAAAAATTATAGCACGCGAAAGTTGTAAATAATTTCTCTGAACTTGAAGGAGAAATACAGACAATAGTGATAGCTAAAGAGAATGAGAAGGGGAGAGCTAAACCCGGACATTGTGAAACCTGAAAATAGAGAAAGATAGAGACCGATGACAAGAAGCTACCTGCGAATTAGAGCCGTGGCGGCGTGAATCTGCAGTTCGGGAGGCGTATATATCAGATTGAGAATTGGCGGTAACAGGGGAAATGGAGGGAGGGTTGCCGCCTCTTTATTGAATATATTGAAAAAAATTTAGTTTATTAAGATGTTTCAAAAAAAAAAAAAGAATGGGGGAAGGTTGCCGCCTCTTTATCATGATGGGGGATCGGCGATTTGGCGGTAACATCAAGGAAAAAAATTATCCCGTAGTATATTGAAGAGTATTTGGTCAAAAAAAAAAAAAAAAGATTTGGTCAAAAAAAAAGAGAGGATTTGGTCAATTAAATATTATTAAGATTTTTTTTTAAAATATATATTAAACAAAACGTTGTGCTTATGTATAATATTAAACTAAAAATAATTTAAATAATAATTTAACTCACTTAACTCATACAATATTATGAAAAAGTTGCTAAAAAAATTCCCACTTAATCAGATTGAAAGCGAACTTCAAGGAGTTGGTCTAGTGGTGTATGCTTGTGACTTAAGAGTTTTTTAGGTCTCAAATTTGAAACTCCAAAGTCGAAAAACTCTCTTTCAAGTCCGGAGAAATATGTGTTACTCTTCCAAGTAACGCATATTAATCACTATAGTATCATATATTGTTCCCCCCTAAAAAAAAAACAAAAAACAAATATTGTTCTTTATAATAACAAAACTCTAGGAGCGTATGTTTGATTTAGGCAAATTTTGTGAGAAGATTCATTTAGCCCCAATTTCGACTCACAAATTTTCTGCCCCTTTTTTTAAATAAAAATGATATTACATGTGCAATATTACACCTAAGTTCTTTTTATCTTTTACTTATTTGTTTCACTTTTTCTAATGAGCCGTAATTTCACAATTTAAATAGTTTACAATTCAAAAATTGTTGTTTATCCCAGGTTTTAAAATAGTTATGATGTTTCAGCTTGAATTCATGATATTATGCAAGGAATTCTTGAATTTCTGTCATTTTTAGGTTGAATTTTAGGTTGAAGTAAAAAAATATATTCTCAAATATAAAAACTAGAATTTTACTTAAAAAATTGTTTAGACGGGAGAGACACCTAAAAAATTACCTAAAGGGAAGTTGGTTTTGCAAAAGAAGTTGTAACACTTTCTAATTCAAGAACTTAATTAGGATGGTATAATTATTTTTAGATTAGGCATCTACTTTTTTTCATTAAGTCTAGTATGCACTCGAGTGCATGTTATGCACCCTAGTACATGTTGCACTTTTCAGTTTTACTGACTTAAATTTTTTGGTAAATGGTGTTGCACTTTTCAATTATTATTAAAAATATTATTATACAGTTTAATAATTGAAAAGTGCAACACCATTTACCAAAAAGTGTAAGTCAGTAAAACTGAAAAGTGCAACATGGACTAAGGTGCATAACATGCACTCGAGTGCATAGCAGACCAACCCACTTTTTTTTATGCCACAGTATATCCGGTTCGAGAACCGACTAATCCGAGGGGACCAATTTCACTGCCCACTTACGGAGGCCCCGTTTAAAACTAAAATTTTGCGCTATATATGAACTTGACCCCATAAGATTAGGCATCTACTAATGGAACTTCGGTTGAAAATTCTGACTTCAAACAAACGAGTAACGTTGTGTATTTCCTACATATATATAAAGGAATTTGAAATATGAACACTTTGTAAACTCATTGTTAGTTATGTGTTTTTATTTCAATGGTACTTGCAGATAGCTTGGTATTGTTATACAAAATTGATATAGTTTACTAAATTTTTCATTTTTTGTAACGAATTTCTTACCGTTGAAAATTCGTCGATGTTAATCCCCGTGTTTTTATAGTGTTATTAATTCAAAATAATTTTTTTTTACAATTTCAATAAAATAAATAAAAACCTATAAAAATCAAGACTTGTTTATTTTTCTCAATTCTATAAAATGTGAAAAAAATAGCATCAAAGTTTAAAAAATTTAAATTAATTTTATAAAAATTATAATATAGATTTAAAAAATAATTATTAGCAAAATCTTGAAAAATCTTAAAATTTCTAACTTTGATAGTATATAATATAACCCCTCCGGCCTCCGTCCCAATTGAAAATCTTGGAAAATCTTAAAATTTTTAAACTTTGATATATTTTTAATTAAAATCTTCCAAAATCTTAAATAATTGAAATCTTGAAAAAAAAAAAAAACTTCAAAACATTAAAAAGAGGCGCTAAAATAGAATTTTAGCAAAAAAAATTGAAAATTTTGAGAACTTAGCTGTAAAAAGAGGTGGTTCTGAGTTCTCATCCCACAAAAAGAAGTGAAGGTTTCTCTCATCCCTCAAGCCGAATTGGAAAACCCTAGATTTTTCAATTCTCAAATCTGAAGAGATTACAAAAATTTAGAGTGTCTATGCCTTCTTATTCTTAATCCAAATCTTACGCAGGAAAGAAAACATCAATAATTGGCTCTTCTTCTTCCTCCCTCTTACGCAGGAAAGAAAATCTAGAGTATCTATGTCCTCTGTTATTTTGGCGACACCAGGTACCACCCGCAATTCATAATCTGTTGTTAGTATGATATATGTGTAATAGGTTATATGGTGCCGAAAACCGCTCAAATATGTGTAATGGTGTGATGTGTAATACAAAATGTGTACGCAATTCATCAGCAAATAACATCTAATAAGATTTAATGTGATTACTTGAGAGAGGTTCCATTAACAAATTGCTAAATATTACTATATTAATTCAAGATCTACATATCTACTTGATGGTTAATGTGTCACGCCCCTTTATTTGAGTTTTGAATTTGACATTTTGTTTCCCCATTAGGAATATGTAATCGATCGAAATAGGTGAATTGATCATTGTTAATTTGATTTTATTTAAAACAATTAGTACTTATAAATGTGAAACGGGTATTACAGAATGTGAAAACAATAGAGCTTAGAATTTATCTTGAGATTTCTTGTGTGTTCCATGCCTGAGAGTACATCTTCGTGTTCTGAGTGATATAGTGTGACTGTGAGTATATTAACTAGCTCTGTATCATTACTACCTGAATAGTTCTTATATTATTTTGTGAGTTTTTGGCAGAAATGGTTAATTATATTAATTATGTAATTATTGTTTCAGTGCATAAGATCTCATATGAATTATAATTTAATCTAATGTGTGATGTATATTTGTTGTTAGTACTTAAAAAACTGGGAATTCCTATTTAAAGATACAAACTTGTGCAATAACTTGCAGCTATCAGTCGTGAAGGCAAATCACCGCTATATCATATATATGATAGATTTGCCCAAATTAAAAGAATATGAGCATGAACTTTCCACTCACGGTCTTTAGTAAATGTGATTATCTATTCATTAGATCAATACTAACATAATATTTTTTTCTTTTATCTTTGAGAATTCACTTATCTTTTTAGCAGAGGCTGATGATATAGCTTTTTTTTAAAAGTGTCGGGATGAAATAATCTAGTAAGTATTACATGTCACTTGAGAAATTAATTAAATTGGAGTATATTTTATGAGTTATGTCATAGTCTTACACCCACCATTCATTCAACTTACCAAAGTATTGTTTGTATTTGACCGTGTTTTTTTCTTATGGAAAATATGTCTGATGTTGGAGCACTAATATATGGTATTTGTTGTACATGCAGAATAAGTACAAGAATTTGAAGGCTACTAAGTTGTCTGAAGTTCAAGTTTTAAGAATCGTTTGACTGCTGTTAAGAGTAAATTAGCCTTCTTTCGAAGCCTTCTTCAGAAGACGAACAACACATCATTCAATAGTACACATGATGTATCTTCTTCTGACGTATCTTCTCGTGATGTTTAGAATATAGATGATGAAATTGAAAATCATGAGGTGGATGATCATGCCCTTGGTACGTATTGATGATGATGGTGATTATGATGGTGGTGGTGATTTCTAGAAGTTAATATGTAATAATATTAGTTTATTTTTTTGGTGATGTGAATTGAAAGGATGATCAATACTTACGTATTTATGATTACGGTTTTTAGAACTTATTATTTTTGTTATGACGTTACTTATTTTAGATTGTATTTCATTTTGAAGTTATTATATATTTTTTGTACTTGATTATGTATTTGAATTATAATGATATGTCGTGTGCTTTCAATTGATTTTGATAATGAATTCATATTGGACAATTTTCTTCTACCAAAATTCTATTGGTACATGTTTGTTGGAAATTTACACAGTCATTGGAATTTACGTTGAAATCCTCATATAAATTTTTTTGATACATGTTCATTGGAATTTTATTCCAATAGAATAATGTTGTTGGAATTGACATTAGTTGACTTTAATAAATTTCCAACAATTTAAGTTCCAATGACCAATATTTGTTGGAAATTTTCCAGCGGAAATAATCGTTGGAATTGATGATGAAATTTGTGATGGAAATTTTCCAATAGTTGAAATTTCAGCGGAACATGTTCGTTGGAATAAAAATTCCTACAAAATTTTTTCAGTTGGAATTAGCGTAGGAATTTGCATTTATAGTTTTCAACAATTGAAATTCCAAAGGTTAAAATACGTTGGAATTTATTCCAACGGAAAATTACCGTTGGATTTGTCGATGGAATTTATGTTGGAAAAAAAAATTAATAGGTAAAGATTCCAACGTTCACAGACCGTTGGAATGTACCGTCGGAATTTTTTTCCGCTGGAAATTTCATTGGAATTCTGCAATTCCAACGCCTACTTTTCCAACGGTAGTATTTTCGTTGGAATATCCGTTGGAATCAATGATTCCAACAGAAAAAATGCAAAAATCTGTTGGAATTTTCCTGTTGGAATTCCACTGTTTTCTTGTAGTGAGTACTGTGCCAAAGTAATTGCCAAATCTTAACCCTTTTAGCATTTACTACAGTGTTGTGTGAAATAAAATGACTTCATAGTGACACACCTACAGAAACTTGGAATTCAAACAATTTGTCCACACTTTTGTTTCAATTCATTCTACGATGCATAAGCAAATATAGTTCATAAATATACTGAAACTTAATTGTACACCAAAACCCAAAATTAAAGATCAGGAATTAAGTTAACTGTACACAAAAAACCAAAAATTAAAGTTCAATTAAGGTCACTTTTCTTTTATACCGAAATATACACTCACTCTGTTTTCCTGTTCTATTTCTAACTATTGTTTCAAATTTCAGGACTAGCATTATTTTGTCGTATTGTTAATATTGCACATTAAAATTAGAATGTAGAAAATAATGATTTATATCATTCTAAAAAGCACACATCAAAAAATTCTTAATCTCCATTCTACAAAACATACTGCAGAAAAAAAATGATAATGTACATGTATATATAATAAAATAGATTCTTTCATTCTTTCTCTTTTTAGACAACTCTACATCATTTCTGAGCTAATCCCGATTATGATATCAAAGAGAAAATTAGGAGCTAAACATACCCAACAAAAACATGACCAAAAAATTGAATGAAATTGTCCCAGTGAATTTGCAAAAAATTGATCACTCTACCATTTAAAACAAGAATTGGAGCTCTAATTTCATGAAATCCTATAAGTGTAGGGCCTTTGATACAAAACAGAGTCAATTACATTAAAACTAGATTTAACGATAGAATCAGTTCCAAAATCATACAAACTCAGCAACTTTATAGCCTTAATACTTATCACCTTTATATACTACGCAAACAACGATACAAACCCAAAAATTAATAAGAAACTCAAATAACGTGGGGTGAATATCAACAAATTAGAGTCGACAAAAGAGAAGAGAAGAGACGAGTTACCCGAGATCGCAACATCGTAGGTCGTGGCAGCGTAATCGCGCTGAGAATCATCTGAAAATAGATTTTCTGGGAGGAGTTCGCAACAGGGTGGGTCGTGGCAGCATAAATCGATCTAAACAAGGCTTAGATGTGATGATGCGAATTAAAATCAGATGGAATTCTTCGAGGAGTGCGTTGAAATAGGGTGTAATTGATCAGCATGGAAGGGATTTAGGATTAGGGATTTAGGATTAGGGATTTGAGATTTAAGTTTCTTTCTGAACTTGCCGCCTTTCACATATTATTCTGGACTTATCCGTGCCCCTTTCTCAAATTAATTTTGAATAGTTTGAACAACTAAAATATACTGTAAGTCTCAAATAATTAAATAAATAAAATTATTAATTGGAGCTTTAAACAATTATAGTCAAATTTATATTATAAATCTCAAATAATTAAAAATATTTATATATATTATAAACCTTAAAATAGGTATTGATAGTAATAATTAATATATAAATAGATAAATAAGATGAAACCTGGATAATTAATTTATCGAATAAGAAGACATTTATGTAGTAGTATAAGAAAAATTATCTTTAATTTATATATGTTCTAAGAAATGAATGAATAAAATAAAATAAAAAGTCATTTACTATTCATAACCAACTTTTTGTTATTTGTAACGAAAATTACTTATTGTTATTTAAAATATGACTTTTTGTAATGAAAATTAAATTTCGTTACAATAAATAAACTTTTTGTAACCATTTTAGTGTTGGTTACAAATAAATTCGTTACTAGAAATGCATTTTGTTGTAGTGCTATGGTTGCTCAATATGAATTGGAGCTGCATCAGATGGATGTGACCACAACATTTCTTCATGGGACTCTAGATGAGAAGATCTACATGAAAATACCAGAAGGGTTGGACATAGAAGATGGAGAAGACAAAGTGTGCTTACTCAGAAAATCACTCTATGGCCTCAAACAAAGCCCTAGACAATGGTACTTAAGGTTTGATGAGTACATTTGCTCAGCTGGTTTTGCAAGAAGCTTGTATGACAGCTGTGTTTACTTCAGAAGAGTTGGAAGTTCAGTTACCTATCTTCTGCTGTATGTTGATGATATGTTAATAGCTGGGGAGTCTATTAACAGTATCAATCAAGTGAAAGAGATTCTCAAAAGGGAGTTTGAGATGAAAGATCTTGGTGAAGCTAAAGTGATCTTGGGGATGGAGATCAGTAGAGTTGAGGGAGCAATTCAGCTGAGTCAGCCTACCTATCTGAAGAAGGTGCTAGAGAGATTTAGGATGCATCAAGCTAAGTCAGTTTCTACACCAATTGGCCAGCATCAGAAGTTATCCAATCAGATGTGTCCCAAAAACAGCCAAGAAAGAACTCAGATGAGTAAGGTTCCTTATGCCAGTGCAGTAGGGAGTTTAATGTATGCTATGGTGTGTTGTAGACCAGATTTAACTCATGCAATGAGTGTAATCAGCAGATACATGAGTGATCCAGGCTTAAGTCATTGGGAGACAGTTAAGTGGGTCATGAGATATGTTCTGGGATCAGCTGAGAAAGATCTGAAATTTCAGAAGATATCAGATGAGGGAGAAGCACTTGTGGGATATGTTGATGCCGACTATGCAGCCAATGTAGACACAAGAAAGTCCTTGACAGGGTATGTATTCACCATATTTGGTACAGCTATATCATGGAGGTCAATACATCAGTCCGTAGTTGCATTATCTACTACAGAATCAGAATATGTGGCCTTGACTGAAGCAGTGAAGGAGAGCATGTGGCTTAAGGGGATCTTGAAGGAGTTTGGTATATCACAAAGAAGTGTGACTGTCTTCTGTGATAACCAAAGTGCAATACATCTTGCAAAGCATCAGGGGTATCATGAGAGAACTAAACATATAGATGTGAAGCTGTACTTTGTAAGAGATATTGTAGAGAAGGGGGTGGTCCAGGTAGTGAAGATTGCTACAGAGGAGAACCCTGCTGATGCGTTCACTAAGGCATTGCCAAATTGTTGAGTGTCAAACAATTGTCCCACATCGGATTAGCATTGAAGGATCATTGGGTATAAAGGGGGGACTAGTATCTCCATTGGTATGAGGCCTTTTGGGGAAAACTCAAAAGCAAAGCCGTGAGGGTTTCGCCAACCCAAAGCGGACAATATCATACCAAGTGGAATACTATGGAGGGTCCAAGTCCTGCCCAACTCTACGAGGGCTTGAGGATTCATAACTCGTAGATTTACCCAACAAATGGCGCCGTCTATGGGAAGAAACGAAGGTCCGAGATATGCTAAGATGTAAGGAGGAGGATTCCTCGAGACAAACAGTAGGACGGACTCACCCTTGGAGAGACAAAGTCTCTATGGGCTAGGCGAGATGACCTAGACAGAGCGAGCCGTCACGGGATCTAGGCGGGATGTTCTAGATCGGTAGACTAGGAGGGAGTTCCTAGTCAGAGCGGTCGTTTGAGGGGAGGTTCGTGGTCCATTTGTTTGAAGGGGAGATTGTTGAGTGTCAAACAATTGTCCCACATCGGATTAGCATTGAAGGATCATTGGGTATAAAGGGGGGACTAGTATCTCCATTGGTATGAGGCCTTTTGGGGAAAACTCAAAAGCAAAGCCGTGAGGGTTTCGCCAACCCAAAGCGGACAGTCCAAGTCCTGCCCAACTCTACGAGGGCTTGAGGATTCATAACTCGTAGATTTACCCAACACTTTTCTTAGTAGACTTTCACGCTTGTTCGTCGATTTTTACTCGTAAGGTTGTCGGTGAATCTTTGTCTCTAATTGAAGATGCATGTTACTCTATTATTAATTTTGTTGAGAAAAAGGTAAAATATAAAATAAAATGAAAAGGCTTTAAAAGTTGTTCAGTAAGCGTACAATAATATATTTGTCTTTAGATCATCAATATTTATATACATATATTTGTATATTAAGTTATATTATTATATTCAAAGCAATTTATGTAATGAGTTCTATAATAAACCTACCCTTTTATTCCATGCATATAAAAATCGCTTAAATACATGGACGAATGGACATTCATCTATGGCTGCACGACTCAGGTACTCCCTCTGTCCCAGGATTACTTGCACGGTTTGATCGACATATAATTAACATGTCAAGTAAATGATCTAATACCATAAACATGTCAATTATATGAAATTCTTTTCCATATAAATCAAGTTTCAAATGTGGGTATTTCAAATCTATATTGTATAAAATAAAGTGTCCCATGATCTCTCAACAGTGATTCTTGACAATATTTCGTAGAAAATAACGTCATCAGGAAGTTGAGGAGGATCATCAGGTTCTAGTTTTTGTCTTTTTGAATTAAGCAGGAAAGTGATCAGCTAGTTCCATCACTCGTGCAAACAATTGAAAACCTGCATCAAATACATTGACTTACTCAGATGATATAATATATTTCAAGTGCATTATAGTTATGTTAACACAAGAGAAGAGAAGAATTTCAAGAAATGGAATACATTGACTTTTAATTCTAATTCTTCTATTATTGTTCATATTTTGCATATAGGATAAAAAATAAAAACATTAATCGGGTAAAATATCCAAATTTTATTTTCGTTAAAATTCTCTCAAAATAATTTTTGCGAGATGGAGGTGACATATAATTAGATCATTAAATAGTACACAACATGTTATAAAAGGCAAAAACCAATTCTTAATAATATCTTTATTTCTTCCCCAACGAAACGTTGCGACACTTTAAAAGCAGTGAATGTTAACTTATGCTACTTTGTGATATTTCTTCCAAGAAACACCACAACTTTCATGATCTCCATCAATTACTTGCCAAACAAACCCTACCTCACAAAAATGCAATCCATCATCACCATCATCTTCATATATCATGTTCAACACCATCAATTTCTTCAATCTCATGATGATCATAAGATTCATCATCATACTCATGATCATCCAAATAGTGGAGCACCGCTGCAGCGGATTTAAACCCGGAAACGTTGTTCAAAACCTCGGACGACGATCTCATCTTCTGAGCCCCTTTAACCTTGTCCTTGGACTTGCCCGCTAGAGTGACGTGGCAAATGTCGGATTTTCGACGGCCGTACTTGTTGGTGGGTATGGGGGTGACCCAAGTGAAGGTGCCCGCAGTCGGGGCAGAGCCCAGCTCGTTCTGCCTCGACTGCGGACCCGACACTGACGGGGTCGGAGAGGTTCGGACCACCCCATGTTGGCGCACTTCTCTCTTCATTTTTGGCTGTGTTTGGAGGTGAATATAGTTCCCTTCTTTCTTCATTTTTGGTTGTGTTTGGAGGGTATAATTGGGTGGTGATGGGGGAATTCAAGGTTTTTGGTTTTGATTAAATAGAGAGACTTGAGATTGGGTAGCAAGCAAGTAGATTGGTCAACCCTTCTATGCGTGGTGGCCAAGCCTATTTTATCTTAAAATGGGCCCTACTAAACTATTTCCACCTCGTTAAAAAGTATATCTACGTAACATTTATAAAATTAAAATGTGCAAAATATTATCTAAATTACTAAGGAGTGACTAATCAAAACGTTTTAGTCCCTCAGTTCCACAATAAGTTAGCATACTTTTCTTTTTCGTCTATTTCACAAAAGTTTGTATATCGTAAAATAAATACTACTCTTCATATCATTACTTTAAAGTTATTCAATTCAACTAATTTTTTTATTTATATATAAAAATTCTAAAGTGGTGTACTGTCACCTCCAAAATCATATTTATAATAGTTCACCAAATTCAATATAAACTCTTAAAATAATGTAAACGCTTTATAGATATAACATTCAACCAGACAAACTTGGGGGTGGGGTGCATGGCAAGAAGAATGGGAGACTCAGCTTGTGTGATGCATGGCTTCTCTTATGCAGCTTGTGTAATGTGATGCAGGGGAACCCAATGCACGTTCTTGGTGAATCAATTTCATTTGGGAGATTTATGAATGAAGCCTTATCATGGGATAAATGGTCTGCATTTTCACACAAAAAGTATGTGGAGGAGGCGGCGCGATTTGCTCAGCCGGGCTCTGTGGCGGCGAAGAAGGCCTTTTTTGAAGCTCATTACAAGAGAATTGCTGCTGCTTTACTTGAGCAAGAATCTGCTGCAAAAGATGGATCTGAAGAAGCTGTTTTTGATTGTAACAACACTGTAATCTTGAATTCTGAATTTGATGAAGCTAATGACACTAAACATACTTCAATTGCTGCAATAACTGGAAATGAAGAAACAGGGGGAACAATTTCTGTTATTTTTTATGAAAATGTTGACTCTGTTTCTTGTTCTCAAGGGAGTGGTACTCCACAGATGGAGAAGCCTTTGTTAAAGGTCATTTTTTGTTTGTTTGTTGTTGCAAATTTCTGTGATTTGTTTTCTTTAGTTTTATACTCGTTTAGCTTGTCGTTGTATCTTGGTGACGATTATTGCACCCGAGTACGGGACAATGATGTACGGAGGAAGAGTCAGCTTAGACTTTCATTCCTATCAGTCATGCATAAGTCATCTTCGTCTACACATACACCAATTTTTTTTCAAAAGGAAAAGATCAGGGCTTTTATCAAATTTTGTTGCAAATTTTCTGTGCTAATGAGGATATACTGTCTGTGATGACTGATGAGCAAGAAAAAATCAGGGCTTTTATCGTATTTAGTTGCAAATTTGAATTATTTTTTCAAAATGAATTTTCTGTGCTAATTGTTGCTAATGAGGATGTAACATCTGTGATGAAATAGAAAAAATCAGGGCTTTTATCATATTTTGTTCCAAATTTCTGAGATCTGTTTTTGGCAATTGAATTTTCAAGAAAAGATCTGATTTTTTTATCATATTTTGTTTCTATTTCTGAGATTTATTTTTTCAAATTGAATTTTCTGGTATTTCAGCAGAATTCAGTTGCTAGTGAGGAAATATCATCAGCTATGAGCAAGAAAAAATCAGGGCTTTCTTCATTGAAGTCGTCGATTCGACGAAAAACATGGAAAGTGGCATCTATACCTGTGAAACCAGTGACTCCTCACGTCAAGAATGTCACTCAAAGCACAAGAAAATCAGTTGTGGACTTTATAGATAAGAACAGATCATCTCCCAAGTCATTGCACAGTTTAATTAAGTCGATTCCGATTAAAGCGCCTGATAAAGATGCAATCAAGAAAGATACAAGCTCAACAACTCCTAAAGATTGCAAGACTCCTATAAGGACTCCAATTGTGGTGATCTTTCTTTTGTCCCGAATGGATTTGATTGCTCGATTTCGTATGTTATTTTAGTACTTAATCTAATCGCGTTATTAAACTGCAGGCAGCTACGAAAGGCGCGACGAAGTATCCTGCATCAACCCCTAGATCAGTGAACACAAGGTGGATTGTTTCTACAAATTCAAGGAGCTAAATGCTCGATTTACAGCTCCTAAGTTATAAAATTTCAAATCCTTTGACTTGTTTCTTTTGAAGACGCGTTTTTGCCGTACGAACAATAATTATATGTAAGCAAGGTGAAAAGTATAAGTTGTTTAACTCCAAAGCTATTTATATAAGTATAATTATATGTAAGCAAGTTATTTATAAGTTGATTTTGCCGTACGAACAATAATTGTATGTAAACTTTTAGTACAGCATCTATGACTATTGACTATCATCTTCTCCTCTAAACCACACAAACAACAACATCATCTTCTTCAAAACAACAAACAAAAACATTTTAATTAATTCAGAATGACATGTATTAAAAAAGGAGTATATATGTTTATGAATTTTAAGGTGTATTCATCCTTGTTGTCAAAAAGTCTCAACGCTTATACCCCAAACTGAAAATTAGAAAAAAAGAAAAAGAAAAAGATGGGGGATGCTGCTGCAGTGACATTCCTGCTGGAGCAGGTGACCGGAGTGATCAAAGGCTACGTGGATCTGATATCCGGAGCTGAGAATGAGTTCGATAAACTGAAGGACGAAATCGAACAACTGAAGAACATCCTCAAGGACACAGCCAACAAGCCGAGTGAGGATCTTACCACCAGATCAACAAAAAATAAAATACGCGAGGTTATTTTCGACGTAGAGGACGAAATCGACACATGGTTGACCGAAGCGAAGGCCAAGAAGAAGCACAGGTTTGCCAAGAGTTTCAACGTGGCCAAGCAGGTCAAGATCCTTAGAGAAGAAAAAATGAAAGATATATTGGAAAAGGCCAAGAATATGAAAATCGACCTACAATCAATTGGTCCAACCAAGGAAGAAGAAGATGCCCAGGGAAAAAAGGTTAGACATCCATTCTTTCCTAACTCCTTCTTAAAAGTAATTAAGGGGCAAAAAACAGAGTTTTATTACTCTTATATAGGTGCAAATTGGTAGTATAACATTGTACTCCGTTACAGGATGACTTGGACGGTTTAACCGACACAATTTTTAGAAAAGGAGATTTAGTGGACGGTGATGTAAAATAAAATAGGGATATTTTAATTGATTTAGTGATGTGTAAAGTGATTTGACGAGCTAACTGACGGAAACAACTCATCACTTGTGATTTTATAATGGTAGCATCTAAAGTTCATGTTCCGATTAGTTAAGATAGTTTAACCCACTGTTTCAGGCTTATTTGCAGTTAGTACAGTAGCTTCCTTATACAATTTAATTATTTAGTGTGACTTGATACAATGATTTAAACAGTTTAGTTACATTAATTCTAACTGTCCTCCTGCACTACAAGAAAACTTATTTTTAGTTACTGCATCCTCTCATTATTGCTTCTAGCTAAAGTTTTTAGTGACACAAATTTGAAAATTAATGACAGGACTTCTCACTAAAAGTCAATTGCCGTTACTAAAGACTTTTAACTAGAGAAACTATAATTATTTTTCTTGTAATGCTGAATTTGGTTCGTCTAATCTAAGTTTGCAACTTATGTTCAGGATCCGGCAATCAGGCGAGAAAAAGTTGTGGGTCTGGAAGACGAGGAAAGGAAGATAAAAGAGTATCTCAGGAAAGACCAATCGGGGCTCGACGTTATCCCCATCATTGGTATGCCTGGCCTGGGGAAGACGACGTTGACATGGAAAATCTACAACGACGAGCTAATACGCTACGAATTCCCAATTCGCATTTGGGTTCACTTCTCTCAGAGGTTCAACAGTAAGGAGGTACTTATCCAGATTATGAAAACCTTCACCAGCAACATCCAAGAACTGAATACAAAGGATTTGAAGGAGTTATGCGACGCAGTTCACACATGCTTGCTTCGAGACAAGTTCTTGTTGGTGGTGGATGATGTGTGGAAAAGGGAGCACTGGGACGAAATAAAGGACGCCTTTCCGTACAGTAACGCGAATGGAAAGGTCATGATAACGAGTCGTGAAATGGATGTTGGCATACATGTTCAACAAATTACGGAAGCTCACAAGCAGCGGCCTTTGGATGATAAGGAAAGCTGGGAGCTCCTCGAGTTAGAGGTATTCGGAAACACTGGTTGTCACAGTGAAGAATTGAAAGACATTGGGAAACTTATTGCTGACAAGTGTAGAGGAATACCACTGATAATAGTGGTGATTGGGGGTGTTCTCAAGCAGCACTTGAGTTTAAAATCACATGGCCTAATTAGAGAAAAATGGACGGAAGTGGCTAAAAATGACAACCTTGGATTAAAGGACCAGAAGCAGGTCATATTAGACGTCGTAAAGTTGAGTTACGACAGAATGCCTGATCGCTTGAGAGATTGTTTTCTTTATCTAGGAGTGTTTCCTGCAGGTTACGAGATCAAAACATGGACATTGACGCGACTGTGGATAGCTGAAGGCTTCATACAACCTGAGGCGTCGACAGGGCAGAGCTTGGAGAAAATCGCGGAGGAAAATTTGAATGAACTCATCAGCAGGAACTTATTGATGGTGAATAAGATGAATCCAATGCGACAAGTAAAAGTATGCCGCGTGCATGATATGATACGTATGTTCTGTACAGAGAAAGCTATGGAGCAGGATTTGTTCAAGGAGGTTAGAATGTCAGCTGGTTTAGCAACTGAAATGGAAAAGATCCGTCGTCTCTGCCTCCATTCTGATCTCGACAAATTCTTCTCTGCCAAAATAGCTGGTAAACGCGTACGCTCCTTTCTATGCTTCCGAAAGGATGCCATTACTTTGGAGCCAGAGAACGTTCCAGCTATCTTCGAAAACTTCGTAAAGCTCAGGATTTTGCAGTCCAACTCCATCAAATTCCAGAGATTGCATCCAAAGGTTGTCAAGTTAATGCATTTGAGGTACATTGTCCTGTGTGTTCCATCGCTCGAAACACTTCCTGATCAAATTTCCCAGCTATGGAACCTACAATCAATCATCGTCGACACAAATTCAGAATCCATTACAATGAAGGCTAGTTTGTGGACGATGATTCATCTAAGGCATTTCAAGACAAAAGCAGCCGTCGTCTTGGAAAAAGAATTCGTCAAAGGCGATCAAGCCGGGGATAACCTTCAAACAATAAACAGATTGTCACCGAAATCAGTCCCAACAGTTTCCCAAAGGGCAAAACACCTAAAGACATTGGGTGTTCGCGGAAAATTAGCCCCTCTCTTCGAGAACATGCCCTTGGGAAATCTGAGTTGTCTTGAAAAGTTGAAGCTCTATCAAACTGAAGCATCCGAGAATCGGCTGCAGCACTTTCCAGAAGTCAGACGTTTCCCGCCAAATCTCAAGAGGTTAACACTGTCGAAAACTTTTCTCGAGTGGAAGCACATGTCGACGTTAGCAATGATTCCTGGTCTGGAGGTCCTCAAGCTGAAAGAAAATGCTTTCACTGGAATCAGTTGGGAAGCTAAGAATCATCCGGCCTTGTTCAAACTCCAAGTGTTGCACATTCTGAATTCAGATTTGGTTATTTGGAAGGCTTCAGATTCTACATTTCCTTGTCTTAGGCATCTCGAGCTTAAGAACTGCGAAAGCCTCAATGAAATTCCCGAGGTTATACTAATACACCTTGAGAATTTGGATATTGGCCGCGTTCGCAAAGTCATAGCTGAATCTGCTAAGGGCATGAAGCTTCACCTAAAGCTTGCTGCTGATTTGATATAGCCCTTCAGCAAAAGGTATAGCAATCGCAATTTTTCTTCGTTAATTTTACTTATTAGGTTGCATCTCCGATTGGCTGTTTTTATAAAAATCAAGAAATATTAATTAAGGATGCATTTTGATCATGTTCCTCAACATGTGTGATTTTTTTCGAAAACAGAGTACTCTGTTTCAGTTTTTTGGTTTTGTTTTTTCTAACACAAATATATCAATCAAACTTCCCAAGTTGATATGGAGTATATAATGTGTGTTACAAACTCAATGCTCCTTGATGCATACTATCTTTGATTATATTAACATTTTGAACTCTGCATATGGAAACATTTGGATTGCAGATCAAAAATTATGTTAAAGCAAGTGATGTCCAATGAGTAGAGCCTCCTTCTGTCTCGCGGCGTGTTGTTTTTCTTTTGTGGTATTTGAACAATCTAGCTAGTTTGATCGTTAATTATGACGACTTGTGCTCTTGTTTTCTTATCCAACAAATAAAAGAACCCAAAATATATTTGGATCTATGTATGAACTGATATGCATTTGATGTTATGTGTCTTTTTTTGGATAAAATTATGAATTCTGTTATGCAGAATAATGAATTTGGCGTAAGTATGAGGGGATATTTTTTAGATTACGTACTTTGCAAACTAATGTAGACGACATATTATTGCTTTGGCATAACTAGAAGCTTTAGCCTACAGCAAACGAGGCACTTTGGGCTCTTTTATTATTTATTTACTGATTTGAGTCATTTCTATATTTGTATTGGATTAGATTTCTAGATGTGCCCCTAACTTGACCTATAAGTCAATATAGCTAGGATGATTCATGTTGGGGACAAATTCATAAACAGCTATGTAACTTTGTTCGAATTTACCAAAGGTCCTATAACTTTTTTCTTTCAATTTTAGTCCTTTTCTTCTCAATTTTAGTTTTGTCCGGTGATAAATTTGAATTTCCATTGAATTTCTTCGCAAGAGATTTAAACTCAATTTTGATATCAGAAAATTATGGGCATTGCTTGAATATATTATCATTGAGCTATAATCACTTGCCCACCCACTTAAAGCCATGTTTTCTTTACATGCGATTTTTGAAGAAGATGAGAAAATTCGTGTGTCTAGACTTATCAATCTCCTTGTTGCTGAGGGGTTTTTGAAACCGAAGAAGGCCTAACAATGGAAGAGGTTGCAGCTGATTACGTAAATGATCTGGTTGATAGGAATCTAATTTTAGCTGATAGGTTGAAGTTGAATGGAAGAATTAAATTATGTAAGATGCATGATCTTGTGAGAAAAGATTCTTTGAAGGATGAGTGAGGATGAGTTTCCAGCAGAAATCAACGGAGTACGACGCATTGTGTTTCGTTGTAATCGTATCCCTTCTGAATGTCCATCAGCATCACTCGTGCATACATTCATATCAGAATCAGAATCTGAATTGGAGGGTGCATTGACTTTGAAATTTCGGTTGTTGAGTCTTGATCGTAGGCGTTCCTCTGGCGTAGTTTTTAAGCATGTTAACTTGCGGTATCTTGTATGTAGTTTAGAGATTGAGAATTTCAAACTTCCTTCATCATCAATATCCCTACTCTGGAATGTGCATACGTTGATCTTTAAATTAGGAGAAGTGGAGGCACCATCGGAGATATGATATATGAGACAACTTAGACATCTCCAATCCTACACACTCTATCTCCCTCATCCTCCTCCAACTCGATCCATTAAGTGAAGAAGAAGATGAATTAGCTCTTTTGTCAAATCTACACACACTTTCACAAGTAGTGGACTTGAGCTTTAGTGAGGAAGTTTGTAAGAGAATATTCTCAAACATCAAGAAATTGGGTCTAGTATATACATGTGAGAAAAAGTGCTACTTTAATCTCGACCACTTGGGTAAACTTGAATCACTCTCGTGCTCTTTTAAAGTACCGAAAAGGGATGAATTTGTGGAGAGCTTGAGGTTGCCAAGTTCGCTGAGGAAGTTGTGTTTACACAATTGCGGTGTTTATTGGGAAGACGTAAACATATTTGGGCATTGGTTGCCTCATCTTCAAGTCCTCAGACTATACGCGAGGGCGGTGGAGGGAGGCAGTGCTAGAGAAGCTTCTGCTTTTTAAACTGGAGAAATTGGAAAGGATCCCATCAGAAATACAAAACACCTGGATTCATATATACATATTTTTTCGTGATTTAATGGATTAATCATAATTGCTGCTGTTCAAATATACATATTTCACAAATTTAGTCCTACTCTAATCCACGAGCATCATCCACCCGACCTGTACTAGACAAAATACCCGATCGCACCAAAATCCGTTCCAAGTCAATCAACCATGTCATAAACCTTACTTATGTCAGTAAATTTTGAGTGCCACATCACCCATCACTCCCCTTCTCTTCGTTTTCATTGCATGGATCATCTCGAGAGCTATTAGGATATTATCCTGGATCGCCTGTACCCCTAACAAATGATGAGTGCATGGGTCATGTGCTGTGCATTACTTTACAGTCGAATGAAACATTCTGCCGAACGAAAGTACAAACTGCATGTGCACTTAGCTTTGCATACAGTTAAACGAGTCATGCATTTTGCTTTGCTTACGGCCGTGTTTACAGCAAACACGTCATACACAACTTTTTTTTTTCAGTGCCTAAATTGCATTTTCAACATTAAAATTTCAAACTTTTTTAATACAATGCATTCTCCTATAATTTGTATACACTAAAATCATATAACTACACATAAACCCAGAAAATGTATAAATTAAGAAGGAGATATGAAGGAAAGTGTAAGGTGATTAAACATTGTTTGTGATGTACGTAGTGTGAACAGAATCTTTTTTCTTTTGAATTATATTCATATATTTTAATATTGCCGTTGTCTCTAGTGAGGCGGCTGAAATGAATTTGTCGCATTCTTCATTTTATTACATATATTTTTTCAGAAAAGGCGTTCTAGATGGTGTCGTTTACCTTGTTCCGGTTGTTAGATTGGTTATATTATCATATGCATACGAGATGGTGGGTGAAAGTTGTACTCCCTCCGTCCACGAAATGTTATCATATATATATGCGTAACAATAATTCATGAGTTTCAATTAATCCTTTTTCTTTCACATTTCCACTGCTTAATTCGATCATAACATACGAAGACGAAGGCCGATCACGAAGACAAAAGCCTACGCCACCGCGAAAAATAGTACAGGTATTTTTCTTAATTTTCTAAATCTGTCTGCTTCCATATCTGCAAATTCAAAGATATATGCATCTTTTTTTCATAAATTTCAACACTAGTTTCGGATTTGATTGAGTGATTTTGCCTTTTTGCTTTGCTGGTTTTTTCATTTTTGATCTTCTGCTAGTTATTGTAATAATTTACCCAATACCCTTTATCTTATTTAATTAAATTGCTCGTTTTTAAAACAAATAATCATTTTAACGGTTGCATCGTCGGTTCAACCGGTACCCTATTTGGTTTAACCGTCAATTCAATTGTGAAAACACTATTTAAAAACACAGTAATATTTATAATTTAGAAATGAGTTTGAAAGGATATATGTTGAAAATAAACACCCATAAGTGTAACTTTTTTCTGATTTAAAAATGAACTACAATGCATGAAATCAAACACTCCCTCTGTCCCGTCATAAACTTCTCGCTTACCTATTTTAGACGTCTTATCATAAGCTTTGACAGATCAACCATCCCTATCTATCTTAATATTTTCAATTTCTTAAAGGAAAAATTGTATTTTTAGTCATGTAGGAATTTTTTGGTCCCTAGATTTGAAAATGGTCTTGTTTATTGTAAATTTAGTCATATCCTTCAGTTTTTGGATGAAAACTATTACTCGACCAAAATATATTAAAAACAACTTTTTTTAAAAAATGATAGCTAATAGTACTAAATTATATAGAATTAAAATTAATAATAAAAATCAATAGAATTTAGAATATTAATTATTTTTCTCTATATTATGAAATTTCACTGAGTTATATAATCTGATTTTTTTTCTTATATACAATCTGAATATATTATTTTTTAATTCAAGAATTTGAATATAATTGAAAATTACTGAAAAACAATTTGAATATAAAAACTGAAATATAAACAAAAGTACAGATTCAAAATTAAATTTTAAAAAATAATTTGAATATAAAAAAAATCAAATTGAAAAATAAATCATATATGGTTAAATATAATCTCAACTTTAAATTAATATTTAACCCCATAGAATTGAAAAATAATTTTAAAATACCATAAAAAAATCACGCCATATAATTTATTTATTTTTGCATTGATTTTGAATTAGTTTTATATTTAATTAAATAATTTATTTTCATATTATATATACTTGATAGATTTTTTTTTTCATTGATTTGGAATTAGTTTTAACTTTAGTAAATTTAAAAATTGTAAATAGTTATTTAAATAAAAGTAAAATATGTTTGGCATTTTTATAATTTTAATATTACCAAAATTTGAGTAGTTTATTAATATTTTCTTAGATTTTATTTAGCTTTATTTTATTTTATTTTGATCATTTTGATTTTAATGAAGTAAAATATATTTTTATATAAATATTAAATATTTTATATATTCTTTAGTTAAATTTCAGATTTCATATAATTTTTATTTATTTTCTCGACATTTTACAATTTTACTTTTTGTCAAGATTGTTATTTAGAAAAAAAATTATTTAGATTAAATAAATTTAATTTACATATTTTAAACTAATTCATATTTTCTAGATAGGATTAATATTTGAATTTTGTACTATAATTATTAATTTAAATGGGGTGGAATTAGGGTTCGTTTTCTTGTGTGTGTGTGTGTGTGTTTTTTTTTTTTTCTTTGTAAGAGTTTTTTTTAATTAAATATTAGACTTTTGGTTGTGTTTGTAACTGGCTCATGATTTTTACGCAATTTTTATTTGTTAAAACAAATGAGAATTTACTATGGGACTAAAAGTGTATAAAATGATCGAAAATGATATGGCCTCATTCTTACGACAAAAAAAAATCGATTTTAACAACCGAGTACACGTTTTCGGGTGGAAACAATGTTACGAGTAAAAAAAAAAACTTATGAGTACACTTTTTTAGATGGAACAGGGGAAATAATTTTTGTTAGTTTTTTAACCGCGGCCTAAGTACTTGACCCAAAGCCCACAAACTGGGCTAGGCCCTGCAAATTAAGGGTGGGACTATTTACACCTCCATTTCAGTTTAGAACACTCTCCCTATGAGTTTAATAATAAAATAATGATGTAAAAAATCAAAAATACCCTTTAAGTCATATTACACTACTAAATGCACCCATAATACTAACTGCACCCCTCCTTCACCTTTAAACCCTAAACCTAAGTTTTATCCAGCCGCCGCCGTCACCGTCACCACCAAATAAAAAAAATTCACATAAAACTTAGAAAAATTTCAAAATTTTATTTTAAATTTTCGACAAACCAGAGTCGACCATAATATTATTGTCGACGAGAGTGAATATGGTCGACATTTGTTGATCGAAAAAAAAATAATTTTTTTTTTGGAAAACTTTCGACAACTTTAGGTCGACCAAAAATACACTCGTCGACACCCTCTTGTCGACGAGGGCGTATTTTGGTTGACCTACAGTGGTCAAAATAAAAAAAAAACAAAAAACAAACAAACCTGGGAGGCGGTGGCGGGGCACCAGTGAGGGGAGGGAGAGAATAGAGAGGGAGAGGAGGCGGCCGATAGGCAGGGGACGGCTGGTGGGCCGGGGCGCTCGATGGACGGGGGCGGCTGATTGGCGCGCGATTTCCACTTTTTTTTCTTTTTTTTTACAGATCGAGAAGGAGAGGAATGGGGGGGAGGCGTCGGCTAATCGATTAGGGAGATGGAGTCGAGAAGGGAGAGGGGGGGGAAGAAGAGCGATTTCTGTTTTTTTTTTTTACAGACCGATTAGCTGGGAGAGGGAGGGGAAGAGCGATTTCTGCATTTTTTTTTTTTTTACAGATCGATTAGCCGGGAGAGGGAGTTGAGAAGGGAGAGGGAGAGGGAGGGGGAGAGCGGCGGCGGGGCACCAGTGATGTGGGGCAGGAGGGGGCGGTGGCTGGGAGTTGTGGAAGGAGGAAGGAGAAGGGAAGAAATTAGGGATTTGAGGGAGTGTATGTTTAGTAAATAGTTTTTTTTTTTTGCATCCATTCTGACGTATTTTAGGGGGTGTGCATCAATCGAGGGAGTGTTCTAAACCGAAATGGAGGTGTAAATAGTCAGACCCGCAAACTAAATACAACTCAACACAACTAGAAAGTCCAACAGACAATTACAAATTATTTTAAGGGTTGGGGTATATACCCCTCCAGCTTTGTTTAATACACGCCCTCGATACACACACTCTCCTCAAAACACATCTGAGATAGATGCACTCCCCTTGAATTATCTATTATACCCTTATCTCTTAAAATTGTGTAGGATAAATACACATCCCCAAAAAACCCTAACTTCATCTTCTTCCCCAACCTCTCTCTACCGCCTCTCTCTCTTCCCCTCCATTTTTTTTTCGTTTTCTGCACTCGTCGTCGCTCTCCCCCTCCATCCCCCTCGCCGTCGCACTCCCCCCTCCCTCCCCTTCGCCTCGCTCGCCACCGCCGCTGTTCTTTTTTTTTTTTAATTTCTGTAACAAGCGGCGGCGGCGCCCCTCTCGCCCGACGACGCCGCCGTCCTCCTTCACCCCTAGTCATCGCTCTCCCCCTCCCTCCCCCTCGCCTCGTCCTCCACCACGACTCTATTCTTTTTTTTTTTTCTGTAATAAGCGGCAGCGCTGCCCCTCTCGCCCAGCGACGCCGCCGCCCTCCTTCGCCCCTAGCCATCGCGGCCCGCCCACGCTCGCCCCCAGCCGTCGCCGGCGAAGAACAGGTTTGTTTAGTTTTTTTTTTCCCGACCATTATTGGTCTCTCAAAAATACTCTCGTCGACAATAGGTTGTCGACGAGAGTGCTTTTGAGCAATCAATAATAGTCGAAAATTTCAATTTCAATTTTTTTTTCTTTCGAAATTTGGTCGACAAACCAGTGTCGGCCGGAGTATTTTTGGTCGACAAACCAGTTTTGACCGGAGTGTTTTTGGTCGACTCTGATTGTTATTATATGGGTGAATTGGTATTTGAATTTGTATTTGGATTGAGATGAATATGATTGGAATTAGGCCAATTCAAATCCGGATTGGCCAATCCCAAAACAAACATCCCGTCATAAGCTTTTTGTTTGTCTATTTCGGACATCTTGTTAATTATAAGCACTCATTTTTTAAAATGACAAAATATATATCTTAATCTTTCATACCTCTCTCTACATTTTCTTCTTCATAATTCTCTCTATTTCAACTATTCGATCACAACATATTTTATACTATATTTTTTAATTTTTGTGTAAAATGTAAAGGAAAGCTTAAACAATATTTCACCTGAAACTTGATTAACAGAATACCTACCCAAATATAAATCGGTCCAATTGTCTTGAGCTAATATTGAACTCCATAAATAAAAAAAATTTGTTTTAAGAATCTCAATTAGTTAGTAATGAGAATTTTTGTCAACATTGAATTTTATTTGAAACCCACTGTTGTTGACTATATTATTACTCTAATTATTTAATTGCTGCAGTTTTAGAGATGGCAGCTTATGCAGCTCTACGCTCCCTTACAACAGTTTTGAACAACATCCAAATTCATCCTCGAGTCTCTACTTATTTTGACAACGAACACATTCAATCACTTCACCAAATTGTCAACTTCTTGATACATTTTATGGAGACTCGCACTTGTCATGGAGCTAACAGAGAAGAAGACGAAGTTTTGGAGAGGCAAATTGCATCTACAACTCATAACATTGAAGACGTAATTGAATCTCATGTCGTAAAAAAAATTCTTGCTGATGCACGACGAAAAAAGAAACTCTGCTATCTGATTGGAAGTCTCACAAGTCTGGTGATCAATTGTGTATGGCCCACTGAAGATGAGCAATTTGCTGATTGTTTACACGATTTGGAGAATGAAATCCAAGACATGAATTCTCTCAAGGAAATGGTGATGCAGTTTCAGGGGACAATCACTTTTAAAGATGATTCATTCTCCCCTGCACCTTCATCAAAACCCCTTACCACCACTCCAAACAACACTTTTGTGGTTGGATTTGATGAAAAGGTGAATCAAATCATGGAAAGGCTTACTGGACACCAATCCGGTCTTCAAATCGTCCCCATTGTGGGTATGGGGGGAATTGGTAAGACTACTTTAGCCAAATGTGTTTATGATCATTTATATATTGGCAAGAGCTTTGATATTCGTGCTTGGGTCACTGTATCTCAGGAATATAGTTTGAATAATCTTTTATCTCAACTTCTCTCTTGCATACAAGATACAAACCTCAATAAGAACATAGGACATGTTGATTTTGAAACGGATTTAGAAAGTAAAGATCATAAATTAGGACTAAAGTTACACCAAGCTTTGTGGGGTAGAAGATACTTAATCGTGTTAGATGATATGTGGGGTATTGAAGCTTGGGATAGGATAAAAAATTACTTTTCCAATAGTGATGATAGAAGTCGAGTTGTTATAACTACTCGGATATGGAGTGTAGCTACTCCTCTTAGCTCATCACCCTTTGAGATGGATTTTCTAGATGAGGATCAAAGCTGGGAGTTGTTTTGTGGAAATGTGTTTCTAGAAAAAGGTTATCCACTGGAGCTAGAAGATATTGGAAAGGAAATTGTAAGAGCATGCAAAGGTCTTCCCCTATCCATTGTTGTAATAGGGGGCCTGCTTCGACATTCCAGAAGCACGCGTGAATATTGGGAGAATTTCGCAAGAGATTTAAACTCAATTTTGATATCAGGAAATGATGGACATTGCTTGAATATATTATTATTGAGTTATAATCATTTGCCTGTCCACTTAAAACCATGTTTTCTTTACATGGGAGTTTTTAAAGAAGATGAGGAAATTCACGTGTTTAGACTTATCAATCTCCTTGTTGCTGAGGGGTTTTTGAAACCGAAAGAAGGCCTAACAATGGAAGAGGTTGCAACTAATTACATAAATGATCTAGTTGATAGAAATTTAATTTTAGTTGATAGTTGGAAGTGGGATGGAAGTATTAGATATTGTAAGATTCATGATCTTGTGAGAGATGTATGTTTAAAAATAGGTGAGAGAGAGAAGATTTTTCAGAGGATGAGTGACCATGAGTTTCCAGCAGAAATGAAGGGAGTACGTCGCATTGTGTTTCATGGCGATCGTATCCCTTCGAAATGCCCATCAACTTCACTTACGCGTACATTCTTATCTGAATTGGAGGGTGTAGTGCATTTGGAATTTCGGTTGTTGAGGGTGTTTAGTGGCAGTGAACTAACTTTTCAACTTGTGAACTTGCGGTATCTTGTATGTAATTCACAATATCTTGGCATTCTTGAGATTCCTATATTTTTATCCCTACTCTGGAATGTGCATACCTTGATCTTTCCGGAAGATGTATTGAATGCACCATCGGAGATATGGCATATGAGACAACTTAGGCATCTCCAATTCGCTGCACTCCATCTCCCTGACCCTCCTCCAACTCCATTAAATGAAGAAGAAGATGAATTAGCTCTTTTGCCAAACCTACACAAACTTTCACAAGTAGTGGACTTGAGCTTTACTGAGGATGTTTGTAAGAGAATATTCCCAAACATGAAGAAATTGCGTATATTATACAATGAAGAATGCGAGAAAAAGTGCTACTTTAATCTCGACCACTTGCGTAAACTTCAATCACTCTTCTGCGATTTTGTAGTACCAAAAAGGGATGAATTTGTGGAGAGTTTGAGGTTGCCGAGTTTGCTGAGGAAGTTGTCTTTAAGCGGGTGCGGTGTTCATTGGGAAGACGTAAACACAATTGGGCTTTCGTTGCCTCATCTTCAAGTCCTCAAACTATATCCAGATGCGGTGGTGGGAGGCGAGTGGGATTGTGTGAAGGGAGCATTCCCTCGTCTTAAAGTCTTGGAGATTCTGTGTGAAGATTTGATAGAGTGGAGTGCAGAAAGCTCCGATTGCTTTCCAGTGCTGGAGAAGCTTCATCTTTTTTTTCTGGAGAAATTGGAAAGGATCCCATCAGAAATACAAACACTTGAAAGCCTTCGTGTGTACAAGTGCAGCGTGTCAGCGGCAATTTCTTCAGTAGAGATAATGATGGAACAACTCGATTTCGGAAATGACCACTTTCAAGTTCAAATTCAATTCAAATTTACGGAGGATAAAGAGAAGCTCTTTCAAGAGGTCGACATAAACGACGACGTCTTAACCAAGAATTTAAAGTTTATATAATTATAAATAATTTTTACATTCTTAATTGTACGTTGTTCAAAAATTTAGTCCTACTCACTCATGTAATCACTTGCAAATCATATTAGAGACGTAAATGCACTATCAATTCCACGAGTTTAATCAAAACTTTGGTTGACAATTTCATCTTAATTAGTATGATATTTAATCCCAGAGTTTATCTTCCGTACCTCAATTGAACCACTGATTTATCATCAACATATGTATAAAAAAGAAAAATAGAAACCCCATGCTTGAATCACTTAGCAATTCCTTACAAATGATAATATAAGACAACAAAAAATGCAATGAATTGAACCGAATAAAGCTGAAACAAAGATAAGAAGAACATGGGATTTACGTTGTTCGATCAAATGATCTACGTCCACGGAGGATAGAGGCTCTTTTTACTAATATGAACAAGTGTTTACAAACAAGTATAATCACTAACCTTATTTGTCCGTATTACAATTCTATGCACACCCATACAGGAAAACTCTCTCATAAATCCCACCCTCACAATATTCACATATTTGGATTTTAATACCATAAATTTGGTTTGACTTTGTTGGGGGGAGTGAATTTGTGGCAATTTGACTTTTTGATTTTATATATTCAGAAAACACGATATTCAAGGAAAGAATACAGGACACTAGGAAGCAATGAAGACGGGAGGGAGAGATACTTTAATCACTACTGTAAAAACGCACATAGATAACAGATATTCCTAAATCAGTTATCTAATGTTCACATGTTATATAGTCGATAGTTTTTTATCTATTAGCAAGAAAATTCGCTGATACATAACGGATTCTGTCTTCCGTTACCTATACCTAGAATCACCATCTCATCCTCAAATTAGCCCCTCTCTTCGAGGACATGCCCTTGGGAAATCTGAGTTGCCTTGAAAAGTTGAAGCTCTATCAAACTGAAGCATCCGAGAATCGGCTGCAGCACTTTCCAGAAGTCAGACGTTTCCCGCCAAATCTCAAGAGGCTAACATTGTCGATAACTTTTCTCGAGTGGAAGCACATGTCGACGTTAGCAATGATTCCTGGTCTGGAGGTCCTCAAGCTGAAAGAAAATGCTTTCACTGGAATCACCTGGGAATCATTCGGCCTTGTTCAAACTCCAAGTGTTGCACATTCTCAATTCAGATTTGGTTATTTGGAAGGCTGAAGATTCTACATTTCCTTGTCTTAGGCATCTCGAGCTTAACAACTGTGAAAGCCTCAATGAAATTCCAGAGGTTATACTACTACACCTTGAGAATTTGGATATTGGTCGCGTTCGCAAACTCATAGCTGAATCTGCTAAGGGCATGAAGCTTCACCTAAAGCTTGCTGCTGATTTGATATAGCCTACCTTAAAGTAATATCGATCCTATCAGGTATGGCAATCGCAATTTTTCTTCGTTAATTTTACTTATTAGGTTGCATCTACAATTGGCTCTTTTCATAAAAATCAAGAAATATTAATTAAGGATGCATTTTGATCATGTTCCTCAACTTGTGTGATTTTTTTCGAAAACAGAGTACTCTGTTTCAGTTTTTGGTTTTGTTTTTTCTAACACAAATATATCAGTCAAACTTCCCAAGATGATATGGAGTATATAATGTGTGTTAAATACTCAATGCTCCTTGATGCATGATATCTTTGATTATATTAACATTTTGAACTCTGCATATGGAATAATTTGGATTGCAGATCGAAAATTATGTTAAAGCAAGTGATGTCCGATGAGTAGAGCCTCCGTCTGTCTCGCGGCGTGTTGTTTTTCTTTTGCGGTATTTGAACAATCTAGTTTGATCGTTAGTTATGACGACTTGTGCTCTTGTTTTCTTATCCAACAAATAAAAGAACCCAAAATATATTTGGATCTATGTATGAACTGATATCCATTTGATGTTATCTGTCTTCTTTTTTTTGGCGTAAGTATGAGGGGATATTTTTTAGATTACGTACTTTGCAAACTGATGTAGACGACGTATTATTTCTTTGGCGTAACTACATGCTTTAGCCTGCGGCAAACTAGGCACTTTGGGCTCTTTTATTATTTATTTTCTTATTTGAGTCATTTCTATAATTGTATTAGATTGGATTTCTAGATGTGCCCCTCACATGACCTTTAAATCAAAATAACTAGGATGATTCGCGTTGGAGACAAATTCGTAAATAGTCATGTAACTTTGTTTGAATTTACAAAAGGTCCTATATCTTCTTACTTTCAATTTTAGTCTTGTCCGGTGATAAATTTGAATTTCCATCGAATTTTGCCACGATCATCAATTTTCTGGAAAATAGATACACGTGGACAGCTTGCACATTAAAAATAACATCTCACATCACATCCCATCATACTCCACGTCAGCTCGGAGTGAAAATAAATACAGAAGGTGAGATTCTTCCTCCTCAGTTCATAGGATCTTCTTCCTCAGTTCTTATAGACACAATTTTTCTTTTTACACATTCAAGAGTAATATGAAGGCACAAATTTTACGCTCAAATTTATGATATATATTGTTCTCAATTATATCACTCTATGTAGTGCGATTGGGGTTCTTCACATTTCCACTTATTTGGGAGAGATATATGGTTATGCTTTTTCTTTCTTTCATTCGTATTGACCTGCCCTGTTGTGATTTTTCACTCTTATTTCCCTCCAAAACACCTTATGTGACGGGAGAGAGAAATACTTTAATCACTACTATAAAAACGCACATAGATAAGAATAAATAGATAACGGATATTCCTAAATCAGTTATCTAATGTTCACATGTTATCTAGTCGATATTTTATTATCTATTAGCAAGAAAATTCGCTGATACATAACGGATTCTGTCTTCCGTTACCTATACATAGAATCACCATCTCATCCTCAAATATTTGCCTCTATGCCGTAGCTGGTGCCTAAATCGTTGAGTCAAACAGATTGCACCGTTGAGGAGGGCTGTTGCCGACCACTAAGACCAGCCACTCCGCCACCAGCACCGTACCATTGACTCGCTTTAGTTGATTATTTTCCGGTGATAATTATGATGGTCGGAGCAATATTCCTGCCAGACACCCCTAACATCATCATGTTCTGCGCCCCTCTATCTAGTAACTATATATAATTACAAGAATGTAAGTTCAAAATAAATTTAGTCTGAGTAATTTTGATATGGATAAAATTCGTGAAGAAATGAATTAAAGAGGTGACAGTATATAAGAAGAATTAAAATAGAAACATGATTATTCAACTATATATCTTTCCATGGATGCAAATTTAGTCCTTAAATCACCGGGAATTAAGAATTTTCTAGGAGAACAAATTAAACTTGAAATATGTACACCAGTTTCATCGTGCAACTGGTGTGGAGTTTAAAAAAAGACTTGCTCATAGAAGATATATGTGAAATTGGGAATTAGTATGTACATGCAAGCAACTAATTTCTCGAATTTGCCTCCAGCAGAAACTTGCATACGTATGGGGAAGACTCTGTTCCCATGAAGAGTAGAAGCGAACTTGAAGCGTCTTGTTTCCAAAGTCAGAAATACAAACACTTGTATAAATATTGGATTCTATTGAAGTTGTTGTTGATTATAACAACAGTATAATGTTGAATTCTGAATTTGATGACACTAAACATACTTCAGTTGCTAGCTGCAACAACTGGAAAAAAAAAGAAGAAACAGGGGGAACAATTTCTATTAGTTTTATTTTGTTGTAGTTACTTCGTTAGAGTCCAGTCAAAAGTTAAGTATACTCGTTCGCGCCTATAGCTTCTAAGGTCATTGTATCTTGGGGACGATTATTGCACCAGAGTACGGGGCAATAACGCCTTATGAAAGAAGAGTCTGCGTCGACTTTCATCCGTGTCAGTCATGCATAATTCATCTTCGTGTACATATGCACCTACCCTAATTTATCCAAAAGGAAATACCATATGTGTTTTGCAAGAAAAGATCAGGGCTTTTATCATATTTTGTTGCAAATTTATAATTCAGACTTAGTATTTGAGAAGTAGGGGGGGAGAGTTAATAATTTTTGCTACTGAAAAGTTAGTCAGCATTTGCCTTAATTCCCTATATTGATATTGTAGTTTTTTTGTTGTTTATTTTTTTAGTAGAAGAAAACGAATTCGAGTGGCTAGTGTTGGGAAATTAATTCCCCCAAAGGCATACGAAAAATAAACAAGAAATAAAATGAAGAAATAACCCAATCAACAACACAAGAATTTAACGTGGAAACTCCAAAACGGGAGAAAAACTACTACCCACCAAAGAGATCACTATATAATAAATTTTTACAATCACACAGAATTCCTCTCTCTCTTTCAAGTCTACAATGACTCTCACCTTTCTCACGAGACTCTATTACAAGAGAATATAAGAAAAACTTTAAACTAGAATCAAATACAAAACTAAAGTGTATTGATTGGTGCACTTGTAACAAAGACCTAAGGACTCCTTATTATATAGGATTAGAAAGTCCTCCCTAAAGCCCAAGCCCAAGCCCAATAAACTTCACCTATAAAATAAAAGAAAGCTTCATTGTGTTCACCGACAAACATGATTCTTAAACCAAAGAACCAACATTCTCAAAACAGTAAACACCTACTCCACCATATGAGTAGAACACTTAGAATCACCCATTCTAAGAATTTCCTTCGGCACATGTCGAAAAAATACGCTAAATTTATGGTGCAACTTTTAACTTTTGGCATTCATAGAAGTCCTTCAGCCATCGACACCTTTCACCACACAGTCATAACTTGTCCCGAGATAGTAACTTTAGACATTTTTCACAAAATGGTGTTGAACACATCACTAATATGAATACTTGGATTGAGTTACAAATTAGATTAAGGAAAAATGAAACAATTGACAGAAATTTACAAGAACAAATCTCTAAAGAAAAAATACATTGGAAACAAGTTCTTTCGAGAATAATTGCTATAGAAAAAATGCATTGGAAACAAGTTCTTTCGAGAATTAATTATGAAGATATTATTGAAGAATTTGCTTCTCAAAATGCTAGAAGAAGACATTTTAAATGATTTATTTTTATAACATTCATTCATTTTTAATATATCCATACATATTTCACTTATTTTATTTTATGTTTTTTTTTAAAAAAGGGGCCCATTTTTTTTTGTTCACCCCAAGCCTACAAAATCTCAGGACCGACACTGCCGAAAGCTATTTATATGAGTATCAATTGTGAAACATTACACAGAGGAAGGAGTGTGCAAAAAAAGGATCCATATATATAATATATTTACAAATACAATAATAAACCTCAATGCCCTGTAAAACAGTCAAGTCATTAAAATGCCTCTGATCTCCCCTATTACAAATTAATATTTCCAGGCACAATTATACAAGATTAATTTTACAAAATAAGAAAACAATTTTACCATTCCCTGTTTTATTTGCTATCAAATACCCGTCTCATCAGAAGCTTCTCGATCATCTTTCCACTTTGATAGTCTCAATACAAGCCTTTTATCTCATTTTTTTAAATCTATCGAGTTCATTACATTAAATAATTATCTTCACCTTTCAATTTATTTACATCATCAATTGTTACTTCATTATGTAAGAGTCGTTGGGAGCATTAAAATGTGAATAATGTAAAGGGATAGATAGTACGTGCATGGGTCCTATCCTACAACTCTAATTATGTTGGGTAGTTGTAAACTTTTAATACACCATCTCTGTCTCAATTATCATCTTCTCCTCTCTGAACCACACAAACTCACCCCCATCTTATCATCTTCAAAACAACAACAAAAAAAATACTCCCAAACTCTATTCTGATTAATATTCCACTTTAATTAATTCAGATCGAGATCGATGGCAGCATATGCAGCTCTACGCTCTCTTACTACCGTTTTGAACAACATCCAAATTCATCCTCGAGTTTCTACCTTTTTTGAAAACGAACACATCCAATCACTTCACCAAATTATCAACTTCTTACTACATTTTATGGAGACTCGCACTTTTCATGGAGGTGAAGAAGAAGAAGTTTTGGAGAGGCAAATTGCATCTACAACTCACAACGTTGAAGATGTCATTGAATCTCATATGGTCCATCAAATTCTTGCTGATGCACGACAAAAAAAGAAATCTGAGGCAAGTAATCTGATTACAAGGTTCACAAGTCTAGTGATCAATTGTGCAAGGCCCACTGAAGATGATGAGCAATTTACTGAATATTGTTTACGCGATTTGGAGAATGAAATCCAAGACATGAATTCTCTCAAGGAAATGGTGATGCAGCAGTTTCAAGATGATTCATTCTCCCCTGCACCTGCACCTTCATCAAAACCCCTTACCACTAAAAACAACAGTTTTGTGGTGGGATTTGATGAAAAGGTGATTCAAATCATGGACAGGCTTACTGGACACCAATCCGGTCTTCAAATCGTCCCCATTGTGGGTATGGGGGGAATTGGTAAGACTACCTTAGCCAAAACTGTTTATGATAATTCACTTATTGTCGAGAGTTTTGATATTCGTGCTTGGGTCACCGTATCTCAGGAATATAGTCTCAAAAATCTTTTATCTCAACTTCTCTCTTGCATAAAAGATACAAACCTCAATAAGAGCATAGGAGCTGTTGATTTTGAAACAGATTTAGAAAGTGAAGATCATCGATTAGGACTAAAGTTATACCAAACTTTGTGGGGTAGAAGATACTTAATTGTGTTAGATGATATGTGGAGTATCGAAGCTTGGGATAGGATAAAAAATTTCTTTCCGAATAGTGATGAGAGAAGTCGGGTTGTTATAACTACTAGGATATGGAGTGTAGCTACTCCGCTTAGCTCATCATCATTTGAGATGGATTTTCTTGATGAAGATCAAAGTTGGAAGTTGTTTTGTGGAAACGTGTTTCTAGAAGAAGGTTGTCCACCCGAACTACAACATATTGGTAAGGAGATTGTAAGAGCGTGTAAAGGACTTCCCCTATCGATTGTTGTAATAGGAGGACTTCTTCGACATTCCAGAAGCACGCGTGAATATTGGGAGAATTTTTCAAATGATTTAAACTCAGTTTTGATATCAGAAAATGATGGACATTGCTTGAATATATTATCATTGAGTTATAATCACTTGCCGGTCCACTTAAAGCCATGTTTTCTTTATATGGGAGTTTTTAAAGAAGATGAGGAAATTTGTGTGTCTAGACTTATCAATCTCCTTGTTGCTGAGGGTTTTTTGAAACCGAAAGAAGGCCTAACAATGGAAGAGGTTGCAGCTGATTACGTAAATGATCTTGTTGATAGGAATCTAATTTTAGTTGATAGGTTGAAGTGGAATGGAAAAATTAAATATTGTAAGATGCATGATCTTGTGAGAGAAGTATGTTTAAAGATAGGTGAGAGAGAGAAGATTTTTCACAAGATGAGCAAGCATGAGTTTCGAGCAAGCATCAACGGAGTACGTCGCATTGTGTTTGGTGGTAATCGTATCCCTTCAAAATGCCCATCAGCATCACTCGTGCGTACATTCTTATCTGAATCTGAATCTAAATTGAAGGGTGCATTGAGTTTGGAATTTCGGTTGTTGAGGGTGTTGAGTCTTGATCGTAGGTGTTCCTCTAAAGTAAATTTTCAACATGTTAACTTGCGGTATCTTGCCTTTAGTGAGATTATGAGTTTGAAGCTTCCTTCATCATCAGTATCCCTACTCTGGAATGTGCATACATTCATCTTTACATATGTAATAATGGAGCTGCCATCGGAGATATGGTATATGAGACAGCTTAGGAATCTCCAATCCTTCAAACTCTATCTCCTAGATCCTCCTCCAACTCCATTAAGTGAAGAAGAAGAAGATGAATTAGCTCTTTTGCCAAACCTACACACACTTTCAAAAGTAGTAGACTTGAGCTTTACTGAGCAAGTTTGTAAGAGAATATTCCCAAACATCAAGAAATTGGGTCTAGTATATACATGTAAGAAAAAGTGCTACTTTAATCTCGAACACTTGCGTAAACTTGAATCACTCTACTGCTATTTTGAAGTACCTCGAAGGGATGAATTTGTGGAGAGTTTGAGGTTGCCGAGTTTGCTGAGGAAGTTAAAGTTGCACAATTGTGGTGTTGATTGGGAAGACGTAAACAGATTTGGGCGTTGGTTGCCTCATCTTCAACTCCTCAAACTATATGGATATAAGGCGGTGGTGGGAGAGGAGTGGGATTGTGTGGAGGGAGCATTCCCGAGTCTTAAAGTCTTGGAGATTTGCAATATAGATCTGATAAAGTGGAGGGTAGAAAGCTCCGATTGCTTCCCAGTGCTAGAGAAGGTTGAGCTTTATGGTCTGGAGAAATTGGAAAGGATCCCATCAGAAATACAAACACTTGGAAGCCTTATTGTGAAGTATTGCAGTTTGTCAGCGGCCATTTCATCAGTAGAGATATTGGACGAACAACTCAATTTCGGAAATGACAACTTTCATCTTCAAATTGCCATTGATGGCAGTGAGATGAAAAAGAGGTTCATGGAAGAGGTAGAGGTGGATATAAATAGCTTCACACCCAACAATTTCGAGTTTAGTGTTTACTGATTTAATACACAATATCTTCCATACACTTTAAAATAGACGGTTGAATGCATTGTCAAATTAACGAATGAATTTTTCCACCGCTCTTGTTGATGCCAAGTGATACGAATTCTTTGAAATTGTCTTTTTTAACAGCGACGAGAAAAGGAGGTTCATGGAAGAAATAGCTTCACACCCAACAATTTCAAATTTTACTGATTTAAAATTGGATTCACTCCGTATTATATTGGAGTTTATTTAATTTCTTTGTATTTGGTTGGGCCTCTTATGTTTAGCCCATTGCTTATTTGGGCCCATTCAATTCACAAATACACAATATAGTTAGTTTCAATTCAGAAATACACAATATTTCCACAAAAATAAAAATAAAATATTTCTTAAAATGTTCTAAAAAAATTCATGAACAACATTAATTTGTCCGGGAAAAAAAAACGGGCATCTTGTTCGAAAAATTTTATCCAACAAAATTAAGTTGTTCGAAATTTTTTCCCCAACATACACAAATTGTTCGAAATTTTTTCATGAACAAACACAAGTTGTTCGAAAATAATCCCTAACAAACTGAAAAAACCATGTTCGAAAATTTTTACCCAACAAAATTAAGTTGTTCGAAATTTTTTCTCCAACAAAATCAAGTTGTTCGAAATTTTTTCACCAACATACACAAATTGTTCGAAAATAATCCCTAACAAACTGAAAAAACCCTCATTTTTACAAAAACCCTAATTTTCGTAAACTTACCTGAAGCGGCGGCGAGGGGAAATAGTGGCGGAGAGGAGAGGAGTGCGAACGGAATATTTTGATGTGGATTTCATTGATTTATGCATTGAATATGATTGTTTAAGCCAAAATGAGAGAAAGGTTGTGTTTTGTCGATTTTGTAGGAAATACGATGGAATTTGGAGCAAAACACCAGCCATACTTTACTGGATCAAGAAGAGGAGTGCACTATACGGTTGGATTCGTCTCGAAAAACGGAGTGGAATAGCCAAAAGAATTGAGTCAATCCGACACCCGAGGCGAAAGATATGCACGAAACGAGAAGGGATGAAGTCGAGCAAGAGCACGGCCGAGCTCATGGCTCGGCCGAGCCAATTTCCAAGCCAAAACAAGGCCACGACCGTGCACTGTGCTCGAGCAAGTGCACCTAGAGACTGAGACATTTTGGTCAAGCAAGGGCACGGCCGTGCTACACCCATTTTCGGTGCCATCTCCATATTTTGGCCATTTTTTAGGGACCAACTTGCAATTTTGCCATCCAAACCCTACCCCAACACTATATAAACCCTCTTTCTTGAAATCCAAGACATCCTCCCCCAAATTCCTCAATTCCCACACATAGTTACACATTTGGAGGTGTTTTGGCCATATCTTCCTCATTTCTTCATCAAATCAAGCAAGAGAGGATGTAATAGCTTGGAATTTCCATTCCACATCACATTCTAGACTAAGCTTTCTTTTTCTTTTCCTTTTTATTTAGTTATTTCATTTGGTATTTTTAATTGGATCATGCTAGTTGTTGGCTAAACATTTGTGGTTCTAAAGCTTTGTAAATATTTGGATTGAAGTTTATGAACTAATTTCTTGCTTTAATTGGTGTTTGTCTCTTATTTGTATGCTTAATTCTCCATTGCAAAGGATGTTGTTATTGGCCATGATGATTTGCTTAATTCATTGTTAATTGGGGTAAGATCGAGAGATTTATTTCATTAATCGTATGCAAGCATGCAACCCGGTATTATTATGAGCTCGAGAGAGGATTAATTATCGGAGAGGGAATTAGATGATCTTTGGGGCTATTTTAGGTGGTGTGATTGGTGTGCTGTCGCCGGCACCCAAAAATAATTCCTTAGCTACCCACTAATATAGTAGGGCAAGTAAGGGTCGATCCACAGGGAACGGTGTAATTTAGTCGAATCAATTTGTGTATAAAAGCAATAAAAAAAGGGGGGATTTTGGATTTCTTGACTAATAACTATTAAGGAGCAATAAAATAGTAATAAAGAGCAAGTAAAATAATAGTATTCAAATAGTAAGAAAGGTCTAGCCCTCGGATAGTGTCCCCTTAATTAATTATACCAATTTAATCAACAAGCCCAGTTATCTCAATTTATTCTCGAATCTTATCCCTAAACCAGTGGTACGACCAAACTAGTTCGAATTGCTTCTTACGTTTAATTAATCAGCAGGTACGACCCCCAATTAATCTATCCCTACGAATAACCCTAAAATATGTATCTAAGGTTCAACTCGAGAGATCCATTCAAGAATTAAAACAAGAGGATAAATTAGACCATGAATACGAGACGCTCGTTTCATGCAACCTAAATGTTACTACTCCCTAAGGTGTTCTACCTTAGTTGCTACAATTTCCACAATATTATAACAATTACGGGTTACAATTTATGGGATAGCTAGACTTGATATAGGAATAAAATTGGGTGATCAAGCCTATTAAACTCCTAACTCAAACATGCATAGCATCTACTCAAGTAATGACAAAATCGAGATGTAAATAAAAATCAACCAGGGCTTATTTAATCAATCAAACATAATCAATATAAGGGTTCACGTCCTCGGGCTAGAAAAACAATCTAAGTACTAAACATAAATAAGAGAACAATAGATAAAAACAAAATCAAACTCATCGCCTCCTGCCTGCTGCCTCTTCCGAGAATTCACGCCAATTACATAATTTCCAATCCTCAGCTAATGCGTGCTTCCATTCCCGGCGCTCCCGGTAATAGTAATAAAGAGCAAGTAAAATAATAGTATTCAAATAGTAAGAAAGGTCTAGCCCTCGGATAGTGTCCCCTTAATTAATTATACCAATTTAATCAACAAGTCCAGTTATCTCAATTTATTCTCGAATCTTATCCCTAAACCAGTGGTACGACCAAACTAGTTCGAATTGCTTCTTACGTTTAATTAATCAGCAGGTACGACCCCCAATTAATCTATCCCTACGAATAACCCTAAAATATGTATCTAAGGTTCAACTCGAGAGATGCATTCAAGAATTAAAACAAGAGGATAAATTAGACCATGAATACGAGACGCTCGTTTCATGCAACCTAAATGTTACTACTCCCTAAGGTGTTCTGCCTTAGTTGCTACAATTTCCACAATATTATAACAATTACGGGTTACAATTTATGGGATAGCTAGACTTGATATAGGAATAAAATTGGGTGATCAAGCCTATTAAACTCCTAACTCAAACATGCATAGCATCTACTCAAGTAATGACAAAATCGAGATGTAAATAAAAATCAACCAGGGCTTATTTAATCAATCAAACATAATCAATATAAGGGTTCACGTCCTCGGGCTAGAAAAACAATCTAAGTACTAAACATAAATAAGAGAACAATAGATAAAAACAAAATCAAACTCATCGCCTCCTGCCTGCTGCCTCTTCCGAGAATTCACGCCAATTACATAATTTCCAATCCTCAGCTAATGCGTGCTTCCATTCCCGCCGCTCCCGGTATGCCCTATGTGTTGCGAATTAAATCCTTTTATTTTTTTACCATTCCCTCCTGGACTATAGGGCCCAAATCAAAACAAAGCCCATGTTTAATTATTATTATTTTTTCTTCAACTCTCACGGGTCATTTATGTTCTTGGGCTTCAATCCAATATTGCATGGGCTTTTCTAACATGGCCAGGAGTTTAGTCCTCTTCGATATATTATCAAAATGCTCCAATTTTTTCCTGAATTAATTAAGAAAATAAAATATCAAAGTACTTATCACCATAAAATAATGAGTCGGAAAAATACACTTAATTAGTAAATTAAATCACATAGAATATCCAATTAAAGCACAATAATATGTCAATAATCCCGACTCATCAGTGATGTTTGTAAGGTAGAGATACGAACTTATGTCGCATGCTCCTTTGGATTAGTTAGATCGAGAGATTGATTAATTCTTCTTTTGTGATCACCCTATATGAAGACAACCTTAATGTCCATTTAAACGAGTTACAATTCATAAACGGATATCTAAGTGTTACAATTGCCTTGGAACCCACCTTCTCTCCTTGAGTTTTCATTCGTTTTACTTTCGTTTCTTGATTTGCATGGTATTCGATCGATTTCTTTATATTACTCTTTATTGCTTATTTGTGACAACTTGGTAGGCACATTTAGGGTAATTCACCATCACTTTCAATTAATCGATCGCATTTAAATAGAATCCCGTTAACAAAATACACTTTTACGCTATACCTCCTTGTGGGACCGACCTCGTGCTTATCACGCTACGATAGACGCCGTATACTTGCGGTTGTTTATTCTAGTGTTGTATAACACGTGAATCAAGTTTATGGCGCCGCTTCCGGGGAGGTTTCATAGCTCTAGAGTGTAGGTTAATAGAGTTTTAGTTTAGACATTTTACTTGCTTTCTTTATTTGCAAAAATCCAAAAATATTTGTGTTTGTTACTTTGAGCTTATTTGCAATTCTCACTTTCGTTTGCTCTTTTGATAGACATGGTTTATGATCACACGATCTAGGAGGAACCAACAAGAAGTGTTGGGATATAAATTCACCCTAAGCCCCACTTGATGTTAGAATAGTTTTGATGGCCAAAACACTTAGAGTCTATAAATGTAATAGGATCAGCTGACTTGTACAGCTTAGACTAGTCTTGTGTGATCAACTGTATTGATATCAGCTGATCAGCACAGTCCTGGCTTACATGCCTATCCTCAAGATGAGAAGAGTAGAAGATATGAAGACTAGAAGATCCTTGAAGACCAGATAAGTTAAGGTGCTTGTATACCTACTTATCTGATGGAGTCCCAGATTGAAGATGGCCTAAAGAAGTACAGAGAATTTCCAGATCAGAAGAGTGTTACTCTACTGATATCAGAAGACAGAAGACCTAAGGCCAGAAGAGTAGTCAGAAGACTAGAAGTACATATCAGAAGACTATGTGCTCTTCCAGGACTCGGCTGATTCCTAAGTCATCTTGCAATTCAAACGAAGACCTACCTTATTTAGAAGATTGACATGATCCCAGGATTGAAGCAATCAAGCGGCTGGAATCAAGGAATCAAGCTATTATGGAAAGATTGCTCAAACGACTAGTCAACTCCAACAGCTAGTTGCAACCAATCTCCATTATAAATACAAGAGGATGAGAAATCATAAACAAGAGGTCACAAGAGAGAATTCAACAAGCCAAGCAAGCAATCAAAGCTAAAGCCATACTATTCTAAGAATTCTCAAAAGAGCCAGAAACCATTAGATTATCTATAGCTCTTAAGTGATTTCTATCCAACCCCTAAGAACCTGAAACCTGTTCATATTGTATATCAATTGTTTTAGGCATAGTGGTTATCGCAACGAGAGTTGGGTAATTTTCATTAGAACCCCATTTATCTACATTAATTTCTTGAATGAAAATTTGAGTGATTAGTGAGAAGACCATAGGAGTTTGGTTGTTAGTATTCAAGTGGAAAAGCACGATTAGGGATTAGTTTAGTTTAATTTAGATAGAGTAGAACCCCCTAGTTGTGTGATTACCCGGGTAAGAACGCCTCTATTCATCCTCTCGTTCCTAGGTGATTTAGTAGACAAATGACTCGTGATCTCTTCTATCAAGTTCCACCTAATGAATTGCACATAAAAGTCGACTTTTAACTCAATTTTCCACACAATGACGAACACCCGAACACTACTTCTCTCCATTTGATCTTGATCATCATTTTACTTGCTTTTCTAGCTTAATTATTATTTATCTTGTTGATTTTGCATTTAGTTTTAGTTGCTCCCCCCATTTTCTATCACTATAATTACGTGACGACACATACCGCTAAGGCTACGCAAGCATACTAGTCCCACGGATCGATAATTTAACCGGGCCTTGCTTTTATTACACACGAACCTCTTATACTTGAGGGGAACGTGTTGGTAAAAACACGTGTCAAAAAGAAAGGCAGATGAGCAAGCTCAGTCAGCTCAGACCAGCAAGAAATCAGCTCCAGCAGAGCCTACTGCAGAAGAGAAAGAGGCTCTAGAGTTGAAGAAAAAGAAATTGCTTGAAGCTCAAGAGCTTAAGCAAAAGAAGCTGAATGATGCGAAGGCAGTCAAAGCCAAATTTGAAAGAAGAATTGCCAAACTCAGGAAAGCAATGAAGGACAAAGCACAAGAAGACAGTGTCCTGGTGTTTGATAGCAATTATGTGGATTACTTAGCCCTTCCAGATGAGCTACCAAGATGGCATCCCCTGAAGAAGAAGTGGCAAATTCAACACCACATAGTAAGGAAATTTGGCCCTCTCCCAACTTATGAAGATGAATTCTTCCAGTTCAATCAGTTCATGAACATTGAAGATCCAGTGTTCTGGGAAGAAATTGTCAAGACAGCCAAAGGACTTGACAACTGCAGAATCTTAACTCCTGAAGAACCCAAATGGGATGCACCCCTTCTGGATTCAGGAAGAGCCAACATGATAGAAATCAAGAAGATTTTGTACAAGATCTATGAAGAGGAGAATGTTACAGATGTACAGCACATGGAAGAAGTTCGAGCTCGTCTGTACCTTGCCTACCGCGTTTGAAGATCAGAAGACCTGATGAAGACTACTTTAGAAGTTTAAAGAAACTATTACTTGTAATCTGTAAAAGCTCTATATACATTCAAGTTATAGTTCTTTTTGCTTTCAAGACAAACTCTCATTGTCTTCATCAGATACTTCAAGTCTTAGCATGTTATAAACTCTTATCTTAATTCATTAAGAGCACTTATCAAGTATAGTTTTGGCTTCATCAAAAAGGGGGAAATTGTTGGGATATAAATTCACCCTAAGCCCCACTTGATGTTAGAATAGTTTTGATGGCCAAAACACTTAGAGTCTATAAATGTAATAGGATCAGCTGACTTGTACAGCTTAGACTAGTCTTGTGTGATCAACTGTATTGATATCAGCTGATCAGCACAGTCCTGGCTTACATACCTATCCTCAAGATGAGAAGAGTAGAAGACATGAAGACTAGAAGATCCTTGAAGACCAGATAAGTTAAGGTGCTTGTATACCTACTTATCTGATGGAGTCCCAGATTGAAGATGGCCTAAAGCAGTACAAAGAATTTCCAGATCAGAAGAGTGTTACTCTACTGATATCAGAAGACAGAAGACCTAAGGCCAGAAGAGTAGTCAGAAGACTAGAAGTACAGACCAGAAGACTATGTGCTCTTCCAGGACTCGGCTGATTCCTAAGTCATCTTGCAATTCAAACGAAGACCTACCTTATTTAGAAGATTGACATGATCCCAGGATTGAAGCAATCAAGCGGCTGGAATCAAGGAATCAAGCTATTATGGAAAGATTGCTCAAACGGCTAGTCAACTCCAACGGCTAGTTGCAACCAATCTCCATTATAAATACAAGAGGATGAGAAATCACAAACAAGAGGTCACAAGAGAGAATTCAACAAGCCAAGCAAGCAATCAAAGCTAAAGCCATACTATTCTAAGAATTCTCAAAAGAGCCAGAAACCATTAGATTATCTATAGCTCTTAAGTGATTCTATCCAACCCCTAAGAACCTGAAACCTGTTCATATTGTATATCAATTATTTTAGGCATAGTGGTTAAGCAAATTATAAGCTTGAACCATTAGTTGGATACACCTCAAAAACCCCAAACCCTCACCGAAAGGTTAAAGTTTTTGAACCCCTTAAAGTGCAAGTGCTTACAATCACTTGTGGAGACCGTAGCTGTTAGGACGGCTCAGATCTCAAAGTCCTAACCTTGGGACTATAAAGGTCAAGACCCTTGTAATTTGTGGTAAATTAAAGGGATTAAACATCACGTGTGGACGTGAGAGTGGACGTAGGAACGTATATCCGAACTACTATAAATCCGGTGTCATTTACTTTCTGCACTTTACATTTCTGTCTCTACATACATTATTATATAGTGCATACTGTGATTTCAACATTCTTCAAAACAAGGCCATAACTTTCAAACCAGCATCAGCTGAGTATTTTCATTAAGCAAAACAAGTTGAACACTTTCATAAGAATTACAAGAACGAGTCTAAACCAGGGCCACCATAATTCCGCATATAACCTCCTCAGTCAGATCACTATAGTCATCTGGACCAGCAGACTTGCAGTCCCAGTTGACATAGCAATCAGAAGAGGTTCTCAACTATGTTTGAAAAAGTTTTAAAGTCTATTCACCCCTCCCCTCTAGACTTTAATCTCATTCACTACTCGTTCAGGGACCAACAAGAAGTGTTACCCTTAGATCCGGAGATTGAAGCCAATTATCGAAGAAGGAACGCCGAAAGGAGAAGAATAGAGTTGGAAAGAATGAATCGACGGGAAAATCCGATTGTAGAAGAAATAGAGGAGGAATTTGAGAATCACGGGGTAGAAGGAGTTGAGGAACCTAATGGGAATGGAGGTAACCGACCTCAAGGAGTGCTAAGGGACAACTTTCGTCGGAGAGTTGAAGAGAATTTTGGTATGGAAAGAGATGGTAGACGACGGGAGGATGAGGAACCACAAAGAGTGTTGAGAGACCACTTCCGTCCTATTCCAAGGCCCTATGGAGGAGCGGGTCGGGAGCCCGTTGATGCACACAACTTTGAACTCAAGCCGGTCTTGATCGTGATGGTGCAAAACAACCAATTTGGTGGGCTCTCCAAGGAGGATCCTAACCTCCACTTGTCTCAATTCCTCGAGATAAGTGGAACGGTTAAGATCAACCGTGTCCCCCAAGACTACATCCGCTTGCAACTCTTCCCCTTTTCACTCCGGGACCGAGCAAAGCAATGGTACCTCTCTCTTGACTTGAGGACCATTGAGAATTGGGCCGACCTTGTTGATGCTTTCTTAATGAAGTATTTTCCCCCAAGAAAAACCATTCAAATACGGGGGGAAATATCTTCATTTCGACAAGATGATGATGAGTCATTGGCCGAGGCTTGGGAGCGCTTTAAGGATCTCATAAGGAGTTGTCCTCAACACGGGTTCTCAAGAGATCAATTGATATGTTACTTCTATAACGGGATGGATCACCGTACGAGAGGGATGGTAGATGCCTCGGCCGGTGGAGGTTCTTTGTTGGGAAAGACGACGGAAGAGGGTTATGTGCTTTTGGAGGAGATGGCTAAGAACGGGGACCAATGGCCATCCGAGAGAAGGCAAACCCGAAAGATTGCCTCAACCCAAGATTTGGATGAGAATGCTAAACTATCCAACAAGGTGGATAAATTGATATCTCTTATGACGGCTAAAGCTTTAGTGGGGCCACGTGACGAGCAATATGAAGAAGCCCACTACATGAACAATCAAAGGGATAGGCAATTTAGAGAGAAGGGTTGGAACGATAGGCAAGCCCGTGAAAGTCCTTCCAATCCAAACCAATATCATCAGAATTTGAGGCAACATGAGTACTTTTCCTATGCCAACCCAAGGAATGCCCTTCAACCACTACCAAACTTCAATGTGAGGGATGAGATGATAATTGACCCCTCACCAAAGCCATCCTTGGAAGAGATGTTTGGTGCATTCATGGGAGAAACTAAGAATTTCATGATAGAGACTAAGCACAATGTGGCAAAGATATGGCAAAAACTTGATGAGCATGGTGAGATGATCAATGATGTGACTACCCATATGAAGGCTATGGAGAAGCAAATGGGCCAACTTGCCACCATCATTGGAAAGCAACACGTTCCGGGGCAATTCCCCTCTAACACGGAGCTAAATCCCAAGGAGCAATGCAAAGCCATAAGGTTAAGAAGTGGGACAAGCTACGAAGGGCCCAAGATGCCATTAGAGGAGGAAGTGGTAATGGCACCCGAGGGTGTTGACAATGGAGATGGCCAAGTGAAAGAGAAGCAAGGAGAGAAGAAGAGTGAGGAGGCAATCCCTCCACAAAACAAAGGCAAAAATGAGGTACCTCTTCCATACCCTCAAAGATTGAAGAAGAAGGGTTTGGACCACAAGTTTGCCAAGTTCGTGGAAATGTTCAAGAAGATTCATATTAACATTCCCTTTGCCGAAGCACTTGAGCAAATGCCTCAATATGCCAAGTTTTTTAAGGAGATTATGTCCAACAAGAGAAAGATGGTAGAATTTGAAACCGTGAACCTCACCGAAGAGTGTAGTGCCATCATCCAAGCTAAGCTACCTCCAAAGCTTAGGGATCCCGGTTCATTCACATTGCCTTGTGTGATTGGCAAGGAGGGAACCTATCGTGCTTTGTGTGATCTTGGAGCAAGCATAAACCTCATGCCACTATCACACTTCAAATCACTTGGCTTGGGAGAATTGACACCTACTACCATGAATCTTCAATTGGCGGATCGCTCCATAGTTTATCCTTTGGGAACGGTTGATGATGTGCTTGTAAAAGTTGGGAAATTCATATTCCCGATTGATTTTGTGGTACTTGATATGGAGGAAGATAGGGCAATCCCCTTGATCTTGGGAAGACCGTTCCTAGCAATGGGTGGAGCCATCATCAATGTACGAAACGGAGAGCTTGAACTACATGTTGGTGAGGAGAAAGTCTCATTCAACATCTACAAAGCCATGAGATTTCGGGACGATGAAGATGAGGATGAAGAGTATGTGTATTCCAAGGGAGATCATTATTCAATGCCCATGGAAGGGAAGGTGGAAGAAGAGCCCAAGATCATTATTCAATCCTTCTTCTTTCGGCGTTTTGTCTTCGACAACAAACTTCGATTTCCGGGTCTAGAGGTAGCAACTCTTGTTGATTTCTCCTAGCTCGGGTGATCATATGCCATGTCTAGACAAAAGTTCAAAAGAAAGTAAGAATCACAAGTGAAATCAATGTAAAACAAACAAATATTTTTGGAATTTTTGCAAATAAGGAAAACAAGTAAAGTGTCTAAACTAAAACTCTCCTAGCCTACACTCTAGAGCTTATAGAAACCTCCCCGGCAGCGGCGCCATAAACTTGATACACGCGTTATGCAACACTAAAATAAACAACCGCAAGTGTACGGTGTCTATCGTAGCGTGATAAGCACGAGGTCGATCCCACAGGGAGGTTAAGCGTAAAAGGGTAGTTTGCTAGTCGAATTCTAAATAGACGTGATCGAATAGATTGAGTGTTGAATTTCCCTTAAGATTGCCTAACTATGTATCACAAATAGACAACGAAAGAGTAAATATAAAATCGATCAACTAATCATGCAAAGTAAGAAAACGAAAGTAAAACGGATGAAAACTCAAAGAAGGAGGGTGGGTTCCAAGGCAATTGTAATACATAGATATCCGTTTATGATCTCGTTTAAATGGCCATTAAGGTTATCTCATATAGGGTGATCGCATAAGAAGAATTAATTAATCTCTCGATCTAATTAACCAAAGACGCAATGTAACATAGGCTCGTATTTCTACCTCACAAATGTTATACCGCCTAAAATAGCTCCTAGGATCATTCAAGTCCCTCTCCGATAATTAATCCTCTTTCGAGATCATAATAATACCGGGTTGCATGCTTGCATACGATTAAACGGAGTAAATCTCTCGATCTTACCCCAATTAACAATGAATTAAGCAAATCATCATGGCCAATAACAACATGCTTTGCAATAAGGAATTAAGCACACAAATAAGAGACAAACACCAATTAAAGCAAGAAATTAATCATAAACTTCAATCCAAGTATCTACAATGCCTTAGAACCACAAAGTGTGTAGCTAATCAAATACATAATCAAATTACAAAATCCAAATGAAATAACTAAATAAAAAGGAAAAGAAAGAGAAAGCTTAGTCTAGAATGTGGTAGGGAATGGAATTTGGGAGCTATTGCATCCTTTCTTCCTTGATTTGATGAAGAGATGAAGAAGTTATGGCCAAAACACCTCCAAATATGTGTAACTATGTGTGGATTGGGGGAAAGTGTCTTGGGTTTCAAGAATGAGGCCTTATATAATGTTGGGGAAGGGTTTGGATGGCATATTTGCAAGTTGATCCCTCAAAAATGGAGAAAATACAAGTTTGGCACCGAAAATGGGGTTACTCGGCCGAGTTGGGGTCACTCGGCCGAGTGGAACACTTAAAAAGCGTGTTGCGACTTCTTCCAGCCGAGACTCGGCCGAGTTGGGATCACTCGGCCGAGTGCGCAGAAAATGTGGAACTCGCAGATTCGGCCGAGTAAGGTTACTCGGCCGAGTGATGTCCAATTCAGGGGCTACGCATTCCACCTTACTCGGCCGAGTAAGCTCACTCGGCCGAGTGAGCAGTAGAGGCCAAAGTTGCAGATTCGGCCGAGTAACCTCACTCGGCCGAGTTGCCTCCTCTTCTCGTTTCATGCATAACTTTCGCCTCGGGTGTCGGATTTACTCGATTCCTTTGGCTAATCCACTCCATTTTTCGAGACGAATCCAACCGTGCACTCCTCTTTCCGGTGCGATCACTCGTGGTATGTGTTTTGCTCCAAATTCCATCGTTTTACCTACAAAATCAACAAAACACAACCTTTCTCTCATTTCGGCTTAAACAATCATATTCCATGCATAATTCAATGAAATCCATATCAAAATACACTTCACATGTGCCCCTAAAACGCGTAAATTCCACCCGAATCATATTCCAAGGGAGATCATTATTCAATGCCCATGGAAGGGAAGGTGGAAGAAGAGCCCAAGATCAATTTTGTGAAAGAGGACCCCCAAGTGGAAGAGAATGAGTTGAAGATGGGCAAGAAGGCCAAGTTTGGGGGAGTTTTCTTCAAAAACTCCCCCAAATCAAGAAAAGCTACTTGTGCAAGCTTGGGGATGAATGAGGCATCAACCTCTTATGACATGATTGAAGAGCCGGATGGACTAGCTAGTGGATGCTTCAATGGGTTTAAGAAGGTTGCATGGGCAAAGAAGGTCAAGAACAAGGATGACAAGGGGGTGACTTGATATTCCCCTCAAGGAAGAACCGTCCGGCATAGGACGTTAAAAATAGCGCTTCTTGGGAGGCAACCCAAGGTTTTATTGCTTTCATATTTTTATTGCTTTAGTAGTTTTGATAGCTTGGTTTATTTTGTAGGTATGGATGAAGAGCACTAAGGACATAGTATTTTGGAGAATGAAGAAGGAAGCAAAACCAACTTTGGAGAGGGGAAGCAAGTGTTGCAATGGTGATCTTTGAAGAAACATTGGATGTGCAAGGAGGGAGGTAACAACTTGTATCCCCAAACTTAGAATTTATACATAGTAAAATTCTAAGTTTGGGGGAGTTATTTTTTCTTTTATTCTTTTTCGACTAGTTGTTACCCTTGCACCGGTTTGTCATTCTACTTGTGTCACATTTTGCACCGGCTCACACTTGACTTTCACATGATTATATTGTTTAAGTTGGTTTTGATCACATGTTGGGTAGTGGATCTTTGGTGAAATGTGAGCATGAATAATCATTGGAATCCATTGTTGAGTAGTTGTGGTGATGTCTATTTGCTTTGAATGTATGCATGATTGGTGTTGGAGAATAGTATCATGTTGTGTTCATATTTGTGATCTTTGATAGCATGGATGCATAATGTGTTGTTGTTTGGGAACATTTGATGAATGTGAGAGTTCTATTGAATAAACCGGTGAGAATTGAGCCATAAATCGAACATGTAATCCGATTTAGTTCATTTGAGAGTGGACTAGGTTATTGCTAGTGATCCTAGAACTTGCCTAAGTTCTTGTTTGAAAGCATGATTGTGTGAGATGATGTGATATGATATAGGCCATCTTGTTCTAAAAGAGTCACTTAGCCAAAATTTCCCAAAACCAAAGTAATTTTCCGTAGTTAGCCCTTTGAGCTTAATTCCTCATTTTCTTGGCAAACTACAATGTTAACCACTTAGCCTTTTTGAGCCTTTGATACCTACATCTAGTGGGGAATAAAAGACAAAGTGGGAAAACATGTGTTTGAATGAATATCTTTGGTGAAGGGAGAAATTGGGAAAGTTGAAAGAAAAAGAGAAAGATGAAAAGAAAATCAAGGGAAAAGACAAGAGGGACAAAAAGCCCCAAAAGCTTGAAAAGAAAAATAGTTCAAAAAGATGAGGTGATGAATACTTGAAAAAGAAAAGAAAAGGAAAAGTGAGGATGGAGTTTGTAAGCTTTGAAAGTGAAAGCACAAATTGTAAAACAACAAGCTTTGTCCTCCACTAGAAGAGTCACAATTCCCAAATTCATCCTACCTTGTCCAAAGAGTCAATGTTACATCCTTGATAAAGTCCTATTGATCACATTGTTGAGCATTTGAGTGTTGTGAAAAGTAGAAGTTGGGCAAGCATATGGTGATTGCATAGCATGACTTGGTTGATGAGTGCATTAATATCCTCAATTTGTTTGTGTGTTTGAGAGAAACACTTTGTCATGAGAGTAGAGGACTTGAGCATTTGGATTATGTTTCCCATTCACAATGTGTTGTGTGTTTGTGCATTCTTTGATCCATGAGTGTGAATTGCAATAATGAGCCTATGACCTTCATTGAGAAATGCACTTTGAGAAAGAGATATCATTACATCTTACTTTGCATGTGTGATTTGCATTGAATATTCCATTTTGATCATTCCACCCTCATTGCTTTAAGTGCTTAGTTGTTTGAGGACAAACAACATTTTAAGTTTGGGGGAGTTTGATTCGGGTGGAATTTACACGTTTTAGAGGCACATGTGAAACGTATTTTGATGTGGATTTCATTGATTTATGCATTGAATATGATTGTTTAAGCCAAAATGAGAGAAAGCTTGTGTTTTGTCGATTTTGTAGGAAATACGATGGAATTTGGAGCAAAACACCAGTCATACTTTACTGGATCAAGAAGAGGAGTGCACTATACGGTTGGATTCGTCTCGAAAAACGGAGTGGAATAGCCAAAAGAATTGAGTCAATCCGACACCCGAGGCGAAAGATATGCACGAAACGAGAAGGGATGAAGTCGACCAAGAGCACGGCCGAGCTCATGGCTCGGCCGAGCCAATTTCCAAGCCAAAACAAGGCCACGACCGTGCTCGAGCAAGTGCACCTAGAGACTGAGACATTTTGGCCAAGCAAGGGCACGGCCGTGCTACACCCATTTTCGGTGCCATCTCCATATTTTGGCCATTTTTTAGGGACCAACTTGCAATTTTGCCATCCAAACCCTACCCCAACACTATATAAACCATCTTTCTTGAAATTCAAGACATCCTCCCCCAAATTCCTCAATTCCCACACATAGTTACACATATTTGAAGGTGTTTTGGCCATATCTTCCTCATTTCTTCATCAAATCAAGCAAGAGAGGATGCAATAGCTTGGAATTTCCATTCCACATCACATTCTAGACTAAGCTTTCTCTTTCTTTTCCTTTTTATTTAGTTATTTCATTTGGTATTTGTAATTGGATCATGCTAGTTGTTTTCTAAACATTTGTGGTTCTAAGGCTTTGTAAATATTTGGATTGAAGTTTATGAACTAATTTCTTGCTTTAATTGGTGTTTGTCTCTTATTTGTATGCTTAATTCTCCATTGCAAAGCATGTTGTTATTGGCCATGATGATTTGCTTAATTCATTGTTAATTGGGGTAAGATCGAGAGATTTATTCCATTAATCGTATGCAAACATGCAACCCGGTATTATTATGAGCTCGTGATTCACGTGATATGCAACACTAAATAAACAACCGCAAGTATACGGCGTCTATTGTAGCGTGATAAGCACGAGGTCGATCCCACGAGAAGGTTAAAGCGTAAAAGTGGAGTTTGCTAGTCGAATTCTAAGTAGACGTGATCGAAATTTTGAATATGATGTTTTACTCTAAAGTTACCTACCAAGTGTCACGAATAAGCAACAAAGAGCAAATATAAAATCGATCAAATGGCATACAAATCACAAAACGAAAGTAAAAATGGGTGTAACTCAATAAAGAGAAGGTAGGTCCTAAAGCACATGCAATACTAATGAATCCATCTATGATTAACTATCTACTCAAGTGGTGTTCATGCTTTGTCTATAAGATTGATCACGTAATAATGAATTAAAAGTTCTTTCGATCCAAGTAATTCAAAGGAGATATCACACAACCTAGTATCTCTACCTAACTTGCACAATAAAACCCAATCAAGCTCCTAAGATCATCACACATCTTCCTAATCATTGATCATCTTTCAATCTCACAATAAAATTAGGTCAAATGCTTGCAATCAATCAACCAAACTAGATTTCTCAACCTAATTCAATTAACTATGATCAACACATCATCATTGTACACATAATGACATTCTTTGCAATATAAACCAAGCATCCAAATAGAATTAAGCCACACAAACACCAAATAAGCATAACATTAATTCATAGATATCATCAAAAGTATTTACAAGGCTTTAGAACCAAAAGTGTTTAGCCAACTACAATCATATTGAAATTACAAAATAAACAAAGATCAAAGCACTAAAAACTGAAAATAAAAGAAAGCTTAGGCTGTGGTGTGGTGGGGAAATGAATTCCCAAGCTAGTGGCTCCTCCCTTGCATGATTTGGTGTTGGATTGAAGAAGATATGGCCCAAAACCTCCAAGTGTGTGTTAGTATGTGATAGAATTCTTGGGAGAGGGGTAAGATCCTGTGAAGTTTAAGAATTGGGGTATTTATAGTGTTGGGGTAGGGTTTGGATATGATCTTTGCAAGTTAGTCCCTCGAAAATGGAGAAAATATGCATTTGGCACCGAATTTGGAAGTGATTCGGCCGAGTTGGGGTCACTCGGCCGAGTTGGGGTGTTGGTCGAATCTTCACAAAAAAAACAGGGCATGCGCGTTACTCGGCCGAGTTGGCTTACTCGGCCGAGTGGTCTTCAAAATCTTCAATTCAACTCGGCCGAGTTGGGTCACTCGGCCGAGTGCGCAGTAAATCCCAAAATCGCAGATTCGGCCGAGTAACCTCACTCGGCCGAGTGCGCAGTAGATGCCAAACTCTCAGATTCGGCCGAGTAATCTCACTCGGCCGAGTGCGCAGTCGAGGCCAAACTCTCAGATTCGGCCGAGTAAGGTCACTCGGCCGAGTTGCCTTGCACCTCGATTTCGGCCTTTTCTCGCTTCGTGCATAACTCTCGCCTCGGGTGTCGGATTGACTTGATTCCTTCGGCTAATCCACTCCGTTTTCCGAGACGAAGCCAACCGTGCACTCCTCTTTCCAGTCCGATCACTTGTGGTATGTGTTTTGCTCCAAATTCCATCGTTTTACCTACAAAACCGACAAAACACAACCTTTCTCTCATTTTGGCTTAAATAATCATATTACATGCATAATTCAATGAAATCCACATCAAAATACACCTCACATGTGCCCCTAAAACGTGTAAATTCCACCCGAATCAGCTCGAGAGAGGATTAATTATCGGAGAGGGAATTAGATGATCTTTGGGGCTATTTTAGGTGGTGTGATGTTTGTAAGGTAGAGATACGAACTTATGTCGCATGCTCCTTTGGATTAGTTAGATCGAGAGATTGATTAATTCTTCTTTTGTGATCACCCTATATGAAGACAACCTTAATGTCCATTTAAACGAGTTACAATTCATAAACGGATATCTAAGTGTTACAATTGTCTTGGAACCCACCTTCTCTCCTTGAGTTTTCATTCGTTTTACTTTCGTTTCTTGATTTGCATGGTATTCAATCAATTTCTTTATATTACTCTTTATTGCTTATTTGTGACAACTTGGTAGGCACATTTAGGGTAATTCACCATCACTTTCAATTAATCGATCGCGTTTAAATATAATTCCGTTAACAAAATACACTTTTACGCTATACCTCCTTGTGGGATCGACCTCGTGCTTATCACGCTACGATAGACGCCGTATACTTGCGGTTATTTATTCTAGTGTTGTATAACACGTGAATCAATACAATGTTTAAAAGGAGTAAATATTTTTCTTTTCTTTTTTCATGTATTTTTTTACTTAAATTTGTTTCTTCATACTTCAAAAATAAATTATTTTTTCAACAGAGTCAATAATATAGATGGATGGACCAGGATGGTGTATTTGGCATTATTGTCTAAATTTTTTATAAGAATTGCAAAAATGTCCTTAAAATTGAACAATATTATTGATTTTTTTTTAAAAAAAATTAGTTTAGTGTTTTAAATTTTTTGTCCATTTATATTTAAAATTATTTTATTGCATGAATTATAGAATATTGGAACACATTAATGTATTAATTAAAAGACATTTACAACCGAAGAAAGTCATCTTGTTCAATTTAATTTAATGAAATGTATTGATAATTTTATCGTAAAATTTCGATGAGTATAATAAGTACATATTATTTTATCTTTAAAGTAATGTTAAATTTCAACACTATAACTACCATTAAAAAAAAAAAAACCAGAATAGTATTAGAAAAAAGTTCAAAAGTTTCGAACGTTATATGCATGATGATATTTTTCAAACAAGTGGGCCCATTCCCAATTCTGAAAAGGAAGCTCATAGGCCATATCTATAGTGTCCACAACAATTTAACTTTTAAAAAAAAAATAGTGGACTGGTCACACAACACAACTCTCTCAGCTCTCTTCTCTCTCATGTGGTTTACACTTTTTCACTTTTTTAATTTAAATTTGAAATTTAAGGCCTAAAGACAATCATTACTATAACCCAGAATAAATCAATTAAAGAAGCACACCACAACAAAGATTAGATTTTTGTTGTATAGTTGTGTGTTTTCCATTGGGCAAAATCTTTGCAAGAAGAATGGGAGACTCAGCTTGTGTGATGCATGGCTTCTCTTATGCAGCTTCTTCCATTCCCAATCATTCCAAACAGGTAATAAAAACTAAATCCCACTCTTTTTTTCTTAAATTCTTGAAAAGGGCTTTTCTTTTTTCTTTTTTTATTGTGAAATTTGGGAGTTTAATGTGATGCAGGGGAGCCCAATGCACGTTCTTGGTGAATCAATTTCATTCGAGAGGTTTATGAATGAAGCCTTATCATGGGATAAATGGTCTGCCTTTACACACAAAAAGTATGTGGAGGAGGCGGCGCGATTTGCTCCGTGGCGGCGAAGAAGGCCTATTTTGAAGCTCATTACAAGAGAATTGCTGCTGCTTTACTTGAGCAAGAATCTGCTGCAAAAGATGAATCTGAAGAGGCTGTTGTTGATTATAAGAATTCTGAATTTGATGAAGCTAATGACACTAAACATACTTCAATTGCTGCAATAACTGGAAATGAAGAAACAGGGGGAACAATTTCTGTTATTTTTTATGAAAATATTGACTCTGTTTCTTGTTCTGAAGGGAGTGGTACTCCACAGATGGAGAAGCCTTTGTTAAAGGTCATTTTTTGATTTTTGTTGTTGCAAATTTCTGTGGTTTGTTTTCTTTAGTTTCATTTTGTTGAGTTACTTCGTTAGAGTCCAGTCAAAAGTTTTGTATAAGGTCATTGTATCTTGGGGACGATTATTGCACCAGGGCAATTCATCCGTGTCAGTCATGCATAAGTATCTTCGTCTACACATACACCTAGTTTTTTCAAAAGGAAATACCATATGTGATGTGCAAGAAAAGTTCAGGGATTTTATCATGTTTTCTTGTAAATTTTATGTGATTAATTTTCTTAAAAAAATTACTTTTTGGTAATTCAGCAGAATTCTGTTGCTAATGAGGTGTGATGAAATGGAAAAAATTAGGGCTTTTATCATATTTTGTTGCAAATTTGTGAGATCTGTTTTTAGCAATTGAATTTTCAAGAAAACAAAATCAGGATTTTTATCATATTTTGTTGCTAATTTCTCTATATTTCTTTAAATTGAATTTTCTGGTATTTCAGCAGAATTCAGTTGCTAGTGAGGAAATATCATCAGGTATGAGCAAGAAAAAATCAGGGCTTTCTTCATTGAAGTCGTCGATTCGACGAAAAACATGGAATGTGGCATCTACACCTGTGAAACCAGTGACTCCTCACTTCAAGAATGTCACTCAAAGCACAAGAAAATCAGTTGTGGACTTTATAGATAACAAGAGATCATCTCCTAAGTCATTGCACGGTTTAATTAAGTCGATTCCGATTAAAGCGCCTGATAAAGATGCAATCAAGAAAGATACAAGCTCAACAACACCTAAAGATTGCAAGACTCCTATGAGGACTCCAATTGTGGTGATCTTTCTCATGTCCCGAATGGATTTGATTGCTCGATTTTGTATGTTGTTTTAGTACTTAATCTAATTGTGTTATTAAACTGCAGGCAGCTACGAAAGGCGCGACGAAATATCCTGCATCAACCCCTAGATCAGTGAACACAAGGTGGTTTGTGTCTTATTTAAACTGTTTAATGATTTTGTATGCATTTTTAAGTTATCTAGGGAATTGTCGTTCGTGTTTATCGACGAATTTTTTTATAATAGTAGTAAAATACACAGGATGAAAACACCAATTGATCCCTCTACCAGTGGGAGCAAAACTTCTGGCCCTAAATGGCACATTCTGTCTGCTGTGTAAGTTTGAGCTGCCTTGTTTTAGTTTGATCATGTGTTTAAACTTGAGGCTACGATTGTATTGACAAAAAACACCCCGTAGAATGGACTTTGGCATACATATATGTTCGTTTTTGTTAGTCATTGCATCGTTAACAGCACAAAGAGCATAATGTTGTTCATTGATCTTTACCAGCTCTTACCTATATTGGCTTGTTTTTCAGTTACTCTAAGTCCTTGACCGCCTGTCGAAACAAATTACAGTCTCCAACTTCATCGACAACGCCTTTCATTCTAAGAACAGAAGAAAGAACTGCCAAAAGAAAACAGGCAAGAATTTTGTGCACTATACTATTTTTTCCTGAAGAATTTAATGTACAATGCATCTTATGTCGTTTCCTCTGTGCCTTCAGAAACTCGAGGAAAAATTCAATGCCAACGAGACGAACAAGGCGCAGCTAAAAAAGACATTAAAGGTTTCAAAATAAGCCAAACTTGTTGTTACATGGCACAAATGTTTCTTTAAGCTAATAGTCTCTCTTGTTTTGCAGGGAATGAGATTAGAAAATTAAGTTGTGGCTTTTGCTTCAAGGCTCGACCTTTACCCGAATTTTACAAGGAACGGGGAGAAACCTCGATCAACCAGACGAACAAGGTAAAAGCTTCACCTAGTAGCAGAAATCATGTTGTTTTTCAAATTAGCCTCATTCATCGATTCTCGTTTTGTGCAGACTCAAGCAGCACGACTTCAGACACCGGTACTAGGAAGAAGTGTTTCGAGCAAGAAGCAAAGCATTGCCTCAGCAACGCCGCCACCTCCTCCTCCCAAAACCTTCGGCCAAGATTAATGGCGTTTCCAAGACTCCATCAAGAAAGAATTTTGCCACTACAGAACCCGGAAGGAGGATCACACATGAAAACAAGTCCCCAAATATTCAGCATTGAACATACCATATATTCCCCATATATATAATATTTTTACAAATACAATAATAAACCTCAATGCCTAATTAATTAAGAGCTGTAAAACAGTCAAGTCGTTAAAAAGCCTCTGATCTCCCCTATTACAAATTAACATTCTTCCAGGCACAATTAAACAAGATTAATTTGCCAAAATAAGATTTTTTTTTTACCATTAGCTGTTTTATTTGCTACTCCTTTTGTCCCTAAAAAGTTTGCGGTTCTATTTGGGCACGAAGTTTAATAAAAAAAGTGTAATAATTAAAGTGTTGAAAGTAATTTTATAATTTTTTATATATAAAGTAAATAAAGCAGTTGAATTGAGTGTATGAGTTCCAAAAGTAATGACATGAAAGATAAATATGTGTATATTGTGAGGGTGGAGATTGCAATAATTGTTTCCATTTAGGAGTTTACAAATTTTAAGGAACAAATTAAAAAAAAAGTATAAAAACTTTTGACCAACGAAAATAGTATTAAATACCCGTCTCAGCAGGACTTCTCATCTGTCAATTTCAAAGTCAAAAAAGTAAATGTTTTGAAAATTGAGTTACTCCATTTTAATGAACATATTGTACTAGTAATTTGCTTTTTTATTTCAATTTTTTTGTCTAACAGCTAATATTTCACAGCCATATATTTAACTTATAATTTACCAAATTCGAGTTTTATTTGCTACCCGATGGTGGGCTTAGGAGTTGCCACCCCAGATGTGGGCCCAGGGGGGTTGCCACCGGGAAATTGCGCCATGGTATGTGGGTTGCCACCCAAAGTGCGTCGTCCGTGAACGTCCAATTTGAAAGGGGAATGAATTATTATGATATTGCATATCGATTTCACATAAAAGTGTGGAAATTGATATAAGTGGGGTCGATCATTCACCCATGAACATAGTTTTGGGTAAAGTTAGACTCTCCAACTTATTTTTAACAACTCCTACTATCAAAAGTTGATGTTGAACTAACCATTAAAATATTCAACCTAACCACCTTATTCAATCCGGTCTTCAAATCGTCCCCATTGTGGGTATGTGGGGAATTGGTTGACCGAAGCAAAGGCCAAGAAGAAGCACAGGTTTGCCAAGAGTTTCAACGTGGCCAAGCAGGTCAAGATCCTTAGAGAAGAAAAAATGAAAGATATATTGGAAAAGGCCAAGAATATGAAAATCGACCTACAATCAATTGGTCCAACCAAGGAAGAAGAAGATGCCCAGGGAAAAAAGGTTAGACATCCATTCTTTCCTAACTCCTTCTTAAAAGTAATTAAGGGGCAAAAAACAGAGTTTTATTACTCTTATATAGGTGCAAATTGGTAGTATAACATTGTACTCCGTTACAGGATGACTTGGACGGTTTAACCGACACAATTTTTAGAACAATAGATTTAGTGATGTAAAATAAAATAGGGATATTTTAGTTGATTCAGTGAGGTGTAAAGTGGATTTGATGAGCTAACTGACCGACGGAAACAACTCATCACTTGTGATTTTATAATGGTAGCATCTAAAGTTCATGTTAGCAGGATTTTTATATTAGTTAAGATAGTTTAACCCATTGTTTCAAGCTTATTTGCAGTTAGTACAGTAGCTTCCTTATTTAGTGTGACTTGATACAATGATTTAAACATTTTAGTTCGTCTAATCTCAGGATCCGGCAATCAGGCGAGAAAAAGTTGTGGGTCTGGAAGACGAGGAAAGGAAGATAAAAGAGTATCTCAGCAAAGACCAGTCGGGATTGGGGCTCGACGTTATCCCCATCATTGGTATGCCTGGCCTGGGGAAGACGACGTTGACATGGAAAATCTACAACGACGAGCTAATACGCTACGAATTCCCAATTCGCATTTGGGTTCACTTCTCTCAGAGGTTCAACAGTAAGGAGGTACTTATCCAGATTATGAAAACCTTCACCAGCAACATCCAAGAACTGAATACAAAGGATTTGAGGGAGTTATGCGACGCAGTTCACACATGCTTGCTTCGAGACAAGTTCTTGTTAGCAATGATTCCTGGTCTGGAGTTCCTCAAGCTGAAAGAAAATGCTTTCACTGGAATCAGCTCAGAATCATTCGGCCTTGTTCAAACTCCAAGTGTTGCACATTCTCAATTCAGATTTGGTTATTTGGAAGGCTTCAGATTCTACATTTCCTTGTCTTAGGCATCTCCAGCTTAAGAACTGTGAAAGCCTCAATGAAATTCCAGAGGTTATACTACTACACCTTGAGAATTTGGATATTGGCCGCGTTCGCAAAGTCATAGCTGAATCTGCTAAGGGCATGAAGCTTCACCTAAAGCTTGCTGCTGATTTGATATAGCCTAGCTTAAAGTAATATCGATCCTATCAGGTATGGCAATCGCAATTTTTCTTCGTTAATTTTACTTATTAGGTTGCATCTACAATTGGCTCTTTTCAACATGTGTGATTTTTTTCGAAAACAGAGTACTCTGCTTCAGTTTTTGGTTTTGTTTTTTCTAACACATATATCAGTAAAACTTCCCAAGTTGATATGGAGTAAATAATGTGTGTTACAAACTCAATGCTCCTTGATGCATGCTATCTTTGATTATATTAACATTTTGAACTCTGCATATGGAATAATTTGGATTGCAGATCGAAAATTATGTTAAAGCAAGTGATGTCCAATGAGTAGAGCCTCATTCTGTCTTGCGGCGTGTTGTTTTTCTTTTGCGGTATTTGAACAATCTAGTTTGATCGTTAATTATGACGACTTGTGCTCTTGTTTTCTTTTCCAACAAATAAAAGAACCCAAAATATATTTGGATCTATGTATGAACTGATATGCATTTTATGTTATCCGTCTTTTTTTTTTTTTTGGATAAAATTCTGTTATGCAGAATAATGAATTTGGCGTAAGTATGAGGGGATATTTTTTAGATACAAAATAGCTAGGATGATTCATGTTGGGGACAAATTCATAAATAGTCATCTAACTTTGTTCGAATTTACCAAAGGTCTTATAACTTTTTACTTTCAATTTTAGTCATTTTCTTCTCAATTTTAGTTTTGTCCGGTAATACATTTGAATTTTCATCGAATTTTGCCACGATCATCAATTTTATGGCCAATAGATACACATGGACAGCTTACACATTAAAAATAACACCTCACATCCCATCATACTCCACGCCAGGTCGGAGTGAAAATAAATACAGAAGATGAGATTCTTCCTCCTCAATTCATAGGATCTTCTTCCTCAGTTCTTATAGACACAATTTTTTTTACGCGCAAATTTATGATATATATTGTTCTCAATTATATCACTCTATGTAGTGTGATTGGGGTTCTTTACATTTCCACTTATTTGGGAGAGATATATGGTTATGGTTTTTCTTTCTTTCATTCATACTAGTTTTTTGCCCGTGCATCGCACGGGACTACAATAATTTTTTTGTTTTTTGCAATTTTTAGAATCGTCTGTCAATTTTTTTGTTCGTGTCTTTTCATTGCTTTATATAGGTTAATTGAAATAACAATCATATTATTATAATTTTAAATTTAAATTTTCTACAAACTTTTCCAAAATATGGAGTATTATTTTTGAGTCATTTTAAAGTAAAATTTGAATGACTCCATTGATAGATTTAAGCTTCCAGAAACGTTTTCAAAAGCTTATTCCAAATTTTTTGAACTGAATTTAAGTTCATAAAATGAGTAATTTTATAATGGTAATTACATAGAGGTAAGTGGTTTGGTGACAGATTTACTTGCAATACGTGGTTCTCTATTAGAAAAAATTTCAATGTCATATGTTTCACTTGTTAGCAAATTTACTTGTAATATTTTTTTATTTCGATTTTGAAAAAGCTAAATTAAAAGTTACATTTACGAATCGAAACACATTATATTTACTAAGTTTTTCTACCAACATGTACATATATCTTTCTCAAGCATTTCTTGGGTAAAAAAATGGTTAGTAGCAATTGGTTTCTCATTCTTAGAAACATTATCATCCTTAGAAAGGTGATTTTACCTTGATATTTGGTGACAATCATTTCCACCAAGCAAAATTTGATGTTATATCTTCTTTAATGCTGATAGAGAGAGAACATGTGATTTTAACGAAATGACTATTAAATGATAATAGAAAATTTCAAAGAACATACATTATATTTTGATTTTGAATTTGATTCAAGAATTCCACGAACTAAGCACAATTTCAGAGTAGAATCAAGTGTAGAACTTGCTTATACAGGTAATTCGATGAAAAAATTGAATAGGAAATCGGAATACCCACGAACGCATATCCGACACCCTATTTATGATTTCTGATTAGAATCACCAGAAGAAATGCATTCTATATGAAAAACATTCTTAGAGTTAGAGAATTCAATAGAATTAGTAAAACTTGAGCAGTGGTCTTTTCCCTAGCCTTGGCAATATAAGTTAAAGACGCCACTCTCAACAATTGTTGTTAAACTGGGTTCAATTACACCTAATTTATTTATTTATTTTAATCCGAGATAATTTTTTTGTTTCGGTATGACATACAATTTTGGTCTTTTTTGACCAATTTCAGTCCTCTAAGTTTAAACTCATCAGAAAATTTCAAACTTGTTGAAAATTTGGGGACTCCGGTCAAATATCCTATCTTTGTTCTTTAAGTATATTAAAATTCTGACTGCGGCAAAGACAAGGCTGCAAAGGAAAATAAAAATCAGTATTAAGTTTGTTATATCTCTCTTGTAAACACAAGATAGACATATTAATCCTCTTACATATACTCTCATCGGGTTGAGTTTTGAAATTGGGATTCTAACTTATGTTCTTCATTACATTAGCCCATTGCCCTTTCAAAAAATAACCTTTATTAGCATTAGCAAACTCAAAATCTAGTGCAAATAAGTGTGGAAAATCAATCTATAAGAGATAATTAATTAATATAAACTGCTTCAAATAAGGCAACATATAAATCTGCTAACCTTACAATTGCATGGTAATTCAAACACACAAAGTAAAATACTTAACTACCAAGTCATAAATATCATAGACCACTAACCTTCAAGTACTCCCAAAGCCATCCAAAGCTTCAGACTGTAGCATCTCCCTTTCCAAAAAAAATTGCAAACGTGTCTGATATTACCACACGAAGAACATTCAGATCATGACTTTGCATTGTAGGCTCGTCTTCAACTTTTGATGTCTTAGCTTGAACTGATTGTTGTGCAAGAAATATTAATTATACGATGAGAAAACGGATTCTTTGAGATGATCATATACAAGATATATTGTAATCATTTCGCATACGTGTTGGATCGAGTGGCAAAATAAGTTTTGCTAACAGCTTATTCATCTAGAACATGTCAGTGCATCATCACAGATAATTTTTCTCTTGTTCCCTTGGTCTTGAAGGTTGTGTTATGAATGTATGCCCACAGCCGCCTCACCATCTGTATTGAAAACAATGCAATTTCTTATGCATGTTAAATAAATAAAACAGTTTACACAACTTGCTATTGGATCCAAACCTCTGTTCTTGGCAACGCTGACTCCCCAACAATTGCCTGTAGTTTAGGTGAAACACCACATACTTTGTTTAGACCTCCCGAACCACCTCTTCTTTTGGTACCAGATGGGGCTCTGCAACAACATATATTAAATTCAAAATGTGTCATTTCTCTAATTACAACTCACAAAAATGAAGGTGTGTTGTCTGCAGATCCCGAATGATAATAGATGACGACTAAGTAAAAATTAGAACTATAAAATTCCAGAACTAAGTTGCATGTTGCAGCTAAACCCCTTCTCAATGAATGAAATGCATTTACTCATCAGCTAAAATTCCACAATCACAAGAAGACAATTATTCACTCACATAATGTAACCTCATATATATCTTTAATACATATATTTCACAGTCTCCATTTTATCTACGTGGCTTTCTCTTCTTTCTCTATTTTGAAATCCTTAATTTTGGTGAGTCAGTTTTTTTTGACAGTTTTTTTTTTTTTTTAATTTTAAAATGCTGACAGTTTTTTTAAAATCTTTTATTTAGTTTTCTTCTCCTTTCATTTACCCACCATTTCTTTCTCAACCTTTTTTTTTGCAAATTTCCGTCTTTATTTTCCTGGTACATTCTTACAGTCTCTACAAAAACTCTAACATACTCAATTTTTTTGCAGATTTTTTAATTTTTTTTTCACTGTACTTTTATTTAATTAGAATACGTGGATTGTGAGTTTCTTGGACAATTGAGAAATTGCCTCAATTTTTTTGCAGATTTTTTAATTTTTTTTTCAATGTACTTTTATTTAATTAGAATACGTGCATTGTAAGTTTCTTGGACAATTGAGAAATTGTTCAATTCATTTGAAATTTTTTACAGGACCTTTATTAAGAATACGTGGTTTGTAGAGGATTGTCATCACATCAGACGCTTTGTTATCCATCCCCGTTGAAAGAAATTCGAGAGATTGTCATCACATTCGGATAGGGTAGGATTTGATAAAAACGATTATGTTAGTGTAGGATTTGATAAAAACTGTTATTATTAGTTTGTTTTCTTTAATTTATTTTTCTTTCATGTTACCTTTATTTATTTAATGGTTTGCCAATTTCTGGATCATTGAGAGATTGCTCCTCAATAATAACAGTTTTCTCAGCCTGTGGCCGACCGCACACGAAACTTGATCAGAATTTTTAATCAAGACTTAGGCCGTCTCGAGGGTTGTCATCACATCAGATGCTTTGTTTGTTGATCCATCCAGTCGAAGGAATATTAATGTTAACGAAATGTGATATATAACTTGCTACTCAGATTCAATGGTCGACAAAAATAAGTTTGCACAATTTTTTAAACAACAATAATGTAATTTTATATTTTTCGTATATTTTTTTAAATAGTGTAATTTTTTGTTTTATTTATAGGGTACGTGTTAACATTTTTTTTATTCAATTTTTTTCCTTTCTATGTTTTTTATTTTTTTAAAACTGTAGAGGTATCAATCCAACTACTACTAATCCAGAGCATTGTTCGAAATATAGAGGTATCAATCAACTCCTACTTGATTTATTATTCATTTTATTTTATGGGGTCTATTCATTCTCTTTCTCTCTCTCAACTTCACTCTTTTTATTTCAACTCAGTATACAACTTTAAAAATGATGAAATGGTGTCGATTTATAAATTCATTTTGTTTACTCATTATGTCAATTCAACACTCAATACTCGATCATATCATCAATGCTATTTCCAATTTATAAAATTTAAAACTCATTTTATGTCTTAGATTTTTTCTCTTCTTACCATTAATTGTATGTATTTGAGTCAGGTGTACCTCTGCATTTACGTAGATCGAGGTAATTGTATGTATTTGAGTCAGGTGTGCCTCTGCATTTACGTAGATCGAGGAAATAATTATTCCCGCGTAGTATGCGGGTTGTGCACTAGTATATATATATATATGTATATATATTTCAAAAACTTTTGATTAGAAATGCTTGGCATTACTAACAAAATTGCAATAACATATCAAAATTCACAAGGAAAAGAGAAACTACAGGAGTTGAGATAGAGCTTGAATTCTTCATATTAATGTTTCACAGGAGGGCTTACCTTAAGAAAAGAAAATGGGTTGAGAGGCCTCGAGGGAGAAATGGGGCTAATGAATTGGTTCCTCTTCTCATTCGATCGGTTGCTCTACTGCACGAAGCCTAAGTACTGCAATTGGTAATCAATTATTCAAAATCATCTTTATTACTTTCTGCTTGATCGTCTTTGTACGCCAACTAACAAATGTGAACTCATGAGTGAAGATGATCTATCAGCGGCAAATGCAACAGTCATTCCAAATCTCACGATTGAAGCCATTATTTGGTGAACTGAGAGATCAAAGGAGCAACAGTTTAATCTCAATCATTAATTCTGACACAAAAAGAATCATTAATATTGCTCATCAAATTCTGAAATGGAAAGATAAGAAATGAAGCGTTAGTTTTCCACCTGAACCCTCGAATCCTAAAGGCCTTTTATATATATGTGATTCAGGTGAAAGAGAGTAGAAAATCAATCGATCTATCAGTTAAAAATGAGAGAAACCAATAGTCACTTAATAAATAGGGAAGATGAGAATTCGTGAGTCCTCATAAATTAGAAAATGATGTGGCGACTTTCTAGCATGAAAGTGCCACGTGTAACGACACATGGCGAAATTATAGTATGAACAAAACGACACATGGCGAAAGGCTGGAGAGTCCTATCCTCCTTTTATATAGAGAGATAGATTGACCTGCCCCGTTGTGATTTTTTACTCTTATTTTCCTCCAAAACACCTTATGTGGCGGATGATGTGTCAAACACACACAAAAAAATTGTCACGTGAAATACACGTGTTCTATTCGGGCAAGTAGGACTGAAATTGGACTAAAATAATTAAAATGGAGACTATTATAAGGACCCAATTTAAGACTATAAGGACCAAAATTGAGTCTCAATTTAAGACTATAAGGACCAAAATCATTTGTGAAATTGTCTCCTTCATGTTGAATGTGTGATACATTCATTCAATTTTCACTTGCACAGAATAATTTCTTTACAAGTAGCAAACTACACTGAGTACAAAATACTCTCCATGTCATTGGAAAAAATCATCATTCGGACAACAAAATTGTTGTGTATCAACGCCTCTCAGGACCAGTTAGCTTGTGATTCAGATCCATTGAACTCACAAAGAGTAGATTTATATTGGTAGCATTCTCTACTTCAGATCACTCTCTCGATTTTTTGTGTTATTCAAAAAAGAAAAAAATACAGGACACTAGGAAGCAATGAAGACGGGAGGGAGAGATGCTTTAATCACTACTATAAAAACGTACATAGATAAGAATAAATAGATAACAGATATTTCTAAATCAGTTATCTAATGTTCACATGTACATGTTATCTAGTCTATATTTTTTATCTATTAGCAAGAAAATGTGCAGATAGGGAAAATTTTAAAATATGTCCTATAACTTTGGTTGATTTCATTTTAAACCCTTTAAATTTTCACTATTTCAAAATACATTCTAAGGTGTCCAATTTACATCATTTTTGTCCAATTTACGTCTTGTAACTTAGATTAGATTAATTTCATTTTAAATTCTTTAAGTTTTAATTATTTCAAAATATGTCCTGTAACTTAGGATGCAAATTGGACACTTTAGGATGTATTTTAAAAAAGTGAAAACTTAAAGGATTTAAAATGAAATTGACCTAAGTTACAGGATGTAAATTGGACACATTAGGATGTAAATTGAAAAAGTGAAAACTTAAAAGATTTAAAATGGAATCAACCTAAGTTACAGGACGTATTTTAAAAATTTCTCTACGCTGATACATAACGGATTCTGTCTTCCGTTACCTATACCTAGAATCACCATCTCATCCTCAAATATTTGCCTCTATGCCGTAGTTGGTGCCTAAATTGCTGAGTCAAATAGATTGCACCATTGAGGAGGGCTGTCGCCGACCACTAAGACGAGCCACTTCGCCACCAGCACCGTACCATTGCCTCACTTTAGTTGATTATTTTCTAGTGTAATAACTACTAGGATATCCAGTGTAGCTACTACTCTTTGCTCATCATCATTTCAGATGAATTTTCTGGATCAAAGCTGGGAGTTGTTTCGTGGAAATGTGTTTTTAAAAAAGGGTTGTCCACATGAACTAGAAGAAATTGGAAAGAAGATTGTAAGAGAATGCAAAGGACTTCCCCTATCGATTGTTGTAATAGGGGGACTTCTTCAACATTCCAGAAGCACACGTGGATATTGGAAGAATTTCGCAAGAGATTTAAACTCAATTTTGATATGAGAAAATTATGGACATTGCTTGAATATTTTGTCATTGAGTTATAATCACTTGCCACCCACTTAAAGCCATGTTTTCTTTACATGGGAGTTTTTGAAGAAGATGAGAAAATTTGTGTGTCTAGACTTATCAATCTCCTTGTTGCTGGGGAGTTTTTGAAACCGAAAGAAGGCCTAACAATGGAAGGGGACAATGCTTACACGACATGCAGGTTTGGAATTGGGGCTTCAAATAATATTTCAGTTAAGGTTAAAAAGCATATGTGTTGGATGATGCGTTAAAAAGCTTAAAACAGAAATTTTCACGTAAAATACACATGTTCTATTCCCGTGAGTAGGACTGAAATTGAATTAAAATAACTGAAATTGAGTTTAAAGGATCAAAATTGAGACTAAAAGGACTAAAATTGATATAATTAACAGTTACAGGACCATTTGTCGATTCAGTCAAAGTGACCATTTGTGAATTAATCTCCAACATTTTCTAACTACAATAAAATTCACTGCAATTAAACCTATCACTCCATTACACTCACAAATACATATAAATGTTATTTAATTTTAAAACTATAAGGAGATTTCGTGCAACATTTTCTAACTATAATAAAATTCAATGCAATTAAAACTATCACTCCATTACACTATGTATGGAAAACAAACAAAATTATTTTTAAAAATAAAAATAAAAATAAAGAAAGTTCAAAGATGTGTGCAACATTTCCTAACTACAAAGTGCAATTAAACCTATCACTCCATTAGTCAGTGTTTGGAAAACAAACAAAATTATTTTTAAAAATAAAAGAAAGCTCAGAGGCGCAAATATTAGTCCGAAATTCAGACAAAGCGATGGACACAACCAACACGGAGAGCGCAATAATCATCATAGCAAACTGAAATGCACCAGCCGGGAATCGAACCCGGGTCTGTACCGTGGCAGGGTACTATTCTACCACTAGACCACTGGTGCTGAATGTTTTAAAATTCGCATTTCTATTATCAATATCATTGGAATGTTAGTTTGTAACAAACGGATTATTTTATTGTCTCTTTTCATTAATCTTAATTAAATCATAGATATTTTTTAATATTCTTATACTTGATTATATAATAAATAAATTACATTGTACTGAACAATACACGTAATGAATGAGTGCTTGATTGATTGAAAGGTTTTAGGATAATGAGTGTGAATTAAAGTCGTAATATGTATTTGAAATTGCACTATTATGTGACAAAATTTGTAATTATTTTGTTGATGGTGAAATTCGTTTATTTAAAAATGTGTACTGAATAGTACTCGATGTCTGAGAAATGAGAAAGCATGAGTGGAATTTAGGAATTTAAACTCATACCCTTTGATAGTTTGATTGTTCCATTCATCTACGTCACCCTCTAATATTTTATTAGAGTACAATGTACATATGTACTCTCAATCATTCAACGTAATTGTAATTTACATAGGTCCTTTAGCTCAAAATAATTATTGTCACATATATGATTGGATTTATATTTCATAAACTCATTGATTGTATAATATAGCAAATGAAACTCATCTCATAGAAATTTTAATATTTGTCATAAATTCATAAAGCTATATATTTTGAAACTCCTAAGGTGTAAATAATTTTTAAGAGGTCGGTCCATAAAGAATGCAAAACTCTGACTTTAAACGAAACCTGATTAGTAAATGGTGGGACTGAATTCCCAAATTAATCGATCCTTAACCAAATATCGAGACATAAAAAAAAATCATAAGGCTATTCAACCAAAATGCATACATAAACACTATAAGGCCCGTTTGATGGCCCATAAAAGCTCAATATATGCCTTATGAGTACAATTTTGTAAGCGCATGCTATATACCCCTTCAGCTTTGTTAAGTATACCCCTCCCCATTTATTAATTTGAAGCCGTCACCGTTGCCGCCGCCACCTTCGATGGCTAACACCACCACATTTTTAATAAAAAAATTAAAGAAATTTCAAACCCTAATAAAAAAAACATCACAGAAATTTCAAAACATAAAATAAAAATTAAAAACATATTTTTGAAAAACGAGTGTCAAATGTATGCATTATTGTCGACAATAATGTCATTCGATCGACACTGATTAGTCGAAAAAAAAAAATTTAAAAAAAAATTACGACAATATTTAATCGAATATATACATTATTGTCGATAAAAAATTGTCGACAACAGTGTATCTATTCGACACTGGTTCGACGAAATTTAAAACCTACCTGACATCTGCGAGCGGCACGCGAGTTAATATTAAAACTCAATCCGGTACCACTTGTGTAGTTGTGTTGTTTCCACTCTTTTTTTTCTTTTTTTCAATTTTAGTCGTGTTCATGTCAATTTTGTAAAGGGAGGGTGGGTCCTACAACTCTCATCTTCATCAAAACAATAAAAAACACTCCCAAACTAGATCTTTTACTATATTCTTGGAGTTTTAGAGATCTATATGGCATATTATTTAATTACATCACATGTCATTATCGAATTACTTACAATATTATATTATTTACTTTATTACTCAAAACACTTTCATATTTAAAGAAAATTGAAGTTTCTCACAATTTTTACTCTGAAAACTGTGTGTCATTACTTATTTTTACACAATACTCTTCACTTTAACAAAATTGAACATTTTTTTAATTTTCGTGTCCAAATAGTGGGAAAATTGGAGGGAGGGAGGGAGTATAATGTCGGTAAGAGGCCAATTACGAGTATGGAATAATAATGTAAATGGAGTGTACGTTGATGCCAATAATGTAAAGGGAAAGCTGAGTGTTGCTCTGGTCCTACAACTTTTAATAAACCATCCTTCAATTACTCCATCTTCTTCAAAACAACAACAAAAACACTCCCAAAATCTTTTCTGATTAATCTTCCACTTTAATTAATTCAGATCGAGATCCATGGCAGCTTATGCAGCTCTACGCTCTCTTACGACCGTTTTGAACAACATCCAAATTCATCCTCGAGTTTCTACTTTTTTTGACAACCAACACATCCAATCACTTCACCACATTATCAACTTCTTGCTACTTTTTATGGAGACCCGCACTTGTCATGGAGAAGAAGATGAAGTTTTGGAGAGCCAAATTGCATCTACAACTCATAAGGTTGAAGATGCAATTGAATCTCATGTCGTCAACAAAATTCTTCCTCCTGTGGAATTAGATGCCTCCAATTTAAAACAAAAAAAGAAACCTGAGGCAAGTAATTTGATTACAAGGTTCACAAGTTTGGTGATCAATTGTGCAAGGCCAACTGAAGATGAGCAATTTACTGATCAATATTGTTTTCGCGATCTGGAGAATGAAATCCAACACATGAATTCTCTCAAGGAAATGGTGATGATGCAGCAGTTTCAAGATGAATTTTCATTCTCCCCTGCACCTCCATCAAAACCCCTTACCACTACAAACAACAACTTTGTGGTCGGATTTGATGAAAAGGTGATTCAAATCATGGAAAGGCTTACTGGACACCAACCCGATCTTCAAATTGTTCCAATTATGGGTATGGGGGGAATTGGTAAGACTATTTTAGCTAAACGTGTTTATGATAATTTACTTATTGTTGAGAGCTTTGATATTCGTGTTTGGGCTACTATATCTCAGGAATATAGTTTGAAAAATCTTTTATCACAACTTCTCTCTTGCATAAAAGATACAGAACTCAATAAGAGCATAGGAGCAATTGATTTTGAAACAGACTTAGAAGCTGAGGATCATCAATTAGGACTAAAGTTATACCAAACTTTGTGGGGTAGAAGATACTTAATCGTGTTAGATGATATGTGGAGTATCGAAGCTTGGGATATGATAAAAAAATTCTTTCCAAAAAGTGATGAGAGAAGTCGAGTTGTTATAACTACTCGGATATGAAGTGTAGCTACTTCTCTTAGCTCATCATCATTTGAGATGGATTTTCTTGATAAGGATCAAAGTTGGGAGTTGTTTTGTGAAAATGTGTTTTTAGAAAAGGGTTGTCCACCTGAACTAGAAGAAATTGGAAAGAAGATTGTTAGAGAATGCAAAGGACTTCCCCTATCGATTGTTGTAATAGGGGGAATTCTTCGACATTCCAGAAGCACACGTGAATATTGGGAGAATTTCGCAAGAGATTTAAACTCAATTTTGATATCAGAAAATTATGGTCATTGCTTGAATATATTATCATTGAGTTATAATCACTTGCCGGCCCACTTAAAGCCATGTTTTCTTTACATGGGAGTTTTTAAAGAAGATGAGAAGATTCGTGTGTCTAAACTTATCAATCTCCTTGTTGCTGAGGGGTTTTTGAAACCGAAAGAAGGCCTAACAATGGAAGAGGTGGCAGCTGATTACGTAAATGATCTAGTTGATAGAAATCTAATTTTAGTTGAGTGGTTGAAGTGGAATGGAAGAATTAAATATTGTAAGATGCATGATCTTGTGAGAGAAGTATGTTTAAAGATAGGTGAGAAAGAGAAGATTTTTCAAAGGATGAGTGAGGATGAGATTCCAGCAGAAATGAACGGAGTACGTCGCATTGTGTTTCGTGGTAATCGTATCCCTTCGGAATGCCCATCAGCATCACTCGCGCGTACATTCTTATCTGAATTGGAGAGTGCATTGACTTTGAAATTTCGGTTGTTGAGGGTGTTGAGTCTTGCTCGAGGGTGTTCCCCTAAAGTAATTTTTCAACATGTTAACTTGCGGTGTCTTGTGTCTAGTGAATGGATTGAGAGTCCCAAGCTTCCTTCATCGGTATCCCTACTCTGGAATGTGCATACATTGATCTTTTCAGTGTTTGAACGAGTGGAGGCACCATCGGAGATATGGTATATGAGACAACTTAGGCATCTCCATTCCAACAAGGTCGTTCTACCGGATCCTCCAACTCCATTAAGTGAAGAAGAAGATGAATTAGCTCTTTTGCCAAATCTACACACACTTTCAACTGTAGAGGACTTCAGCTTTACTGAGCAAGTTTGTAAGAGAATATTCCCAAACATGAAGAAATTGGGTATAGTCTACAGTACTAAAGAATGTGAGAAAAAGTGCTACTTTAATCTCCAACACTTGCGTAAACTTCAATCACTCTACTGCGAATTTGATAGACCGAGAAGGAATAAATTTGTGGAGAGTTTGAGGTTGCCGAGTTCGCTGAAGAAGTTGAAGTTGCACAATTGTGGTGTTGATTGGGAAGATGTAAACACATTTGGGCGTTGGTTGCCTCATCTTCAAGTCCTCAAACTATATGAAAATGCGGTGGTGGGAGAGGAGTGGGATTGTGTGGAGGGAGCATTCCCTTGTCTTAAAGTCTTGGAGATTTGGTGTGAAGATCTGATAAAGTGGAGTGTAGAAAGCTATGATTGCTTCCCAGTGCTACAGAAGCTTAACCTTTTTAAACTGGAGAAATTGGAAAGGATCCCATCAGAATTAATACAAACACTTGGAAGCCTTCGCGTGTTTCAGTGCAGCTTGTCAGCGGCCATTTCATCCGTAGAGATATTGGACGAACAACTCTCTCTCGGAAATGACCACTTTCATCTTCAAATTGACTTTTTTGACCCTGAGATGAAAGAGAGGTTGATGGAAGAGGTGGTGGATATAAATAGCTTCACACCCAAGAATTTCAAGTTCACGGTTTACTGATTTAATATTGAATTCTATTGGAGTTGATTTAATTTGTGATTCGTATTTTCTTGTATTTGATTTAATTGATGCGGTTTAATTCAATTCAGAAGTTGTTTCTTAATAATTCCAATGTGTAGCCAGCCTGTTCGTTTTCTTCAGATTAATCGTAGTTGCTGCTAGCTAATTTAGGGGAAGTTTTAGTGAGGGAATTCCACATTTTAGATAATTTAGGCTAGTGAATCTATCGATCATTTGTTTTTTGGGAGAGTGCATGAATCGATGGAGTATATTTAACAAAGTTGGAGGGAGGGGTTTATAACCGACACCTTAATTCAATTCAAAAATACACTACATAGCAGAGGAGATCATTTGTTGTTCCACATCTAGGGCATGTTTGATAGCAAATATTGATTATCTAAGATTAGGATGATAACTAAACTTTATAAATTTTAAAGCATAATCTACCTTAATCTAAACTATCAAACAATCAATAAAAATGATATATAGTTAATCTAGATTTAATCAAAGCTATCAAACATGACCTTATTCTACTATATGGATGATTGACATGTGTCATATTAAAAAATAATCAATTTCCTATTATATTAAAAACGATACGTGTTAAAAATTCAGTAAAGTAGAATACCAGTGAAACAAGAAAAGTGAAATACAGTATAGTGCCTTAATAATTTCAATGTGCTAGCTGTTCAAATATACATATTTCACAAATTTAGTCCTACTCTATTTACATATTAGAGACGTAAACTCACTATCAATTCCAGGACTACTTTAATTAATCAAAACTTATATTCATTTGACCTTATGTCATTTAATCCTAAAGCTTAAATTTATTATCAGGAATTATATTATTTAAGTTCATTAATTTTACCTATTTTTTAATTTGGTCCAGATAATTTCTACATTTTGATTTTGATCGTTTATCTTTATAAAGGTTTTAATTTTAGTCCATTGACCTGCTGTAGCAAGTCACCAAACAGGTCACGATTTATGTGGCATCTTGTTTGATACTTTTTCCAAAGAAAGTATTGGAGTTTTTGTTGAGGAAATAGGCTAGGGATTGGGGGATTTGTGGAGAGCACCAGATCTCGTATGGAGGTAGGCGCAGTTGTTGAACTGATTCCGCGCGTGCTCTCTCTCTCTCTTTTTTGTTTGGTGGACATTTCTAAACTCAATTATGTTTCATCTAAAAGTTAGTACTTACAGAGAGATAGGAAATCAAATCTAGAACGTGTGGGCATGAGCCTGAGCTCTGATATCATGAAAGAATATCTTCAATAAACTTTAAAATAGACGGTCATTTCTCATCTTCTATATCTTCCATACCACACATTGTCAAATTAACGAATGAATTTTTCTAGTGCTCTTGTTGATGCCAAGTTAATAGGAATTAATATACAAGAATTAATTTTCAACCTCTTTACAAGTTCGGACTTTTAAATGAGACACCCACACGTCCTGGGTTCGATTCCTATTGAAAACACACATTTAAATTGTCCACTCGATTGACCTCCTGCCCAAATGGTAAGAGGTGATAATTTGACCCACAAGTGAGGGGAAGTGAATTCTTTCACAAGTGATACAAATTCTTTGAAATGAGCAAACCATGAACAAATGAATAATCAAATGTTGATCGTCCCTAAACACGAGAAAAATAGACGTTAGCAGAATCATAAGTAGAAGAGCAAATATAGCATGAGTCTACTCTATACCTTTATCGGGATTACATTTCACCAAATTTTAGACTACGCATCTATAGAACATTTTTGGATAATTTTAACTTGTTCTACCCCCAACAACCTCCGACGAAAATAATTAAATTAATATTTTAATTTGTAGAGATTTATGGGATGATCCAATTACAATATATTTTTAGAAAATTTTCGGAAAAAGAGGGGCATTTAACCGTGGCCTAAGTACTTGACCCAAAGCCCACAAACTGGGCTAGGCCCTGCAAACTAAATGCAACTAAAAAGCCCAACAGACAGTTACAAATGGCCCTGGCTATATACCCCTCCAGTTTTGTTAAGTATACTCCTCCTTAACGTTTATCAATTTAATATTCATGTAAATTACCCAATATACCTTTTTAATAAAATACCACAAGTTATATACTCTCCCCCAATTTTTAGACCCTAAACTTAATGACACATCATCACCGCCGTGCTGTATACTTCGAAATAATAAAATAAATAAATTCAGAAACATATATACTCTCGTCGACAAATTGGTTTTGAAGAGAGTATATATGGCCAACCCTTTGGTGTCGAAAAAAATCCTTTTTTTTTTAATTTTCGACACATCAAGGTCGATCATATACACTCTCGTCGACAACAATTTGTTGACGGAAGGGTATATAATCAACTCTGGTGTGTCGAGAAAAAAAATTGAAATACGTGTGTTGTGTTGATGGAGGGGCCTCGAACGGTGCAGAGGGCTTGGGGGTTGAATGGCTTGGGTGGCGTCGTGAGGAGCAGAGCGGCGCCGCCGCGATGTTACAGGGAAAAAAATAGCGGGTGGCGGCGGAAGGAGGAAGGAGGAGGGGCGAGAGGCGGAGGAAGGAGGAGTGCGGTGGAGGGCGACGCCGGAGTTGGGCTGGAAAAGATGAAGAAGAATGAAGATGGGAGATTAAATGAGGGATTTTAGGGGGTATATTTAACACAAAACTATTTGAGATAAAATGACATATTAGACATTTTAGGGGAAGTACATCTAATAAAATAGATTTTGAGGGGAGTGTATGAACCGGGGGAGTATATTTAACAATTATGGAGGGGTATATAGCAGGGGCTTACAAATTGTTTTAAAGACTTTGTAGAATTTATCCAACTCGTGCTTCGCTTGAATGTCATCCCGGAAAAAGAAAATGTAGAAAAAAAAAATAGAGTGAATTTTTTTCTTTTGAAAAAAATGAAAAGCTTATGATCGAAAGTTCAAAATAAGTAACTGAAAAATTTATGACGAAACATATATATATTGGTGTAGGCAATAGTAGGGGTGTAAACAAGCCGAGTAGTGTTGAGCTCAAAACTCGATTTGATTGTTATGCTCGAAGCTCGAAACTCGACTCGACTCGATCGAGCCTAAAATTTTAAAGATCGAGCTCGACTCGATAAGAAACTCGATAAACTTGAGTTCGACTCGACTCGATTACCTATATAATTTTTAAAATTAATTGAAAAACATATTTTTTCTAAAATAAATTCGAGCTCAACTCAATTAACTATTAATGGCAAAATAGTAAATATTGTTTAAGTTCGATTAGGCTTGCAAGTATTTCGAGTTGAATATTTATGAGCTCGAACTCGATAGCTACTCGAGTAGCTCGAAATTCGACTCAATTAACTTCGAGTCAATTTCGATCTTCCTCCGAATCGAGTACGAGCTGCTCGCGAATTGGCTCGACTCACTTTGTATGGATAGGTGAGATGAAAATGAAGTTTGGATTTTAATACGATAAATTGGGTTTGACTTTCTTGGGGAGAGTGAATTGGGGGCAATTTGATTTTATATTTTCAGAAAACACGTTCTACATTGAATGATTGGTGTCGTCTAGCTTGTTCCAGTTGTAGTATTATATACTCTCTCTCTCATTATTTCCACAGCTTAATTGGATCATAACACGCCCCCAACCCAACTACGAAGACGAAAAATCCTACAGGTATTCCAATTCTTTATTTTCTAAATCTGATTTCTTTTTATTCTACATCTATCTGCTTTCATATCTGCAAATTCAAATATGTATGTTTCTTTTTTTGATAAATTAGAATACCATTTTCTGATTTGGTTGAGTGATTTTGGTTCTTTTTGCTTTGCTGGTTTTTTCATTTTTGATCTTCTCCTAGTTATTGAAATACTCCTTCCGTTCCGAAAAAGCTTTCATTTGTTGGAACGGATCGAGTTTAAAAAAAAAGTGTAATAATTAAAGTTTTGAGTGTACTTTTATAATCATTTTTATATAAAGTAAATAACATAGTTTGATTGAGTGTATGGTGGACCACAAAAAATATTGAGTGAAGAATAAATATGTGTATATTGTGAGAGTGAGTATGCAAACTTTTTAGGGACGGAGATAGTAATTCTTTTGACCCATATTTCAAATTTTTAGATTGGACAACCCATTTTTTTTCTTTAAATTTTATGTTTAAAAAAAGTGGTAATGAAAGTGACTATCATTTTTTTTACTTAAACATTATAATTTTTTACTTAAACGTCATCCAAGATTAGCTCTTGTAATAATTTACCAGTGATAATGCTTGTACCCTTTATATATATTTTATTTAATTAAATTGCTCGTGTTTTAAACAAATATCATTTTAATGATTGGATCATCGGTTCAACCAGTTGCCCTATTCGATTTAATAGAAAATTTAAACTTCACTTATTAAAAAATGTTAAAAAATGGAAGAAGTATTTTTTAATCATCTTGCAACGAAAAAAGAAAAGAGAAACTTATAGCAAGAGTGTAGAAATATTATTTTTAGTAGGTAATATGTATACTTTAAAAAATATTTCACATGAACTCGATTAACAGGATACCTACCCAAATATAAATCGATCCAATTGTTTTCGAGCTAATATTGAATTCCATAAATAAATTTTTGTTTTAAGAGTCTCAATTAATTAATAGTGAGAATTTTATATGAAATCCACTGTTGAGTATATTAATTATTACGAGTATTGCTGCAGTTTTAGAGATGGCAGCTTATGGAGCACTGCTTTCTCTTACAACCACTTTGAACAACATCCAAATGCATCCTCGAATCTCTCCTCTTTTTGACAACAAACACGTCCAATCACTTCACCAAATTATCAATTTCTTGCTACATTTTATGGAGACTCGCGATTCTCATGGAGGTAACAGAGAAGGAGATGAAGTTTTGGAGAGGCAAATTGCATCTACAACTCATAAGGTTGAAGATGTAATTGAATCTCACGTCGTCAACCAAAATCTTCCTCTTGTTCCACTTGTGGAATTAGAAACACAAATTCAAGACATGAATTCTCTCAAGGAAATGGTGATGCTGCAGTTTCAAGGGACAATCAATTTTCAAGAAGATTCATTCTCCCCTGCACCTTCATCAAAACCCCTTACCACTAAAAATAACAATTTTGTGGTGGGGTTTGATGAAAAGATGATTCAAATCATGGACAGACTTACTGGACACCAAACCGATCTTCAAATCGTCCCAATTGTGGGTATGGGGGGAATTGGTAAGACTACTTTAGCCAAAACTGTTTATGATAATTTACTTATTATCGAGAGTTTTGATATTCGTGCTTGGGTCACTGTATCTCAGGAATATAGTCTGAATAATCTTTTATCTGAACTTTTGTCTTGCATAAAAGATACAAAATTCAATAAGAGCATAGGAGCAGTTCATTTTGAAACTGATTTAGAAGGTGAAAATCATCAATTAGGACTAAAGTTATACCAAACTTTGTGGGGTAGAAGATACTTAATCGTGTTAGATGATATGTGGAGTGTCCAAGCTTGGTATAGGATAAAAAATTTCTTTCCGAATAGTGGTGATAGAAGTCGAGTTGTTATAACTACTAGGATATGGAGTGTAGCTACTCCTCTTAGCTCATCACCCATTGAGATGGATTTTCTAGATGAGGATCAAAGTTGGAAGTTGTTTTGTGGAAATGTGTTTCAAGAAAAAGGCTGTCCACCCGAACTAGAAGAAATTGGAAAGAAGATTGTAAGAGAATGCAAAGGACTTCCCCTATATATTGTTGTAATAGGGGGACTTCTTCGAAATTCCAGAAGCACACGTGAATGTTGGAAGAATTTCTCAAGAGATTTAAACTCGATTTTGATATCTGAAAATGATGAACATAGCTTCAATATATTATCGTTAAGTTATAATTACTTGCCAGTCCACTTAAAGCCGTGTTTTTTTTACATGGGAATTTTTCGAGAAGATGAGAAGATACGTGTATCCACACTAATCAATCTCCTCGTTGCTGAGGGGTTATTGAAACCGAAAGAAGGCCTTACAATGGAAGAGGTTGCAACAGATTACTTAAATGATCTGGTTGATAGAAATCTAATTTTAGCTGATAGTTGGAAGTGGAATGAAAGAATTAAATTTTGTAAGATGCATGATCTTGTGAGAGAAGTATGTTTAAGGATAGGTGAGAGAGAGAAGATTTTTCACAGGATGAGTAAGCATGAGATTCCAGCAAAAATCAACGGAGTACGTCGCATTATGTTTCGTGGTAATCGTATCCCTTCAGAATGTCCATCAGCATCACTCACGCGTACATTTATAACTGGATCTGAATTGAAGGGTGCATTGACATTGAAATTTCGGTTGTTGAGGGTGTTGAGTCTTGCTCGTGGGCGTTTCCCTGAAGTAATTTTTCAATATCTTAACTTGCGGTATCTTCTATGTAGAACATGGCATAAGAATCTCACGCTTCCTTCATCAATATCCCTACTCTGGAATGTGCATACATTGATTTTTACAGGATATAAATTGCAAGCACCGTTGGAGATATGGTATATGAGACAACTTAGGCATCTCCAATCCTACACACTCTATCTCCCCGATCCTCCAACTCCAAGTGAAGAAGATGAAGCTCTTTTGCCGAACCTACACACACTTTCAGAAGTAGTGGACTTGAGCTTTACTGAGGAAGTTTGTAAGAGAATTCCAAACATCAAGAAATTGGGTCTACGGTATGAATGTCTGAAAAAAAAGTGCTACTTTGATCTCAACCACTTGCATCAACTTCAATCACTCTACTGCCATTTTAGAGAACTAAAAAGGGATGAATTTTTGGAGAGTTTGACATTGCCGAGTTCGCTGAGGAAGTTGTCTTTAAGCAATTGTGGTGTTCATTGGGAAGACGTAAACAGATTTGGGGTTTGGTTGCCTCATCTTCAACTCCTCAAACTATATAATAATGCGGTGGTGGGAGGCGAGTGGGATTGTATGGAGGGAGCATTCCCTCGTCTTAAAGTGTTGGAGATTGGGTATGTAGATCTGATAAAGTGGAGTGCAGAAAGCTTGGATTGCTCCCCAGTGCTACAGAAGCTTCACCTTCGTGGTCTGGATGAATTGGAAAGGATACCATCAGAAATACAAACACTTGGAAGCCTTCGTGTTCAGGAGTGCAGCTTGTCAGCGGCGATTTCATCAGTAGAGATATTGGAGGAACAACTCAGTTTCGGAAATGACGACTTTCATCTTCAAATTGCCTTTTTTAACAGTGAGAAGAGTAAGAGCTTCATGGAAAAGGTGGATACAAATAGCTTCACAATCAAGAATTTCGAGTTTATTTTTACGTGAATTAATGGATTCGTAATTGTTATTGCTAAATATACATATTTAACAAATTTAGTCCTATTCATGTAATTACCTGCAAATGAAGAAACGGGGGGAACAATTTCTGAAAATATTGACTCTGTTTCTTGTTCTCAAGGGAGTGGTACTCCACAGATGGAGAGGCCTTTGTTAAAGGTGAATTTTTGTTTGTTTGTTGTTGCAAATTTATGTGGTTTGTTTTCTTTAGTTTTATTTTGTGTAGTTACCGATCGAGTTGAGTCGAGAGTTCTGGATATTTATTTTCATGTGCCAAAGTAGTTGTATCTTGGGGACGGATAAAGGATAAAGAGTCAAATTCTTGACTCGACCTTCATCCATATCAGTCATGCATAAGTCATCTTTGTCTAACCATACACCTAAATTCATCAGTTGTAGTATATATATTATATATATATACATAGCATGCATAATAATAACATAACATAATTCATCAGTTTCAATTAATCCTTTTTCTTTCACATTATTTCCACAGCTTAATTGGATCATAACACGCCCCAACCCAACTTCTTTCTTCTCTTCTGCACCAACTACCAAGACGAAGACCGACGCCCACAAAAATTCAAACATAAATCTGATTTGGTTCTTTGAGTGATTTTGCCATTTTGGTTCTTACCGCTTGCTGGTTTTTTTATTTTTGATCTTCTGCTAGTTATTGTAATAATTTACCGGTGGGTATTGCTTATAAATTTGTGACAAAATTTACCCTCTCATTTATTTTAAAGAATTTGGTACCGATCCGGCCCAAGCCTAGTCCAGGTCCGACCTTGACGTAGCGGAAGGATAAACACAAAGAGATGAACACCTTGATACTACGTATACTAGGTGACGATCTCACAAGTTTTATTCAATATCAAAATTCAACAACCTCCAACAAAACACAAACCACAACTATAAATATGCTTCACTCCAAAACCTAACAAAAGGCCCAAAAACAGTCGTGGGCTTCACACCATAATTAAAAAGACTGAATTGAAAATACTTGCCAAAAATAAGAAGAGACCAAAAATAACACTCTTTCTTCCATAATTATTTCTTTGGTTTGAATATCCTATCATGCACGTTCATGAACTCGGTTGCCACATCATTCTCCCCAGCGGAAAGGAGGTTCGACCTCGAACCGGAATCGTCGTGGGCAAGATCATCATTGTCGCCCGTGTACGGAATCAAGTGCTTCACATTAAATATATCTGAAGTGTGCACATGTGAAGGCAGCCTCAAACCGGTATGCATTTGGATTGATCTTCTCGATTACCTCTAGCGGACCAATTTTTCTAGCGGCCAATTTATTATACTCATGGGCGGGGTATCGATCCCGAGTGAGGACAGCCCACACAAAGTCGCCTAGTTCAAAATCAACGTGCCGACGATGTTTATCAGAAGCAGTTTTATACTCAAGGGTGGACGCGAGCAGCTGGTCATGGGTGGCACGATGCGTGCTGCGCAACGCCTCGATCAAGTCGGCAGCGCGAGGGTCCGCGCGAACAGGAGAGGGCAGGCTCATTAGATCTGACGGCCCGCGAGGAAGTACAGCATAAACGACCTGGAAAGGGGCCAGACCCGTGCTACGATTCACAGCAGAATTATGAGCAAATTCAGCCTGGCTGAGGCGAGAATCCCACATACGAATGTGCTCTCCGACTAAGCACCTCAATAGATTTCCGAGAGAACGATTCACCACCTCTGTTTGCCCATCCGTTTGAGGGTGATAGGCACTACTGTAGTCTAAACGGGTGTTGGCCATGCGCCACAGGCTTTTCCAAAAAAAACTAAGGAACCGTGTGTCTCGATCAGACACAATTGAAGAGGGCAGCCCGTGTAGACGATAAATTTCTCTGAAGAATAAGGCAGCAACGTGCATAGCATCCGAAGTTTTCTTGCACGGTATGAAATGTACCATTTTGGAGAACCGATCGACCACGACAAATATAGAATCAAAGCCCCTTTGAGTTCGGGGTAAACCCAAGACGAAGTCCGTGCTCAGGGCTGTCCACGGGGCGTTTGGAACCGGAAGAGGGCGATATAGACCAGCGTTCGTCGCTGTCCCCTTCGAAACTTGGCAGACCCGACAACGTTCAACATAACGGGCAACATCTCGACGTAACGATGGCCAAAAGTACGACCGCTGCACCAGCTCTACATATCTGTCTCGTCCAACATGCCCAGCCCCATGTAGCTCGGCTATAAGGCGATGGCGCAGGCTAGTATCCGGGATGCAAAGGCGGGTGCCTTTGAATAAGAAGCCGTCCACAAGGACAAAATCTGAGTGTTCACCTGCTGCAATGCGGGCAACAATTGGGCCAAAATATGTGTCCGACGTATACGCTTCCCCCAAAATATCCAAGCCCTGAACCTGTACTCTAAAGTCTGAAATAATCAACGCTCGACGACTCAAAGCGTCGGCCACTCTATTAGACGTCCCCGAACGGTGTTTGAGCACAAAAGTGAATTGTTGCAAGAAAGCAACCTAAGAGGCATGGCGAGCCGAGAGGTTGTTTTGAGTTGCAAGGTGGCGAAGCGCGTCATGATCCGAATAAAGAACAAACTCCCGATGAAATAAGTAATGGCGCCAATGACGCATTGCCCGCACGAATGCATAAAATTCTACATCGTAAGCACTGTACCGCGAGCGAGGACCTGCAAGTTTCTCGCTAAAGAAGGCCACGGGGCGGCCATGTTGACTTAATACCGCACCGATACCCGTTTTGGAGGCATCGCAAGACAGCTAAAAGGGCTGCTCGAAGTCAGGTAGTAGCAAAATAGGGGCACTCATTAATTTCTGTTTGATCGCGAGGAAAGCCTAGGTCGCTTCGGCTGTCCACACAAATGGTTTTCGCCCGATACAATCTGTGATGGGAGCAGTGATCGCGCTGAAATGCGCGATAAACCGACGGTAGAAAGAGGCAAGGCCATGAAAACTTCGAGCCTCGGTGACCGTGGTCGGAGTTGGCCAATCACGGATGGCAGAAATCTTGGAATCATCCACCTGAATCCCTTTTGCAGATATGATATAACCCAGAAACAGTACCGAATCAACACAAAAGAGGCACTTCGCTGCGGCGGCATAAAACTGTTCGGTTCGAAGAATCAAGAGCACTGACGGCAAATGCTCCATATGATCGTGTATGTTCTTGTTGTAAATAAGGATGTCGTCGAAATAAACGACGACACACGAACCAATTAGAGCCCGTAAGGCTTGATTCATAACGCGCATGAAGGTGCTTGGGGCATTGGACAAACCGAACGGCATGAACAACCATTCAAAAAGTCCTTCTCGTGTCTTGAAGGCTGTTTTCCACTCATCCCCGGGACGAATTCGAATCTGATGATACCCGCTCTTAAGATCCAGTTTTGTGAAAATGGACGCCCCACTCAATTGGTCCAGTAAATCATCCAATCTGGGAATAGGGAACCTGTATCGAACCGTAATTTTGTTGATAGCCCGACTATCAACGCACATCCGCCAAGTCGTATCCTTTTTGGGAATCAGAAGAGCCGGCACAGCGCACGGGCTCAAACTCTGTCGGACTGCCCCTCGAGTAATCAATTCTTCCACCTGACGTCGAAGCTCAGCATGCTCAATCGGACTCATTCTGTAATGTGGGCGGTTTGGAAGGGCTGCCCTTGGTACTAAATCAATGTGATGTTGTATATCACGTAGTGGAGGTAAGCCCTGCGGTAACTCAGTTGGAAAAACATCAGCGAATTCCTCGATCAAAGAAAGAACAGCATCTGGAAGTTGAGCCTGCTCCTCGTGTGAATCAACCCCAACAAGTAAGAGAAACATGGGAGCGGTAGCCAGTTCCCACATGCACGCGGATTTAGAGAGCATCAACACCGAATCATTAATTGTGTCAAGTTTCGGAACAGAAGAATGCAGGATTATTTTAGCCCCATCAAACACAAAACTGTAGGTGTTCTGCCGTCCATCATGGGAAACAGAACGATCAAACTGCCACGGTCTGCCCAACAATAAGTGGCAAGCATCCATGGGCACCACATCACACCAAATTGAGTCCCTGTACTTAGCACCAATAGACAACGACACTAGAACACGCTTATCAACAGTAATAGAGTTACCCTGTTGTATCCAGGCTAAAGTATATGGGGAGGGGTGTGTTTCGGGCAACAGATTTAATTTAAAAACGGCATCAGACGAAATCACATTCTCACACGAACCCGAATCAATCATAAATCGACAAATCTTACCATTAATGGTGCAGGTGGAAGAGAAAATGTGGTGTCTTTGGGCCTCCTCCGTAGGTCCAGATTTTGGGGTGAGGCACATACGCTGTATAACGAGGAGTTGGCCCACGTCCCCTTCAACGTGCTCCTCTGGAAGATCCTCTCCGACCTCCTCATCAAACACCGGAGGGCCCGCGTATCCCGTCGTCTCCCACTCATCCATAAGTAATGTGCGTTGTCGCGCACGCGGGCAAGCCGAACGCCTATGCCCGGCCTCACCACAGCCAAAACAACGAAAAGAGGAAGATCCTGATTCTGGGACAGCGACAATTGATGGGTTCAAGGCTGGGCGAGGAGTAGATGATGCGCCCGTACTCGGTGGTGCAGATCGGGAAGGAATCCCTCCTGATCCCGATGGACGACGTATCTGTTGTTGTTCCAAAAGGAGTGCCCGTTGGTGGGCCTCGGAAACAGACAGCGGTGCCAATAAAGTCAGCGTGTCCTGAAGGGCAGGCTTCAAACCCCTCAAGTATCGAGAGACCAATTGAGCCTGTGAATCTCGAACATCAATTCGGGATAAGAATTGATAGAACTCCTCCGTGTATGCATCGACAGATCGTGAACCCTGTCGGAGAGTGTGTAGGCACTGGTACAAGGTGCTTGCATAATTATGGGGAAGAAATTCGCGCTCTAGGTGTTTGCGAAACTTCGCCCATGAAACAATTCGGGCCTTACCCTCGCGAACCCGTGATTGCTTGAGTTGTTGCCACCAGGATGAGGCGCGGTGGCGAAAGCGAGTGGCGACCAAGGCAACTCGACGTGTATCAGGGACAGCCTTAAAATCCAAGATGTCCTCCACCGTTGAGATCCAATCAAGAAATTCAAACGGGTCGAGACCCCCCGTGAACTCAGGGATTTCAAGTTTGAACCCCATCTCCCAACGACGATCGTCCTGGTCACGGGCCAATGGTGCAAAAGGATTCACATCCGACATCGTTTCGTCCCCATCCGAATCCTCATTGTCCGCTAGTGGTGAACGCGCGCGAGGAGGATCGCGGCGTGGACGGAGGCCTGCTGCATTCTGTCTGGGCAGCTGCTGGCCGTATTGTCCTCGCGGTGCGTTATTGGCAACGGCCTGGCGAAGATCCTCAAGACCTTCCGTAAGGGCTGCCACTTGACGGTTGAGTTCGGCAACCGTATCGCGTTGTGCGTCGGCTTGAGCGGCTGCTGCGTCGAGTGGAGGCTGACGGCGAGGAGGCATCGTGCCCGGTCTCTGAATACCAACTGACGTAGCGGAAGGATAAACACAAAGAGATGAACACCTTGATACTACGTATACTAGGTGACGATCTCACAATTTTTATTCAATATCAAAATTCAACAACCTCCAACAAAACACAAACCACAACTATAAATATGCTTCACTCCAAAACTTAACAAAAGGCCCAAAAACAGTCGTGGGCTTCACACCATAATTAAAAAGACTGAATTGAAAATACTTGCCAAAAATAAGAAGAGACCAAAAATAACACTCTTTCTTCCATAATTATTTATTTGGTTTGAATATCCTATCATGCACGTTCATGAACTCGGTTGCCACATCAGACCTAGAATAATATATTTAGCCATTTAAGTTGCAGCTACTAGTATCGAACCCGCAACCTCGAGGTATTTTATGTGACCTTTTGCCACTTGGCCTTGAAGTTCTATTGTTTATTTATTGTCGCAACAAAAATTGTCGACGCAAATCCGTCGCAAAAAAAAATCGTAAATTTGAGACAAATTATATTTTTGTCACAAATTAGATGCGAATTGAATTTCCGTAAAAAAGAACTGTTGAAAATATGAGAAGAATTATTTTTTTGTCGCAAAAGCCGTCGCAAATTAGAGACGAATTGAATTTCCATTGCAAAATTTGTCCCAAATTTGAAACTAGTTGAAAAATCATCGCAAATTGCCGACAACCTATATTCCATTCAAAAACTCCTATATTATTACTCTAATTATTATTGAATTAAGTAATTGATGCAGTGCTGCGAGGTTTGGTAGCTGGGACAACTAAATATTAGGAGTACAAATTAAACCTTCTTTCCTTGTTCTAAGCACAAATTAAACCTCTCAAAACTCTTTTCAGATTCTTGGAGTTTTAGAGATGGCAGCTTATGGGGCACTGCTTTCTCTTATGACTACTTTGAACAACATCCAAATTCATCCTCGAGTTTCTACTCATTTTCACCACAAACACATCCAATCACTTCACCAAATTATCAACTTCTTGCTACATTTTATGGAGACTCGCACTTCTCGTGGAGCTAACACAGAAGAAGATGAAGTTTTGGAGAGGCAAATTGCATCTACAACTCATAAGGTTGAAGATGTAATTGAATCTCATCTGGTCCAATCACTTGTGGAATTAGAAGGCCAGTTTGGATGGATCTTTGATGCGCCTTTTCTTGATCTAGAAACACAAATCCAAGACATGAATTCTCTCAAGGAAATGGCGATGCAGTTTCAAGGGACGATCAATTTTCAAGATGATTCATTCTCCCCTACACCTTCATCAAGACCCCATACCACTCCAAACATGAATATTGTGGTGGGATTTGATAAAAAGGTGATTCAAATCATGGACATGCTTACTGGACACCAACCCGATCTTCAAATCATCCCTATTGTGGGTATGGGGGGAATTGGTAAGACTACTTTAGCCAAAAGTGTTTATGATAATTTATTTATTGTCGAGAGCTTTCATATTCGTGCTTGGGTCACTGTATCTCAAGAATATAGTGAGAAAAATCTCTTATCTGAACTTCTATCTTGCATAAAAGATAAAGAACTCAATAAGAGCATAGGAGAATTTGATTTTGAAATGGATTTAGAAAGTGAAGATCATCAATTAGGACTAAAGTTATACCAAACTTTGTGGGGTAGAAGATACTTTATTGTGTTAGATGATGTGTGGAGTGTCGAAGCTTGGGATAGGATAAAAAATTCTTTCCGAATAGTGATGAGAGAAGTCGAGTTGTTATAACTACTCGGATATCAAGTGTAGCTACTCCTCTTAGCTCATCATCATTTGAGATGGATTTTCTTGATGAGGATCAAAGTTGGGAGTTGTTTTGTGGAATTGTGTTTCTAGAAAAAGGTTGTCCACCGGAACTAGAACATATTGGAAAGGATATTGTAAGAGCGTGCAAAGGACTTCCCCTATCGATTGTTGTAATAAGGGGACTTCTTCGACATTCCAGAAGCACGCGTGAATATTGGGAGAATTTTGCGAAAGATTTAAACTCAGTTTTGATATCAAGAAATGATGGACATTGCTTGAATATATTATCATTGAGTTATAATCACTTGCCGGCCCACTTAAAACCATGTTTTCTTTACATGGGAGTTTTTCATGAAGATGAGAAGATTTGTGTCTCCACACTAATTAATCTCCTTGTTGCTGAGGGGTTTTTGAAACCGAAAGAAGGCCTAACAATGGAAGAGGTTGCAACCGATTACTTAAATGATCTAGTTGATAGAAATCTAATTTTAGTTGATAGTTGGAAGTGGGATGGAAGAATTAGATATTGTAAGATGCATGATCTTGTGAGAGAAGTATGTTTAAAGATAGGCGAGAAAGAGAAGATTTTTCAGAGGATGGGTGAGGATGAGATTCCAGCAGAAATTAACAAAGTACGTTGCATTGTGTTTCGTGGTAATCATATCCCTTTGAAATGCCCGTCAGCATCACTCGCGCGGACATTCTTATCTGAATCTGAATCTGAATTGAAGCGTGTATTGACTTTGGAATTTCGATTGTTGAGGGTGTTGAGCGGCATTCTTAGTTATCCCCCTAATGTAATTTTTCAATATGTTAACTTGCGGTATCTTGTATGTAGTTCAGAGCTTAGGAATTTCAAGCTTCCTTCATCAGTATCCCTACTCTGGAATGCGCATACGTTATTCTTTAGATGGGGAGAAATGGAGGCACCATCGGAGATATGGTATATGAGACAACTTAGGCATCTTCGATTCTCCAGGGTCGTACTACCAGATCCTCCTCCAAGTGACAAGGTGGAGCAACAAGATGAAGCTCTTTTGCCAAACCTACACACTCTTTCAAATGTAGTGGACTTGAGCTTTACTGAGGAAGTTTGTAAGAGAATTCCAAACATCAAGAAATTGGGTATAGTCTACACTGAAGAATGTGAGAAAAAGTGCAACTTTAATCTCGGCCACTTGCGTAAACTTCAGTCACTCTACTGTGAATTTGAAGTACCGAAAAGGGATGAATTTGTGGAGAGTTTGAGGTTGCCGAGTTTGCTGAGGAAGTTGTGTTTAGACAATTGCGGTGTTCATTGGAAAGACGTAAACAGATTTGGGCATTGGTTGCCTCATCTTGAAGTCCTCAAACTATATCGGAAGGCGGTCGTGGGACCTGAGTGGGATTGTGTTGAGGGAGCATTCCATTGTCTTAAAGTCATGTGGATTTGGAATGTAGATCTGATAAAGTGGAGTGCAGAAAGCTCGGATTGCTTCCCGGTGCAAGAGAAGCTTCAGCTTTATGGTCTGGATGAATTGGAAAGGATCCCATCAGAAATACAAACACTTGGAAGCCTTCGTGTGACATACTGCAGCGTGTCAGCGGCCATTTCATCAGTCGAGATATTGGACGAACAACTCAGTCTCGAAAATGACGACCTTCAACTTGAAATTGACTTTTATGACCGTGAGATGAATAAGAAGTTCATAGAAAAGGTGGATATAAATAACTTCTCAACCAAGAATTTCAAGTTTAATCGGTGGATCTAATAATCACATGTGTATGATTACAATTAACTACCTTTATTTATTTGTAATAGAATGGATTCATAATTTCTGCTAGCTGTTCAAAATTAGTCCTATTGTAATCACTTGCAAATTATATTAGAGACACACTATCAATCCCACGAGTTTAATCAAAACTTCTGTTGAGAATTTCAACTTATGACATTTAATTAATCCCACTGATTTACACTGTGAGGATGAATATAATCTTTCATTAAAAGAATTATAAAGGCACTTAGCCAATATTAATTTATACAATGAGATGTATATAAGTTATATAACCAACTTAAATAACTAACTTGTGGTTATAAGTTAGGGGTTGGTCTGCTATGGACTCGAGTGCATGTTGTGCACCCTAGTTAATGTTGCACTTTTCAGTTTTACTGACTTACACTTTTTGGTAAATGGTGTTGCACTTTTCAATTATTAAACTGTATAATAATATTTTTAGTCATAGTGACTTACACTTTTTAGTAATATTGTGTTGTACTTTTCAGTTTAATAACATACACTTTTCTTTAGACTAGGGTGCACAACATGCACTCGAGTGCATACTAGACTTTACCATAAGTTATAACTACATAACATCTATTTAACTGGCTAATCTAATATGCTTAGTCTAACATCCCCCTCAAACGAAGCGATGCGAGCAGGAGCAGGGCGAGCAACAACGGGACGAGCAGTGGTGAGCGAGCAGACGCGGAGCTTGGTGCGGAAAATTTCAAAAAGTTGGCGAGGAAAACTTTTTTGATGCATGCATGGCTTCTCTTATGCAGCTTTGCCATTACCAATCCTTCCAGACAGGTAACAACAACTAAATCCCACCTTTTTAATCCTTCAATTCTTGAAAAGGCTTTTTGTTTTGTGTGAAATTTGGGAGTTTAATGTGATGCAGGGGAACCCAATGCAAGTATTTACTCTAACAACATTTTCACACAAAAAGTATGTGGAGGAGGCGTTGCGATTTTCTCAGCCGGGCTCCGTGGCAGCGAAGAAGGCCTTTTTTGAAGCTCATTACAAGAGAATTGCTGCACAAAAAGCTGCTGCTGCTGCTTTACTTGACCAAGAATCTGCTGCAAAAGCAGAATCTGAAGAAGCTGTTGTTGATTATAAGAACACTGTAGTCAAGAATTCTGGATTTGATGAAGCTAATGACACTAAACATACTTTCAATTACTGCAATAACTGGAAATGAAGGAACAGGGGAACAATTTCTAAAAATATTGACTCTGTTTCTTGTTGTCAAGGGGGTGGAACTCCACAGATGGAGAGGACTTTGTTAAAGGTGATTTTTGTTTTTTGTTGTTGCACATTTCTTGAAACGAATAACTAACAGATTTCACACAGAACATCATCCACCCGACCCATACTCGACAAAAATCTGTTCCATGTAAAGTCAATCAACCCTGTCATAAACCTTACTTATGTCAGTCAATTTTGAATATAAAATCACCTCAAATCATATAACTACATATAAACCCTGAAAATGTATAAATTAATTAAGGAGATGAAGGAAAGTGTAAGGTGATGTTTACTTGGGGCTTTGGGTGGTTTGATATTCTAAGTTTTTTAAATTCTGATAAATAGTAATATATGTGTTTCTTTTGAGATTTTGAAGAAGAGATAATTTAATTTATATCAAATCAATATGTAAGATTGAATGAAATTGTATTATTACTCCCTTCGTCCGCTTATAAGTTTTCTATTTTGGTCCGTCCGCCTATAAGCTTCACATACCCTTTTTTTTGGCAAATATAACCTGAGTGTTTTTAAGGGTAGAATAGGAAGAAAGTGGGAGTGTCCTTAGTAATATAAAATATTAATGCTTTTATTACTCCAGAGTAAGAGATGTATTCAAGAAGAACAATATATGATATATACAATATTAATGCTGAAGCTAAACCAGTAGCATGTAATAACAAAAAAGGAATGAATTATTGCATTAGGCATATAATATTAATAATACCTTATTAATATTACTCCCTCCGTCCCACAATAAATTTCACATTTTCCTTGGACGTTCCACAATAACTTTCACACCCTTAAAATGGAAAACCCTTTATAAACTCCACCCTCACAATATCCTCAATTTTACACAAATGTCATTACTTTTTCTCCACACATACACAAAAGTCAACTCATTCTTTACTTTATACCTAAAGTTTTACAAAATTACCCCTCAAAACTCCACTCATTATTACACTTTCTTAATTTACGTGTCCACCTACCTATGAAAGTTAATACGGGACGGAGGGAGTATAATGCTTATTCATTAGATATGGTATCATTGTATCAACGAACCTCCTGGCTCACGCCTCGATCCCACACAAACTCTCGTAATCGTTGTTCGACGTTTTTCGTCATACAAAATCCACGATTATCCCAACCTCAAGAAAACAAGTTTCTTCTTCCCCGTAATCGTTGTTCGACGTTCTTGTCGTACAAAACTCACGATTACCCCAACCTCAATAAGACAAGTTTCTTCTTCCCCCGTAATCGCTGTTCGACGTTCTTGCAATACAAAACCCATGATTACCCCAACCTCAAGAAGACAAGTTTCTTCTTCCCCATAATCGTTGTTCGACGTTCTTGTCGTACAAAACTCACGATTACCCCAACCTCAAGAAAACAAGTTTCTTATTTCCCATAATCGTTGTTCGACGTTCTTGTCGTACAAAACCCACGATTACCCCAACCTCAAATAGACAGGTTTCTTCTCCCCCAAGCTTCCATCCATGGTTGCTTCCCCGTTGCTCCACCACTCATCCATAGAAGCGTCCACCCCCTCTTCTGCATGCACCCACTGTTCCACTAAATCCACCACCAGTTCCGCCAAATACACCCACTACTCTGATAGATCAACCCACTGTCACAACAAACCCGCCCGATACACCCTCGCCCCTCCAAGTCCACCCATTGCCCCGATCACCCCACCCCCCAGCCTTACTAAAAACACCCCCTACTGTCCCCACTCAACTTCGAGTTTCACATGTTTTGTCTGAGGATCAACTTGCTAATGCTCTTACCAAACCACTTCCTCGTTCTCACCTACAATCACTTATGATCAAGATTGAACTCTCCTACGGTGCTTCATCTTGAGGGGGCGTATTAGACATATAATATTAATAATATCTTATTAATATTATAATGCTTACCAATTAGACATGGTTGAAGATATAGACTAGATATGATTTTGTATCCTTTACATTCATTCAATGAAATTATAATATCATAGTCTTAATAGATATCACTTTGATGTCCACTATCTCCCAGTCATGGAACAGAAGAACAAAGAGAATCTCTCAACTATTTTCAACTGCTCTTGTCAATATGAATTCGTTAAAATGAATGATCAAATGTTGATCGCCCCTAAACACGAGAAAAATAGATGTTGGACAGATTCATCAGTAGAGCAAATAGGGAAAGTAAAATTAATTGTTTTTCTTTTTTAATTACATCATTAATATTATATTTTTATTATTATATCACATTCGTTTCACAAAAGAACAAAAAGTAAGAGACGAATACTAATTTAAACTTTGTAGCTCTATAATCCGGTCTACTAGTTGGAAAGAATACATAAATAAAATATAAGTATGAAACGAATCATTGTAGATCTCAATAATGCTAGCTAATGTAGTGTGCATGTGCGTCCCACCTAAGTAGCGTAGTGGCAATGAAGTATCTTATCACCTTCTTCACTTAATTTTCTAATCTAATCTAAAGCACAATTTGAAACTCTTTTCTCTGATGAATCTTTAGTTATGGCAGCTTATGCAGCTCTACGCTCACTTTTCACCACTTTGGACAACATTCAAATTCATCCTCGTGTCTGTACTTATTTTGACCATGAACACATCCAAACACTTCACCAAATTATCAACTCCTTGCTACATTTTATGGAAAGTCACAATTCTCATGGAGGATACAGAGAAGAAGAAGAAGAAGTTTTGGAGAGGCAAATTGCATCTACAACTTATAAGGTTGAAGATGAAATTGAATCTCATGTCGTCAACGAAATTCTCCCTCTTGTGGAATTAGAAGGCCAGTTTGGATGGATCTTTGATGAGCCTTATTCTTTTCTCAATCTAAAGACACAAATCCAAGACATGAATTCTCTCAAGGAAATGGTGATGCAGTTTCAAAGGACAATCAATTTGAAAGAGGATTGATTCTCCCCTGCACCTTCCTCAAAACCCTTTACCACTACAAACAACAGTTTTGTGGTCGGATTTGATGAAAAGGTTATTCAAATCATGGACAGGCTTACTGGACATCAAGCCGATCTTCAAATTGTCCCGATTGTGGGTATGGGGGGAATCGGTAAGACTACTTTAGCCAAAAGTGTTTATGATAATTTACTTATTGTCGAGAGTTTTGATATTCGTGCTTGGGTTACTGTATCTCAGGAATATAGTCTGAATAATCTTTTATCTCAACTTCTGTCTTGCATAAAAGATACAAAACTCAATAAGAGCATAGGAGCTGTTGATTTTGAAACAGATTTAGAAAGTGAAGATCATCAATTAGGACTAAAGTTATACCAAACTTTGTGTGGCAGAAGATACTTAATTGTGTTAGATGATATGTGGAGTATTGAAGCTTGGTATAGGATAAAAAAATTTTTTCCAAATAATAATCATAGAAGTCGAGTTGTAATAACTACTAGGATATCCAGTGTAGCTACTCCTCTTAGCTCTTCATCATTTGAGATGGATTTTCTAAACGAGGATCAAAGCTGGGAGTTGTTTTGTAGAAATGTGTTTTTAGAAAAGGGTTGTCCACCTGAACTAGAAGAAATTGGAAAGAAGATTGTAAGAGAATGCAAAGGACTTCCCCTATCTATTGTTGTAATAGGGGGACTTCTTCGACATTCCAGAAGCACACGTGAATATTGGGAGAATTTCTCAAGAGATTTAAACTCAATTTTGATATCAGAAAATTATGGACATTGCTTGAATATATTATCATTGAGTTATAATCACTTGCCGGCCCACTTAAAGCCATGTTTTCTTTACATGGGACTTTTTCGTGAAGATGAGGAAATTCGTGTGTCTAGACTTATCAATCTCCTTGTTGCTGAGGGATTTTTAAAACCGAAAGAAGGCCTAACAATAGAGGAGGTTGCAGCTGGTTACATAAATGATCTGGTTTATAGAAATTTAATTTTAGCTGATAGGTTGACGTGGAATGGAAGAATTAAATTTTGTAAGATGCATGATCTTGTGAGAGAGGTATGTTTAAAGATAGGTGAGAGAGAGAAGATTTTTCAAAGGATGCGTGAGGATGAGTTTCCAGCAGAAATCAACAGAGTACGTCGCATTGTGTTTCGTGGTAATCGTATCCCTTCGGAATGTCCATCAACATCACTTAAGCGTACATTCTTATCTGAATTGGAGAATGCATTGACTTTGGAATTTCGGTTGTTGAGGGTGTTGAGTCTTGCTCGTTGGTGTTCCCTTGAAGTAATTTTTCAACATGTTAACTTACGGTATGTTGTATGTAGTGAGATTGAGAATTTGAAGCTTCCTTCATCAGTATCCCTACTCTGGAATGTGCATACCTTGATCTTTAGATGGGGAGAAATAGAGGCACCATCTGAGATATGGTATATGAGGCAACTTAGGCATCTCCAATCCGACAAACTCTATCTCCCTGATCCTCCTCCAAGTGAACAAGTTGATGCTCTTTTGCCAGACCTACACACACTTTCAAGTGTAGTGGACTTGAGCTTTACTGAGGAAGTTTGTAAGAGAATTCCGAACATCAAGAAATTGGGTCTAAGGTATGAATGTGAGAAAAAGTGCTACTTTAATCTCGACCACTTGCGTAAACTTCAATTACTCTCGTGCTCTTTTAATGTACCGAAAAGGGATGAATTTGTGGAGAACTTGAGGTTGCCAAGTTCGCTGAGGAAGTTGTGTTTACACAATTGCGGTGTTCATTGGGAAGACATAAACACATTTGGGCTTTGGTTGCCTCATCTTCAAGTCCTCAAACTCGATTGGAAGGGGGTGGTGGGAGACGAGTGGGATTGTGTGGAGGGAGCATTCCCTTGTCTTAAAGTCTTGAAGATTCAGTTTGTAGATCTAATAAAGTGGAGTGCAGAAAGCTCTGATTGCTTCCCAGTGCTAGAGGAGCTACTGCTTTTTGGTCTGGAGAAATTGGAAAGGATTCCATCAGAAATACAAACAGTACTTGGAAGCCTTCGTGTGATTGAGTGCAGCGTGTGTGCGGCCATTTCATCAGTAGAGATATTGGAGGAACAACTCAGTCTCGAAAATGAACACTTTCATCTTCAAATTAACATTTTTGACATGAGATGAAAAAGAGGTTCATGGAAGAGGTGGATATAAATAGCTTCACAGCCAAGAATTTCGAGTTTAGGCTTTAGTGATTTAATAATTGGATTCGTAATTGTTGTTGTTCAAATATACATATTTCACAAATTTAATCCTAAGATGAAAGGAATATTTTGATGTTATGGTACTAAGCCCAAAAAATTATATTGGGTCAATACAGTAGCATGCATGTAATAATAAAAGGGAATGAATTACTCCGGGTCATGAAAGGGGAAAAACTACCAACTACTCTTAAGTCTTAAGAGCAAAAAAGAATACATTCAATACACTTTAAATTAAAACAGACTGTTGAATGTCCTTGAAAATCTAGTCATTTATCATCTTCTATATCTTTCATACCACACATTGTCAAATCAATGAATGAACTTTTCTACCGCTCTTGCTGATGCCAAGTGATACGAAATGACAGTAAACATCGGCAATAACTGGAAATGAAGGATCGGGGGAAAGAATTTCTGTTAGTTTTTCTGAAAATATGGACTCTGTTTCTTGTTCTCAAGGGACTGGAACTCCATAGATGGAAAGGTGATTTTTTGTTTGTTTGTTTTTGCAATTTTTTTTTAAACGAGTAACTAACAGATTACACACAGCTAGAGCATCATCCATGTTACGATTGTCGAATGATAATTCAACTCCGATTAGACGTCTCCAATCACAAGTAAAATAATCGACCACAAATCAATCCAACGAAAGCATGGCAATTCACAAATATAAACGAAAACGAAAAACAGAGCACAAGAAGATTTAAGTGGTTCGATCAACGTGATCTACATCCACTGGACACACGACTTCAATTTGATTAAGTATAAGAGATGTTTACACACTCATCACTCGGAAAGGGATTTATCCTCACTTCACTCGTGAACTCTCAACTCTCAAAACGAATGCTCGTACGCGTCAAAGAATTACAATTACAAGTAATGGGGTATTTATAGGTTGTCAAGGGTGATTGCAGCGTGTGTTGAAAGCGTGCTCTGTTGCCACGTGGATTCTGTTACAACCGTGTAACAAACTCACACCTTCAGCGTGACTCAATCTGAATTGACCTCCTTGCCCTTCACTTGTCTTCGCAAGACAAGACGACTCCATACTTAGCCAAAAATTAACCCTGCTAACAGAACTCAACTAGTCTGGTCAGACCTCTACTTGTCTGGTCTTCCCAACTCGTCTTGTCCTTCGCAACACCCATCTCATCTGTTTGGACTCCTCCAACTCATCTGATCTGGTCTGAGTTAACTTGTCTGACTCCACCAGCTGATACGCCCAACAGCTGAGTCCTTCAGAAGACTTCTATCGACTAAGTACCTCGACTGATCTGCCCAACAGACGAGTACAGTAGTAGAGTAGAATCTACCTGATCTTCACAAGACGAGTAGCACTCGTCTAGTCTAGGAGGATTTGAGATAAACCTCACAATTCTCCACCTTTAGCTCAAAATCTCCACCTTGAACTAAACAGCTCCGATCTATCCTTCTCAAAGGACAGATTCTACTACTAATCTGCCGCCACCAGACTAGTAGCCTTCTCCGCAGAGGTCACTAATGCAAACCAACTGACCTAAGACATAAACCAAACTTCTCCTTTGGTAATGCCTTAGTAAATGCATCAGCAGGGTTCTCCTCAGTAGCTATCTTAACCACTTGGACGCTCCCCTTCTCCACAATGTCTCTCACAAAGTACAGTTTCACATCAATGTGCTTGGTTCGTTCATGATACCCCTGATGCTTTGCGAGATGAATTGCGCTTTGATTATCACAGAAGACAGTCACACTGTTCTGAGATAAACCAAATTCCTTAAGAATCCCTTTCAGCCACATGCTTTCCTTAACTGCCTCAGTCAAGGCCACGTACTCCGCTTCAGTAGTAGACAATGCAACTACGGATTGATGAATAAACCTCCACGACACTGCCGTACCAAATAGAGTGAACACATATCCTGTTAAGGATTTTCGAGTGTCAACATTGGCTGCGTAATCTGCATCAACGTATCCCACAAGTGCATTCCCCTCACTTGGCATCTTCTGAAATTTCAGACCCGTCTGTGCTGATCCCAGAACATATCTCATAACCCACTTAACCGTTTCCCAATGGCTTAAGCCTGGATCACTCATATATCTGCTGATCACACTCATAGCATGCGTCAAGTCTGGCCTACAACACACCATAGCATACATTAAACTCCCTACAGCACTGGCATAAGGTATCTTGCTCATCTGAGTTCGCTCTTGGCTGTTCCTGGGACTCATCTGATTGGACAATCGATGATGTTGGCCAATAGGAGTAGAGACAGTCTTTGCCTTATGCATTCTGAACCTCTCTAACACCTTCTGAAGATAAGTAGGTTGACTCAGCAGAATAGACCCGTCTAGTCTACTGATCTCCATCCCAAGAATCACTTTGGCTTCACCAAGATCTTTCATCTCAAACTCCTGTTTGAGGATCTCCTTGACTTGATTAACACTGTCAATAGACTCGCCTGCTATTAACATGTCATCAACATACAACAGAAGATAGGTAACACCAGTCCCAACCCGTCTGAAATAGACGCAGCTGTCATACAAACTCCTTGTAAAACCAGCTGAGCAAATGTACTCATCAAATCTCAAGTACCATTGTCTAGGGCTTTGTTTGAGGCCATAGAGGGACTTCTTCAATAGACAGACCTTGTCTTCCCCTTCTTCTATGTCCAACCCTTCTGGTAGCTTCATGTAGATCCTCTCGTCTAGAGATCCATGTAAGAAAGCTGTGGTCACATCCATCTGATGTAGCTCCAATTCATATTGAGCAACCATAGCTAACAAGATTCTGATGCTACAATGCTTCACAACAGGTGAGAAGATTTCATTGAAATCGATACCTTCTTTCTGTGTAAATCCCTTAGCTACAAGTCTCGCCTTGTATCTAAGTCTGCCACCCCTCTGAGCCTCCACCTTCTTTTTATAGATCCACTTACACCCAACCAACTTCTTATTCTTGGGCCTCTGAACAATCTCCCATGTCTGGTTCTTGTTCAGAGAAAGCAGCTCCTCCTCCATAGCAACTATCCACTTCTCCTTGTCGTGGCAGCTGATGGCTTCTGAATAAGACTTCGGCTCCAGAGACTCCACCTCAAGAGCTGCACATAATGCAAATGAGACTATGTCAGCTTGCCCGTACCTCTGAGGTGGGTGGACTTCTCGTCTGGTTCTGTCCCGTGCCAGCTGATAATGTTGAAGATCATTCTCACTTTGAGGATCGCCCTCCTCATCTGGATCAATATCATCTCCAACTGGTCTTGTGGAGTCAACTTGCTCCACCTCGACTTGTGTCTCGTCTGGTTGGTTATCAGCTGCACTAGTACTCGTACTAGTCTGTTCTGATAGAGGCATCCGACTCTCATCAAACGTAACATCTCTACTGATTATGCACTTTTGCATCCCAGCTTCGAGGCACCATAACCTGTATCCTTTCACGCCTGAAGGATACCCAACAAACACGCATCGCAATGCTCGAGGCTCAAGCTTATCTTGCTTGACATGAGCATAAGCTTGACATCCAAATACCTTCAAATGATTGTAATCGGCTGCACGTCCAGACCACAACTCCTCTGGGGTTTTGTATTAATGCACAGCCGAGGAAGGACTTCTGTTTATCAAGTAGGCTGCAGTAGACACTGCCTCTCCCCAAAACACCTTTGGCAGACAAGACGAGTTCAACATACACCTGACTCTCTCAAGTAGTGTCTGGTTCATCCTCTCAGCAACACCGTTTTGCTGAGGGGTCCCTGGCACAGTCCTATGCCGTACTATTCCTTTCGATTTGCAGAACGCATTGAACTCGTCTGATAGGTACTCCAGACCATTATCAGTTCTCAAATGTTTGAGAGTCTTGCCTGTGATATTTTCACATTCAATGAGCCATTCCTTGAATTTCTCAAATGCTTCTGATTTCGACTTGAGAATAGACACCCACACCTTTCTTGAGTAGTCGTCTATGATAGACAAGAAGTATTTACCACCAGACCTCGTCTGATTCTTTGCTGGCCCCCATAGATCAGAATGGACATAGTCCATGATCCCATTGGTAGAGTGAACACCCTTACCAAACTTAAGTCTCTTGGACTTACCAAGAATACAAGACTCACACAAGTCGAGTTGAGTGATCTTGTCTTTGCCAAGCAGACCTTGTTTAGACAACTCCACTAGGCCCTTCTCGCCTACGTGAGCTAGTCTTTTGTGCCACAACATCGAGTTGTCTTGCACCTCCGCTACATCTGATCTACCAGCTACTGTTTCTCCCTTAAGAAAGTAGAGATCACTCCTTCTCTCGCCTTTCAGGACAGTCAGCTCCCCTTTTGACACACTGAGCTCTCCATCAGCCGACTGGAATTTATAGCCCATAGAATCCAGCATCCCAAGAGAGATCAAATTCCTCTTGAGTTCAGGTACGTACCTAACACTCTTGAGTATTCTTACTACCCCATCGTACATCTTCAGGTGAACACTACCTTCTCCAACAACTTTGCAAGTGTGATCATTCCCAAGCAGAACAGAACCGCCCTTCTGTTGCTTGAAGTCATGAAACCAATCTCGTCTTGGAGTCATATGGAAAGAACACCCTGAATCAAGGATCCATGCTTGCTGTTCTGTAGAGGATGTGATGGTTAGCGCTTGAGCAGACTCGTAGCCTTCTTGCTCCTTCTCAACTTGAGTCTGATTAGCTTGATTCTTGTCATTAGAGGTATTGGCACCAGATTTCCTCAAGAACTGCTTGTATTTATGACAAGCATTCTTATAGTGCCCAGGTTTGTTGCAATGGTAGCACACTGCCTCACCTTGATTGGACACAGCTGATTTTCCCTTATCAGCTCCTTTGGGTTGACTAGACCCCTTCTTGGCACCAGATCGCTTCTGGCCACCTCTGATTGCCAATCCTTCTCCGCTACTGACCTTGTCTACTTGAGACGTTTTGTTGTGCAGCAGCTTGGACTTGACAGCCAGCATTACATCCTCCAATGTAATACTTTCCTTCCTACCATACAAGATGGTATCCTTTAAGATTTCAAAGGACTTAGGGAGAGCACTCAATAGAATCAGAGCCTTATCCTCTTCCTCTAACTTGACATCTAAATTCTCTAGATCATCAAGAATTCTATTGAACTCATCAAGCTGATCCGGAATGGGTTTGTCATCCACCATTCTGAAGGCATACAGCTTCTGTTTCGAATAGAGACGGTTAGCTAAGGTTTTAACCATGTAGAGTTTACCTAGCTTGTCCCAGACCTCTTTCGCGGTTTTCTCTTTAGCCACCTCTCTCAGAACCTTATCACCAAGGCAGAGTAGAATAGTGCTTCGAGCTTTCCTGAGCATCTTGCTCCTTTCAGCAGCAACGGAGGCAGATTCCTCAGTTGGGGCTGTAGACTCTTCGAGCACGTCGAACAAGCCTTGCTGTTCTAGGAGAGCCTGCATCTTGACTCTCCACAGCCCAAAGTCACCCGTGCCTGAGAACTTCTCAATATTATACTTGGTCGAATTCTCCATCTTCGAACTGGAAGTTGATTAATGGCTGACAATCGATTCCTCTCGATCCCGATCGTTCCCACAGACGGCGCCAATTGTTACGATTGTCGAATGATAATTCAACTCCGATTAGACGTCTCCAATCACAAGTAAAATAATCGACCACAAATCAATCCAACGAAAGCATGGCAATTCACAAATATAAACGAAAACGAAAAACAGAGCACAAGAAGATTTAAGTGGTTCGATCAACGTGATCTACATCCACTGGACACACGACTTCAATTTGATTAAGTATAAGAGATGTTTACACACTCATCACTCGGAAAGGGATTTATCCTCACTTCACTCGTGAACTCTCAACTCTCAAAACGAATGCTCGTACGCGTCAAAGAATTACAATTACAAGTAATGGGGTATTTATAGGTTGTCAAGGGTGATTGCAGCGTGTGTTGAAAGCGTGCTCTGTTGCCACGTGGATTCTGTTACAACCGTGTAACAAACTCACACCTTCAGCGTGACTCAATCTGAATTGACCTCCTTGCCCTTCACTTGTCTTCGCAAGACAAGACGACTCCATACTTAGCCAAAAATTAACCCTGCTAACAGAACTCAACTAGTCTGGTCAGACCTCTACTTGTCTGGTCTTCCCAACTCGTCTTGTCCTTCGCAACACCCATCTCATCTGTTTGGACTCCTCCAACTCATCTGATCTGGTCTGAGTTAACTTGTCTGACTCCACCAGCTGATACGCCCAACAGCTGAGTCCTTCAGAAGACTTCTATCGACTAAGTACCTCGACTGATCTGCCCAACAGACGAGTACAGTAGTAGAGTAGAATCTACCTGATCTTCACAAGACGAGTAGCACTCGTCTAGTCTAGGAGGATTTGAGATAAACCTCACAATCCACCATACCCATACCGGACAAAAAACCGATCTCACCAAAATCCATTCCAAGTAAAGTCAATCAATCCTGTCATAAACCTTACTCATGTCGGTCAATTTTGAATGCCACATCACCCATCACTCCCCTCCCCTTCTCTCCTTTTTCATTGCATGAATCATCTTGAAAGCTATTAGGATATTATCCTGGATCGCCTGACCGCTAACAAATGACGAGTGGATCATGTATTGTGCATTACTTTACAGTCAAATGAACGTGTTATAATGCTTGAACTTTTGGCCTAACGAAAGTACAAATTGTGCACTTAGCTTTGCATACGGTTGAACTAATCGTGCATTTAGCTTTAATTTGCTTACGACCACTCTTACAGTCAAACACGTAGTGCGCAACTCAAGATAAATCCGTGCTTAAATTGCATTTTCAACGTTAAAATTGATCCCAATTTTTTTTAATACAATTGAAATATAATGCTTTCTCGTATAATTTGTATGCACTGAAATCACCTCAAATCATATAACTACACACAAACCCAGAAAATGTATAAATTAAGAAGGAGATTAATATGAACAGAATCTTTTTTCTTTTGAATTATATTAATATTGCCGTTGTCCCAATTTGACTCTCTAGTGAGGGCGGCTGAAATGAATTTGTCGCATTCTTTCATTTTATTGTATATATATATATATATATATATATATATATTTTTTTTTTTTTTAAAGAGGCATTCAACTTTGAATTATTTATTTTTGTAATGGTGTCCTTTACCTTGTTCCAGTTGTTAGATTGGTTACATTATTATATATAGGAGACAGTGGGTGAAGTTAAATATACTCTCTCTACACGAAATGTATATTCTTATTTATCTTATATTTTCTGTCCATAAAATATAACTTCATACATTTTAAGGAAACCATTACTTTATCATCATTCTTCAATCATCACTTAATTACTTAAATTGTCATCAACTTTATTTACAATTGACCTCACAATACTCTACTATACCCTTACTTTATCTGCATTTTTCTTAAAACACGTATCCATTTCAATAGAACTACTTATTGGAGTTGATTTAATTTCTTGTATTGAACCACTGGTTTCTCATCATTGATAATTTGAACTTACGAGTCATCAAAAAAACAAACTGAAAGCTCAACCAACGCAGTCGTGGCAACAAAGAATGCATTTTTCAATTCACAAATGGTCATGTAACTTTGATAGAATCCATAAAAGGTCTTTTTCAATTATTAAAGATTAAATATTAAAATGTGATTGTTTTTAATTTTTTTCTCTTTTCTCTTTAATTTTTTTATTAACGGCATTTGGAGATATTATCAGGAATTGTAGGAATAGAGCTAATATATACCTCTACAGTCAAGTTGTTTGGGTGAATCGAGAAAGGGCATTAATTGAAAATACATATTTTAGAAGTAAAAGAAGAAAAAACTAAAGTCACGCATGTGACCAAGAGATGCTTTAATTGATTAATTAACTAAAATAAAGGATAGTAAGTTAGTTTCTGCTATTAATTAAATTAAATAGCATATATAACCCGACCTTGAGCCGCTGGATTCATGATTAGCAAAGAAGCAACTGGGAATTAAAAAGTGCCCCCTCTCTCCACTGGGAATAACTAATTTAAACTTTGTAACTACTACGAAATAATGCATACATAAAATAATTAAATAAGTATATTTTCTTCTTCATCATAGTATTATTAGTGGTAATTAAGTATCTTCTTCACTTGTTCTAATCACAAATTAAAACATCTCAAAACTCTTTTCTGAATCTTCAATTATGGCAGCTTATGCAGCTCTACGCTCTCTCTTTACTACTTTGAACAACATCCAAATTCATCCTCGAGTTTCTACTTTTTTTGACAACCAACACATCCTATCACTTCACCAAATTATCAATTTCTTGCTACATTTTATGGAGACTCGCACTTCTCATGGAGAAGAAGATGAGGTTTTGGAGAGGCAAATTGCATCAACAACTCATAAAGTTGAAGATGTAATTGAATCTCATGTCGTCAACAAAATTCTTCCTATTGTTCCACTTGTGGAATCAGATGCCCAGTTTGGAAGGACCTTTTTGTCAAGGCCCACTAGATCAACTACTGCTCTGTTTCTTGATCTACAAACACAAATCCAACACATGAATTCTCTCAAGGAAATGGTGATGCACCAGTTTCAAGATGATTCATTCTCCCCTGCACCTTCATCAAAACCCCTTACCACTACAAATAACAACTTTGTGGTGGGATTTGATGAAAAGGTGATTCAAATCATGGACAGGCTTACTGGACACCTAACCGATCTTCAAATCGTCCCAATTGTGGGTATGGGGGGAATCGGTAAGACTACGTTAGCCAAAACTGTTTATGATCATTTACTTATTGTCGAGAGTTTTGATATTCGTGCTTGGGTTACTGTATCTCAGGAATATAGTCTGAATAATCTTTTATCTCAACTTCTATCTTGCATAAAAGATACATACCTCAATAAAAGCATAGGAGTTGTTGATTTTGAAACAAGTTTAGAAAGTGAAGATCATCAATTAGGACTAAAGTTACATCAAACTTTGTGTGGCAGAAGATACTTAATTGTGTTAGATGATATTTGGAGTATTGAAGCTTGGTATAGGATAAAAAATTTCTTTCCAAATAATAATCATAGAAGTCGAGTTGTAATAACTACTAGGATATCCAGTGTAGCTACTCCTCTTAGCTCATCATCATTTGAGATGGATTTTCTAAACGAGGATCAAAGCTGGGAGTTGTTTTGTAGAAATGTGTTTTTAGAAAAGGGTTGTCCACATGAACTAGAAGAAATTGGAAAGAAGATTGTAAGAGAATGCAAAGGACTTCCCCTATCTATTGTTGTAATAGGGGGACTTCTTCGACATTCCATAAGCACTCGTGAATATTGGGAGAAATTCGCAAGAGATTTAAACTCAATTTTGATGTTAAGAAATGATGAGCATTGCTTGAATATATTATCATTGAGTTATAATCACTTGCCAACCCATTTAAAGCCATGTTTTCTTTACATGGGAGTGTTTCAAGAAGATGAGAACATTGATGTCTCCAGTCTTATCAATGTCCTTGTTGCTGAGGGGTTTTTGAAACCGAAAGAAGGCCTAACAATGGAAGAGGTTGCGGCTGATTACATAAATGATCTTGTTGATAGAAATCTAATTTTAGCTAGAAGTTGGAAATGGAATGGAAGTGTCAAATATTTTAAAATGCATGATCTTGTAAGAGAATTATGTTTAAAGATAGGTGGGAGAGAGAAGATTTTTCATAGGACAAGCATGCTTGGGACTCGAGCAGGCATCAACACGGTACGTCGCATTGTGCTTGATACATGGCCTAAATGTAACACTATCCCATTAGCATCACTTGCGCGTACATTCTTATCTGGATGGGGTTTTGCATTGCCTTTTAAATTTCGGTTGTTGAGGGTGTTGGTGCGTGTTCATATTTATTCCCATGAAGTAACTTCTCAGCATGTTAACTTGCGGTATCTTGAATGGACTTCAAGGTTTATGATTAATCATAATCACAAGCTTCCTTCATCAATATCCCTACTCTGGAATGTGCATACCTTGATCTTTAAAGGATTAGGAATGGATGCACCTTCAAAGATATGGTATATGAGACAACTTAGGCATCTCCAATCTCACGCACTCTATCTCCCTGATCCTCCTTCAAGTGAAGAAGATGAAGCTCTTTTGCCAAACCTACACACACTTTTAGATGTAGTAGACTTGAGCTTTACTGAGGAAGTTTGTAAGAGAATCCCAAACATAAAAAAATTGGGTATAGCTTCATTCAGGAAAAAAGAATGTCAGAAAAAGTGTTACTTTTATCTCAACCACTTGCGTAAACTTCAATCCCTCCACTGCCATTTTGAAGTACTGAAAAGGGGTGAATTTCTACAGAGTTTGATGTTGCCGAGTTCACTGAGGAAGTTGTCTTTACGCAATTATCGTCTTCATTGGGAAGACGTAAACACATTTGGGCTTTCATTGCCTCATCTTCAAGTCCTCAAACTACGTCACCATGCGTTTGTGGGACCCACGTGGGATTGTGTCGAGGGAGCATTCCCTTGTCTTAAATTCTTAGATATTAAGACTGCAGATCTGATAAAGTGGAGTGCAGAAAGCTTGGATTGCTTCCCAGTGCTAGTGAAGCTTCAGCTTTTTGGTCTGGAAAATTTGGAAAGGATCCCATCAGACATGGGAGAAATACAAACACTTCGAAGCCTTCGTGTAAGGCGGTGCAGCATGTCAGCGGCCATTACATCAGTTGAGATATTGGAGGAACAACTCAGTCTCGGAAATGATGACCTTCAACTTGTACTCGAGTTGAGAAATGAGGAGGAAGAGAAGCTCAATGAAGAGGTGGAAATAAATAGCTTCACAGCCAAGAATTTCGAGTTGATCAGCCGTTTTGATTAATTTTCGTAGTTGTGGAGGTGTTGAAAGTTGATCACCATGAATGTAATTAAGCAGGCTCAGTCTATGTATAGTTGGTCTTGGCAGCCATGAGTTAATTTTAAAACTCAGTCATGTAACTAAACTCCTTTTTTCAATTTTTAGTTCTGTTCATGTCAATCTTGGTCCTTTTTTTGCTGCAAATTTTGAAAATTATCTGAGTAAAACGGACAATGTGCACCAAATATACATAGTGAATTGATATATTTGTTATCCTATATACTCCCTCTGTATTTAACTCAATTTGCAATTTTGGTCGTTCCAACATTTTAATATCTATCTACCTCTATCTTCTTATCCCATTTCACAACTCAATATCATTTTAATACTATATTTCTTAAAATTTGTGCAAAACCAAACATGACAGAAGGAGTACAACATATCTGCCACAAATAATGTAAACAGAGTCAAATTTATACAATATATATATATATATATACCCGTCTGATTTTGGTGTATACTTGATTTTAAAATATTACATATATGGTTTTACAACCGCCATTTTTAACAGATTTCATCCACCCGACCCATAATGGACAAAAACCCGATCTCACCAAAATCCGTTCTGTTCCAACTAAATTCAATCAACCATATCAAAGTTTTTAAACACTTTTCGACATTTTTTATCAATTAGTATTAGATTTAATGACAAGATATGCGTGAAAACTGCCAAAAAAAAAAAACAGAGTTTTACGCTTAGTCGTTATGTTTTAACTACGCTACGCTGGGACAATTTTACAAATTTAAGACGTTATTGAGACTAGTTTTGCATGAAAAATCTGTTTTGGGGCTAAGGGTAGAAGTTTTGGACCAAATTCATGAGAGATCGTGGTTTATGAGATTAAACGTGCAATTTTCTCCATTAAAATTTTAGCTCTTCTTAATTGTACATTATTTTAAGTTAGAAGATGAAAATAAGATGAGAATGAACTAACGAATGGACATGAGAGAATAAATGTTTAATCAACTAATTATACCAATTAACTCAGTGACTAACATATATAAGTTGGTTTTGATTTATTGATCACTCTGTTCTACAGATCGAGGTAAATTAATGAATTCTCAAATAAACTTAAGGACATGGAGTTGCACCAAATCAACATACCATCAAACAATTTTACCATTAATTTTTTATTTGCTATCAAATATCCCACTGTCCCAACTTGTTTTTCACATTCCTTTTTAATCTGTCCCTATATTAGTTTTCACATTTAAACAAAATTAAGTTCAATTCTTACTCTGAAAACTGAAAATGTATGTCATTACTTTTTTTTACACAATACTCTTTACCACCTTAGTAAAGTTGAACATTTTTTTAATTGTCGTGTCCAGATCAGTGTGAAAAGTGATTTGAGAGGGTGGTAGTATTTGTTATCCTATATAAAAAAAAATTAGTGAATGAGGGGCCAATTATCAAATATGCATGGAATAATGTAAATGGAGTCTTCGTTGACGCCAATAATGTAGAGGGAGAGCTGAGTAGTGGTCTGGTCCTACAACTCTTAGTTGGGTGCAATAATCAATTATCATCTTCTCTAAAACCACACAAATTAACTCACCATCTTATTTATCATCTTCATCAAAACCACACAAACTCACACCATCTTATCATCTTCATCAAAACCACAAAAGCACCCAAACTCTTTTCTGATTCTTGGAGTTTTAGAGATGGCAGCTTATGCAGCTCTACGCTCTCTTTTTACTACTTTGAACAACATCCAAATTCATCCTCGAGTTTCTACTCTTTTTCGCCACGAACAAATCCAAGCACTTCACCAAATTATCAACTTCTTGCTACATTTTATTGAGACTCGTACTTCTCATGGAGGTAACACAGAAGAAGACGAAGTTTTGGAGAGCCAAATTGCATCTACAACTCATAATGTTGAAGATGTAATTGAATCTCATCTAGTCAATCAAATTCCTGCTGATGCACGACGAAAAAAGAAATCAGAGGCAAGTAATCTGATTACAAGGTTCACAAGTCTGGTTATCAATTATGCAAGATTAACTAGTGCTTGTTTTCTTGATCTAGAAATACAAATCCACGACATGAATTCTCTCAAGGAAATGGCTAAGCACTCTCAGGGGACAATCATTGTTAAAGATGATTGATTCTCCCCTGCACCTTCATCAAAACCCCTTACCACTCCAAACAACAATTCTGTGGTCGGATTTGATGAAAAGGTGATTCAAATCATGGACAGGCTTACTGGACACCAACCCGATATTCAAATCGTCCCGATTGTGGGTATGGGAGGAATTGGTAAGACTACCTTAGCCAAAAGTGTTTATGATAATTTATATATTGTCGAGAGCTTTCATATTCGTGCTTGGGTCACAGTATCTCAGGAATATAGTCTGAAAAATCTTTTATCTCAACTTTTGTCTTGCATAAAAGATACAAAACTGAATATGAACATAGGAGCAGTTCAGTTTGAAACTGATTTAGAAAGTGAAGATCATCAATTAGGACTAAAGTTATATCAAACTTTGTTGGGACGTAGAAGATATTTAATCGTGATAGATGATATGTGGAGTGTCGAAGATTGGGATAGGATAAAACAATTCTTTCCAAAAAGTGGTGATAGAAGTCGAGTTGTTATAACTACCAGGATATGGAGTGTAGCTAATCCTCTTAGCTCATCATCCTTTGAGATGGATTTTCTAGATGATGAACAAAGTTGGAAGTTGTTTTGTGGAAATGTATTTCTAGAAAAAGGTTGTCCACTCGAGCTAGAAGACATTGGAAAGGAGATTGTTAGAGAATGCAAAGGACTTCCCCTATCGATTGTTGTAATAGGGGGACTTCTTCGAAATTCCAGAAGCACCCGTGAATATTGGGAGAATATCGCAAGAGATTTAAACTCAATTTTAATATCTGAAAATGATGAACAGTGCTTCAACATATTATCTTTGAGTTATAATTACTTGCCGGCCCATTTAAAGCCATGTTTTCTTTACATGGGAGTTTTTGAAGAAGATGAAAAGATTTGTGTCTCAGAAGTTATCAATCTCCTTGTAGCTGAGGGGTTTTTGAAACCGAAAGAAGGTTTAACAATGGAAGAGGTTGCAGCTGATTACGTAAATGATTTAATTGATAGAAATCTAATTTTAGTTGATAGGTTGAAGTTGAATGGAAGAATTAAATTTTGTAAGATGCATGATCTTGTGAGAGAAGTATGTTTAAAGATAGGTGAAAGAGAGAAGATTTTTCACAGGATGAGTGAGCATGAGTTTCCAGCAGGCATCAACGGAGTACGTCGCATTGTGTTTCATGGTGCTCGTATCCCTTCGAAATTCCCGTCAGCATCAGTTACGCGTACATTCTTATCTAAATCGGGGGTTACATTGACTTTGAAATTTCCATTGTTGAGGGTGTTGAGTCTTGCTCGTAGTTATTCCCCTGAAGTAATTTTTCAACATGTAAACTTGCGGTATCTTGTATGTAGTTCAAGGCTTGAGAATCTCAAGCTTCCTTCATCAGTACCCCTACTCTGGAATGTGCATACATTGATCTTTAGAGGGAAAATGGAGGCACCGTCGGAGATGTGGTATATGAGACAACTTAGGCACCTCGAATCCGACAGACTCTATCTCCTTGATCCTCCTCCAAGTGACAATGTGGAGCACCAATATGATGCTCCTTTGCCAAACCTACACACACTTTCAAAAGTAGTGGACTTGAGCTTCACCGAGGAAGTTTGTAAGAGAATTCCAAACATCAAGAAATTGGGTCTAGTCTACACTGAAGAATGTGAGAAAAAGAGCTACTTTAATCTCGACCACTTGCGCAAACTTCAATCACTCTACTGCTCTTTTAAAGTACCGAAAAGGGATGAATTTGTGGAGAGTTTGACGTTGCCGAGTTCGCTGAAGAAGTTGTGTTTACACAATTGCGGTGTCCATTGGGAAGACGTAAACAAATTTGGGCATTGGTTGCCTCATCTTCAAGTCCTCAAACTATCTTGGAATGCGGTGGTGGGAGACGAGTGGGACTGTGTCGATGGAGCGTTCCCTCGTCTTAAAGTCTTGGAGATTTGTTGTTATGATCTGATAAAGTGGAGTGTAGAAAGCTTGGATTGCTTCCCAGTGCTAGAGAAGCTGCAGCTTTATGGTCTGTACAAATTGGAAAGGATCCCATCAGAAATACAAACACTTGGAGACCTTAGTGTGGTGTTGTGCAGCTTGTCTACGGCCATTTCATCAGTTGAGATATTGGACGAACAACTCAGCCTCGGATATGACCACCTTCGACTTCTGCTGTACTTAAGAAGTATGGAGGATCAAGAGAACTTCATGGAAAATGTAGATATAAATAACTTCACAGCCAAGAATTTCAAGTTTATCCGCCGGACCTAATAATCACCAGTGTATGATTACATTAAGTATTTTTTTTGTGAATCAACCAAATTAGTGTGTTCTTTTGTGTTCTTTTTATATTCATCATCTTATATGCTCTCGCTGCACCTGCCCACAATTATTGTTTATGTTAAGCATAATTCAACTATGGAGCCAATATTATCTGAATATAAAATTATTACTCCCTCTGTCCCACAAAGATAGCCACGTATTCTTTTTTTTGGATGTCCCAAATTATAGCCACATTTCCTCTTTTACTTTAGCATTAAATGCTTTATTGTCAATTTTACTCCTAATTAATAAGGGTAATTAATGCTTAACAGATTTTAGAGGATGAAATTTCAAGGGCAAAATTGACAGATTAGCTAAATTTGACTGCTTTTATTGATTTTTCTTAATCTGTGTGTAAAGTCAAATGTGGCTATCTTTGTGGACGGGGGTGTATTTTATATTTTCCAAAAAACGCGTTCTACTTTAGAATAGTTATATAGCAAAACATAATTCAGTTTCAATTATTTCACATTTCCACCGCTTGGATCATAACAGAGCCAAAATCCTCTGTTCACTCAATTTCTTCTCTTCTGCACCAACTACGAAAAATCTTACAGGTATTCTTTTTAATTTTCTAAATCTGATTTTTTTTTTTTTAATTCTACATCTATCTGCAAATTCAAACATGTATGTTCTTTTTTTCAATAAATTCCAACACCATAAATCTGATTTGGTTGAGTCATTTGATTTGATAAATCTGATTTGGTTGAGAGATTTCCCATTTTGTTTCTGGTTTTCTGCTGGTTTTTAGATCAGAAGCTTGCTTGTGTTTTTGTTTTTTTATTGTATGGCAATAGACTATAGTCAATCAATTAAATATTTAAAGTATTTAATATAAAATTAATAATACTCCCTCCCCTTAACAACTTTTTATATGTGGTTAATACATATATAAGGTATTAAACTAATTTGTTTGTGAATTTTTTTTTAATTAGTTGGTAGATCAAGAAGATCATATTTTATTTAATTTAAACTTTGCAACTCAACCACTAGGAAAGAAAAGATGAATAAAATATACTACTCCCTCCATCTAAGAAAACATGCTTACTTTTTTTATTTGACTGTCAACCAAAATTATGTTAATTTCTTTTTTCTGAAAACAATCACTTTATTTTTATCACACTTTATTTTTATCACACAGCAACTCCACAATACTTTTACTTTATTTATTTTTTCTTAAAACCTTATGCCGAAAAGTATGAACATACTTTGGAATGAGGGAGTAAAATGTTTAAAAAATACTCCATCTTTATTTCATTTTTTCTTATCTTTTCAAACACAACCAAGTGATTAAGTTAATTTGTTTGAACAGAAACTTTGTTTATCAACCTCTTCACTTCTTCTAAGCACAAGAACCTCTTTTCTGAATCTCGATGGTGGCTTATGCAGCTCTATGCTCTCTTTTCACCACTTTGAACAACATCCAAATTTCATCCTCGAGTCTCTAATCTTTTTTACCACAAACACATCTAATCACTTCACCAAATTATCAATTTCTTGCTACATTTTGTGGAGACTCGCACATCTCATGGAGGTAACAGAGAAGAAGACGAAATTTTGGAGAGAATAATTGCATCAACAACTCATAAGGTTGAAGATGTAATTGAATCTCACGTCGTCAACAAAATTCTTCCTTTTTACCACTTGTGGAATTAGATTCCCAGTTTGCAAGGAGCTTTTGTGCAAGACCTGCTAGATCAACTACTGCTCTGTTTCTTGATCTACAAACACAAATTCAAGACATGAATTCTCTTAAGCAAATGGTGATGCAACAGTTTCAAGATGATTCATTCTCCCCTGCACCTTCATCAAAACCCTTTACCACTTCAAAGTTATTTTGTTTATATTTAGTTCATATTTAGATATTATATTAAATAGACAAAACTAGTTAAAATTAATTTTGTCAATATATTTAAAAAGTATATGTAGTTGTTCGAGTACAAGCACAACCACATAATAACATCAACCATTGAGCTTATTAAGTGAAAGCCTTGGATCTATAGTTTATAAATGAACAAACAAATATATTAACTCATTTATGTGAATATTTTATTAGCAATTAACAACTTAATTTATAAATTTACAACTTTAATTTGTTTGGCCCATGTGCTTAATTGCTATTCATAAGACTTTGTGAAATATTTTAAAAAACGAATTGAATATTTTAAAGTGTGTAATACCATTTGTTTTAGAATAGGTAGTACTCCCTCCGTCCCGTGATTACTTGCACACTTTCCTTCTTGGGACGTCCCAAAATTACTTACACACTCTTAATATGGAAATACCCTACAAAATTAATAACCTCACAACATTATTTTATTTTCAAATTTGTCACTCCTTTTTTCCATACATTTCACTTTACACATCATCAAATTACCTAAAATACCCCTCTTTTATCTTACATCATCAACCACTAAATCCACTTTTCTTAAATAACGTGTCGGTCAAACTATGCAAGTTATTCCGGGACGGAGGGAGTATTGCGTAAGGTTTGATGAGTTGGAGACTAATTTGAATCATTCCCATTTCATGTATTCTAACAATCACATAGCTAAAAAAATGTCTAGATTCACGGCCCCTTTAAATTTATTTGATTTTAAACTTCAAACAGCTCTTCAAATAAATGAAATTTGGTGGGATGGATGTGAAAGAAAAAAAAAAAGTAGAGAGATAGTGATACATTGAAAAAATTGAAATGAGTAACTTAGTTTAGTACACCATAAATATATAAAAAAAGTCACTTAGTGATATCTTGTGTATAACTAATTTTACTTAAAATGTGCATATATTGATCCAAAAGTTAGTTTTGTGCAATTTTAAAACTACAAGGAGATTTCATGCATAATTTCCTAACAACAGTAAAATAAAAAAAAAAGAGCTCAGAAGCGCCAATTTTAATCTGAAGTTCAGACAGAGCGATGGACCCAACCAACGCAGTTAGCGCAATAATCATCATTGCAATCGGAAATGCATCAGCCGGGAATCGAAACCGGGTCTGTTCCGTGGCAGGGTACTATTCTACCACTAGACCACTGATGCTTCCTGTTTTGAAATTCGCATTTCTATTATCAATATCGTTGGAATGTTAGTTCGTAACAATTGAGTTATATAATTGTCACTTTTAAGGGCGGTTTGATAGCCCATAAAAGCTCAATATATGCCTTATACAATTTTGGGCCCATTAAATATTATAAGCTACTTATTCCAAAAGGGTTTGACTATATGCACCTCTATTTCGGAGAGATGCACGCCCCCGATAGATACACCCCACAAATCATGGACAGGCTTACTGGACAACAACCTCATCTTCAAATCATCCCAATTGTGGGTATGGGAGAAATTGGTAAGACTACTTTAGCCAAAAGTGTTTATGATAATTTACTTATTGTCGAGAGCTTTGATATTCGTGCTTGGGCCACCGTATCACATGAATATAGTCTGAAAAATCTCTTATCTGGACTTCTATCAAGCATAAACATAGGAGCAGTTGATTTTGGAACGAATTTAGAAACCGAAGACCATCAATTAGGATTAAAGCTATAACAAACTTTGTGGGGTAGAAGATACTTAATCGTGTTAGATGATATGTGGAATGTCGAAGCATGGGATAGGATAAAATTTTACTTTCCAAATAATGATGATAGAAGTCGAGTTGTTATAACTACTAGGATATCTAGTGTAGCTACTCTTCTTAGCACATCAATTTTTGAGATGGATTTTCTAGATGAGGATCAAAGTTGGAAGTTGTTTTGTGGAAATGTGTTTCAAGATAAAGGCTGTCCATCCGAATTAGAAGATATTGGAAAGGATATAGTTAAAGAATGCAAAGGACTTCCCCTATCGATTGTTGTAATAGAGGGACTTCTTCAAAATACCGGAAGCACACGTGAATATTGGGAGAATTTCGCTAGAGATTTAAACTCAAATTTGATATATGAAAATGATGAATATTGCTTCAATATATTATCTTTGAGTTATAATCACTTACCGGCCCATTTAAAGCCATGTTTTCTTTACATGGGAGTTTTTGAAGAAGATGAGAGGATTCGTGTCTCCACGCTAATCAATCTCCTTGTTGCTGAGGGGCTTTTGAAACCGAAAGAAGGCCTAACAATGGAAGAAGTTGTAGTTGATTACTTAAATGATCTGGTTGATAGAAATCTAATTTTAGCTGATAGTTGGAAGTGGAATGGAAGAATTAAATTTTGTAAGATGCATGATCTTGTGAGAGAAGTATGTTTAAAGATAGTTGAGAGAAGATTTTTCACAGGATGAGTAAGCATGAGTTTCCAGTAGGCATCAACGGAGTACGTCGCATTGTGTTTCGTGGTACTCGTATCCCTTCAGAATGCCCATCAACATCACTTGCACGTACATTCTTATCTGAATTGGAGGGTGCATTAAACTTGGAATTTCGGTTGTTGAGGGTGTTGAGTCGCGTTCGTAGTTATTTCCCTGGAATAATATTTCAGCATGTTAACTTGCGGTATCTGGTATGTAGTTCTGGGCTTGAGCTTCCTTCATCAGTATCCCTACTATGGAATGTGCATACACTGATCTTTAGAAAAAAAAATGGAGGCACCATCGGAGATATGGTATATGAGACACCTTAGGCATCATCTTGAGAAGCTTCACCTTTTTTTTCTGGAGAAATTGGAAAGGATACCATCAGAAATACAAACACTTGGAAGTCTTCAGGTTAAGTTTTTGCAGCTTGTCTGCCGCCATTTCATCAGTAGAGATATTGGACGAACAACTCAGTGTCGGAAATGACGACCTTCAACTGGTACTTGAGTTGAGAAGTAGGGAAGATCAAGAGAAGTTCATGAAAAATGTGGAAATAAATAACTTCTCAATCAAGAATTTCAAGTTAATTTGATAGGTGGACCTTTTTTGAAGCTCCTTACAAGAGAAGAATATATAGCTGCTCAAAAAGCTGAATCTGAGGAAGCTATTGTTGATTATAAGAACACTGTAATCATGAATTCTGAATTTGGGCGAGCACGGAGCGAACTTCCATGAGGAAGCTATTGTTGATTCGTCGACCACGGAGCGAACTTCCATGAGGAAGTCGGAAATTGGGCGAGCACCTTTGGAGAGAGAGCGAAACTTGGTTTTGAGGGCAAGAATTCGGCCTCTTGAGGGTTTTCCATACATGCTTTCAAGCATCAACCAGGCTTCACAGGAGGTTTTTGTTGATGCAACAAAGGGGATTAGTTCCGGGGACATGGATCCAACCAAGGTGGAGAAGATAAGATTGTCCTGACACACCCACTGGTCGTGTGCAGGATTGGAGATGGTGGTGGTGTCTGTGCCATCGTTGGCTGGGATAGTGGGAGGTGGGCATGGATGAGTGCCCGAAACATAGCCAAATAGGTTATGTCCCGTGAGGAGGAGACGAAGCTGAAAGGACCAAGCACCGTAGTTGGTGGGGGTGAGTTTTAAGGACATCTGCGCAAGTCCCTTAAAGGAGATGAGGGAGGGAGACGGAGAAGGAGTGGCCATTGTGAGGAGTAGGGCGGCGGAGAGAAGGAGATATAGTGGTGAGTTGGGCGTCGGAGACGGATGGCGGCGGCGCTTTATAGGCAAAGGTGGCGGCAGCTGAGGTTTTGCGGCAGCTGGGGTGTAGCAGCGGCGGCTGGGCTTGGATGCAGCGGCGGCAGCTAGGGTTTGGAGCGGCGGCGGCGGCTAGGGCTGAATAGCGACGGCGGCGGCTAGGGTTTGGATCAGGCGTGAGCCAAGTGACTCGATGATACCATATAGAGATTATAGAAATATGGAAGATATTATTTCTTGATTAGTTGTAAAAGAGATTTACAATGGGTATTTATACAAGAGATAATTAGGTCTAACCTAACCCTAATGGAAACTGAGATGGGCCTATACAATAAATAAGAATGAGAGTGTATTTAACAATAGGTCCAATATGAAGCACCCAAAATGTCAGTAAGAGGCCAATTATGAGTATGGAATAATGTAAAAGGAGAGCTGAGTGGTGTTCTGGTCCTACAACTTTTAATAAACCATCTATCTATCAATTGTATCATCTTTTCCCCTATACTACCCCTATTAATATATATATTTTTTTTTTTTTTTGAAATATATTAATGATAGGGATGGAAGGAAGGATCAAAGAAGGAGTGGAAAAGGAAAGTAAGAAAAGAAAAGAAAAAAAGAAAGGTAAAGAAAAAAAATACTCAATGAGGTAATTGATAATTCTGTAGAAAATGAAAAATGTATCCTATGGTGATAGTAAGGGTCGGTGGACGCTGCATTACTATGTCAATAATGTAAAAGGGAGAGTACGTGGGTAGTTGTAAACTTTTAATACTATCTTCTCCTCCACCACACAAACTCACCCCCATCTTATCATCTTCTTCAAAACAACAAAATCTCCGAAACTCCTTTCTGATTCAGAGATGGCAGCTTATGCAGCTCTACGCTCTCTTACAACCACTGTGAATAACATCCAAATGCATCCTCGAATCTCTACTCTTTTTGACAACCAACACATCCAATCACTTCACCAAATTATCGATTTCTTGCTACATTTTATGGAGACTCGCACTTCTCATGGAGAAGGAGATGAAGTTTTGGAGAGGCAAATTGCATCTACAACTCATAAGGTTGAAGATGTCATTGAATCTCATGTCGTCAACAAAATTCGTCCTCTTGTACCACTTGTGGAATTAGATGCCCGGTTTGCAAGGACCTTTATGTCAAGGCCCACTACATCAACTACTGCTCTGTTTCTTGATCTGCAAACACAAATCCAACACATGAATTCTCTCAAGGAAATGGTGAAGCACTCTCAGGAGACAATCAATTTTCAAGATGATTCATTCTCCCCTGCACCTTCATCAAAACCCCATACCACTCCAAATAACAACTTTGTGGTGGGATTGGATGAAAAGGTGATTCAAATCATGGAAAGGCTTACTGGACACCAAACCGATCTTCAAATCGTCTCGATTGTGGGTATGGGGGGAATCGGTAAGACTACGTTAGCCAAAACTGTTTATGATCATTTACTTATTGTCGAGAGTTTTGATATTCGCTCTTGGGTCACTGTATCTCAGGATTATAGTCTGAATAATCTTTTTTCTCAACTTCTGTCTTGCATAAAAGATACAAGCCTCAATAAGAGCATAGGAACAGTTGATTTTAAAACAGACTTAGAAGCTGAGGATCATGAATTAGGACAAAAGTTGTACCAAACTTTGTGGGGTAGAAGATACTTAATTGTGTTAGATGATATGTGGAGTGTCGAAGCTTGGGATAGGATAAATATTTACTTTCCAAATAGGGATGATAGAAGTCGAGTTGTTATAACTACTAGAATATCTAGTGTAGCTTCTCCTCTTAGCTCATTATCATTTGAGATGGATTTTCTTGATGAGGATCAAAGTTGGGAGTTGTTTTGTGGAAATGTGTTTCTAGAAAAAACATGTCCACACGAACTAGAAGAAATTGGTAAGGAGATTGTAAGAGAATGCAAAGGACTTCCCCTATCAATTGTTGTAATAGGGGGACTTCTTCGACATTCCAAAAGCACACGTGAATATTGGGAGAATTTCGCAGGAGATTTGAACTCAATTTTGATATATAAAAATGATGAACATTGCTTCAATATATTATCATTGAGTTATAATTACTTGCCGGTTCACTTAAAGCCATGTTTTCTTTACATTGGAGTTTTTCAAGAAGATGAGAAGATTTGTGTCTCCAAACTAATCAAACTCCTTGTTGCTGAGGGGTTTTTGAAACCGAAAGAAGGCTTAACAATGGAAGAGGTTGCAACCGATTACTTAAATGATCTGGTTGATAGAAATCTAATTTTAGCTCATGGGTTGAAGTGGAATGGAAGAATCGGATATTGTAAGATGCATGATCTTGTGAGAGAAGTATGTTTAAAGATAGGTGAGAGAGAGAAGATTTTTCAGAGGATGAGTGGGCATGAGTTTCCAGCAGGCATCAACGAAGTACGTCGCATTGTGTTTCGTGGTAATCTTATCCCTTCAGAATGCCCATCATCATCACTTATGCGTACATTCTTATCTGAATCTGAATCTAAATTGAAGGGTGCATTATCTTTTGAAATTCAGTTATTGAGGGTGTTGAGTATTAGGTGTACCGCTAAAGTAATTTTTCAACATGTTAACTTGCGGTATCTTGCTTGGAAGGTTGGGAATGTGAAGATTCCTTCATCAGTATCCCTACTATGGAATGTGCATACATTGATCTTTTCTATAGAAATGGAGGCACCAGCAGAGATATGGTATATGAGACAACTTAGGCATATCCAATCCTACAAAATCTATCTCCCAGATCCTCCAACTCCAAGTGAAGAAGATGAGGCTCTTTTGCCAAACCTACACAAACTTTCTGTAGTAGTGGACTTGAGCTTTACCGAGAAAGTTTGTAAGAGAGTCCCAAACATCAAGAAATTGGGTATATTCTACACTGAAAAATTTGAGAAAAAGTGCTACTTCGACCTCTTGCGTAAACTTCAATCACTCTACTGTTATTTTGAAGTGCCGAAAAGGGATGAATTTCTGGAGAGTTTGAGGTTGCCGAGTTCACTAAGGAAGTTGTGTTTAGACAATTGTGGTGTTCATTGGGAAGACGTAAACAGATTTGGGTGTTGGTTGCCTCATCTTCAAGTCCTCAGATTAAATTGGAAGGCGGTGGTGGGAGGCGAGTGGGATTGTGTGGAGGGAGCATTCCCGAGTCTTAAAGTCTTGGTGATTTGTAATGTAGATTTGATAAAGTGGAGTGCAGAAAGCTTGGATTGCTTCCCGGTGCTAGAGAAGCTTCACCTTTTTAAACTGGAGAAATTGGAAAGGATCCCATCAGAGATACAAATACCTGGAAGCATATATGTGCAGGACTGCAGCGTGTCAGCCGCCATTTCATCAGTCGAGATATTGGAGGAACAACTCTGTCTCGGAAATGACGACCTTCAACTTGAAATTGACTTTTTTGACCGTGAGATGAAAAAGAAGTTCATGGAAAACGTGGATATAAATAACTTGTCAACCATGAATTTCAAGTTTAATCGCTGGACATAATAATCACATGTGTATGATTACAATTAACTACCTTTATTTATTTTTACGTAAATTAATGGATTCATAATTGCTGCTAGCTGTTTAAAATTAGTCCTATTGTAATCACTTGCAAATCATATTAGCACACTATCGATTCCACGAGTTTAATCAAAACTTCTGTTGAGAATTTCAACTTATGACATTTAATTAATCCCACTGATTTATCATCAACTTATGTAAAAAAAAATGAAACCCCACGCTTGACCACGATTCTTGTTTACCCGATTTACACTGTGAGGATGAATATAATCTTTCATTAAAGAATTATAAATGCACTTAGCCAATATTTATATATAAAGGGTTAGTAAATACACCCTCTGTTTAGTTATTTACACCCTTATAAGTTTGTTAGACTCTTTAGTCAGTTATTAGTTGGTTATTAGGAGGTTATTAGTTGGAGAAGGGATGATTAGTATATAAGGGTTGAGTACCCTTTCCCATTTGTTAACACAATGTAAAGTCAATTTGTATAGATTGTAAAACTCAATCTCTCTCCCAATTTCATCAATGGAATTCCATCTTTACAATTCAATATGGTATCAGAGTCTTTAAGAAATTGCCATTTTACTTCGATCCTCTTCGTCTAGGTTTATTACCTGCGTTTCTGCTGTCCTCCGCTGATTTTCCATCCTTTACTCCGATGGCTCCCACTGTTACCGATCCAACATCTCTCAATCCGGCGCTGAATCCTTTCTCCCCCTTGGCGCTGCATCAAAACGATAACCCAGCTGTTGCAATCGTTCTTGAGCCCCTTGACGGCACCAATTACGTTTCTTGGAGCCACGCGATCAAAAGGGGCCTAAGCGTCAAGAACAAAGCTCGATTGATCGATGGCACGCTGGACATTCCATCTGAGGACGATGATTCAGACATCCACGCTGCCTGGGTAAGAGCTAATGATTTAGTGCTCATGTGGATTTTAAATTCTATTGTTCACGACATTAAACGAACCCTAGAATATTTCTCCATAGCAAAAGATGTTTGGGATGAATTACAAATTCGTTATGCTCGATCTGATGGGACTAGGGTTTATCATTTAGAGAAATCTCTAAGTTCTATTTCTCAAGGCTCTCAATCCTTAGTTAGCTATTATAACCAATTTAAATACCTTTGGGATGACTATTTGAGTTTTAGGCCTGTTCTTAAATGTTCTTGTGGAGCCATGGATGGGTGCACTTGTGATTTGCCTAAATTGATGTCTAAAACCCAACAAAATGATGATGTTATGAAATTTCTGGTTGGTCTTCATGACTCTTATAGTTCCATTCGTAGCCAATTTCTGTTGCAATCACCTTTCCCACCCCTGTCTAAAATATATGGTCTCTTGCTTCAAGAAGAATCCCAAAGAGCCTTAAACATTGTTTCAAATCCCATTCCATCAGACTCCATTGCTATGATAGCAAAGAATTCTAGGTTCTATAAAGATAAAAGAAAACCACCTCAGTGTGACCATTGTGATGGCTTAGGGCACACCAAAGACAGATGTTTCCACATCATAGGTTTCCCACCTGGCTGGAAAGGCCCCAGAGGTCCTCCAAATAAAGACTCTAGTAAAGCTGCCTCTGCCTCCATCAAAACCCTTGCTCAGAGGGACAATTCCAAGGATTCCAACCCTTTACTTGATCAAGAACTCTTTAACAAGTTTCTTAGTTTTTCTAAAGCACAGAATTCTGGTGAGGGGAGGAACATTTCTTCTTCTGTAGCAGGAGCCTCCACTGTTCACATTGAGGACCCTTCTACATCCAAGGATTCAGGTATGTCCTCTAACTCTTGTCAAGATAATGCTAAAACTGCCACTTGGATCTTGGATACTGGGGCAACTGATCATATGATATATATATTTGATATATCATTATTTACAAGCCCCCCTTCTGTTGCGAACATCAAAATTTCTCTGCCTAATAATGCCATTTCTACTGCCACACACATGGGAAACATCATTATAAATGAATATTTGACCTTATACAATGTCTTATATGTCCCTGACTTCACTTTCAATCTTTTGTCCATTACTCACCTCACTAGATATTCAAATTGCACAGTTAGTTTCTTGTCCTCACACTGTATTTTGCAGGACAATACGACCAAGATGGTGATTGGTACTGCTGATCAAGTTAGAGGCCTCTATATTTTACACACTGCTCTTCCTTCTACTAAAATTGTATTAGAACAATCTGTGTTTTCTAGTTGTATGCTTTCTGATTCTTGTAAACTTGACTTGTGGCATAAAAGGTTTGGACATACCTCTAAACAATGTATGATGCATATCCCTGAGTTGAATGTAAAGGCTACTGCCATTCACCTTAACTGTTTGATTTGCCCTTTGGCTAAACAAAAGAGAAAATCTTTCCCTCTAAGCACCTCTGTTTCTACACATGCCTTTCAACTTATACACTATGATGTTTGGGGCCCTTATTCCCTACAATCTGTTTCAGGCCATAGATTCTTCCTTACTATTGTTGATGACTTTAGTAGATGTACATGAATTTATCTCCTAAAAGCTAAAAGTGATGTCAAAATTTCCTTAGAAAATTTCCATAACATGGTCCTCACACAGTTTGGTGTTAAAATCAAGGTTCTTAGAAGTGATAATGGTACTGAGTTTTTTCTTTCTGACTTTTATCATAATTTAGGCATCCTTCATCAAACTTCTTGTGTTGAGACACCACAACAAAATGGAATAGTTGAGAGAAAACATCAACATCTATTACAGGTTGCTAGAGCTTTATTGTTTCAATCCTTTTTACCTATACAATACTGGAGTGAGTGTATCAAAACTGCTGCCTACATCATAAATAGAATTCCCTCACAGATTCTTAAACAAAAATCCCCCTTTGAAATGTTATACAACATGAAACCTGATTATTCTTGTTTTAAAACTTTTGGTTGTTTGTGTTTTGCTAACACTTTAGTCTCTAACAAACATAAATTTGACCCAAGAGCTACCAAATGTGTTTTTATTGGCTATCCCCTTGGTACAAAAGGATACAAGGTTCTTGACATCCAAACTGGTAAATTCTTGGTTTCTAGGAATGTCACTTTTTTTGAAGATATATTTCTTTTTGCTGATAACAAAACCATCAAACAACCCTTGGTCAATATTCCTTCTTGGGCCACCACCACTGATGATTTTACTGAGGATTCTGATTTATATGATACCTCTGACTCACACACTATCATTTCTCAAAATAACATCACCACTGCACCCATTCTTGATAATAATATCCATGACCCTACCACTCATGATCCAGAGATCCAAACTCACTCCAGACCCTCTAGAACCAAGACTCAACCTGCATATTTGCAAGTTTATGAAACATCTCTACCTGCATCTATTGACCATGCTAAACTGAATTCTTCTTTTTCTGGATAACAGTATCCCATACATCATTTCCTATCTACTGTTAAATTGTCCCCTACTTATAAGAAGTTTACTGCCTCTATATCCCTTGTTCAAGAGCTCAAATCTTATAAACAGGCTGCCTTAGACAAAAACTGGGTTATTGCTATGAAAAATGAACTTGAGGCCCTTAACAAAAACAACACATGGTCCCTTGTTGATTTACCTTCAGGAAAACATTGTATAGGCTGTAGATGGATCTATAAAGTAAAATATAATTCGGATGGCACCATAGAAAGGTACAAAGCTAGACTAGTTGCTAAAGGGTATACCCAGCAAGAAGGCATAGACTACTTTGACACCTTTTCCCCTGTTGCTAAGATTACAACTGTAAGAATATTGCTAGCTGTAGCTATTTCTAAAAATTGGCATATCCATCAATTAGATGTGAACAATGCTTTCTTACATGGTGACTTAGTAGAAGAAATCTACATGGTGCCTCCCCCTGGTTACTGTTTACCCACTGATAAAAGAGTTTGCAAGTTACATAAGAGTCTTTATGGTTTAAAACAAGCCTCCAAACAATGGTTTACCAAATTAACCACTTCTTTGTTAACAATAGGTTTCATCCAATCCAAAGCTGACGCTTCTTTATTTACTAGACAGAATGACTCTGATTTCACTGTTATTCTATGTTATGTGGATGATCTTATTGTAGCAGGCACTAATCTTGATATCATTCAAACCATAAAGAACCACTTGCATAACAAATTCACTATAAAAGATCTTGGTATTTTGAGATATATCCTAGGCATTGAGGTAGCCAGAAATGATAAAGGGCTAACACTTTGTCAAAGAAAATATACTCTAGACTTGTTGCATGACTCTGGTTATTTGGGAAGCAAACCTTGCTCCACTCCTATGGACTCTAAAATCTCTTTTGATGACAATTCTCCACCTTTAAAACATCTTGAACTGTATAGAAGGTTGGTAGGAAAGCTTCTGTACTTAACTGTTACAAGGCCTGACATATCCTATGCCATCCAAACTTTGAGTCAGTTCATGCAACAACCCACTGAAGTTCACTTAGTTGCTGTTCATAGAGTCTTAAGGTACCTCAAGAGTAATCCAGGTACTGGAATCTTCTATCCTGTTTGCAACAATTTTAAACTTCATGCCTTTTCAGATTCAGATTGGGCTAGGTGTCTCCACACAAGAAAGAGTATTACAGGTTATAGTATCTACTTTGGTAACTCACTAATCTCTTGGAAATCCAAGAAACAATCAACTGTTAGCAGGTCCTCTGCAGAAGCTGAATACAGGGCCATAGCTTCTACAACATGTGAACTCCAATGGATACACTATATCCTTGCTGATTTGAAGGTCCATCATTCAACTCCCTCAACAATGTATACAGACAGCAAAAGTGCTTTCTCCATTGCTCACAATCCTTGCCTACATCAAAGGACTAAACACATTTCTTTGGACTACCACTTCACAAGGGAAAAGATACAAGAAGGATTGCTCACCCTCATTCACATCCCCACTACAGAAAATCTTGCTGACATCCTTACTAAACCTCTTTCTCCTTCAACATTCATCACTCACAAAGCCAAAATGGGCTTGATAGATATTCACTCTCATTTTGAGGGGGGTATAAAGGGTTAGTAAATACACCCTCTGTTTAGTTGTTAGTAAATACACCCTCTGTTTAGTTATTTACACCCTTGTAAGTTTGTTAGACTCTTTAGTCAGTTATTAGTTGGTTATTAGGAGGTTATTAGTTGAAGAAGGGATGATTAGTATATAAGGGTTGAGTACCCTTTCCCATTTGTTAACACAGTGTAAAGTCAATTTGTATAGATTGTAAAACTCAATCTTTCTCCCAATTTCATCAATGGAATTCCATCTTTACAATTCAATATTATATAATGAGATGTAGATAACCAACTTAAATAACTAACTTGTGGTTATAAGTTATAACTACATAACATCTATTTAACTGGCTTATCTAATATGCTTAGTCTAACATCCCCCTCAAACCAAGCGATGCGAGCAGGAGCAGGGCGAGCAACCACGGGACGAGTTGTGGTGAGCGAGCAGACGCGGAGCTTGGTGCGGAAAATTTCAAAAAGTTGGGGAGGAAAACTTTTTTGATGCATGCATGGCTTCTCTTATGCAGCTTTGCCATTACCAATCCTTCCAGACAGGTAACAACAACTAAATCCCACCTTTTTTTTCCTTCAATTCTTGAAAAGGCTTTTTGTTTTGTGTGATATTTGGGAGTTTAATGTGATGCAGGGGAACCCAATGCACGTTGTTGGTGAATCAATTTCATTTGGGAGGTTTATGAATGAACCCTTGTCATGGGAGAAATGGTCGACATTTTCACACAAAAAGTATGTGGAGGAGGCGGCGCGATTTGCTCAGCCGGGCTCTGTGGCGGCCAAGAAGGCCTTTTTCGAAACTCATTACAAGAGAATTGCTGCACAAAAAGCTGCTGCTGCTGCTTTACTTGAGCAAGAATCTGCTGCAAAAACAGAATTTGAAGAAGCTGTTGTTGATTATAAGAAGACTGTAATCATGAATTCTGGATTTGATGAAGCTAGTGACAGTAAACATAGTTCAATTACTGCAATAACTGGAAATGAAGGAACAGGGGAACAATTTCTAAAAATATTGACTCTGTTTCTTGTTGTCAAGGGGGTGGAACTCCACAGATGGAGAGGACTTTGTTAAAGGTGATTTTTGTTTTTTGTTGTTGCACATTTCTTGAAACGAATAACTAACAGATTTCACACATAACATCATCCACCCGACCCATACTCGACAAAAATCTGTTCCATGTAAAGTCAATCAACCCTGTCATAAACCTTACTTATGTCAGTCAATTTTGAATATAAAATCACCTCAAATCATATAACTACATATAAACCCTGAAAATGTATAAATTAATTAAGGAGATGATGGAAAGTGTAAGATGATGTTTACTTCGGACTTTGGGTGGTTTGATATTCTAAGTTTTTTAAATTCTGATTAATAGTAATATATGTGTTCCTTTTGAGATTTTGAATAAGAGATAATTTAATTTATATCAAATCAATATGTAAGATTGAATGAAATTGTATTATTACTTCCTTCGTCCGCTTATAAGTTTTCTATTTTGGTCCGTCCGCCTATAAGCTTCACATACCCTTTTTTGACAAATATCACCTGAGTGTTTTGAAGAGAAAGGGTAGAATAGAAAGAAAGTGGGAGTGTCCTTAGTAATATAAAATACAACTTTTCATTTTAATTGAGTGTGTTTAACAATATACAGTAATTAATTTGTTAGTATTGATTGATACCGTAACATAACTAAATTTAGTGGGTTTAAAACGGAGAGTGTAACTATATTCTTTGTGATGTAGTATGAACATAATCTCTTTTCTTTTGACTCTCTAGTATTGGGAGCTGAAATGAATTTGTCGCATTCTTCATTATATATATATTTAAAAACCTTGTTCCAGCTGTTAGATTGGTTATATATATATATATAATTCATAGTATCAATAATTCAATTAATCCTCTCTCTCTCTCTTTTCATATGATTTCCACAGCTTAATTGGATCATAACACGCCCCAACCCAACTACGAAGACGAAAAATCATACAGATACAGGTATTCTTCTTAATTTTCTAAATCTGACTTCTTTTTATTCTACATCTATCTGCAAATTCAAACATATATGTTTCTTTTTTTCATAAATTCCAACACCATAAATCTGATTTGGTTCGGTTGAGTGATTTTGCCATTTTGGTTCTGCTTTTTGGCTGGTTTTTCATTTTTAATCTTCTGCTAGTTATTGCAATAACTTTCCAGTGGGTATTGCTTATACCTAAAGCCCACAATCTGCCCGGCCTGGTCAATCCAAAGCTCAGTATGAACTGAGCTAAAAAAATTTTACAAACCCATATAAAATTGAGCCCTGAATCCCTGATCAATGACTCGCAATTTATGATAGATGATGCTTTTATTACTCCAGAGTACGAGATGTATTCAAAAAGAACAATATATGATATATACAATATTAATGCTCATTGCTGAATGAATTATTGTATTAGGTATATAATATTAATAATACTTATCCATTAGATATGGTATCAACGAACCTCCTGGCTCACGCCTCGATCCCACATAAACTCTTGTAATCGTTGTTCGACGTTGTTTGTCGTACAAAACTCACGATTAACCCAACATCAAGAAGACAAGTTTCTTCTTTCTCGTAATCGTTGTTTGACGTTCTTGTCGAACAAAATCCACGATTACCCCAACCTTAAGAAAACAAGTTTCTTCTTCCCCGCTGTAATCGTTGTTTGACGTTCTTGTCGTACAAAATCCACGATTACCCCAACCTTAAGAAAACAAGTTTCTTCTTCCCCGTAATCGTTGTTCGACGTTCTTGTCGTACAAAACCCACGATTACAACAACCTCAAGAAGAAAGGTTTCTTCTTCCCCGTAATCGTTGTTCGACGTTCTTGTCGTACAAAACTCACGATTACCCCAACCTCAAGAAGATAAGTTTCTTATTTCCCGTAATCGTTGTTCGACGTTCTTGTCGTACAAAACCCACGATTACCCCAACCTCAAGAAGACATGTTTCTTCTCCCCCAAACTTCCATCCATGGCTGCTTCCCCGTTGCTTCACCACTCATCCATAGAAGCGTTCACCCCCTATTCTGCATGCACCCACTGTTCCACTAAATTCACCACCAGTTCCGCCAAATACACCCAATGCTCTGATAGATCCACCCACTCTCACAACAAACCCGCCCGATACACCCTCGCCCCTCCAAGTCCACCCATTGCCCCGATCACCCCACCCCCCGCCTTACTAAAAACACCCCCTACTGTCCCCACTCAACTTCGAGTTTCACATGTTTTGTCTGAGGATCAACTTGCTAATGCTCTTACCAAACCACTTCATCGTTCTCGCCTACAATCACTTATGATCAAGATTGGACTCTCCTACGGTGCTTCATCTTGAGGGGGCGTATATTAGACATATAATATTAATAATAACTTATTAATATTATAATGCTTACCAATTAGACATGGTTGAAGATATAGACTAGATATGATTTTGTATCCTTTACATTCATTCAATGAAATTATAATATCATAGTCTCAATAGATATCACTTTGATGTCCGCCATCTCCCAGTCATGGAACAGAAGAACAAAGAGAATCTCTCAACTATTTTCAACTGCTCTTGTCAATATGAATTCGTTAAAATGAATGATCAAATGTTGATCGCCCCTAAACACGAGAAAAATAGATGTTGGACAGATTCATCAGTAGAGCAAATAGGGAAAGTAAAATTAATTGTTTTTCTTTTTTAATTACATCATTAATATTATATTTTTATTATTATATCACATTCGTTTCACAAAAGAACAAAAAGTAAGAGACGAATACTAATTTAAACTTTGTAGCTCTATAATCCGGTCTACTAGTTGGAAAGAATACATAAATAAAATATAAGTATGAAACGAATCATTGTAGATCTCAATAATGCTAGCTAATGTAGTGTGCATGTGCGTCCCACCTAAGTAGCGTAGTGGCAATGAAGTATCTTATCACCTTCTTCACTTAATTTTCTAATCTAATCTAAAGCACAATTTGAAACTCTTTTCTCTGATGAATCTTTAGTTATGGCAGCTTATGCAGCTCTACGCTCACTTTTCACCACTTTGAACAACATTCAAATTCATCCTCGTGTATGTACTTATTTTGACCATGAACACATCCAAACACTTCACCAAATTATCAACTTCTTGCTACATTTTATGGAAAGTCACAATTCTCATGGAGGATACAGAGAAGAAGAAGTTTTGGAGAGGCAAATTGCATCTACAACTTATAAGGTTGAAGATGTAATTGAATCTCATGTCGTCAACGAAATTCTCCCTCTTGTGGAATTAGAAGGCCAGTTTGGATGGATCTTTGATGAGCCTTCTTCTTTTCTCAATCTAAAGACACAAATCCAAGACATGAATTCTCTCAAGGAAATGGTGATGCAGTTTCAAAGGACAATCAATTTTAAAGAGGATTCATTCTCCCCTGCATCTTCATCAAAACCCCTTACAGCTACAAACAACAATTTTGTGGTGGGATTTGATGAAAAGGTGATTCAAATCATGGAAAGGCTTACTGGACACCAACCCGATCTTCAAATCGTCCCAATTGTGGGTATGGGAGGAATTGGTAAGACTACCTTAGCCAAAAGTGTTTATGATAATTTACTTATTGTCGAGAGTTTTGATATTCGTGCTTGGGTCACTGTATCTCAGGAATATAGTCTGAAAAATCTTTTATCTCAACTTTTGTCTTGCATAAAAGATACAAAACTCAATAAGAGCATAGGAACAATTGATTTTGAAACAGACTTAGAAGTTGAGGATCATCAATTGGGACTAAAGTTATACCAAACTTTGTCGGGTAGAAGATATTTAATCGTGTTAGATGATATGTGGAGTATCGAAGCATGGGACACGATAAAAAAAATCTTTCCAAATAGTGATGAGAGAAGTCGAGTTGTTATAACTACTCGGATATCAGGTGTAGCTACTCCTCTTAGCTCATCATCATTTCAGATGGATTTTCTTGATGAGGATCAAAGTTGGGAGTTGTTTTGTGGAAATGTGTTTCTTGAAAAAGCATGTCCACACGAATTAGAAGAAATTGGTAAGGAGATTGTAAGAGAATGCAAAGGACTTCCTCTATCAATTGTTGTAATAGGGGGACTTCTTCGAAATTCAAGAATTACACGTGAATACTGGGAGAACTTCGCAAGAGATTTAAACTCAATTTTGATATCAGGATATTATGGGCATTGCTTGGATATATTATCATTGAGTTATAATCACTTGCCGGCCCACTTAAAGCCATGTTTTCTTTACATGGGAGTTTTTCGAGAAGATGAGAATATTCGTGTCTCCACACTAAGCAATCTCCTTGTTGCTGAGGGGTTTTTGAAACCGAAAAAAGGCCTAACAATGGAAGAGGTTGCAACCGATTACTTAAATGATCTGGTTGATAGAAATTTAATTTTAGCTGATAGGTTGACGTGGAATGGAAGAATTAAATTTTGTAAGATGCATGATCTTGTGAGAGAAGTATGTTTAAAGATAGGTGAGAGAGAGAAGATTTTTCACAGGATGAGTGGGCATGAGTTTCCAGGAGGCATCAATGAAGTACGTCGCATTGTGTATCATGGTCCTCATATCCCTTCGGAATGCCCATCAACATCACTTGCGCGTACATTCTTATCTGAATTGGGGGGTGCATTGAATTTGAAATTTCGGTTGTTGAGGGTGTTGAGTTTTGCTCATAATGATTCCCCTGAAGTAATTTTTCAACATGTTAACTTGAGGTATCTTGTATGTAGTTCATGGTTTAAGAATCACAAGCTTCCTTCATCGGTATCCCTACTCTGGAATGTGCATACCTTGATCTTTACAGAGTATGAACAAGTGGAGGCACCATCAGAGATATGGTATATGAGACAACTTAGGCATATCCAATCATACAAACTCTATCTCCCAGATACTCCTCCAAGTGACAATGTGGAGCAACAGGATGATGCTCTTTTGCCAAACCTACACACACTTTCAAGAGTAGTGGACTTGAGCTTTACTGATCAAGTTTGTAAGAGAGTCTTCCCAAATATCAAGAAATTGGGTATAGTCTACAATGAAGAATGTGAGAAAAAGTGCTACTTTAATCTCGACCACTTGGGTACACTTCAATCACTCTACTGCGTATTTGTTAGACCAAGAAGGGATGAATTTTTGGAGAGTTTGAGGTTGCCGAGTTCGCTGAGGAAGTTGTGTTTAGAGAATTGCGGTGTTCATTGGGAAGACGTAAACAGATTTGGGCTTTGGTTGCCTCATCTTCAAGTCCTCAAACTATATAATAATGCGGTTGTGGGAGGCGAGTGGGATTGTGTGGAGGGAGCATTCCCTCGTCTTAAAGTCTTGAAGATTTGGAATGAAGATTTGATAAAGTGGAGTGCAGAAAGCTTGGATTGCTTCCCAGTGCTAGAGAAACTAGAGCTTTTAAATGTGGAGAAATTGGAAAGGATCCCATCAGAAATACAAACACTTGGAAACCTTATTGTGGCTGGGTGCAGCTTGTCGGCGGCCATTTCATCAGTAGAGATATTGGACGAACAACTCAGTTTCGGAAATGACGACTTTCAACTTCTACTTTCCTTGGGAAGTAGAGATGATGAAGAGAAGTTCATGGAAATGGTTGAAATAAATAACTTCTCAACCAAGAATTTCAAGTTTATCAGCTGGACCTAATAATCGCCTGTGTATGATTACAATTAACTAGTTTTATATATTTTCAAGTGAATGGATTCATAATTGTTGTTGTTCCTAAATACATATTACAAAAATTTTGTCCTACTGTAATCACTTGCAAATCATATTAGTGATGAAACCTCAAGGTGTTTATTCGAAAATAAGTTAGGATGATAAATGAATGATTCCTAGAAACTCAAGAATAGACTCTTACAAATTTTACAAATTTAAGACGTTATTGAGACTAGTTTTGCATGAAAAAAATATGTTTTGGGACTAAGGGTATAAGTTTTGGACCAAAATCAGGAGGGGTCGTGGTTGATGGAATCAAACGTGCAATTTTCTCCATTAAAATCTTCGCTCTTCTTAATTACATTATTTTAAGTTAGAAGATGGAAATAAGATGAGAGGGAAGTAACAAATGGTTTCAACTAATGCATAAAAAACATGAGATCATAAATGTTTAATCTTTTGTGATCACTCTGTTTTACAGATGGAGCTGCACCAAATCAACATACCATCAAACAATTTTCCCATCAGTTTTTTATTTGCTATCAAATATCCCATTGTCCCAACTCGATTTTCACATTCATTTTTATTCTGTCCTTTAATTTTCAAACTTTAAAAAATGAAGTTTTTTACAATTTTTACTCTCAAATTTTCGTTTCTTTATCTTATATATGTCATTACTTTTCCTTATACAATATTCTTTATCAACTTTAATAAAGTTGAACATTTTTTTAATTGTTCTGTCCAGATCAGTATGAAAATTGAGGAAGTATTTGTTATCATATATAATAGATGAAATTAGTGAATGAAGGACCCAAAATGTGAGTAAGAGGCCAATTATCACTATGGAATAATTTAAAGGGTAAGCTGAGTGGTGTTCTGGTCCTACAACTTTTAATAAAGCATCTAACTTTTCCTCTAAACTATATATCATCTTCATCAAAACCAACGAAAAGTTCCCAAACTTTTTTCTGATTCTTCCAGTTAATATTAAAACTCAATCCTTAAGTTAAAGATCGTTTCCACTTAGTCTGGTAACTTAACACTTTTTTTGAAAATTTTCCGGAAAAAAGGGACAATGCTTACATGACATGTTTGGAATGGGGGCTTCAAATAATATTTCAGTTAAGTATCTTTAATAAAGTAATTCAACATGATACATGTATCTTTTTCTTTTTGCTGGTTTTTTAAAAATATCTTCATATTGATAGGAATAAATATGTCAATTAATATTTTGTCTCTATGTGAAATTAAATTAAAATCTGTACAAAAAGAGGTTAAGGAGTACAACATATCTGCTCCAAAAAATGTAAAGGGCAGGGTGGGTCATACATCTCTGTCTCAATAATGTAAACCACACAAACTCACACTGTCTTATCTGATTCTTCATCAAAACTACAACAAAAACACTCCCAAACTCTTTTCTGATTAATCTTCCACTTTAATTAATTCAGATATCCATGGCAGCTTATGCAGCTCTACGCTCTCTTACAACCACTTTGAACAACATCCAAATTCATCCTCCAGTCTCTACTTTTTTTGACAACCAACACATCCAATCACTTCACCAAATTATCAATTTCTTGCTACATTTTATGGAGACTCGTGATTCTCATGGAGAAGAAGATGAAGTTTTGGAGAGGCAAATTGCATCTACAACTCATAAGGTTGAAGATGTAATTGAATCTCATCTGGTCCATCAAATTCTTGCTGATGCACCACGAAAAAAGAAACTCTGCTATCTGATTGAAAGGCTCACAAGTCTGGTGAACAATTGCGTATGGCCCACTCTGTTTCTTGATCTAGAAAAACAAATCCAAGACATGAATTCTCTCAAGGAAATGGTGATGCAGAAGTTTCAAGGGACAATCAATTTTCAAGATGATTCATTCTCCCCTGCACCTTCATCAAAACCCCTTACCACTACACACAACAGTTTTGTGGTCGGATTTGATGAAAAGGTTATTCAAATCATGGACAGGCTTACTGGACATCAAGCCGATCTTCAAATTGTCCCGATTGTGGGTATGGGGGGAATCGGTAAGACTACTTTAGCCAAAACTGTTTATGATAATTTACTTATTGTCGAGAGTTTTGATATTCGTGCTTGGGTCACTGTATCTCAGGAATATAGTCTGAATAATCTTTTATCTCAACTTCTCTCTTGCATAAAAGATACACACCTCAGTAAGAGCATAGGAGCTGTTGATTTTGAAACAGATTTTGAAAGTGAAGATCATCAATTAGGACTAAAGTTATACCAAACTTTGTGTGGCAGAAGATACTTAATTGTGTTAGATGATATGTGGAGTATTGAAGCTTGGTATAGGATAAAAAATTTCTTTCCAAATAATAATCATAGAAGTCGAGTTGTAATAACTACTAGGATATCCAGTGTAGCTACTCCTCTTAGCTCTTCATCATTTGAGATGGATTTTCTAAACGAGGATCAAAGCTGGGAGTTGTTTTGTAGAAATGTGTTTTTAGAAAAGGGTTGTCCACCTGAACTAGAAGAAATTGGAAAGAAGATTGTAAGAGAATGCAAAGGACTTCCCCTGTCTATTGTTGTAATAGGGGGACTTCTTCGACATTCCAGAAGCACACGTGAATATTGGGAGAATTTCTCAAGAGATTTAAACTCAATTTTGATATCAGAAAATTATGGACATTGCTTGAATATATTATCATTGAGTTATAATCACTTGCCGACCCACTTAAAGCCATGTTTTCTTTACATGGGAGTTTTTCGAGAAGATGAGGAAATTCGTGTGTCTGGACTTATCAATCTCCTTGTTGCTGAGGGATTTTTGAAACCGAAAGAAGGCCTAACAATAGAGGAGGTTGCAGCTGATTACATAAATGATCTGGTTGATAGAAATTTAATTTTAGCTGATAGGTTGACGTGGAATGGAAGAATTAAATTTTGTAAGATGCATGATCTTGTGAGAGAGGTATGTTTAAAGATAGGTGAAAGAGAGAAGATATTTCAAAGGATGCGTGAGGATGAGTTTCCAGCAGAAATCAACAGAGTACGTCGCATTGTGTTTCGTGGTAATTGTATCCCTTCGGAATGTCCATCAGCATCACTTAAGCGTACATTCTTATCTGAATTGGAGGATGCATTGACTTTGGAATTTCGGTTGTTGAGGGTGTTGAGTCTTGCTCGTTGGTGTTCCCCTGAAGTAATTTTTCAACATGTTAACTTACGGTATGTTGTATGTAATGAGATTGAGAATTTGAAGCTTCCTTCATCAGTATCCCAACTCTGGAATGTGCATACATTGATATTTAGATGGGGAAAAATAGAGGCACCATCTGAGATATGGTATATGAGACAACTTAGGCATCTCCAATCCGACAAACTCTATCTCCCTGATCCTCCTCCATTAAGTGAAGAAGATGAAGCTCTTTTGCCAAACCTACACACACTTTCAACTGTAGTGGACTTGAGCTTTACTGAGGAAGTTTGTAAGAGAATTCCAAACATCAAGAAATTGGGTCTACGGTATGAATGTGAGAAAAAGTGTTACTTTAATCTCGACCACTTGCGTAAACTTCAATCACTCTCATGCTCTTTTAAAGTACCGAAAAGGGATGAATTTGTGGAGAGCTTGAGGTTGCCAAGTTCGCTGAGGAAGTTGTGTTTACACAATTGCGGTGTTCATTGGGAAGACGTAAACACATTTGGGGTTTCGTTGCCTCATCTTCAAGTCCTCAAACTAGATTGGAAGGGGGTGGTGGGAGACGAGTGGGATTGTGTGGAGGGAGCATTCCCTTGTCTTAAAGTCTTGAAGATTCAGTTTGTAGATCTAATAAAGTGGAGTGCAGAAAGCTCTGATTGCTTCCCAGTGCTAGAGGAGCTTCTGCTTTTTGGTCTGGAGAAATTGGAAAGGATTCCATCAGAAATACAAACAGTACTTGGAAGCCTTCGTGTGATTGAGTGCAGCGTGTGTGCGGCCATTTCATCAGTAGAGATATTGGAGGAACAACTCAGTCTCGAAAATGAACACTTTCATCTTCAAATTAACATTTTTGACCATGTGATGAAAAAGAGGTTCATGGAAGAGGTGGATATAAATAGCTTCACAGCCAAGAATTTCGAGTTTAGGCTTTAGTATTTAATAATTGGATTCATAATTGTTGTTGTTCAAATATACATATTTCACAAATTTAATCCTAAGATGAAAGGAATATTTTGATGTTATGGTACTAAGCCCAAAAAATTATATTGGGTCAATACAGTAGCATGCATGTAATAATAAAAGGGAATGAATTACTCCGGGTCATGAAAGGGGAAAAACTATCAACTACTCTTAAGAAATTGGGTATAGCCTACACTGAAGAATGTGAGAAAAAGTGCTACTATAATCTCGACTACTTGCGTAAAATTCAATCACTCTAATGCTATTTTAGAGTACCGAAAAGAGATGAATTTGTGGAGATCAGTTTGAGGTTGCCGAGTTCGCTGAGGAAGTTTTGTTTAGAGAATTGCGGTGTTGATTGGGAAGACGTAAACACATTTGGGCGTTGGTTGCCTCATCTTCAACTCCTCAAACTATATTTGATTGTGTGGAGGGAGCATTCCCTCGTCTTAAAGTCTTGGAGATTAGGTATATAAATCTGATGAAGTGGAGTGCAGAAAGCTTTGATTGCTTTCCAGTGCTAGAGAAGCTTCAACTTGTTGATCTGGACAAAATGGAAAGGATAGATATGGCAGAAATACAAACACTTGTAAGCCTTCATGTGGAGTGGTGCAGCTTGTCTGCTACCATTTCATCAGTTGAAATATTGCAGGAACAACTCGAATTTCGGTTCGGAAATGACGATCTTCAACTTGTGCTTGACTTGAGACATGAGGTGGATCAAGAGAACTTCTTAAAAAAGATTGAAATAAATAGCTTTGCAACCAAGAACTTCAAGTTGATCTGCCATAGGATAGTAAAGTGATTGATTATTTATCTTCGTAGTTGGACTTCTATTTTGTGGAAGTGTTGAATGTTGATCACCATGCTATTGTATAAGCAGCCACTTCTGTTTCATTTAATTGTTTCTCTCAGGAAATGTTTGTTTTGGGATGAAAAATCTGAATTTTAGCGTCTGCCGGAGTCGAACTTAGTCAAAAAATTAATATGCGTCTGCCGGGAGTCGAACCCGGGTCTATTGCTTGGAAGGCAATTATCCTAACCGTTGGACTACAGACGCTATACGTCCAATGTTTATAAACTATAATATATAACACATGACTACAATTTGTCGTTTTATTAATACTCCAATTAGGAGTGTGCAAAATAAAACCGGACCGGAAAAAAGACCGGAATCGGACCGACCGGTTAGATTCCGGTCCGGTCCTCGGTCCGAAATTTTTTAAGAATCCGGGTTCCGGTCCGGTCTAAAACCGGAATTTTCCGGTCCAGGACCGGAAACCCGGATTTACATTTTTTTTTTTTTTATTATTTGAATTTTAGAAATTACAAATCTCATTCCTCTTCCACTTTCTTAAACCTAATTCCCCTTTTTTACCATTCTCAAAATTCTTCAACATTTATCTGAAACGGCGCTCACCCAACCTCGACAAACCTTCTCCAATCTCCATTCTCCACTCCCACTCTTTGCGTTCAGCTCCGTTCTTTTTACTTTTCATTCAAAATTTTTTGTTTTATTATATGTAATGTATTAAGAACTTTTCATTCAAATTTTTTTTATTTTATTATATCTAATTTATTTATTTTTTCATGTGAGAATAATAGACTGTGCAAGCACTTTATTTATTTATTTGTACACAAGATTGGCTTCGTGCCAAAGGAGCACCCAAGGACAAGGATTTACGTGACATGATAATTTGAGCGGTTTACGTGAGTTAGAAGAAATTGAGAATGCTAATGGTTTATACTTATCAAATATTTTTCAGCATGTTTATTTATTAGTTGTACCCATTTAAAAATTTTAATATTTTTATATGTTATTACAGATTTGATGAAGACTACATTGGACGATGAAGACAATGTTATATACATGGTAGATCCTTAAATGTTTTGCTATAAATTAAGTTTTCAAGTATATATATATTCTTGCACAAACATGGTTTTGCTATAAATTAAGTTTTCAAGTATATATATATTCTTGCACAATTGTGATCAACTTGATCTAAGGGCATAACTTATTCTTTAGGATATTAAAAATGAATTTATTATAAAGGTAAATATGAAGAAATTTCTAAATCTTCAAAAAAACCGGTCTGAAACGGTCCAAACCAGGACCGGAATTTACCGGTCCGGTCTGGACCGGTTACATTCCGGTCCGGTCCTCGGTCCGAAATTTTTTAAGATTTCCGGTCCGGTCCTCAGTCCGAAATTTTTTAAGATTCCGGTCCCGGTCCAAACCGGTCCGATCCGGTTCTGGACCGGTGCACACCCCTAACTCCAATATGAAATATTAACGTTTCATAAGGTATGCACACCCCTAACTCCAATATGAAATATTAACGTTTCATAAGGTAGTGATGTAGCTCCCTTGGCAAATAAATAAACTTAATTTAGTTCCGTTAAATAATGCTTTGATCATGTTGTTATAAAACAAGCAAATGCGACCATTTTAGAGTTTTGTATAATATATGTATGGCAAAAATTCAGATGTAATATTCCATATTACAAAATTATGTTCATTTGAAAATATGGGTCAAATTATTAGCACAAGCAAATCTACTAGTTATGTTTCATACATGTAATTGAGTCCAATTAAAAATATAAGTCAATTTATTAATATAAGTTAATCTATTAATAATGTTATATACAATGTAATTGAATTCATTCAACATATTGTACATGTCGACTTTGGCAATATTATATATTAGGCAGATGAGTCCATTTGAAGATGTAAATCAGTTTATTAAGGTTTAGGGCTACATAATATTATGCAAAATCGAAACCAACCACCCCGATGGATTTGATTTGAAAATCGAACCGTAACCTTATAATTTAGGTTTGGTTACAGAAATTCATAATCGAAACCGACAGTTAAACCGATTAAACCAACAATTTTAACATTTATTTATAAATACTTCAATTTGAAGTCATTTTTATCACACCAACATCTCTCATATCTTATGTAGTAGAAAATGAAAAAGAAAAATCTCAAACTAGCCGAACCGGTGGTTAAGTTTCGAGCCAACAGGTAAAAAACGTAAACATAAACAGTCCAATTGCAGTTTGATTTCAATTCTTAAAATTGTCAAACAGTAAGCGGCAGTTTTAAGTGTATATGTATACACTGAAGCAGCAAAAATGTAACAATATGCAGAATATGGCTAAAAAATAGAAACAAACAGTGTTAAGAAATGGTATTAAAATTAAAAAACGAAATCAAAGCTAATCCGACGTTCGACTCAAAATTCAGGAACAAGATGTCTTATACATCACCAAATACATAGCTAGAAGAGAAAAAAAGTTGCTATAATAATCCAACATAACACAGAAAGACCAGAAACTTTCAATTTCCATATCAATAACTTAGAAGAGAGAAGTTCCTTTCCCCTTTTTATCTCCACCAATCTCAAAATGCTTGCACCTCTGCAAAAAGATAATGATAATGAAATCCATTAAGAGTATAAATATGGATATATATCAGGAAAACACACAAAACAAAATACAAACCTTGATTGCGTGTTGGGAGCTATGTTTGCAGCTCTGGCATTGGAGCCTCAAGACAATCTTCTTTGTTGTTTTGGCCTGTCCAAGAATGAGAAGGAAAAATTGAGGAAACCCCACCATTTTGTAATATGATCTTTACAAGTGAAATTCAGGTATCCAATGGGAAGTAATAAAAAGATGTTTCACCTTCTTGTGGAAGACGGGTTTGGTTTGCCCACCATAACCTGACTGTTTACGATCATAACGTCGCTTTCCCTGAGCAGCTAAGCTATCTTTCCCCTTCTTATATTGGGTAACCTTATGCAAGGTGTGCTTTTTACACTCCTTTGACTTGCAGAAAGTCTTCTTTGTCTTTGGAACGTTCACCTGCAAATACCACCACATCAAAAAACAACTCCAGAATGCATAAAAAGTATCCAAAGAAACAACTGTTGACTGGAAAAACTTGTGACTTGCAGACATTAAAATGTAATATCCACAGAAACAGAAATTTAATCAAATTGCACACTCCGAAATTGACGATTGATTGAATATTTTATCATTGCTCTAAGTATCCTTCTACTCAATTGAAATGGGAGTGCATTTGGATCAAATATCAAGGCTAAAAACCGCAGTTTATATCTTCTTAACGCTGCAACTAGAAGTAATGCTTGTATTACTGAAATGTATCCAATCTGCTTCTAGATTGAGCTCAAAGACTAGTGATGGTATTAAGATTTTCAAAACTATTATCAATTTCGTCTAACAACCTAACTCAAATTCATCACATGTACCAAAGAATCGGATCCTTCCAAAAACATTTGAATCATGAAATTGAGACTATCCCCATTCATTTGAATAGTGAGTTCGCACCAAACAAATTAGATATTTCTTCCACCGTCGATCGGAACCCAGTAGAAAAATTAAACAAAGACTCACAAATGTTCCCCATCAATTACGTTCAAACTGATACAATAACTTATACTCAAATTTCAAACCACGGGGACAAACTAATAGAACAAGAAATTATACCCTAGAAATACGAAAATCAACTAATTCAATATCAGATTGAGAAAAAGAAGGTTGAATTCTCGAAAATTGAAAAAAAAAAATCAACTAATTCAATATCAGATTTAATATCACTAAAAGATGCGAATGGATTTGAATTCGAAGTGAAATCAATGCAACTAGGATAAAAATTACGGTAAACGAAATTGAAAAAGAAGAGAAACTGAAGTTACCATGGCTTACGGCTGATAAACGCTTCTGCAAATGCCCTGCAAGCTTGAGGGTGAGAGTTTTCTGATATTTGTATTTTGTACTGAGATTAGGGTTTCAGACTTTTGGGCCCCGAAGGCTAGTGCTTTTATGGGCCGGCCCAATTAAATAGAAGACAACTTTAATAATAAGCCCATTCCTCTCTCGTTTGTCATTTTAATACATCCTTCTATTATGAAGTTATCATATTTTTTTAACAATTTTTAAAAAATTTATCTCTTATATTTTCCTTTTATTTATAAATAATTATACTCAATTTTACAAAAAAAAAACTTATTTTTCTCTCCATCTCAATTTCTTATATTATATTTATTATTTAATTACTTATCTTTCTCTTTTGCCTATAAATAGCAAGAAACTTGTAAAAATACTCTCTATCCCACTATAAATTTTTCATTTTTTTTTTTGTGGACGTCTCACTTTTCATTTTCATTTTTTCACATTATTTTCTCTTTTTCAATCATATTACCTATACTATTTATTAGTTTATCTATCTATTAATTTATTATATTTCATCTTATATCATCCCATATCATCTACTTTCTCTCTTACCCTCAACATCACTTGTAGTACAATAGAGGTGGAACGGAGGAGGGAGTATTATTTATCAAAATAGTGTACAAGTTTAATCGGATATATATTTACCTCTAATTGTAAACGTAACTTAATTTTTTATTTCTGAATGTTCGAACAGAAAAATTGAACTAAATAGCTATATAGGCGCCTTCTTTTTTTAATGTAGGATTGCACTCTCTATATAACTTATTTATATTTAATATTTAAACTAATATTATATAATGGATGAACTAATACTATATTTTATTTAAACTAATATTATACGGTACCATAACTCAGGAGTAATATGCACTAATTTAAAAAATTAGATCAAGTGGTGCCATTTACTTACCCATTTGCCTTTAATGTAAATGTTTGATTTAGATGATTGTGTCCACTTTTCTAATTAGAAATGAAGCTTTGAGCCATACACGTCATGTCAAATTATATGGTCTTTTTTATTTATATCAAAAAATTTATTTAAGGAGTGATAATTGTATTAAAAATGAAAAAAGCAGATGCCGTTCATCCAACTGCTGTAATATCCCGGTGTCATAAATCGACGGCTGGCAATCATTCACGCTACTTCTATATATTCTCATCATTTTCGACCTAACGAGCTAAAACCCTCCTTATTTTCTCACTCTAGGGTTTTAGACTTCTCTCTACGAGCCAAGACAACAGACTCCATTAAAAGGTAGCAATATCTTGCTTTCTGCATACGAATTCGTTGAGGCATGATCTTGCCATATTTTCTCTTGATGAAGTTCTCTCTTACTGTGTGATTTTTTTGGGTATTCTGTTTTCACGGTTCTTGGTATCTGTTATTTGTTCGTTTCTTTTGCGTCTTATCATGATTTTGTGTTAGCTCAGCGTCGATTGGTTATTCTATATGGTGAAACAATTAAGAAAACGCGTTCTATTTTTCTAATTTTTTTATGTTCTTGAGTTTATAACTTTATATTGATATTTGTATGCTGTGTGGATCTTTCGGTTTTCAATTAAAATTGCTGAGACCTTTGCGATAGGATTAATTTCGTCTGATTTTTTGCACATCAGAGGTCTAAGGTTTGTTCTTCCCGTCTATAGGTGTTAATTTTCTTCTGAAGTGCACTTTCTAAAGTTTTCCCTTTGGAGCTATCCACAAAAAAAAAAAAAAAAAGTGTTCAGTGTTTATTTTCTGTTTTTGATATTCAGAGTTTCTGTGAAATTTGTTCATAAAAATTGAACTACTTCTAGTGGCTTGAATTTGAAATTGGTGCCTTTACTTTCATTTCACTTTATAGAAAGCTTTAAACTCTGTTTCAGGTTAGAGCCATGGCTTTCTTAAGAAAAGCTGGAAGTCTATTTGGTAGGACTTTGAGTATTGGTATCAAGCAGAATGCCTCAGTGTCCGCTCCCTCCATCTTTCAAGCAATAAGATGCATGTCAACTTCAAAGATTTTCATTGGAGGTGCAATTCTATTTTGTGTCATGATCTTTGAGTGAACTAATCTTCTTTATTGAATCCAAATTTGTATCTCATTTTATCAATTTATGTTGCAGGACTTTCTTACAACACAGATGATGTAAGTCTCAGGGAGGCTTTTGATAAGTATGGAGAAGTTGTTGACGGTAATATGAACACAATCTTATACCTTGACAATTTCTGAATAGTCTGATAATTTCTAGTTCATCATTTGGAAATTTCTTTATGTGTTTTCATGGACTAAACATTTGCAGTAATTGTGTTGTCACTGTGTTTTTTGATCTTTAGTTTATTGTCCATATTATATTGGATTGAATTTATACCTCCAAAGTTAATTGGTGTACTTTCTTGCATGTTCAATCTCTTATCTGCTAGTGGCCACGATATCTTTTGTTTCTTGTGTATGGAAAATTTATCATGAATTATAGCTTTAACTGACCCACGTAATGCTCATAATTGGTTCCTGAACATTGGGATTGAGATTCTTAACTGCTGTTTGTACACAAAGTATTTTGAGAAGATTGCAACAGTTTTAGTCTATATTATTCTACTTCACGAATTATCATTCTTGATATTTCAACAATTGCAGTGTTTATGTTGTGGAGACCTGTTATGAATATGTTCAGTGGTTTTGTGTGGCATTGGACGTTGGATGCTTTACCAGCTTGGATTATTTAATTACTAGAATTTTTAATTATTTGCAGTAAGGGTGATAGTTGATCGTGAAACTGGTAGATCCAGAGGATTTGGCTTTGTTACATTTTCTTCTACTGAGGAGGCGTCTGCTGCCATCCAAGCTTTGGACCAACAGGTTTTATGATCTTGCTTCTCTTATTCTCTTTCTCTCTTTCCTATTAGTTTCTCTTTTTTCGGAGAATTTTCACTTTTCAACTATGGAGGCATTGCTTTTAGTTTTTAGTCTACTGAAACTGTTATTCTTCAGGAACTTCATGGTCGCACAGTGAGGGTGAATTACGCAAATGAGAGGCCATCTGGCGGTGGAGCCTTCACAGGCCGTGGTGGTGGTTATGGCGGCGGTGGTGGAGGTTATGGTGGCGGTGGTGGTGGTTACGGTGGTGGTGGTTATGGCGGAGGAGGTGGTGGTTATGGTGGCAATAGCTATGGCAGTGGGGGTGGTGGTTATGGTGGCGGAGCTGGAAGCGACGCGTATCCTGCAGGAGGAGATGTCCAAACCGGCGGTGGCAACTATGGAAGCAATGCTGGTTATGGCGGTGATGGTCAAAATTTGGGTGCAGCTGGTGGTGTTGGGGGAACCAATGATGGTTACGGAGACGTTGCGGACACCCCTGATAACTTTGCTGATAGAAGGGGTTAATGATGTGAATCCCTACTACTAATTCATCCTGGTCGAGTAAGTTGTGGATGTTCCAGTGCATATGCATTATTAGTATTCGGAATATCCGATTTTCACATGTTTTATTCATTTTTGTGGTAACAAATATGTAGTGTTTTAAACCGTTAAACTTTCGGATTATATGTTTAATCAATAATCAATGGTTATTGAAATCGTTTACTGTGCAAATTACAAATTTGTATTGGGTTGAGTACCCCGAGTACTTAAGGCTATAAAATTCTTTTGACCGTTCAAAAAAAAAAAAAAAAGGTGAAAGAGCAGAGAATTAATGACTGAATGCAGGAAAGTTTGGGATGAATTGTAAGAAATAAAAAAGCAAACAAGATATTTTTGTCCCTAAACTGGGACCCACACCAGCGTTTTGTGCTTAATGCTCTAACAAATCAAGATTCCCATTCATTCTCAATTAAATTGCACGTCAAGTAGCTACAAATTTCTCCAGAATTCACACACCATCATCTTTTTACTGGTGCCAATGGGCCGAGATGGTGAGGGTTAGAAGAATCCGGAGTGCCCCAGTACTATAGAAACGGTACCTCTGATTTTGGGCACTCTCTTACATCAAAAGTCTGAAGTGAATTACAAACCACAGATGCGTCGCAGAACCTCTCCAGGTTTGGTAGCTTGTACAACCATAGAGAGTTTAAGTTGGGGAGAGAGATGGGAAGGGCATCATCACCTACACCCACTTGTATTATCTCCTCTATTTCTTCACACATTTCAATGGAGACTCTTTCAAGTTTTTCAAATGCAGAAAGTGACAACGCAAGCCTCTTCATCTTGTTACAACGGGAAATGTGTAACCTTCTGAGAGATGAAAATGGAGTTGATGGAGGCTGGCCAGGTGCTGCTGCAGCAATTTGTATTATCTCCTCTATTTCTTCACACTCTGATATGCTTATTAATTGAAGTTTTTCAGATATATAAATTGGTAACCCCAACTTCTTCATCTTCTTACAACCCGAAATGGATAAACTTGTAAGAGATGAAAATACAGTTAACGATGGAGGCGGATGATCACCTACTTGTATTATCTCCTCTATTTCTTCACACTCTTCAATTCTGATAGATTCAAGTCTTTGAATGATTGAAAGTGGTAAGCCCAGATTCTTCATCTTCTTACAACAGTAAACATACACTTTTCTAAGAGATGAAAATACAGATGATGAAAGTGGTGAGTCTTGTATCTCCAATTTGTGGATCACACCCATGAAATCATCCAAGCCATCTAGCTCAATTTCTTTTAGAGCCTGGAACCGAGATTTCAAGTGTTGAGCTGGTGCCACCTTGAATTGGTCATATGTCAACAAGCACTCTATTCCTCCACAATTTTCAATTCTCAACTTGTCGAGGGATGCAGGATTCGTCAAGTCATCCAATAAGCACTTGCTCATACCCTCACATGAATCCAATGTCAGAGAATTGATGTAGCCTGCTTTCAAAATACTTGTCAATTCATTTTCTACTCTACCCTTCAAGTCGTGTTCATAGACACACAATTCTCTCCTGCCTTCAAAAATCGCCTTACTACTATCATCTATTAATATGGTATCAGGGGCCACCACAACAGAATATGAAACATCATCTTGTCGGCTTGCAAACACTCTGCTAAAATCGCTCAAGTGGTTCACCCGCCCCTGGAACACCTCCAAACTTTCCCACCCTTCAACCAACTCTATCCGTATATTCCATGGCACACTGAGATACTGAATCTTTGGAAATCTGAGCTCCAGACTTGTACTTGTCAACCTATAGGCTCCATCCATTGAAAGGTATCTGATATTGACTAGTTCCTCCATCCCTACAGGGACATCCTCAATTTCTGTACACCCTTTGAGATTTAGCTCCATCAGTTCTTTCAACTTTCTCACACTAGCCACTTTTTGAAGGCATTCACACCCTTCAAGGAGCAATGACCTAAGATTCACCAACTCACACACTGAATCTGGCAATTCCTCGATCCCAGTAAAAGATAAATTAAGAGTGCGCAGGCCATACATTCGTGTAAAAAATGATGGAGATATCCCTTCACTTAAAGGATTTCTTTGTAAAAGCAATGTTGTTAATTTCGGACAATTGGGAGATATTCCATGAGGAAATTCCCATATATCGTTCATCATCAAGGATACCTTCTCAAGATCCTTTGTCCATTCTTCCTCATCTGGAATTTCCTCTCGAGACTCATCCCCAATAATTACCATGGTTTTACCTTTAGTAATCTTATGTGCCATGTCTCTCACCAGATCATGCATCTTCACTCTCTCACCACGCCCAACACTTTCCAATAAGGAGACTTTGACTAATCTAGTCACTATTGAATGCCCCTCGTTATGTTGAGCTCCCCTACTCTTCTTTTCATCCACCAACTTCTCCCTAATTAAACTTTTGATCAATTCTTCTATATATGTACGGTAGTCTTCAGGATACAGAGAGCAATACAAAAAACAGCTTTGATCATTCAGAGTCAGACGGTCAAAACTGTATTTAAGTACCCTGAAAACCTTTTCTTCCATCCATTCATGCCCCATTGGAGACTCCTCTAGCACTCGGAGTTCATGCCTCCATTCGTGAATCTCAGTCACTCCACTCACTGCTCCAGCTAAAGTAATGATCCCCAGGGGCAAACCATCACAAATTTCCACCATGCGCTTTGCAATTCCTTCTACTTCTGGATCTTGAAGCGTTGATTTCGCATCTTGTCCCAAATTTTTAAGAAACAAGTTCAACCCTTCGTCTTTACTTAGTGGTTTTACGACAATCTTTTCTTGGCATTTCATTTGTTGACACACTTTCAATGAACGACTTGTGATCATCCATTTACAACTTCCCATGGAAAGTGGAAGTCCTACCTTCACTAGATCAAAGCATTCCCACACATCATCAAGTATGAGTACAAACTTCTCTCTTCGGATCAGTGCTTCACTCAATCTCCCTGCTCTTGCTTCCTCATCATCATCCTCATCCGAAAGATCCAAACGTAGTTTACGGGCAATTTTATCTTGTAACATCTTAATGCTACACCCGTGGGAGACTATAACCCAAAAAACACATTTCCCATTTTTGATGAGTTTGTTGTTGATGTTTTTTACCAAAGTAGACTTGCCCACACCACCCATGCCGTGTACTCCAATACTCGACACTTGATCATTCTCCAAAAGATTCCAAATTCTTTCGAAATTGACCTGAAATGCCGCACCCTCTAACTCTGTCATCGGACGTGGCAGACCCCTGCTGTTATCTCCAGGGATGACAAGTTCACCAAAATCTCGACTCCGGTCAAGAAGATCACGAATTCTTGCATTCAGTTTTATGAATGCTTCATCTCCACGCAATATCTGTTTCATGAATCCATTTTCTTCATTTTTAAGTGCATGAAAATTCTCTTCAACATTTTTAACCGCCTCGAACCAAACCTCAACTTCTCTTTTTTTGGGATATAGTAGCCTCTATAAGGGTTTTCGGTGTCTCGATCCTACATCATCTCGAGTATATATTACGCGCCATGCACAATTCGATGAGTCTCAATATCCTTTTTCTAAATATGTTCATATTTATAATGATATTAATATGGATTTATCCTCCTTTTATGAGCCACAACAGGTTGTTCGCAATGCCTCCTTGCCATCTGACATTCAAGCACCTTCACCTCATGCAAAGCCATCATTTAGCTGTTCATTATGTCCCTGTGACACCACCACTTCTCCACAGGTTATGCCCTCAATTCCAGCACAGCCTGCTCAGCCCACACCAGTCCAGGCTGCTCCACTCACGCCGCCTGTTGTGCCTCCATTACAACTACCTGCTCCGCCTACATCTGTTTCCATGCATCCCATGCAAACTCGGGCAAAATCCGGCATTATCAAGCCTCGCCATCCTGTTAATATTGCCACCACAGCACTACTTGCAGGCCTCTCTACTACCTCAGAGCCGAAGGGATTTCGCTCGGCTCTTAAAAGTCCTCACTGGTACTCGGCTATGCAAGAGGAGATGACAGCCCTTCATAATAATGATACTTGGGATTTGGTGCCGCGACCGCTCACCGGTAATGTAGTTGGTTCGAAATGGGTTTTTCGCACTAAATTTAAGCCTGATGGTACGGTTGAACGCTTCAAAGCAAGGCTGGTTGCTCAGGGGTTCACACAAATTCCCGGCTTTGATTTCTCTCATACATTTAGCCCCGTTGTTCGGGCAGCCACGGTCCGAGTTATTTTATCTCTTGCTGTTCAGCGTGCTTGGCCCTTACACCAATTGGATGTAAAAAATGCTTTCCTCAATGGTTTTCTTGACAAGCCCATTCTCATGTCACAGCCTCCGGGGTTCATTGATCCACGTTATCCCGATCACGTTTGTCGTCTTAAGAGGGCGCTATATGGGCTCCGTCAAGCTCCGAGAGCTTGGTTCACGCGTTTCAGTACTTTTCTTGCAAGTTTGGGGTTCACATGTAGTCGGGCGGACACATCGCTTTTTTATTTGCACCGGCATAATTGCACGATATTTCTTCTCCTATACGTAGATGACATAATTTTCACGGGCAACAATTCTGGAATTCTTCGGCAATTTATCAATCGTGTGAATGCTGAATTTGCACAAAGGACTTGGGGCAATTATCTTATTTCCTTGGCTTGGAGATAACGCATACAACCTCAGGTATCTTCTTGGGCCAAGCTAAGTACGCCCATGACATTCTCACTCGGGCGTCCTTGCTAGAATCAGAGCCGGTTTCCACCCCTTTGACGGTTGGCACTACTCTCGTTAGTACAGGAGATACTTTCGACGACCCGACTCTCTATCGGTCTTTGGTTGGTGCATTGCAATACTTGACTATTACGCGCCCAGATTTATCTTATGCGGTCAGCCATGTTAGTCAATTTCTTCAGTCCCCTACGACCGAGCATTTCTTGGCTGTGAAGAGAATTTTAAGATATGTCAAGGGCACGTTGAATTTTGGCTTGAATTTCACACGCTCCTCTGCATCGAACATTGTGGGATACTCGGATGCGGATTTGGCTCGTTGCGTTGAAACTCGTCGCTCTACTTATGGATATTCGATATTTTTGGGAAATAACTTGATTTCTTGGAGTGCTAAAAAGCAACCTACGGTCTCTCGGTCTAGTTGTGAGTCCGAATACCGAGCTTTAGCAAACACGGCGCAAGAAATGGTTTGGTTAACTCATTTACTCAAGGAACTTCGATCTCTTCCTTCGACTCGTCCTTTACTACTTTGTGACAACACTAGCGCCTTATTTTTAAGTCAGAACCCCATCGCTCACAAGCGTGCTAAGCATAGTGACATTGATTGTCATTTTGTCCGGGAGCTTGTTTCTGCGGGTCGTTTGGATACCAAGCATGTTCCGTCTCATCTTCAAATTGCGGATGTGTTCACCAAGAGTCTTCCTCGTCCAGCGTTTGAGTTTCTACGATCCAAGTTGTGCGTCGTTCTTCATCCAGCGTCCAGCTTGAAGGGGGGTAAAAGTGATAATATCTTAGATAAAGATAAGGCCGCATGAATAGGCAATTTACGCTGTACATATTTCAAATATTTGCTTATTCCTACTTTCATGTAATTCGTTGTACTCTAGATTATTATTTATACTCATTCTCCCGTCACCTAAAATTCAAGGTGATAGAATATTTCTTCTCACAGATGTAGTCTGTAGCTAAAATAGTTGTCAACTTTTTTTCCTCTCTGCCCTTCAAGTCGTATTCACCGACACACAATTCTCTCCTGCCACCAAAAATATCCTCCTGTCTATCAAAATTTAAATTGGTATCACCCACCACAATAGAATATGAAACATCATCCTGTTGACTTGCAAACAGTCTGCTAAAATCGCTCATGTGTTTCAGCTGGCCCTAGAACTTCAACAAACTTTCCCACCCTCGAACTAACTAAATTTAAGCATGGATAAGAACAAAAGACCACTACATATTATGATTAAAGTAGAGATTTTACAGATCTCAGATAGGTTCCTGCAAAGGCAATATAATTCTGCCCAAGGCATTGAGAATGGAAAATTAGCTGCTGCAAGTAATTTTACAAAAAAAAAAAAAAAAAACTTGTTTAATAGGGAGCAACATTTATTTAACCAATTGGTATGTATTCTGAACAGGTTCAAGTTCAAGCTAAGAGAAGACATCGAAGATGGATGGAACTGGAGATCGAAAGAAGCAAGACCTTTCAAAACCAAAACTGCATACGAAGCTATTGCTACAGAATCAAGTATGGAGGACATGGGGATAAACTTCTCAGCGGTATGAAGCAAGCTAGTCCCAACAAAAGCTGCAACAATAACATGACCCTTATTAAGGAACAAACTTCCGACTAAAGATAACATGCTGAAAAGAAAGGCATTAAACACACTCAACGAAGCGATATGTTCATTGTGTGGAGAGGAGGTGGAAACTGCACCCCACTTCTTCTTAGGATGCAGGGTGATAAGTCACGTATGGCACGAATACCTCAAATGGATTAATATCAGCACGACAATGCAGAACCAGATCGAAGATCACTTCAGCAGAAACTCCGGAATTTTGGGAAGGGTCAGAAGAGGGCGATTGGACTATGGATCTGTGTGGTTTGGGTGATGTGGAAATGGCGGAATAGGAAAGTATTCGACGAAAATAGAGACGAGATCAAAGGAAGGACATGGAGTTGTACACCTGTTACAACAAAAGCATGGCGACTGTATCATACAAACACTGGAATACGGAAACAAAAGGCACAAGGAGAAAGAGGGGATTGCTCAATAGTGATAAATGATGTGAAGCCAACATGTTTTAATCTGTAACTGCTATCTTTTCTTCTTTCTTTGGACACTGAGGTACGTACCTGTGTTTGCTGTTATTTTTACTCTACATTATTAATATAAGTTTTGCTTGCCTAATCAAAAAATATATATATCAGCCAAAGAAATTTTAACAATGTGATGCAGCGGAAGCACGATACACACGTAAATCCGTTGATTCTACGAATACCCGGAATATACGTAAACGAGATTAAAAGTGATAATCCGTTCATTCAAAATGAATACGGGAAGAACACAAATAAAACACGTCAAAAGGGATAAAACCCAATATTTTTCTATTCAAATCAACTCCCTTACAATGTTCTTGAAACTCGTATTTATAATAGGTAAACTAGGGTTTTAGGCGTGTAAGCCCTAAAAGCCCGGCCCACTAATAATTAATAAAACCCTAAACAAAGCTCTAACACTATATAAAATATAAATAATACTAAATAATTAAAATACAATCTTATCTCCATCATTCTCTCCCTCTTCGAAAAGATTCGTCCTCGAATCTGCATGAATCTTATCTCTAGCAGTATGAAAAAAAAAGACCACGATGGGATCATCTTCAGAGAAACCAAAATTAATTAACGCCTCAGGAAATTTGACGTAAAAAACATCTGCAGTTCGTACATTGCCCAAGGTCTTGAGACTATAAGCAAATGTTGGCTTAAGAGAAGTGCCAAAATAACTATCATTAGTAATAAAAAAACAATTATTACTAACTCTAAATCCACTATTTCCCTCATAAAATACCGGACCAAATTCTCCCAAAATATTAGTTGGCCCAACTTGGTTAACATCTTCCACGGGCTGAACATGTACGAAAAAAGCCCCATCCTGGCAAATAAAATTCCCAGGCCCATTTTCCACATAATTTGGCAACCCATTTCGGCCACATTGAAATGGCCCAACATTACCAATTATACTCAAAAACTCATATGTTCCAAAATCAGCACAAGGCCCAAAAAAATGAATTAGGGAATCTGACTTTTCTGACCTTTCAACTTCTTGGCCACGCAACTTTGGGTTGTTGCTCTTTTGCGCAGAAAAGAAGATCGACGGTCGGCGGTTGCTTTCATATTCTTCCTCAACGTGAAATTCTGCAAAATGGAATTGCACAAAGGAGGCAGCAGGGCATGTCGGCATCTTCCTCAATGTGAAACTGGTGGAATGAGTTTCTGGAACGGGGGCGGCACTGTGGCGGCGGCGACGGCGACAAGGGCTGCCAAAACTGGAGATGGTGGTGGCGCTGGCGTTTCCAGTGCGGCAAGTTCGTCTCGTTGGTTGTAGCTGTCGAAAATTCCATCGACGGTGGCGGCCAATTGAGACCAGAGAAAATCAAATTTCTCCTCCATATCGTAATTTTGCTTCATCGTTGATAAACGATAAACCCCACGAAATCGTTATGGCTCTGATTACCAACTGATGCAAGCGGAAGCACGATACACACGTAAATCCGTTGATTCTACGAATACCCGGAATATACGTAAACGAGATTAAAAGTGATAATCCATTGATTCAAAATGAATACTGGAAGAACACAAATAAAACACGTCAAAAGGGATAAAATCCAATATTTTTCTATTCAAATCAACTCCCTTACAATGTTCTTGAGACTCGTATTTATAATAGGTAAACTAGGGTTTTAGGCGTGTAAGCCCTAAAAGCCCGGCCGCCTGATGTCGCATCTTGTCCCAGATTCTTAACGAACAAGTTCCACCCTTCGTCTTTACTTAGTGGTTTTACGACAATTGTTTCTTGACATTTCATTTGTTGACACACTTTCAGCGAACGACTTGTCATCATCCATTTGCACCCTCCCAACGAAAGCGGAACTCCTACTTTCATCAAGTCGATGCTTTCCCCCATATCGTCAAGTATGAGTACAAACTTCTCTCTCTGGGACAGTGCACGATTCAATCTCCCTGCTCTTGCTCCCACATCATCGTCCTCATCCGAAAGATCCAGACCTAGTTTACGGGCTATTTTATCTTGTAACGTCTTAATGCTACACCCGTTAGAGACTATAACCCGAAAAACACATTTTTTATTTTTGATGAGTTTGTTGTTGATGTGATCTACCAAAGTTGACTTACCCACACCACCCATGCCATGAATTCCAATACTCAACACTCCATCATTCTCCACAAGATTCCAAATTCTTTCGAAATTATCCTGAAATGCCTCACCTTCCAACCCTGATGTCGGACGTGGCACTCCGCCTGTGGTATGATCAGCAAGTACAAGTTCAGCAAAGAGTCGGCTTCGGTTATCAAGATCACGTATCCTATCATTCAGTTGTTTTGCATCATCCCCTCCCAATGCCATTTTCAAGAATCCTTTCCCTTCCTCTTCTTCTACAAACCTAGGATATTCCTCTTTAACTTTTTCAACCTCCTCAAACCAAACCTCAACTTCTCTTTTTCTCTTTCTACCTTGTTGTACCTTGATAATAATCTCCTTTTCAAGATCATCAGCTCTAGCCATCAATGTCCTAAAGTTACTCTCCAAATTTCCTAACTCAGAATTTGAGTTGCCATTTCCCAACACACAGTCCAACACACGCTCAGCTCCCCGGTTTACTATGCTCCCTTGTACAGCCTCCCAGACGAGGCCTACTGTTTTCTTGAAAAAGTTCCCTACACCTAATTAAACGTTTGATATAATAAAATTAGTATTTGTGCCATTAATTGCAAACTAGCTAGTTGCACATATACATACCAAAACAGGGGTTACATACCTTCCATTTCTGTAATATAGATTTGAACAATTCCCCTGTTACAAGCCAAATCCTGTCACTAATAAGCAAAAACACAAATGGAATTGAAGTATTATTAAACTTAATTTTGCCAAACAATAATTTGCAAGCACTCAAAGAACAGAGATCTTCTCAAATTTTATCAATAAACTATAGAGTCACAGTTTTATTAGATGCAATTTTCGAGATTTGTGCAACAATATTAGCCTAAAACCTCCCAAATAATTGTTAATATCACAAAAAAGAGTGAGACCAAAGTTGATTCACCTGAAACCAAACTTCTTTTATAAGCCTCCTGTCCTGAGGAGAAGATCACCAGCTAAGAGGATATAAAATATTAAATAAATTAAATTACTTTTGATATGTATATATCATCAGTTCCGATATCTTAATTAGCTAACATGATGTGTTTTTCAATCATTTATATGTACACAATCGAGTATATTTTTATGTGTTGGATATAAATTTTATTTTAGGTTTGATTAACATCTATCTTGGACTTGATTAACGTTCTATCTTGAACTAATCTACCAACCAAACTAGATCTTAGATGTTTGTCTCATAATCGAATCTTGGGGAAGTTAAGTACTCTGCTCAATTCAAATAACAGCTCTAAATCCTGCACAACAGCACAAGGCATGAAAAATATAGCCAATAATCTCATGCTAAATATTAATGCATCACAAGAAAAGGCAGGAGAAAATATGTATGAAGCAGATTCACAAATTCTTGAAAAAATCTCCACAACTCAACATTTGATCAGACATTAGAATAGTAGAAAATCATTGTAAGCTATGTCTCCTTATTTCCTCTACACCATATCCATTACCAGGAGAAAGAGGCTTATAAGAATCCCGAGTGCCCCACACTAGAAACGGTACCTCTAATCTTGAGCACTCGGTTAATGTAAAACGCTCAAGTAAATTACAAAACACTCGTGCATCGCAGAACCTCACCAGACTTGGTAGCTTGCACAGCCACATAACTTTTAAGTTGGGGAGAGCATCATCTGCTGCTGCAGGTACTTGTATAATCTCCTCTATTTCTTCGCACTCTCCAATGAAGATACGTTCAAGATTTTGAAATATCGAACGTGGTAAAACCAGCTTCTTCAATTTCTTACAACGAGAAATGTTTAGACTTGTAAGAGATGAAAAGACAGACGATGGAGGCGGGTCAGGTGCTGCAGCTACTTTTACTATCTCCTCTATTTCCTCACAGTCATGAATGTGGATAGATTTAAGTTTTTCAAATGCAGAAAGTGGTAACCCCAGCTTCTTCATCTTCTTACAATCGAAAATGGTTAACCATCTTAGAGATGAAAATAGAGGAGACGATGGAGGCGGATCAGGTGCTGCAGATATTATCTCCTCTATTTCATTACACTTTTTGATGGAGATAGATTCAAGTTTTTCAAATGCAGAAAGTGGCAACCCCAGCTTCTTCATCTTGTTACACCTGGAAATGGTTAACCATCTTAGAGATGATGGAAACGAATCAGGTGCTGCAGATATTATCTCCTCCATTTCTTCACACTTTTTAATGGAGATATCTTCAAGTTTTTGAAATGCAGAAAGTGGCAATGCAAGCCTCTTCATCTTGTTACAACGGGAAATTTCTAAGCTTCTGAGAGATGAAAATGGAGGCGGACCAGGTGCTGCAGCAACTTGTATTATCTCATCTATTTCATCACACCTATGAATGTTGATACTTTCAAGTTTTTCAAATGATGAAAGTGGTAGCCCCAGCTTCTTCATCTTCTTACAACCCGAAATGGTTAACTTTCTAAGAGATGAAAACAGAGATGATGAAAGTAATATAGAAAATATAAATATATGGAAAATATTATTTCTTGATTAGTTGTAGGAATGATTTACAATGGGTATTTATACAAGTGATATTTAGGTCTAACTGACTTGGATGTATTTTTGCACACTTTTTACAACTATACGATCCCCACAAGCGTATGGGTTCGTTAGTAGTACGATAAGTATACCAACTCCATTACCAGGGAAAAGAGGATTATAAGAATCTCCAGTGCCCCAGTATAAAAACTGTTCCTCTAATTTTGGGCACTTTCTTAATTCAAAACGGCCAAGTGAATTGCAAAACACGGATGTGTCGCAGATGCACTCCATGTTGGGCTTGGGCTTGTGCTAAAATAAAATAAAAGGAGTTTTTTAAAGGTGTTTTTGTCCCACATCGGATGTGAAGAAAGAAGGGAGGACTTCCTAATCCTATATAAGGAGTCCTTAGATCTTTGTTACAAGTGCACCAATCAATACACTTTAGTCTTGTATTTGATTCTAGTTTAAATTCCTTTCTTATATTCTCTTGTAATAGAGTCTCGTGAGAGAAAGGTGAGAGTTATTGTAGACTTGAAAGAGTGTAGAAGGTTTGAGTGTCAAAAGAGAGGAATTATGTGTGATTGTAAAAATTTATCATATAGTGATCTCTTTGGTGGGTCGTGGTTTTTCTCCGTTTTTGGAGTTTTCACGTTAAATTCTTGTGTTGTTGATTGTGTTATCTCTCCATTTTATTTCTTGTTTTTTTTCTCGTCTGCGTTTTTCTCCGTTTTTGGAGTTTCCACGTTAAATTCTTGTGTTGTTGATTGTGTTATCTCTCCATTTTATTTCTTGTTTTTTTTTCTCGTCTGCCCTTGGGGGAATTAATTTCCCAACAAGTGGTATCAGAGCCCGGGTTTAGTCTCTATTTATTCTTAGTATGCTCTGTGGTTGCAGCGTAGTCTGATCTTCCTCATCAGAAAAGATTTTTTAGAGAGGTTCGGGGGTCTCTTTTGAGACGGTACTTAAGGGCGGATAAACGGTATGTCAAAGACTTTGAGTGCAATGAAGTATTGACATGGAGAAATTTGATGGAAGAATCAGTTTTAGCTTGTGGCAAGTGCAAGCTAAGGATGTGCTGATACAATCTGGTGTACACAAGGTAAAGTTAATCAAGGTGGAGCGGTGGCGGCAAATGGCTCCGAAAAAGTTGCTAACGTTGTGATAGTACCTCTGATTGAGGAAATGAACATCCTTATGGCATGTCCAACTGTCATGAAAAAGGATGTGATGACGTTAGCTGGACCACATGTGCATTGGTTTGGCAAGGATGCAAGGTGTGTGGTGAAAGATGTCGATGGCTGAAGGACTTCTAGGAATGCCAAACGTTAGAAGTTGCACCATAAATTTCAGCAGGTATTTTTCGACGAGTTGATTCGGGTGGAATTTACACGATTTAGATGCATATTTGAAGCTCATTTGATGTTGATTTCATTGAATTATACAGTGAATATGATTGTTTAAGCCGAAATGAGAGAAAGGTTGTGTTTTGTCGATTGTGTAGGAAATACGATGGAAATCGGAGCAAAACACATAACACAAGTGATCGGACCGGAAAGAGGAGTGCACGGTTGGATTCGTCTCAAAAAACGGAGTGGATTAGCCAAAGGAATCGAGTCAATCCGACATCCGAGGCGAAAGTTATGCATGGAACGAGAAGGGGAAGAGGCACTCGACCGAGTAAGGTTACTCGGCCGAATCTGCAACTTTGAACTTCACTGCGCACTCGGCCGAGTGAGCCAACTCGGCCGAGTAAGGTTGAATGCGTAGCTCCTGGAATCGGACATCACTCGACCGAGTAAGGTTACTCGGCCGAATCTGCAATTTTACATTTTACTGCGCACTCGGCCGAGTGAGCCAACTCGGCCGAGTAAGGTTGAATACCGTAGCTCCTGGAATTGAAGACCACTCGGCCGAGTGACCCTCACTCGGCCGAGTCTCGGCTGGAAAGAGTTGCTACACGCTTCTTAAGTGTTCCACTCGGCCGAGTGACCCCAACTCGGCCGAGTCACCCCAATTTCGGTGCCAAACTCATATTTTCTCCATTTTTGAGGGATCAACTTGCAATTATGCCATTCAAACCCTTCCCAAACACTATATAAACTCCCTTTCTTAAAATCCAGGGGGAGATTCCTTTTAGGAGCATTTTCACACACACATTCACATAGTTGTAGGTGTTCTTCAATTTTAGTTTAATTTCTTCAACAGATTAGATAGAATAGTGGTTTTTAATTCAAATCAAGCTACGATTATCATCGGGCATCGTCTATTACATCGTTTTGTAGCTAAATTCGTATGATCAAGGTGATATTACTCTATTTTGCAATTCAATTTGGTATTTTCTTAATATCTTCAATCTCTTGTTATTTCATTATGAGTTTGATGTTATTTGCTGTTGTAGCCATTGGATTCTCTTCTAGAACCATGGGCTAATCCTCAATTGCCTTGGGTGTGGATGTTTTGATGAGAATTTAGTGTAATTGTGGATTAATTGCATGATTAGCTTATAATTTTGGTATTTATGTTTCTAGAGTTGTACTTTGATTGATTCATTTGGTTGATCAACCCTATTAGCAAGCATGTTCGATTATGTTTATTGCAACGAGAGTTGGGTAGCATGATTGGGAGTGTGAGTGTGAGCTTTGATCAATTGAATAGAAGTTAATTAGTAATTAGCTCACCCGAGAGGGGTGTTAATGGCTAGACCGACAACTTTAGACACTAAACGAGTAGAGGTCGTCTAGGAGTTTGGTGAGAGGGCGTTTCATAAGCATTAGTAACCGTGTTGAAAGTGCTTATGCAACACTATCTTAGGAGCTTATGGTATTTGGTTAGATCCTATAATTGCTAATCAATGCACGATGTTTACCTATGCCTTTCGAGGGGGTTTGCACACATTTGTGATAGCCTTTAACTTGACCCAAAGTTGTAGTAAAATCATGTAATTGGTCCACTAGTTCACTTAATTGCTCACAAAACGGAAACACCCGAGGCAATACACTTCCCTTGCACTTTCTATCGAAAGTTAGATAGTTCGTTATTTCTTTTGTTATATTCTTGTTAGCTTAGTTAATCTAGTTTAATACCTTTGTTCTTATTCCCAAAAATCCAAACAACATCATTTAGTTACTACAATAGCATGATAACTTGTAACTTTAGGGATTCACTAGCACTCAATTAAGTCCTTGGAACGAAATTTTACTTGGTATACTTATCGTACTACTAACGAACCCATACGCTTGTGGGGATCGTATAGTTGTAAAAAGTGTGCAAAAATACATCCAAGTCAATGGCGCCGCTGCCGGGGACTTAAGCGAGTTGTTAGTGAGACTTAGAGTTTGTTAAGTGTTATTGATAGTAGCATTTCTTTTTCGTTATTTTGTTTTAGTTCGTCTTTGTGGGCTTTGATACTTGTCTTTTGTAGGTGTATGATCACAAGATCTCGTGGAGGAAATTTGGAACCATTGGATCTTGAGATCGAGGCACACGCAAGAAGAAGGAATCGAAGTAGGAATCGACAAAGAGTCATAGAAGAACCATTTGAGATGGAAAACATTGAAGAGATGATTCCTCCACCAAATGGAGATGATGATCCTGAAAGAGAGAACAACCAAGTTGCAAACCAAGTTGGAGGGAATCCACCTCCAAACCCACCACCAAATCTCCATAACCCAAATCCACAATATCCACCTCAAAACCACCTTCCATATCAAGGATACTATCCTTACCCCTATCCACCTCCACAACAAGCCTACTATCCACCACCTCAACCTCATCAATATCCACCACCGCAACACCCTTACCCTCCACCTTACCAATATCCTCCACCTCAACACATTCAAGAGGAATACATCCCTCCTCCTCCACATATGGAAGAGCCTCAACGTATTTACCATGGAAGGCCAATGAGGGAATATTTTGAGCCTCAACCTAGGGAGCATTATGATGGGTTGGCAAGACCAAGGGTGGAGGCAAACAATTTCGAGATTAGTGCCTCTTTATTAAGGATGTTGAGGGAGAGACAATTTGAAGGAAGGACGGAGGAAGGATTTGAGGAAGACCCGAATGAACATCTTGCTCAATTCTTGGATATAGCCGACACTCTCAAGCAAAATGGAGTGTCGGAAGATGCTAAAAAGATGAGGCTATTTCCATTTACATTGTCGGGGAAAGCAAAAGCATGGCTACAATCAAGCATTCCGACCGGAGAAGTGAGAACATGGGAAGAGTTGAAGAAGAAATTTCTATTGAAGTACTACCCTCCGTCAAAGACGATGGAAGCCAAGCTAAAGATCTCTACGTTCAAACAAGGTCCAAATGAGGGAATCAAAGAAGCATGGGAAAGGTTTACGAGTCTTCTCATCACATGCCCCCATCATGGTTTCCCAATAGAACAAACGACATGTTGGTTCGTTGGTGGGTTACGATTGGAAGATCAACACCACATTGATGCTTGTGCGGGGGGTTCAATTTGGATGAAATCGGTGGAGGAGATCAATGACATAATTGAAGGAATATCAAGCAATACTTTCAAGATAAGAGTAGACCGTGGAACACAAAATCGGGTAGCTCAAGTGGATGTTAATGATAGCATGAGAGAGATGATGGCCACACTCATTGAAAAGGTGAATGTTTTATCTCAATCAAGAGATAATCATTTACCCTTTGTGCAAGAGGACCCTCAAATGGGACCTATGGAAGAAGTGCAATACATGGGTCAACAAGGGTATCCTCAAAACTTTCAAGGGACTAGACAATATCAAGGGCAACCACCATATCAAAATCGTGGTCAAGGCTTCCAAGCTCCTACTCAAAACCGATTCCAAGGGCAACCTTCATCATCTCAAGGACAAGGGGGACCATTCCCTCAATACCAAGCTCCCCAAAACCCAAATTTTCGGAGGAATGACAATTTGTCCTATTCCAATCCTAAAGGTGCTATTCAATATCCTCCCGGATTTGATCCAGGAGGAAAACTTCCAAGTGGAGAAGGGAAATCCTCCAACGATGAGCTTCTTGCACACCTCATGAAGAAGATGGATATGAGTGATAAAAGATTTGAAACAATTGAGAAGAAAGTCGAAGCAACCAAGTCCATCCTTGCTTAACTCTTGAGTAATCAAAAAGCGATGGAATTCCAAATGGGACAATTGGCAACTTCCATTGGATCTCAACATACAAAGGGGAAATTGCCCTCAAACACCGAGGTAAACCCACGTGAGCATTGTAATGCTATTACAATTTCAAGTGGTGAACAATATGGAGTTTCTTCAATTGAATTGGAAGAGGGTGAAGTGTTGAAGGCAAAAGAAATGGAGGAAGCGGAAAAGAAGAGGATAGAAAAAGTTGGGAGTGGAAAGGTTGCTCCAAGAATTCCAAAGTGGAGAATTGCCAAAGATTTGAAAAAGAAGAAGCTTGAGGTACCTTGTGATAGATGGGGGGTGCCCACTACATATGAGCCACTTCCATACCCGGGAAGATACATGAAGAAAATGGATGAGAAGTTTGGGAAGTTTTTGGATATCTTCAAGAAAATTCACATTGATCTTCCACTTTCGGATGCTTTAGAGCAAATACCTCATTACATGAAGTTTCTAAAGGATGCAATAACAAACAAAAAGAAACTAGTGGATGATGAGAAGATCAAGTTGACCGAAGAGTGTAGTGCTATCCTTCAACGAACTCCTCCCGAAAAGCTCAAGGATCCGGGTAGTTTCACTCTCCCATGTGAGATTGGTGATGGTCCCATGATGAAAGCTCTTTGTGATTTGGGAGCTAGCATCAATTTGATGCCACTTTCAATCTTCAAGTGTTTGGGACTTGGAGAAGTAGTGCCCACATCAATTACTCTCCAATTAGCGGATCGTTCCATCACCCATCCTAAAGGGATCATTGAAGATGTATTGGTGAAGATTGACAAGTTCATCATTCCGGCCGACTTCGTGGTGTTAGATATGAAAGAAGATGCAAATATCCCATTGAATCTTGGGAGGCCGTTTCTTGCCACAGGGGGAGCAAACATCGATTTGAGAAAAGGAGAGGTAACATTGGAGGTGAATGGAGAGAAAGTGATTTTCTCCAAGTATGGCTCAATTGAGAGTTCCCCAAGAAAGAAGGAATCCCCCTCCATCCAAGAATGTGACATTTATGTGAAAGAGCCATTACCAAAAGTCCCATTGAAAGATCCGGGAGATGATAACAAATTGAAGCAAACTCCCAAACTTGAGCAAAACTCAAGTTTGGGGGAGTTTTATAAGGAGAAGAGTTTTGATAATTTCCTTGAGGATAGTGAAGATGAAGAAGGGAAAAGGAAGAGTTTAAAGGAGAGAAAGATCGAAAAGGGCTTTGAAATTGGAGATATGGTGGTATGGGGCACCTTGGGAGTGATGGAAGTCCTTGGAAAGATGAAGATCAAGGAACGAAAAATGTTGATCATGAAGAAATTGGTCTATGGAGGAGGCATTGCGTTGGAAAGTGAGGAGGATGAAGTGTTCATCACCGATGAGCACAATGTCAAGTACTATCATCCTCCATTCAAAGAAAGAGAAGTATGAACTTGTTAAGTTCCGTCCGGCATAGGACGTTAAACCTAGCGCTAAATGGGAGGCAACCCATTTTTACTTGCTTTATTTCATTTTTTTGCTCATTTTATTTGCTTTGTTAGTTTAGTTTGATGTGTTTGTGAGTTTTGATGTTAGTTGGAGAAGCTTGGATCAAATGGACGATTGGAGATCGAAAGTGGAACTTTGAGCTTCGAAGAAGGTGTTGCTATAGCAATCGTGAGAGGTACGCCCACTCCAAACTTAGGAATTGCATAGCAATTACTAAGTTTGGGGGGTAGTGGAATTTATATTCTTGTTCATAATATTGATTGCTTAGCTACTCTTAGTGTTAATTGTTGGGATAGTGGCCCATGTGTGTAGATTTGTATGGTTAGCACTTGGTGTCAATATCAATGCAACACTATTTTTCCAAACTTTTAATTGCTTTGCAATGAAAAAGTTTGGGGGGGTATGTTCGTTTTTACATTTTCTATTGACACCAATGTGTACTCTTGTGTATGTGTGTAATTTGAGCTTTAATGATCATTGAGACACATTTGATAGTGATTTGTTGTGAATTTGATTCCTTGAATGTGTACATGATTGCAATGAATCATTTTGTTTGTGTTGTTGTCATCTTGTTGCCTATGGATGTTTTGCATGCACAATGAGTTATGTGTGGTGGTGATTGATGAATGTTTGAGTCTTTAATGAACCGGTGAGAGTTGAGCTTTGAACCGAGCATTAATCCGATTTATTTCATTTGTGAGTGAATCAATTCATTGCTTGTTTTTCTAGAACTTGCCCAAGTTCTTGCTTGAAACCACAAGTGTGTGAAATAATGGGATATGATTTAGGCCATCTTTTGTTATTACTAGTCACTTAGCCAAATATTCCCATACCAAAAAGAAGTTTCCGTAGTTAGCCAATTTGAGCCTTAAAACTTGATATTTTGGCAACCTACAATGTTTAACCTCTTGAACTTATTAAGCCTTTGCCCTTTACTAGTGGAGGACAAGTGAAAAGTGGAAAAACATGAATTTTGATTGAAATGTGTGTGGGGTGTTTGAGCAAAGAAAAAAAAAGAAAGAAAAGATGAGAAACAAAAGAAAGGGATAAAAAAATGGGAGCCCCTAAAAAAGAGAGTGAAAAATAAAATAAAAAGAGAGAAGAGGGGATCTTCCAAAAACATGTGCTTAAGAGCAAAAAGTAGACTCTTGAAAGAAACAAAGGAAGAAAATTCTTGAGAATGAAAAGAAAAGTGAGGATGATGGATGGTTTGTTTTGAATAAAATGAGAAAAATGAAAAGAAAAAAAAATGGTTCGTTGTCCTTCACTAGTCGAGTCACATTTCCCAAATTCTTCCCACCGTTTTCAAAGAGCCAATGTTACGTCCTTGGTTAAGCCCTATTGATCTCATTGTTGAACATGTTTGTGGTGGAAAGATGGTAGAGCTTGGGCAAGCTTATGGCAATTGCAATGCATGATTTGATTGATGAGTGCTTATTGTCCTTAATTTGTTTGAGTGTTTGAGTGAAATACTATTTCTTGTGAGATAAACTTGAACATCTTGATATTGTCATCACCATCACTTGTTGTTGTGTGTAGAGCATGTGTGAGTAATGATTTGGATCTTCAATATTGAACTTGTGATCATTTTAAGAATGTATCTTGAGGAAGAAGAATTCATTTCATGTCATTTGATACGTGGGATCTTTCATTGATCATCTAGTTGTAAATTTCACCCTCATGTTGCAATTCTTTCGTTGCTCGAGGACGAGCAACACTTTAAGTTTGGGGGAGTTGATTCGGGTGGAATTTACACGATTTAGATGCATATTTGAAGCTCATTTGATGTTGATTTCATTGAATTATACAGTGAATATGATTGTTTAAGCCGAAATGAGAGAAAGGTTGTGTTTTGTTGATTGTGTAGAAAATACGATGGAAATCGGAGCAAAACATATACCACAAGTGATCGGACTGGAAAGAGGAGTGCACGGTTGGATTCGTCTCGAAAAACGGAGTGGATTAGCCAAAGGAATCGAGTCAATCCGACATCCGAGACGAAAGTTATGCATGGAACGAGAAGGGGAAGAGGCACTCGACCGAGTAAGGTTACTCGGCCGAATCTGCAACTTTGAACTTCACTGCGCACTCGGCCGAGTGAGCCAACTCGGCCGAGTAAGGTTGAATGCGTAGCTCCTGGAATCGGACATCACTCGACCGAGTAAGGTTACTCGGCCGAATCTGCAATTTTACATTTTACTGCGCACTCGGCCGAGTGAGCCTACTCGGCCGAGTAAGGTTGAATACCGTAGCTCCTGGAATTGAAGACCACTCGGCCAAGTGACCCTCACTCGGCCGAGTCTCGGCTGGAAAGAGTTGCTACACGCTTCTTAAGTGTTCCACTCGGCCGAGTGACCCCAACTCAGCCGAGTCACCCAATTTCGGTGCCAAACTCATATTTTCTCCATTTTTGAGGGATCAACTTGCAATTATGCCATTCAAACCCTTCCCAAACACTATATAAACTCCCTTTCTTAAAATCCAGGGGGAGATTCCTTTTAGAAGCATTTTCACACACACATTCACATAGTTGTAGGTGTTCTTCAATTTTAGTTTAATTTCTTCAATAGATTAGATAGAATAGTGGTTTTTAATTCAAATCAAGCTACGATTATCATCGGGCATCGTGTATTACATCGTTTTGTAGCTAAATTCGTATGATCAAGGTGATATTACTCTATTTTGCAATTCAATTTGGTATTTTCTTAATTTCTTCAATCTCTTGTTATTTCATTATGAGTTTGATTTTATTTGTTGTTGTAGCCATTGGATTCTCTTCTAGAACCACGGGCTAATCCTCAATTTCCTTGGGTGTGGATGTTTTGATGAGAATTTAGTGTAATTGTGGATTAATTGCATGATTAACTTATAATTTTGGTATTTATGTTTCTAGAGTTGTACTTTGATTGATTCATTTGGTTGATCAACCCTATTAGCAAGCATGTTCGATTATGTTTATTGCAACGAGAGTTGGGTAGCATGATTGGGAGTGTGAGTGTGAGCTTTGATCAATTGAATAGAAGTTAATTAGTAATTAGCTCACCCGAGAGGGGTGTTAATGGCTAGACCGACAACTTTAGACACTAAACGAGTAGAGGTCGTCTAGGAGTTTGGTGAGAGGGCGTTTCATAAGCATTAGTAACCGTGTTGAAAGTGCTTATGCAACACTATCTTAGGAGCTTATGGTATTTGGTTAGATCCTATAATTGCTAATCAATGCACGATGTTTACCTATGCCTTTCGAGGGGGTTTGCACACATTTGTGATAGCCTTTAACTTGACCCAAAGTTGTAGTAAAATCATGTAATTGGTCCACTAGTTCACTTAATTGCTCACAAAACGGAAACACCCGAGGCAATACACTTCCCTTGCACTTTCTATCGAAAGTTAGATAGTTCGTTATTTCTTTTGTTATATTTCTTGTTAGCTTAGTTAATCTAGTTTAATACCTTTGTTCTTATTCCCAAAAATCCAAACAACATCATTTAGTTACTACAATAGCATGATAACTTGTAACTTTAGGGATTCACTAGCACTCAATTAAGTCCTTGGAACGAAATTTTACTTGGTATACATATCGTACTACTAACGAACCCATACGCTTGTGGGGATCGTATAGTTGTAAAAAGTGTGCAAAAATACATCCAAGTCACATGTGCCGAAGAAAATTCTTAGAATGGGTGATTCTAAGTGTTCTACTCATATGGTGGAGTAGGTATTCTCTATGTTGAGATATTCTCTATGTTGAGAATGTTGGTTCTTTGGTTTAAAAATCATGTTTGTCGGTGAAGACAATGTAGTTCTACTCATATGGTGGAGTAGGTGTTCTCTGTTTTGAGAATGTTGGTTCTTTGGTTTAAGAATCATGATTGTCGGTGAAGACAATGGAGCTTTCTTTTATTTTATCAAGGTGGAGTTTGTTGGGCTTGGGCTTGTGCTAAAATAAAAGGAGTTTTTTAAAGGTGTTTTTGTCCCACATTGGATGTGAGGAAAGAATGGAGGACTTCCTAATCCTATATAAGGAGTTCTTAGGTCTTTGTTACAAGTGCACCAATCAATAATTCCTTTCTTATATTCTCTTGTAATAGAGTCTCGTGAGAGAAAGGTGAGAGTCATTGTAGACTTGAAAGAGTGTAGGAGGGTTGAGTGTCAAAAGAGATGAATTCTGTGTGATTGTAAAAATTTATCATATAGTGATCTCTTTTGTGGGTCGTGGTTTTTCTCCGTTTTTGGAGTTTTCACGTTAAATTCTTGTGTTGTTGATTGTGTTATCTCTCCATTTTATTTCTTGTTTTTTTTCTCGTCTGCCCTTGGGGGAATTAATTTCCCAACACTCCAGACATGGTAGCCCCAACAGAAACAATCTTTTTAAGTTGGGGAGAGAGATGCGGCAGCATCAGCTTCAGCTACTTGTATTATCTCCTCCATTTCTTCACACGATTGATCGTAGTGCATCTTGTATTTCCAATTTGTGGATCACACCCTCGAAATCATTCAATCCATATAGCCAAATTATTCGGAGAGCCTGGAACCAAGATTTCAAGTGTTGAGCTGGTGCCACCTTGAATTGGTCATATGTCAACAACCACTCTATTCCTCCACAGCTATAGATGTCCAATAAGCACTTGCTCATACCCTCACATGAATCCAACTTCAGGCAATGAATGTTGGTTGCTTCCAAAATACAGCTTGTCAATTCATTTTCTTCTCTACCCAGCTTCAAGTCGTATTCATTGACACACAATTCTCTCCTTCCAACAAAACTCTCATTAACACTACCAAATATTACATCGATATCATCCACCACAACAGAATATGAAACATCATCTTCTCGGCTTGCAAACAGTCTGCTAAAACCACTCAAGTAGTTCACCCGCCCCGTGAACACCTCCAAACTTTCCCACCCTTCAACCAACTCTATCTGTTGTGGCACACTGAGATACTGGATCTTTGGAAATCTGAGCTCCAGACTCATTGTTCTTCTCAACTTCTTGGCTCCCTTCATTGAAAGATATCTGATGTTGACTAGCTCCTCCATTCCTTGAGGTACATCCTCAATTGATGTATATCTCAGGTCCAACTCCATCAGTTCCTTCAACTTTCTCAGACTAGGCACTTTCTGAAGTTTGTAACACTTTTCAAGGAGCAACGATGTAAGATTCACCAAGTCAGACACAGAATCCGGCAATTCCTCGATTTCAGTAAAAGACAAATTAAGAGTGTGCAGACCATACATTCGTGTAAAAAATGATGGTGATATCCCTTCTAGTAAGGGATTGCTTTGCAAAAGCAATGTTCTTAATTTTGGACAATTGGGAGATATTCCATGAGGAATTTCGTCTATTTTGTTCATCATCAAGGATACCTTCTCAAGATCCTGTGTCCATTCTTCCTCATCAGGAATTTCCATTCGAGACTTATCCCCAGCAATTACCATGGTTTTACCTTTAGTAATCTTATTTGCCATGTCTCTTAACAGATCATGCATTTTCACACAGTGATTGTTAACATTCTCCAATAAGGAAACTTTGACTAATCTAGTTACTATTGAATGCCCCTCGTTATGTTGATCTCCCCTACTCTTCTTTTCATCCACCAACTTCTCCCTAATTAAACTTTTGATCAATTCATCTTCTATATCTATAGGGTAGTCTTCAGGATACAGAGAGCAATACAAAAAACAGCTTTGATCATTCGGAGTCAGAAGGTCAAAACTGTATTTAAGTACCCTGAAAACCTCTTTTTTCATGGATTTAAGGCAAAAAATGTGCATAAGGGCATAAGGCTAGAAAAATGAAGGCTCCATTTTCTACAATTTTAATCCAATTTGTCCATCCATCTAAGAAATATTAAAAATATAAATTCCCACAACTCAACATCCCATCTATATATATACCGAAAATCCTTTAAAAAAAAAAAACAAGCTGGCAATAATGTTAAAAGACGAGACGGTAAATCTTTTTTTACTAAAAATGTTATCAAAGTCGTCATAGTTACAAATAAAAGAAACCCACCATAAAAAAGAAAAAAAGAAAAGGGTTGTCCATTAAAAGTAAAAACAATAGAAAATCATTGTAAACTATGTTTGGCTCCTTACTTCCTCTACTCCCCTTCCTTTACCAGGAAAAAGAGGGTTAGAAGAATCCGGAGTGCCCCAGTATAGAAACGGTACCTCTGATTTTGGGCACTCTCTTACATCAAATTTCTCAAGTGAATTACAAAACACGGATGCTTCGCAGAACCTCTCCAGACTTGGTAGCTTGTACAACCATAGAGAGTTTAAGTTGGGGAGAGAGATAGGACCTACACCTACTTGTATTATCTCCTCTATTTCTTCACACTCTTTAATGGAGATACGTTCAAGTTTTAAAATGATCGAAAGTGGTAAGCCCAACTTCTTCATCTTCTTACCACCGAAAATGCTTAACTCTGTAAGAGATGAAAATACAGTCCACGATGGAGGCGGATCACCTACTTGTATTATCTCCTCTATTTCATCACACCAATGAATGGAGATACTTTGAAGTTTTTCAGATATATAAATTGGTAACCCCAACTTCTTCATCTTCTTACAACCCGAAATGGATAAACTTGTAAGAGATGAAAATACAGTTGACGATGGAGGCGGATCACCTACTTGTATTATCTCCTCTATTTCTTCACACTTTTTGATGGAGATAGATTCAAGTTTTTGAAATGCAGAAAGTGGCAACGCAAGCCTCTTCATCTTGTTACAACCATAAATTTCTAAGCTTCTGAGAGATGAAAATGGAGTTGATGGAGGCTGGCCAGGTGCTGCAGCAATTTGTATTATCTCCTCTATTTCTTCACACTCTGATATGCTTATTAATTGAAGTTTTTCAGATATATAAATTGGTAACCCCAACTTCTTCATCTTCTTACAACCCGAAATGGTTAACTTTGTAAGAGATGAAACTGCAGTTGAGGATGGAGGCGGATGATCACCTACTTGTATTATCTCCTCTATTTCTTCACACCCATAAATGTTGATTTCTTCAAGTTTTTCAGATATATAAATTGGTAACCCCAACTTCTTCATCTTCTTACAACTGGAAATGTGTAACCTTCTAAGAGATGAAAATACAGTAGTTGACGATGGAGGCGGATGATCACCTACTTGTATTATCTCCTCTATTTCTTCACACTCTGATATTCTGATTTCTTCAAGTGTTTCAAATACACAAAGTGGTAAGCCCAGATTCTTCATCTTCTTACAACGGTAAATGGTTAGCCTTATAAGAGATGAAAATACAGATGATGAAAGTGGTGAGTCTTGTATCTCCAATTTGTGGATCACACCCATGAAATCATCCAAGCCATGTAGCACAATTTGTCGGAGAGCCTGGAACCGAGATTTCAAGGGTTGAGCTGGTGACTTGAATTGGTCATATGTCAACAAGCACTCTATTCCTCCACACTTATAAATCTCCAACTTTTCGAGGGATGCAGGATTCGTCAAGTCATCCAATAAGCACTTGCTCATACCCTCACATGAATCCAATTCCAGGCAATCAATGTTGTCTGCAACCAAAATACAGGTGCTTGTCAATTCATTTTCTTCTCTACCCAGCTTCAAGTCGTATTCATGGACACTCAATTCTCTCCTGCCTTCAAAAATCTCCTTACGACTATCATCTATTAAACTGGTATCAGGGGCCACCACAACAGAATATGAAACATCATCTTTTCGGCTTGCAAACACTCTGCTAAAACCGCTCAAGTGATTCACCCGCCCCTTGAACACCTCCAAACTTTCCCACCCTTCAACCAACTCTATCTGTATCTGTTGTGGCACACTGAGAAACTGAATCTTTGGAAATCTGAGCTCCAGACTTGTAATTGTCAACCCATAGGCTCCATCCATTGAAAGGTATCTGATATTGACTAGTTCCTCCATCCCTACAGGGACATCCTCAATTTCTCTACACCATTTGAGATTTAGCTCCATCAGTTCTTTCAACTTTCTCACACTAGCCACTTTTCTAAGCTTCCCACACCCTTCAAGGAGCAATGACCTAAGATTCACCAACTCAGACACTGAATCCGGCAATTCCTTGATTTCAGTAAAAGACAAATTAAGAGTGCGCAGGCCACACATCCGGGTAAAAAATGACGGTGATATCCCTTCACTAAAAGGATTGTCTTGCAAAAGCAATGTTGTTAATTTTAGACAGTTTGGAGATATTCCTTGAGGGATTTCGTCTATTTCGTTCATCATCAAGGATACCTTCTCAAGATCCTTTGTCCATTCTTCCTCATCGGGAATTTCCTCTCGAGACTCATCCCCAGCAATTACCATGGTTTTACCTTTAGTAATCTTATGTGCCATATCTCTCACCAGATCATGCATCTTCACTTTCTTACCATCCCCAACACTTTCCAATAAGGAGACTTTGACTAATCTAGTCACTATTGAATGCCCCTCGTTATGTTGAGCTCCCCTACTCTTCTTTTCATCCACCAACTTCTCCCTAATTAAACTTTTGATCAATTCTTCTATATTTATTTCATAGTCTTCAGGATACAGAGAGCAATACAAAAAACAACTTTGATCATTCAGAGTCAGACGGTCAAAACTGTATTTAAGTACCCTGAAAACCTTTTCTTCCATCCATTCATGCCCCATTGGAGACTCCTCTAGCACTCGGAGTTCATGCCTCCATTCGTGAATCTCAGTCACTCCACTCACTGCTCCAGCTAAAGTAATGATCCCCAGGGGCAAACCATCACAAATTTCGACCATGCGCTTTGCAATTCCGTCTACTTCTGGATCTTGAAGCGTTGATTTCGCATCTTGTCCCAAATTTTTAAGAAACAAGTTCAACCCTTCGTCTTTACTTAGTGGTTTTACGACAATCTTTTCTTGGCATTTCATTTGTTGACACACTTTCAATGAACGACTTGTGATCATCCATTTACAACTTCCCATGGAAAGTGGAAGTCCTACCTTCACTAGATCAAAGCATTCCCACACATCATCGAGTATGAGTACAAACTTCTCTCTTCGGATCAGTGCTTCACTCAATCTCCCTGCTCTTGCTTCCTCATCATCATCCTCATCCGAAAGATCCAAACGTAGTTTACGGGCAATTTTATCTTGTAACATCTTAATGCTACACCCGTGGGAGACTATAACCCAAAAAACACATTTCCCATTTTTGATGAGTTTGTTGTTGATGTGTTTTACCAAAGTAGACTTGCCCACACCACCCATGCCGTGTACTCCAATACTCGACACTTGATCATTCTCCAAAAGATTCCAAATTCTTTCGAAATTGTCCTGAAATGCCGCACCCTCTAACTCTGTCGTCGGACGTGGCAGACCCCTGCTGTTATCTCCAGGGATGACAAGTTCACCAAAATCTCGACTCCGGTCAAGGAGATCACGAATTCTTGCATTCAGTTTTATGAATGCTTCATCTCCACGCAATATCTGTTTCATGAATCCATGTTCTTCATTTTTAAGTGCATGAAAATTCTCTTCAACATTTTTAACCGCCTCGAACCAAACCTCAACTTCTCTTTTTCTCTTTCTACCACCTTGTTGTACTTTGGTTCTGATTTCCTTGTCAAGATCTTCTGCTCTAGCCATTAGTGATTTGAAGCTGCTCTCCATATTTTCTATATCGAAATCAGAGTTTTGTTTTCCCAACAAAGAGTCGACCAAAGAATCCACTCCCCGATTTACTATGTTCAGTTGTGCAATCTCGCAAGTCAAGTCTATTGCTTGCTTCAACTTCCTCCCTGCATGTAATTAAATGTATAAAAACAAGGGTCAAAAAATCGCTTATTATATACCTAAAAATCACAGTAATATCATAATAATGAAATGTTTGATATAATAAAATTAGTAATTAAATGTTTGATATAATAAAATTAGTACCGGCGCACTTAGTATTACATGTTTTTTCATAGCCTTTCTTTTTTCTCCATAGCTTGAGTAAAATATATGTTACTACGGTTTAATAATAGTAAAATAGAATGAGTAAGGCCCTTAGACATCCCATATCAGTCTATATTAAGTCATTGCAATTTCAGTCTCTTAAAATTAAATTTAAACAATATCATAATTAACTTTTAAAATACAAATAATTTTAGTTCTAATTTGATTTTAGAATACTGATTCGGGTGGAATTTACACACGTTAGATGCACATGTGAAGCTCGTTTTGATGTGATTTCATTGATTTATGTATTAAATATGATGATTTGAGCCAAAATGAGGGAAATGTTGTGTTTTGTCGATTTTGTAGAAAATACGATGGAATTTGGAGCAAAACATCAACCATACTTCACTGGATCAAGAAGAGGAGTGCACCGGTGGGTTCGTCTCGAAAAACGGAGTGAAATAGCCAAAAGAATCAAGTCAATCGGACACCCGAGTCGAAAGATATGCTCAAAACACGAAAGAGTCGAAGAGAGGACGGCCAAGCAAGAGCACGACCGAGCTGTCCCCAAGACAAAATCAGAGAGCGCGGCCGAGACGAGCGCCCGAGATGGCCAAGCTCGATACAGAAACTTTTGGGCCACGATGGAGCACGGGCGTGCTCCGTGCACGACCGTGCTACCCCAATTTCGATGCTTTTTATGTATTTTGGCCATTTTTTAGGGATCAACTTGCAATTCTTGAACCCAAACCCTACCTCAACACTATATAAGCCCCAATTCTTAAAATCAATTGTACCCTTCACCATTTCAAAGAATCCCACACATATAAACACACACTTGGAGGTGATTGAGCTCCCCAATTCCATTTTTCATTATCTTTCACTTAAATTAGTTAGTTTAATCCGTAGATATTTTATATTTGAAGTTGTAATTTCATTTCAAGCAAGAGATTGAAGATTTTGTGGAAGAATTCAAGGTTTATTTCAATTTGCAAATCAAAGAGGTGATACCTTTACTTTTCTTCAAGAATTTAGTGTTATTAATTATGGGTATGTTTATTTTCTCATTTCTCTTCCTTAATTTTCCTAAATTAGTCATTGGCTAAGCATTTTGGTGTTTGGGTGTTGTAGAATTGTGATGATTAGTTTAGTATAATTTAGGTAGAGTCGAACCCCCTAGTTGTGTGATTGCCCGGGTAAGAAAGCCTCTATTCATCCTCTAGATCCTAGGCACCTTATATGGCATATGTGTTAGTGATTGCTTCTACTAAGTGTCATCCAATGAAATTCACATAGAAGTTGACGATTAACATCGATTCCACACAAGGACGAACACCCGAACACTACCTCCATCACTTGATTTTACTCGTTATCTTTCTATTATCATTAGTTGTTAATTGTGAGTTTCATTTACATTTCCTTGCACAAAACATGGCTTTTCACTATATTCAAAGATCAATACACAACACTAAGACTACTTGATCAATCTAGTCTCGCGGATCGTTAATTTAACCGGACCTTGCTTTTATTACATACGATCCTCTTATATTTGTCAATTCTTTAATATATTTAAAAGTAATTTATATATTATTTAATTATATTCAAATAATTAAATAATTTTTAATTAATTTCTTAATTTTTTAATATTTTTGTACTAGTTTAATGAATTATTAATACAAATTGTCAGATGTACAAAAACATTAAGTCAAATAACATTTCACATAAGTGGTTTAGTGATATGCTATAGCCGATCAATGGACTAAAGTCTAAATTATTGTACGTAAAGATAAAGGACCAAAATAAAAGGTCGAAATTGTCTGGACCAAATTAAAAAATATGTAAAGTTAATGGCCGGACTAAAAAAAATATATAACGGGTCATCGAGTTTTACGGACGGATCTTGACCGTCGGTAGTATCGACAACCATTGTCCGTCTGTAATCCGTCGGTATTACCGACGGAAGTCAAATTCCGTTGGTAAAATTTAGCGACACTGGTGTTGTCGACGAAATTTTTTCATCGATAAATCCGTCGGTAGGCGTCATTACAAACGGAATTCTCGTCTGTAATTCCGTCAGTAAATGAGGCCTTTTTTTTAGTGTATGTCGATTCACTAAATCCGGCGCCCTTAGTAAAACCCACAATAATACCGAGCTAGAGTTTTTCCCCTTAGAAAATTCATCGTTATCCACGAGAGCTTATTTTACTCTTGGTATTACGGAGAGATTTTGTTCCCCTCTGTAATACCATTGGTATTAGTGAGGGTCTTTTTCGCCCTCGTTAATGCCCTTATTTTTCAATGCAAAATTTTGTAGTGAATGGTGATCAAATGTGAGAGTAAAAAATATACATTTTAGGACCACACATGAAAGTAAATGAAATGGAGGGATCAAAAGTGAAATAAGGGTTAAATTTTTGGCTAACCAAAAATGATATTATCATGTTTCTCTCATTCCCGCGAGTACTAGTGGAGAGACTACCCTAATTTTCTTTTACATCACTTGTATTCTAATATGCAATCAGAGTATTTTCATTTTTGCAACTGGTAGCTAGCTAGGAGTGGCAGATTCGGGTGGAAATTGCATGATTTTCTTGAGCATTTTAATTTTAATTTAATAAAATTTCATGTTATTTTTACTCATTTTTAGCTAATTACACTTGATTATGAGAAAAGTAGTGGTTTGCTATTTTTGTTGGTAAATTGAGCATTTTTTTAGAAGCAAAACGCAAATTGTTCGAAAATTTTTCCTGAACAAACACAAATTGTTCGAAATTTTTTACTGAACAAACACAAATTGTTCGAAATTTTTTCCTGAACAAACACAAGTTGTTTGAAAATAATTCCTGAACAACTTCCAAAAACCCTAATTTTCCTAATTTTTCAGAAACCTAAACTTACCGAAAGCGGCGACGGCGAGGGGATGAGAGATGGTGGCGGAGAGGAGTGGGCACGAACGAGGGAGGAGGGGGTGCGAACGGCCGCATCACTGGGAGGAGTGTGACGACGACCGCGTCCTTCTTCAAAGCGGTGGCGGTGCTGCGGCGAGGGGAGGGGAGATGGTGGCGGAGAGGATTGGGCACGGACGAGGGAGGAAGGGTGCGAACGGTCGACCGTCGTTGTGTTTCTTCTTCGATAGACGCGACCACGTCGCTTGAAGGAGGGGTGACGGCGGTCACGTCCTTCTTCAAGGCGACGGCGGCGCTGCGACGTGGGGAGCAGGGGAAGAGAAGAGGCATGGCTGAAGGGGGAGACGGCCTGGCGTGGCTGGTGGTGGATGGCGGAGTTGGGCGGTGGTGGCCTTCAAATGCGGCGATCGATTGGAGGGAAGTGGGAATGGGCGGCGACGCCGTTTGGAAGGGAGGGGGAGGTGGGTGTCTTTTGAGAATAAGGGCAAATGAGGGAGAAAGGGGTTAATTAGGGTTTAGGAAGGGAGGGGTATTTTAAAACTTTCCACGTGGGTGTTCTCATCTTACGATGTGTGTACTTGGCCAGTGGGTGACCTCAATATGTCTGTGTGTGTATAACCGTGGCCTTTTAGAAATTAAATGTGGCCTAGATTATTGAGCCCACTTGTGCTATTTGTCAACCCTACATCACAAGTTAAACCCGGTGTGGGTTATTTGCCCCACCAGGAATGTTAGATGCACGCTCCCTCCACATCTATTACTTAAACATACGTGTAAAAAAAATTCAATTTGTCATGTTATTAAATATCTCAGGATAGATACACTCCCCTAAAATTCAAACACAAACTCTAACACTAATCTCAGAAGAAGAAGCCGCCAACCCACCTCCCGCCGCCGTTCAAACAAATATAAAATTTAAAAAAAAATTAGAAATCTAAAAAAAATACATTTTTTCTAGTTTGTCGACCATATAGTATATCGTCGATCAAAAACACCCTTGCCGATGGTCGATTCCGATGGAAGTTTTTTAAAAATTTCCATCCCTGCACCGACCGGTATCGCATATCCCCGACCTGAAAAACTAAAATATTTATTTAATTATTATTTTTCTATTTTAATAATTATTATATCTTCCTAAAAAATATTATTATGTTATTGATAATTAATTACTCATATATTATTGAATTATTTATTTAAAAACATTATAAAAGGGGCCTAATGTGAATCTAAGTTTGTATTTTAAAAATGTTTATATATTTTAACATTTTTTGAACTGGTTTTGTGATCGATTCATGGTTGGACCAGTTGAATCGGAGGGTCCAATTCTGAATGAATTTATTTATAGGCTAGCTAATTCCAAAATATATATATATATATATATATATATATATATATATATATTAATAAAAAAAATTAAAAATATATATTAATTTTTTTCCCACCGAAATGTTTGTTGCCAAATTTACCTACGGAATTACCAACGAAATGTTTCGTAGTTGATATTTTACCTACAAAATTTCATTTATTATGGTAATCATATTACCTACAAAAATGTTATGAATTTGCTACAAAAATGTTGTAAGTAATTGCCCACAGATTAAATTTTTTTGGGCAACTAAATTACCTACGAGCGAATTCCATACGAATGGTTTTTGTTGGTATTCCGTAGGTAAATATAAATGCTTACAAAATTGGAATTATTGCCTACAAAATATTCTCTAGCCAATTAATTATTTTCTTGTAGTGTTGTGGATATCGTAGCAACTAAGGCAAAACACCTTAGGGGATAATAACATCTAGGTTGTATGAAACGAGCGTCTCGTATTCATAGTCTAGTTTATTTTATTGTTTTGGGGTTATTCACAGGAATAGATTAATTGAAGTTCGTACTTTCTAATTAATTAAACATAAGAAACAATTAGAGTTAGTTTGGTCGTACCACTGGCTTAGGGATAAGATTTGAGATTAGATTGAGATTGTCGGCTTCACTAATTAAATTGGTTAAATTAATCAAGGGGAAGCAATTCGAGGGCTAGATCGTTTTTAATATTTGATTCCTGTTTATTTTTATTGCTTCCAGTTATTTTTCATGTTTTTTAGTAGTTAGTTAGTTAACACCAATCAACTCCCCCACCCCCACCCACCCACCCACCTATTTTATTGCTTTCGTACACCATTTATTCAATTGAGTTACACTGTTCCCTGTGGAATCGACCCTTACTTCCCTACTACATAGTGAGTATTTAAGGTAATTATTTTTTGGTGTCGGCGACAGATTCCATCTAAGTTAGTTGATCGGACACCATACGAGTTGTTGTGTGGAAAGAAGTCATCATTCTTACATATCAAGACGTGGGGTTGCCCTGCGTATGTGAAGGAGATGATCACTGATAAATTGGAATCAAAAGGTGAAAAGTGTTATTCTGTGGGATATCCTAAAGAAACGGGGTAAATTACATTTTTAGTCCCATGAGAATTTTTTAAAATCAATGTTGGTCCCACGTTCTTTTTTGGTCTCATATTTTACAAAAACGGTTCCAACCGTTAAATTTCTAACGGTTTTCGTTAATTTTCAAATTAGATTGTTAAAATCAATTAATTCTATTATGATGAATTTATAAATTACAATTTAATTATAAAATTATGTATAGCATTTAAATATAAATAAAAAAATAAAAAAATTATTTTTTCAATCAAATAGTAGTATAGTGTAAAATCTGAAATTTTAAAAATTATATATTTTGACTTGTATATAATTTAAAAATACAATGCGCAAATATAATATGGAAAAAATTAACAAAAAATATATATACTCCATTTACTTATCTACATGACTGCGTGCCATATATCTACCCCTCCCCCCATGACTGCGTGCCATATATCTACCCCTCCCCCTGCTTTTCACCGTGGCCAACGCCGCCCTGACCCCTATCCCACACCCATCGTGGCCAACGCCACCTCCACACAACCGCTACCACCGTTACACCCATATAATTATAAACAATCTCACGAAAAACTCGGAATTTGATTCTGGCCACGAAATTCGAGGGCTAACTGTTCTAGCCTCGTCTCAGTCGTAGGAACCAAAGTCCCATGTTAATTTCAAATTTCAATCTCACCTTCATCTTCAATTTGCGAATATTTTTCGTGATTTTTTGACAATTTCTTAATTGTGTTTTTTTGGTTTTTCTGATTTCTTGTGTGTGTGTGTTGGGGACTTGGGAGTGAGGCTGGTGGTGTAGGGTGGTCATGAGATTTTGGTGTTTTCCTCAGAACTTTGATAATTTCCGGCTAATGGAGTAGGGGGAAATGACGGGCGCGGACAACGTTTAAAACAGTACAAGGAAGGGGCGGTGGTAGCTGGGAAGTCGCCATAAGTTTCTACCGGAGGAATATCGGGGTCAATTTTATATTATACGGAGTAATTATTAATTTTATAATTTAATTGAAAAAATAATTCTTTAGTTGACACTTGACAGTGCTTGTAACTCACGTTGTGTTTCTGTTAGACATTTAACGGATATATCTCATGGGACCAAAATTGTTGAAAAGAGGACCATTTTGAATTTTATTCTCATGGGACTAAGTTTGCAATTTACCTTAAAGAAACGAGAGGAAATTATTTCTATCTCCCTGAGAAACAAAAGGTTATTGTTTCTAAACAGGCGACGTCGCTTGAAAAAGAATATGTCTTTAAGGAACAAGATCAAAAGAGGATAGAACTTGAAGAAATTCAAGAACCCCAAAGTAATACTGAGGTTGAGAACTTGCCTAAGAACCACGACAAGGAATCAGTGGGAGCATTCAACTACTCTCATGGTAGGAGCCTATCACTAGGCGATCGTCTTCCAGCCAGTAGGAGCGCAATTAGGGATATCTCGCATACGCAGGAAATCTTGAATAGGTTGAATGAGAACGGTTTAGACATCGTTCGTTCTCCTGCTCAGGAGACACTAGAAAGCATAACTCTTGTGAATTCTCCAAGCGTTGATCAGATTATTGCTGAAAAACCTCCTCTGGATCATAATGTACAACCTGCACAAACGCAGCTCCGTAAGTCTACTAGGAATCATCGTCCACCCGTTAGATTTAGTTTCCTCTTGGAGGAGCATGATGACATGGAAATCCCGAACAAAGATGATCCTACGACTTATTCTGAAGCGATATTAGATATCAATTCAGTGAAGTGGACTGAAACAAATCTCTTGGAGTTGTAATATCCGTTTTGATGAAGTTGTCAAATCGTTTGACGTCGTCAGAAATAAGAAAGATCATGCTAATGCAATCCGTAAAAGATTGATTTTCCAAGACCTTCATGATGAAGGGTCTAGGTGAAGCCTTATACATCCTTGGCATAAAGATTTATAGAGATAGATCTAGCAAGATGTTGGGTCTTTCACAATCCACCTATGTAGATAAGGTGCTAATGCGTTTTTCTATAGAGAACTCTAATAGAGGTTCCTCTAGTTGCGATTCATGGGATTAAACTTTCAAGGAAGAATTGTCCTTCTGAGAAAGCCGAAATCGAGTGCATGAAAAGTGTCTCATATGCATCGGCTAATGGATCAATCATGTATGCCATGACTTACACAAGGCTCAATGTGGCCTACGCTATTTACATTGCTAGTAGATACGGCCAGCAAAATTCAAGTGAATCTCATTGGATTCTTGTTAAGAACATCCTTGAGTATCTTAGACGAACTAAGGAATGTCTCCTAGTCTATGGTGGACAAACACAACTAGTAGTGACTAGATTCACTGACGCCAGTTTCCAGTTTGACTGCGATGACTACAAGTCACAGTCAGGATATGCATTTATACTCAATGGCGGAACGGTGAGCTGGAATAGTTCTAAGAAAGAAACCATTGCATACTCAACAACTAAAGCTAAGTGCATTGTCGTATCAGAAGCCACGAAAGGGGTTGTCTGGATTTTAGAGTTCTTGAAAGAACTATGGGTAGTTTCGAGTGCCAGTCGTCCAATAAAGCTGTATTGTGACAATACTGATGCGGTTGCACAAACAAAGGAACCAGATCCAATAACAGAATTAAGCATGTACCAAGGCATTAGTATTTGATCTAAGAGATCACGACAAGATGAGAAATAGAATTTGAACGAATTCCTACCAAGAATAAATTGAAAGATGTTTCACCAAACACTTGGTGTTCATGTAAACACGAGAGACTTTAACAGTACGACATGTGGGTGATTGACTCTAGTCCAAGTGGGAGATTGTTAGTATAGATGTCATAAAGAAATTTATTAAAAGGACATTATACTTGATCATATTCAGTTATTTAAGTATTATTGATTTCATTAATAATATTCGTTGATACACTTATAAAATGTTATGTTTGATTGTTTGCATTTATTTTTATATGTGTTTCGATGAACTAATGATGTCATTGAGATGTGAGATCTCGATTGACTATATCATGGTTCTTAAAGTAGCCTCAATCAAGGATCATCGAGAATAGATATGCGATTGAGATTGGTGTACGATCTACATCATATCCTTAGAGGATGTAATGGTTCTCACAACTACGACATACTTGGGTATTTCATGATGGATGCACAGATACTTTGAGAGTATTGGTTTGCCCAATCGAGAAACCGTTTGGTGTATTCTATTTACGTGTCTAAGAGAATATCGATTTGTGGAGCAATGTAATGTTCTTCGACTTGTGGTCAATACACGCGACCATTGACGCGTGATGGGCTTTGACCATAACCGACGCTTGCACTCCTAACGAGGTAGATTAGGCATGTGTTGGGTACACCATAAAGTACATGTGTGCGGTAGTTGAGCCAAGAATAAGATTCATTCCTCAAATAGATTTGGAGATAATACTCATCTTCTCATAACTAATTGGATCGTTAGTTATTGGCCAATGCACGTCACATTTGGAGTAGTGTTCAAATGCGACAATGTGATCAATTAGTAGAATAAGACAACGTGATTAAATTATTGGAATAAACACATCATCATGTTCTAGATTTAATCGGAGTATTCGTGAATGAAAGGATCATATCATTGTGAGCTTTACATTACAGGTTGTTGTTATTTCCTCGCAACGTACCTCACATATTGAGATTGTCTAGTTCATTGTCTAGGGTTCTGCTAAGACCGTTAGTTTGACTAATCACTTGATATGTGAGGGCTTATGGCTAACACAACAAGTAGTTTTAATTTACGAATAAAAAGTTGGGTGAATTAATTATTTGATTTGATCGATATATTTAATTTATGGAGAAATATAGAATAATTATGTTGGATAGAATTATAATTTATTTAATTAAATTAGATTTAATTAATAAGATGATATATTAAATGTATCATAATTAGTTAATATATTGAATATGGTAAAAAATATTTTATTATATATTGAATTTGCTAATAAAATAATATATATACGTCAAGGCCGTATGCACAGATAGGTTTTCTGTTTTACTATATAAAGGCCTCTAGGGTTAGAGGTTCTGAGTAACAATATTTATGATCACTTATAATATTTCTTCGGGTTCTCTCTATAGAATTCTCCTTGCAAGTTCTTTTAGAGAATTTCAATCTAAATCACAAGTTCGTAGATGAGGATTACGTGGATACCGTAGTAGAGGATCTAGCATACGAATCACTGTAAGGATTATTTTAATTATCCTTTAATTATGTTATACAGTCATATTAGAATCTGTATTGGTGAACAAATTTTTAACTTCCGCTGCTACGAGCATGGTGTTCATAACTCGCAAACCCAACACAGAGAATATAAGACAAATGAAACTACATTTTATAGACGAAGGGGGTATCATTTTTCTCATATTATAACATTTTGAATTGTTACAAACTCTAGTTATAACATTAAATTCAATTCAATTAAAAAAATGTAAAAACATGATACATACCTGCCATTGAAAATTTTGAAATTACTTGTGTATTGTTGATCTGAATACTTCCACCGTTGCAACCCAAATCCTATCACAAATATAAATTAAATTTAAGTATGATCGAAAACACTTTCACCTGCATTTGGCAAAAAATAACTTGTGATAATTCATGAAGTATAGAAATTTTCTTTTATTTAATCCAGAAAATTAATACTGAGAGTAACAAAATATACTAGCTAGCTAGTGGGAGATCTGTGCAACGTTATTATCCTAATTTCCTCCCACATAATTATATATATCACAAAAATTGAATTAGGAAATAATTAAGAAAAAAGTATGGGAATTAAATGGAAGAAGAAATTGATTGATTCACCTGAAATCAATTGATGGAGTTGAAGAGGAGAAGAATCACCAGCTAAGAGGACATAATATGTAATAGAAGACTAATTTTTAAAGAGGTTGGAAATTTCCTTGTAACTCACCTTTAATTCCAACCACTCATCATTTAAATAAGTTCTTTTTTTACAGGTAGATGGTGATTGATGGAGGAATCTTTGATCATAATTTCGAGTATTCATATTGCGTCCAACATGAAACTTTGTGATTAGTCGTAAAACACCGATTTTCTTGTTGAGACCTAATTCTATTTTTATAAATTTCTCGAGATATTTTCTTACGAAGTTTTGTTATATATAGCATCGATAACCGCTTTCGGTTTAGGGGAACAGCCTGACAAATAGACATCCACATGAATTAGTTTATTGACTCCCCGAACAGTACTATAAGAATCGATTTGTAAGAAATATTGGTTATTTATATATATGTGTAAAGGAAAAAGTGAATGATGTATTAGCATATTGCGGAGAATAAATATAATATTTGTATTTATGTAAGTATACATATTAAGTTTGAATGGGAAAAAAATATCTACATAAAAAAATAGGAAGGAGGAAATATATAACACTTTTCTAGCTTGTTGTAAAGTTCCAAGATCATTTATACACTTTCAATTTGAAAATAACTCACAAATTTTACTTTATTTTTAAAATTGTCATTTTTTTTTAAATAATTAATCACCATTTTGCACATAAGATAATAGAGTTAAATTATTTCTATGAAAGAGAGGTAGGAAATTTCGTTGAAAGTTATCGTCTAACCACTCATCGTTGATTCGTTGTGAAAAGATTATAGTATTAATAAATTAAAGGTGATTGATTGCGTCGTTTATGTCCGCCAATTTTTTTTAAAAAAAGTTGGTTCATATACGTACAAGAATTCCACTTTATTATTTACTAGTCCATGAAACATATAATAATATGTATGAAATGAAAACTTGTTCCACATAATTTTTTTAGTCTTTTAAAATTGACAATTTATATCAAAGATTGAATATCGAATAAATAGATTCAATTCTAAAACACGTCTCATCAAGTTGGACCAAACATGAGTAACAAAAGAACGAGACGTCCTAGCTAATGAGTGTACCACATAATTCACATTTTGGCATGTCAAATTCACACTACACAAAGAGTTGACACTAAAAAAAATCTTATCAATATAAGCTAGATCACCAAAGCAAGAATCATTCTGAGAATTAGCATATACTCCGTACAACGTTATACATTCGCTTCGTGTCTGTCTCAGCAACTATTCGACATACCCGAGATTTTTGACCTATTCCATGCCTCCCCTTCATCCACACTAGTTTTCCTCCTGGCCGGCCGGTTAGGAGAAAAACCAGAATGTCTCCTGTAGGCTGTGTTACATGGATTTCAAGAGTAGCGTCCAAGTAGTCATCATTTTCAATATGGTGCATGTTTTTATATGAAACAATAGCAGGGAATGGTTGAGGAAAAAGGGTAGAAAAGGTAACTCATGATGGGTGTAATTACTAATAGTCTAAATAATTATGAGTATACAGTTTACTATTCCGATGAGTATACTTAAGGGGTGCAAATAATGATGGCCCAAACATGCCGCCTATATTTCTAGGCCTAAAAACGGGTTTGACTATTTACACCTCCATTTCAGATGAATGCAATCACCCTATTGATGCACCCCCTAAAATCGGTCTAAGGTAGATGCACCCCTCTTTAATTGTCATAAATGTCCTCTTCTTATATAAAAATCCTATTACTACCCACACACACTCCAAACCTAATTTCTCAACCCAAAACCTAATTTCCCCCTTCATTCTCTCATTTCATCAACCCCATCCACCCGCCGTTGTGGCCCCAGCCCCCGTGGCCCCCTCCATTTTTTGCGTCAACTGTGTGGCCTCCCTCTCCCAATCGACCTCGCCGCCGGCCACCCTACCCCAGGTTTGTGCCGCCGCCCCTTTTTTTTGTTAAGGTTTTCTACAGGAACCCCCCCCCCCCTATATTTTCGACAGCTTAATGTCGATCAAATACACCCTCGTCGACAACAATTGAGTGTATTTGGTCGACATTACATGGTCGATTTTTTTATTTTATTTTAATTTTTTTACCATATACGCAGCTTTCGTTGACAAATCTTTGTCGACGGGGGTGTATATGGTCGATACTGGTTGGTCAAAATTTATAAAAAAAAATTATGATTTTTCTAAGTATTTTTTAGAATTTTATGATTTTTTTTTTAGTTTGGTGGTCTCCGAAAATATTGTCGACGGTGACCGAAAGTTGTGATTTAGGGGAAAGGTGAAAGGAATGACAATAGGAGATGCATGTGCATCTAGTATGATACATTTTAGTGAAGGATGTTTTTAAATTTTACATGATTATTATATTATTAAATTGAAAGGAAAGTGCATCCAACGTAAATGGAGGTGTAAATAGTCAGACCCCCAAAAACTACGAAGAAGCCGCCCATTATGGAGTATATAGGAATCATTAAGGGCATGTTTGTTTTGGGATTTTGAGAATTTTGAAATCCGAATTTTAAAATCTAGTGGATTTCAAAATTCTAATGTTTTTTGTGTTTTGTGTTTGTTTTGGGATTTATGTAGGGTAGGATTTAACTTTATAATATAAGATTATAGGTTTTATAGGTGGTTTGTAGGTATTTATAGGGTTGACTTTTGTAGGGTTTATAGGTAGTTATAGGGTGGGATTTTGAAATTTTGAATAAAAATCCCAAAGTGTAACGGGGTAGAATTTCGAAATCCCAAATTCGGATTTCCAATCCCAAAACAAACATGCCCTAAGTGTTTTGCTGAAAATTGAAATGGCAAATTACCTCCACCGTGCAATCGGCATAGATAAATGGGTGTCAAAATTTACACTCTTTTTCGACAATAGTTTATTGAAAAAAATTGTAAATTTTGACACTGATTTGTCGATTAAACAAATAATTTTTTCTTCTAAAAAAGTAACAAATTTCGTGATCGAATTTTGATTGGTTGGTTGACAACAAATGATTGAAAATTCATATAGTTTTGCAGAGAATTGAAATGACAAATTAGCTGTTGCAAGTAATTTTACAAAAAAAAAAAATCAGTCAAAGAAATTCTAACGATGGGAGGATGTTGTTTATGACATTATATATGTTTTTTTTTTTTTGAATCCCTGACATTATATATGTTAAATACATAATTTGTTCCAAGCGATTCATGTCCCAATAATGCACACTTGACACTCCTCTAACACTCCAACTTCATGTCTCCATTCTTCAATCTCACTGCTTCAGCTACACTGATGACTCTCAGCGGCAAACCATCACAAATTTCCACCATTCGCTTTGCGATTCCTTCTACTTCTGCATCTTTAAGACCTGATGCCGCATCTTGTCCCAGATTCTTAACGAACAAGTTCCACCCTTCGTCTTTACTTAGTGGTTTTACGACAATCGTTTCTTGACATTTCATTTGTTGACACACTTTCAGTGAACGACTTGTCATCATCCATTTGCACCCTCCCCCACATTGTCAAGTATGAGTACAAAGTTCTCTCTCCGGGACAGTGCACAATTCAATCTCCCTGCTCTTGCTCCCATATCATTCTTGCATTGAGTTTTAGTAATGCTTCAACTAATTATCGAACAAGCTGCTGCAGGTTAATGGAGTACGTAGGTAGTACAACAAACAAAATTTGGAATAAACAAAAAGTAAACTAGTTACACACATATTATGATTTATGACAACAGAGGATACATACATACCTGCCATTTCTCTATAAAAATATAGATTTGAATACTTCCACTCTTATAAGCCAAATCCTGCCACTCTTTTTAAGTATTGTGTTATAAATGTGTTATTTTTACTATATATACATGATATTTTATACATGGTTGGACTAAAGTACACAGCAGGCCAACCCCATTTTATTTTAAACCACACCAAATTCAATTTACACCTTACCAAATTACTTAAAATACTTCTAATTTATCTTAAATCACCCATCACTAAATCTTTTTTTCTTAAAAAGTATGTCGGTCAAACCGTGCAAGTCATCACGAGACGGAAGGAGCACTATTTTTTAGTTAGACGAAAATATGTTATTTAATGGTACTTTGGTTCCTTTAAATTTTTTGACATTGAACCATGAACTTGATACTCTATATTTATAAAATTATGTGATTTAGTTCCTTTATCAAAAAATAAAATAAAATAATAGGTAACTTAATTTGTGAATGATTGTAATATGTTATGCACTGATGATAATTTATAGTGGTAATACAGGCAAAAAATAATGTATGTTTATTGGTTAAATGATTAAAATACTGAATTTTATAAATATATAATACATTAATACTCTCTTCAATCTTTTACAAGTGTCATTTTGATCTTTCAATTTATGTATAAATTAGATCACGTTCTACACTTTTCAATTTACCCTTGAAATTATTTAAATATTTATTAAGAATATAATAAAAATTTAAAATTTTCATTAATATAACGTGGAACTTAATTTGGACAGGGAGAGCACTCATTTTCGAAGTTGAATTTTTTTTAGATGTATCATAGGTTTTTGAAAGGCAAAAATAGTGCACAAGGCTTGAAAAATGAAGGCTCGTTTTTGTAGAATTTTAATCCTATTTGTCCATCCATCCATATCTAATTAGATGGAGTATATTACAAATATAAATCCTCTTTTATTTTCTTTGTCCACCTATCAATGCTGATATATTGAATTTTTTCAGATATATAAATTGGTAACCCCAACTTCTTCATCTTCTTACAATCACGAATGGTTAACCACCTAAGAGATGAAACTACAGTTGACGATGGAGGCGGATGATCACCTACTTGTATTATCTCCTCTATTTCTTCACACTCTTCCATTCTGATATCTTCAAGGTTTTCAAATGCAGAAAGTGGTAAGCCCAAATTCTTGATCCTGTTACAACGAGAAATGGTTAACCTTGTAAGAGATGAAAATACAGATGGTGGAGGCGAATCTTGTATTTCCAATTTGTGGATCACACCCATGAAATCATCCAAACCATCTAGCTCAATTTCTTTTAGAGCCTGGAACCGAGATTTCAAGTGTTGAGCTGGTGCCACCTTGAATTGGTCATATGTCAACAACCACTCTATTCCTCCACAATTTTCAATTCTCAACTTTTCGAGGGATGCAGGATTCGTCAAGTCATCCAATAAGCACTTGCTCATACCCTTACACTTGTTCAATTCCAGGCAATGAATGTTGTCTGCAACCAAAATACTTGTCAATTCATTTTCTTCTCCACCCTTTAAGTCGTGTTCATAGACACACAATTCTCTCCTGCCTTCAAAAGTCTCCTTACGACTATCATCTATTAATCTGGAATCAGGGGCCACCACAACAGAATATGAAACATCATCTTCTCGGCTTGCAAACACTCTGCTAAAACCGCTCAAGTGGTTCACCCGCCCCTTGAACACCTCCAAACTTTCCCACCCTTCCACCAACTCTATCTGTATCTTCCATGGCACTCTGAGATACTGAATCTTGGGAAATCTGAGCTCCAGACTTGTTCTTCTCAACTTATTGGCTCCCTTCATTGAAAGGTATCTGATATTGACTAGTTCCTCCATCCCAACAGGGACATCCTCAATTTCTCTACACCCTTTGAGATTTAGCTCCATCAGTTCTTTCAACTTTCTCACACTAGCCACTTTTTGAAGCCATTCACACCCTTCAAGGACCAATGACCTAAGATTCACCAACTCACACACTGAATCTGGCAATTCCTCAATTTCAGTAAAAGACAAATTGAGAGTGCGCAGGCCATACATCTGTGAAAAAAATGATGTTGCTATCCCTTCATGTAAGGAATTGCTTTGCAAAAGCAATGTTGTTAATTTCGGACAATTGGGAGATATTCCTTGAGGAATTTCATCTATTCCGTTCATCATCAAGGATACCTTCTCAAGATCCTTTGTCCATTCTTCCTCATAGGGAATTTCCTTCTGAGACTGTTGTCCAGCAATTACCATGGTTTTACCTTTAGTAATCTTATGTGCCATGTCTCTCACCAGATCATGCATCTTCACTTTCTTACCATCCCCATTGTCAACACTTTCCAATAAGGTGACTTTGACTAATCTAGTCACTGTTGAATGCCCCTCGTTATGTTGAGCTCCCCTACTCTTCTTTTCATCCACCAACTTCTCCCTAATTAAACTTTTGATCAATTCATCTATATGTATGGAGTGGTCTTCAGGATACAGAGAGCAATACAAAAAACAACTTTGATCATTCAGAGTCAGGCGGTCAAAACTGTATTTAAGTACCCTGAAAACCTTTTCTTCCATCCATTCGTGCCCCATTGCAAACTCCTCTAGCACTCCGATTTCATGTCTCCATTCGTGAATCTCAGTCACTCCATTCACTGCTCCAGCTAAAGTAATGATCCCCAGGGGCAAACCATCACAGATTTCCACCATACGCTTTGCAATTCCTTCTACTTCTCGATCTTCAAGTGTTGATTTCGCATCTTGTCCCAGATTATTAAGGAACAAGTTCCACCCTTCATCTTCACGTAGTGGTTTTACAACAATCTTTTCTTGGCATTTCATTTGTTGACACACTTTCAATGAACGAGTTGTCATCATCCATTTACAACCTTCCATGGAAAGTGGAAGTCCTACCTTCACTAGATCAAAGCATTCCCACACATCATCAAGTATGAGTACATACTTCTCTCTTCGGGTCAGTGCTTCACTTAATCTCCCTGCTCTTGCTCCCACATCATCAGCATCCTCCTTCGAAAGATCCAAATCAAGCTTATGGGCTATTTTATCTTGTAACATCTTAATGCTACACACTTGGGAGCTAACTACAACCCAAAAAACACATTTATCATTTTCGATGAGTTTGTTGTAGATGTGCTCTACCAAAGTAGACTTCCCTACGCCACCCATGCCGTGAACTCCAATACTCGACACTTGACCATTCTCCAGAAGATTCCAAATTCTTTCGAAATTTTCCCGAAATGCCTCACCTTCCAACCCTGATGTCGGGCGTGGCACCCCACCAGTGGCATGATGAGCAAGTACAAGTTCACCAAAGAGTCGACTTCGATTATCAAGATCACGTATCCTGTCATTCAATTGTTTTGCATCATCTCCTCCGAATACCTTTTTCAAGAATCCTTTCCCTTTCTCTTCTTCAACAGACCTATGATATTCCTCTTTAACTTTTTTTACCTCCTCAAACCAAACCTCAACTTCTCTTTTTCTCTTTCTACCTTGTTGTACCTTGATACTAATGTCCTTGTCAAGATCATGAGCTCTAGCCATCAATGTCCTAAAGTTACTCTTCATATTTTCTAACTCAGAATTTGAGTTGTCATTTCCCAACACACAGTCCAACACACACTCAGCTCCCCGATTTACTAAGTTCCCCTGTACAGCGTCGCACACGATGCCTACTGTATTTTTCAAAAAGTTTCCTGCACATAATTAAGTAATGTTAGATATAATAAAATTAGTATTGGTGACACAAAAAGATCTCTGACATTAGTTTATACATGCCCTGCCTCTTCTTTTTTCCCCATAGCTTCTTCTTGGAGTAATAGTATATGTTATGGTTTAAGAGTTTTTGAATTATTTTTGTGTTTGGAGTAGATAGTCCCATATCTATTGGGTCATATTGAGATTTCAGTCCTTTTGTAACTTTTAAAATACAAATGATTCTACTTATAATTCCATACTACTGCCATTTTTTTACACGAGCCTTCAGAATTCCAGATCACATCAAATCTCACAAATGATACTCATAAGGAGATCCTTTTTCATATTTTAAAATTTGGAATAGTTTGCAAACTTAATATGGTCTAGTTTGGTAGGTTAGATTTGTCCAAGATATATAGGTATTTACACTCAATATAGATGTTTAATCAGGCTTAAAATAAAATTTGTATTCAAAGCCAAAAGATACATCATATATATGCGACTCAGGACCATTTGTGATATCCGGAACTAACTATGATATCTCAAATTATCTACCAAATGAGGACTAAAAAGTAAATTACTTGCAGACATATTATCACAACAGAATTAAGGTACATACCTGCCATTTCTGTAATCTAGATTTGAATACTTCCACTGTTACAAGCCAAATCCTGTCACTAATAAGAAAAAACACAAATGGAATTGAAGTATTATTAAACTTAATTTCATGCATTTGACAAATAATAACTTGTAACTATTCAAAGAACAGAGATCTTCTCAAATCTTATCAAGAAGCTATTAGAAATATACTAAACACGAAAGAACAGTCACAGTTTTATTAGATGCCATATTAGCCTAAAATTAAACCTCCCAAATAATTGTTAATATCACAAAAAAGAGTGAAAACAAAGTTTATTCATTCACCTGGAACCAAACTTGTATAAGCCTCCTGTCCTGAGGAGAAGATCACCAGCTAAGAGGATATAAAATACTCTGAAAAAGAATTTTAGATCTCATCTTTAATGTTTGAGTGGTTGGGAAATTTCTTGGAAAGAAACATAGTTGACTGCAATAGCATAAAGCTGTCTAAATAGAGGTTACTCTTTAATTTGATTATTTTTCCCTATAAAAGTGCTTTTGATAGGTTACACTTTAGAGTTATTGGATATCCTAATAAGCCAACATTTATGTGCACACAATCAAGTATATTTCTTTATTTGATAGAATTCTCTCTCTCATTTTTTTCACTTTCATACCCCCTTCTCTCTACCTTTTATTTTATTTTTTCCCGAAAGAAAACAATATATGCTCAGCATTTCAAAATATTTATGAAGGTAACCATTGATTTCAGTGTTCAATTTCATGATTTGACAACAAAAAAGCAGTTTTAGCTTTTAAAATAGCAGGAGAGCCTTGCTTTGCTTTCTCCACAATTTGCATTATCAACAGCCTCTCCATCTCATCATCTTCATCCCTGCTGCTGTTGCTGCTGCATGCGTTATCACCGTCTTCGTCCCTTCTCCGATCAATCACCGTTTCATGATTCCCGACAGAAGCTGAATGCTGATGCATGCGCCCATTTCCAACACCATATGATCCATTCTTAAACCCAATTTTCAAATCTTCTTCATCTGATTCCGAGGCCTTTGCAGTGGACTCTTCTTCATTGTACGAAGCCAAAGGTTCCCCCGATAAAGTGATTATAACAGGTTCGTCTACAGACACTTGATCATCTCTAGCAACCGTACTATCTTGGGTCAAAAAATGTCCTGAGGGACCCCTCCATGGATGGATATGCTCAAATTCCATGTAGTTTAACTTCCTCTGGCTGTTCTCAAGGGCCGTCTCAAGTTCCTTCACCCGTTCTTCCAGTCGTGATTGGATGACTTGATGCAGACGCAAACTCAGCTCTGTCGGGGAGACCGAATAGTTGGCAGAGCGAGGAGTAGAGCCATCCTTCTCAGCACGAACCAGGTTGACAGTTTCAGCACCGAAAACGTCACCCCTCGACACAGGCTGTTGTAATAAACTTCATTAGATGAACAATCTAAACTTACCAACAATTACAGGCCTAAAAAATGCCCGAATTTTATCGACTTAATCGAAATGCATACTAAATTTAAGCATGGATAAGAACAAAAGACCACAGCATATAATGATTGAAGTAGAGGTTTTACAGATCTGAGATAGGTTCCTGAAAGGCATGGAAAATATAGCCAATAATCTCGTGCTAAATATTTATGCAGCTAATTTGAGATGGTACTGCTCATGCCAACAATACAAATCATAAATCACAAACTAGAAATTCATCGAGACTCAAGCCAAAAACAGAAGAGACATGCTTACCTCGATTTGATTGCACAGTTTCCCTTTCAAACTGGATGAAATCATGTTTGATTCCAACCTCTGCAATTCGGCTTCAAGCTCTGCTTCAATGTTACTAATAGATTCCACCTCAGCCTTCTCATCACAATTTTCTTCAATTAAATTATGTTCAAGGGATAAAGCATGCACAGTACCATCAAAACAACACTCATCGTGAACATCTTGAGATTCATAATCCTCTGTAGCAAGCTCCTTCACAGTTAATGAGTCTTTCATCTCAAGTTCCTCCTGCAGATCTTGAACCAGATTATCTGTCTGCTTCAACAAGTTCTTCAGCTTTTCCTCGTCTTGTTTATTTGCCAAGATGGAAGATATTATCCCCATAGTTAGCCCAAGACAGAAAAGAAGAGCCCTATCAGATGTTCCTGATACAGGACACAATATTAGGGTGTTAAATCACATAGTTTCCTGCAACATGATTGGTGTGGGCCATACAACAATATGCAAACCTCAACATCAAGAAAAGAATATTCTAAAAGAAAAAAAAATTCAATTAACTACAACATATCTAAGATACCTCCCTACTAAGCTGCATTCTCCGACTATATGTTTTAACAAAAAAAAAAAACAGATTATTTTCCATCACGACACTGAAGGAAAGATCGTAATTTCTTCCAAAGCAAAATGTATGAATAAAGGCTATTATATGATAAAGAATGTAGTAGTCCTAATTAGTAAGTTCCCTATTCGCTCACTCATTCATAATAAACATACAAACACGTCTTTATGCAATAACATAAGATAAGATGGCTTAGCAACATGGACAACAAATTATCTTGAGTACGTATTAATCAAGCAAATTCAAAGTCAGTAGCACAGATTTCCCAGTGTAATTCGAATGACAAAGCCTATGCTAGAAACTTAAATATGTAACTATGTAAGCAAGATATTACCACCTTGTGCATTGTCGTGATTTCTGCTAGAGTGAATTCTTCTCGAAGCCTGCCCCTTTCCCTTTCTGGTTTTAGCTGTTTTTTGTAACTCCACCTTTACAAGATCAGGCAGTCTCGGAACGCCATACACAGTCTTATCTTCGTCTGAATACACATCCTTCCACTTCTGGAATTCCCTTCCCACTTTAGTAAAGGATTTGCAAGGCGTTGTGTCGATCACTCTGCTTCCATCACTCACAAGAAATGGCAGCCTTAGAGCTGGTTTCTGCAATGGATTGAGAGAATACGTATATTCAGCATGTTCTTCGTATAACTGAGCCATAAGACAGGTTTGGGGTTTTATGGATAGACTAATATTTCTTTGACTCCTCAGGCAGCTTCTTTTTCTTTCATAACTATAACAAAATCCTACTTCACTTGTGGAAGGACGAGGCAACGAATCAACTTCATTGCTCTCAGAAGATACTATACATTCACAACCCTCTTGAGAATCTTCTTCATTCAGAACCACATTTGAAGAACTTGATTCGAAACTACGACTAACAAAGCTGTCCAGCATCATCACATTCTCATTACCATATCCACTAGTAGAAGCACTCTCCGAATCAGAAGCAACTTCACAACTTTCTTCTTCCCCACAACTTCTCCTACGCAACACTCGCCTCAGCGGACATCTCCTGTCCTCAACCCTCTGCTTAATACCCGAAAACTCCGGTCTAACAATACTAAGCTTCTCAGAAGACAAATCTAGACATTTTTTCTTAGCCCTAGTAAGATTCTGAACTACATAGCCAGCCCCAGCTCCAGCAGCTGCAGCAACAATCCACACATCCATTTTCTAGAGCTCCTTCAACATCGAAGAAAACACTTAAACTCGATTCAATATATAATTATTCAATCCTTAGCATTCAAATCCATCAGCATCACCCAATATCCAGGAATTTTTAAATGCATAAAAGATTGGGGGAAATGTATGTTAAAGAAACAGCAGGCATACAAAATGCAAAGTAATTCTTCAAATCAAACCCCAAAAACTAGACAATTTTCTTGAAAACATTCAAGAAATTGGTTAAACTCAACAATAAAGAATTACGAAACCCCCTCACTCCTCCAAATGAAAATTTGAAATTCTAATCAAAACCCAATGAGTATCAAGAATACATTACAAACCCATAATCCAGAAATTTAAACACCACAAAACCCCCCATAAAATACAGTAGAATGGTATAAGGAATCAAGACCCATTTTTTTCCCCGCGAGGCAGAACAAGGAGAGAGTAAAATGGGAATAGGCGTGTACTAATTAAGATTAGGATTTAATGAGAAAACGATAGCAACAAGACGATGGAAGTAGGCGACCAAGGATGGATTTGGGGTTTGGAATGGGGACTCGGGGGCGTGAATTTTAATTTAAAATTTATACTCCATTTCTTTTAGAACAGTCCAAGATCTTATTTATTTTCGACCATATTCGAGCAATAAATATGAAATAATACGTGAAATACTAAAATAGTAATATATGATTCATTTCCTATTCAAGTGATTTTTTTTCTTCGGACGCTCCAAAGCTTTCATGGAGGATTAAAGTGACCAAATAATATATACTCTTTTCGTTTTAAAATTACTTTTATACATAGATGAACATACATATTAAGAAAGTATAATAATTAGTGGAGTTTTGAACTTATAATTTTATAAAACTTTACGTATAAAATAAAGAAATGAATTGACATTTGTGTATGGGTGAAGAAAAAGTAATGACATTTGTATAAAATTTTATAAAGAATTTTCCAATTTAAAGTTGTGAAAGTTATTGTAGAATGCCCTGAAAAGTTAAGTGTGAAAGTAATTACAAGGCTGAGGGAGAATCTATCAATTGTATAAAAATATATGATGTTGTATTATTATAATAATAAAATCTAAGAGTATTATATTTGTAGGGGTGAATAAAATTGGATGGTGAAATTACAAACTAAAATAAGACTCGAGATGTTCAGACGTGATAGTACAAAAACAAACCTATCGACAATTAAAAAGGAATGATTAGGTCATGTAAAAGTGTAGGAGATAAGGGTGATATGTATAGATATTGTTATGAATTGAATTAAAAAAAAAAAAACTCGTTACAAAAAAATGAAGACAAGCAGATGGCCAAAAACTAAAAAACGCAATATAGACAATTGGACAATATAACACTCCACAAGAATACAATGCTAACAAAAGAAATGTAAGCCCAAAATGCTAGTACGAAATTGAGCACATCAAATAGCACATAATTCAATATAACAAAAGAATATAGGTTTGGTGGTTTTTTTAAACTCTACCTGAGGAGAATCACTTTTTTTTTTTAAAGTTACTCCTCAGTCCTCACTGCTTTTCTGGTAAAAAAAATAAATAAAATGGAACTATTAGCAGAGTTTGCAAACACGTCCTAATCCAACGAGTTGATCAAGTCATCAAAATTGAACACCAGCCAATCAGCTTTAGCAGCAACGGCCTCTCGAAGTACAACTCCAGCATAGCATACGAACAAGTCAGCGCCACCAGGCTTACGAGCCTGTACGTAATTCTCATACAATAAGAACAAAAACTTCATACTTGCACAGATTTATATTGAAATTGAATCAAGAGGAAACAGCTTCTTGAATCATTGTAAAGAAAACTAAATTCGAAGAATTTAAACAAGGAGTTTGACAAGAAAAAAGGAGTATGTGTCACCTCAAGATCAGTCGCGCCATCTCCAATCATGACTAAAGACTTGTACCCTTTCGCCTGGAAACACAACGAGCAGAAGTTTTTTGACAACTTTGAAAGGAGATCTTACGAAACCAGGACTAATAGAAGGGTTAATTGCATACAAACAATACTCCGTATGTTTTAAAAATTCGCAATTATTGCTTCAATTTAATCACAACATTTTAATTTATTTTTTTTACAATTTCATGCACTCTCATAGTCTCACGTCAGCAGGACTTGTCGGAATATAGTCGTGTGATAGAATTGCAACATTTTTAAAAGTCATGTATTGAAAATGTCGTAATTTATTCTGCAATTAACCTGTAATAGAACAGTAGCCTCACCTTCCTAATCTGTTGAACAGCAACGGCTTTTCCTCCACTTCTTGAAGTAGGCTCGTATGGATCAAATCCAGAGAATTCCCCAGAGCTTCCGAACAAAAGTTGATTGGCATATATGTTCTCTAGTGGGATACCAAGGGCTGTAGCAACGGGCTTCAGAAAATATGTTCCTAATTAGAAGCTCGTATAAAAATCAGAACAAACATTTGCGTTTCTTCTGCAACATGTTTATGTTTGCAGCATTTTATACATGAATCAACGACAACATTATGAACATGAGATGTTACACCATAGAGATTTGGACCGTACTAAACTATATGCAAATTTTGTGGACAATATTTCATATTCAGTCTTTACAAATGAAAAAGGCGAGATAATATACATTACTTTAAAAGAAAAAAATAACAGCTTACATATATCATTTGACGGAAGCCTCCAGAGACGAGATAAACACTCTTGTTCTCGTCCTTCAACTTCTTCACCAACACATCTATTCCAGGAGATAGTCTATATGATGAAAAGCAAGTCAACCAAGTATTATCAAAGAAAGGGAGGGAAGTGTCCAATTTTCACCCAATAGTTACAACATTTTAAACAGTATAAAATGCAGTGTTACACAGGTGAATAGAGCGAGCATCGATGAAAAAGGCATGATCTGAAAATTACAACATACTTCGATACCTACATCACAATTTCTGTAAAACTATGCAAACCACTGTACCTATAATTCTTCAAATCTTATTCAATAGATATAAAACCGTGCAGAAAAAATAGACAAACTAATTACTACCTAGGAGGTCTCGTCCGAAGGAACTCCTGAACCTGGGAGAGTGATGGGTTAAAAAGCGATAATCTAGCAGCCAAGGCTTTCTCAAAAGGAACAGAACCGCCCATTGCCCTGCAAAACCAACAAAATAATTAATACACAAATTCCATAGTTGGCTCCTAATTTAGAGGGAGAGAACAAAAAAAGAATGCAACTAGACCTGGCAGTCCATTCTGCAACAGCCTCTCCAGCTCCACAAAATTCTGCCAGCTCATCAATTCCCTCGTCCAAGCACACAGTGCTATCCACATCAAAGCATACAGCATTGGCGTTTCTCCACACCGCAAGGACCTCTAATAAGGATCATAAGATGATCAGGTTCCAATGACTAAACTCTTCAACATTGTTCAAATTGAAATCTGACTTCATGCAAATTATGATGTAATCAAATTGCGTAATTAAGCGGTGGTACCCTTTGAAGGTAACTTGTTGTTAAAACTGCCTGCTTCCGAGGCCTCCACAGGTTGAACAGAAGCAGCAACTGAATTCAACGATTTCCGAAATTTCATTACTCCAGTTGGACTAATCAAAACTCTCTTTGTAAATCTTGGAGCCAATGAAAGTAAACGTAAAGAGTCGTGCTGCCTACTACATAAAGAGTGGAGCGGATTCAATTTGATCGAAGCACTTGTCAAACTCTCCATCAAAAGTATCTGCTCTAAACAGACCAGGAATGAGTGCATAGAGACACACAAAGAATGAACAAAATTAACTCTCAAGCATCCTTCTAAAATGCAATCGAACTGCACTATTTCGGAAACCAAACAATTCCCAAAAATGATAAATGCAGATAGAATTGCTATCTAAATGCAAGTCACAAAAAAGGCAGAAGGGAAATGGTCTTTCTTCATAACATTATTTTTATTAAACTTCTTTGAAGTCTTGGTATTCATCCCACTAACCGATTTGGGCAGACTAATCCCGGAGACCAATCCACTAACCACCAATTGAACTGCACTATTTCAAACACATGAAACCAAATAATTCCCAAAAAAAGATAAATGCAGACAGAATTGCTATCTAAATGCAAGTCACAAAAATGGCAAAAGGGCAATGGTCTTTCTTCATAACATTATTTCTATTAAACTTCTTTGAAGTCTTGGTATTCATCCCAATAACCGATTTGGGCCGACTAATCCTGGAGACCAATCCACTATCCACCAATTGAACTGCACTATTTCAAACACAGAAACCAAATAATTCCCAAAAAAGATAAATGCAGATAGAATTGCCATCTAAATGCAAGTCACAAAAAAGGCAAAAGGGCAATGGTCTTTCTTCATAACATTATTTTTATTAAAATTCTTTGAAGTCTCGGTATTCATCCCAATAACTGATTTGGGTCGACTAATCCTAGAGACCAATCCACTATCCACCAATTGAACTGCACTATTTCAAACACAGGAAACCAAATATTTCCCAAAAAAGATAAATGCAGATAGAATTGCCATCTAAATATGCAAGTCACAAAAAGGGCAGAAGGGCAATGGTCTTTCTTCATAACATTATTTTTATTAAATTTCCTTGAAGTCTCAGTATTCATCCCAATAACCGATTTGGGCCGACTAATCCCGGAGACCAATCCACTGTCCACCAATTGAACTACACTATTTCAAACACATGAAACCAAATAATTCCCAAAAATGATAAATGCACATAAAATTTCTATCTAAATGCAAGTCACAAAAAAGGCAAAACAACGTTTTGAAAGTCTCATTATTCAGTCCAAGAACCGACTTCAGCCAATTGAAGCCATAAGAGGCAATGATCCACCATTACTGTGAATCCGTACTTCCTACAACTAAAAACAGCTACACCTTGTATCGGATTCAAGTCCCATAAATAATTTCAAATCCTTGGTTCAAAAACGGACTGAATCGAACGCAAAACAGGCAAAATGAAAAGGGTCTTTGAGGATGAACACAAAGTAAAGAAATAAGAGAGGATTAAACAGAGAAAAACAAGGAAACAGAAATTACCTGGTGTATGAATGAGTGCGTAAATCAGTGGCAGTGTTTAATGTAGAAATGCAGAAAAGATAGTTTTGAAGGTGGGAGAGAAAAGTCGCTGAAAGGTTGGATCTTTAGGAATGGCAGCCTCCTCCTCTGTTTTTGGAAATGGAAAGGGAAACAAAGTGTACACACCAACCCCCGCATTGCCCCTGTTTCACTTTATTTAATAATTATTACTCCCTCCGTCCAATTTCAATATGCCCGCTTCTCTTGACACATGATTTAAAGAATAACAGTAGTTTATGTATAAAGTAATAAGTTAGGGATATGATGAGATGTTGTGAGGTCCATTTATCATTTATATAGATAAAGTGATTGTTTATGAATAAAGTTAGTGGCAATTTAAGTAAATAAGTGACGGTGGTTAAAGGGTGAATATAAAGTAGTGTGAATAGTAAATTTTCCAAAAAGGGAATGAGAATAATAAAATTGGACAGCCCAAAAAAAGAAAGTGAGAATAATAAAATTGAACGGAGGGAGTATTATTTATTGATTCAATGTTTATAAGTTTTTCATACATCTAAACATAAAAATTAAGAAAAACAATTAAATAATGAATTTAGTATAAATGATTTGATTGAGAGAAAGATATAAGTGAACTATAATGATTACAAATTTAGAAAATATTTGTCAAAAAGAATATGAAAAATTTATAAATTGATGAACTAAAATGATAAAATAGGAAGAAAGTTGTATTAAAGTGATAAAATTATTATTTTAGAAGGGTATAATGGTCAAACTGAAGAGAATAAGAGGAAAAGTGAAGGAGAAAATGTGAGTAAAAATAATGTGATGTAATTTTGAAATGTTTAAAGGGGATAGCTAAAAAGGAAAAAGGTATGTGATAAAATTAATTTCACACATTTAACTTTTAGATAAGATAAAAAAATTAATAGATTACACACCTTTAACTTTTAGATGAGACGAAAAAATGAATTGATTTCACACCTTTAACTTTTATATGAGATGAAAAATAAATTGATTATACACCTTCTGAAGTGTTTAAACTTTTAAATGAAATGAAAAATGAATTGATTCAACACCTCTAATTTTTCAAATGAGATAAAAAATAAATTAATTATACATCCCTTCATCACAAAACTAAAAGTTCAAACTTTGAGATGAATTGATTACCCATCATCCTAAAAGTTCTAATTTTTAGACGTGGTTGAATTTTTCAGCGTAATGACATGAATATTACATAAACGAGGGTGGATTACTATTCTGTCATGTTCAGTCTTCCAATGAATACATTTCACAATTATCTAAAAGTTGGAATTTTAAGGGAAAAAAAAAATATTACACACATTTAATTTTTAATGAGATTAAAAAATAAATTAATTCTACAACTCTTTAAAAATTTAAATTTTTGGAAAAATTGATTATACATTATCCTAAAAATTCAAACGTTAAGATGAGATGGAATCTTTCAATGTCATGACTTTTCAACCGAGGTTATAAAGTTGCTTTTTAGTTTAATAAAATTATGATATTTAATATAATATTGTGATAAATATGAGTATATTTCAAGGGTGAGGGTTGTGAAGATATTTCCTTTTATGAAGTGTGCAAATTGGTATGGGATATCCATATATGGAAAGTGTGCAAATTTCTATGGGACGGAGGGAGTATTTTGAAGGGATAGTTAAAATATTATTTTACTATTTTGGTGCTCTAACCACTTGAGCTATCCCACTTTGTCATTTGCAAAACATAGTGATTGCTTCAAAGTGATTAAAATTGATTTTTACAATAAAATAGAAGATGGATAGTGTTTTAAAATTAAGAAATTTAAATTAATTGTGTATATGTTGTGGTGTTTACAAAACAAACCATTTTTTTATAAATTTACAAAAAACACCCTTATTACATTTAGATAGGTAATGTGTAAAGATGAAATATTATTTAAATTGCGAGGACAAAATTGATTGTTATAATGATGAGAAGCACATAGAAGCTATTAGAAGTAGGTGGAAGGGTGCTTCACCAAAATCACTTTTAACAAATTAACTTAATCACTTTGTTGTGTTTGCAAGCACTTCAAAAGTGATTATATTTGAAAAAAAAAGTGTTTTTAAGCAATTTCTAGTGTTTCCAAACACCAACTAAGTATGAGTTATTAAATAAGGGATATCAAAAATAATAAAATGAGTCATTAAATAAGGGTATGTTTGGTTAGGGATTGTGGTGGATGAGATGCGGATGAGGATTGGAAAAATATGGATGGAGCTTTGGAGGTAATCCATGAATAGTAATTGAATAATAATTGTGTTTGGATATAGATTGAAAAATTGGTATGAATGGAGAACTTTATGTCAAATCAATAGTGATGTTATATTATTTTATTATTGTTAGACAGTGGAGTAATTAGTGTAAAGAAGAAAAGTATGAGAAAGAATAAACGTGTGAAAGAAAAGTAGAAGAAAGAATGAGTGATTAAAAAAAATGGTGATGTGATTGTATAAAAATAGGTATGTAGGTGTATAAAAGGAATGGACAGGTATTTGAATGGAGAAAGATAGAATGGGAATGGCACATCCAAATTTGGATGGGTCAATCCCAAACCAAACACACCCTAAGAGAATGAGGGAATACATTTTTTTTTTTTTGAAATCAAAGCAAACCCATAGCAACAAATACAACCCTGATCTACATAAATTTAGAACTGTGCTACGTCTGCAATCCATCGAGGTATTTCTTCACCTCTCCAATCGTAAGAAGAGTGAACACTCGCAGCCCTCCTTGCTACCTTGTCCGCTGCTACATTCATTGTCCTGGGGATATGGATGACTTTGCACACTACAAAGCCCTCTATCATCTTTCTAATTCGCCCCAGGACGAAACCTTCCGCGCTCCACACCCTTTGATCCTTCTCAATCAACCTCACTGCCTCTAGGGAGTCTGAGCCGATTTCCACCTTTACTACTTCGTTCTCCCGACACCATTTTAGACCTTCCTCAATAGCTCTTAGCTCCGCCCCCAGTACACTGCCTGGATTCGAAATAGCCATGCCTTTAGCTGCATTAATCCCTCCTCCCGGACGCTCCCGAACCATTCCAACCCCAAATCTGCTCCTTTCCTCATCAAACGCCGCATCCACTTTCAGTCTATCGCCATCTATTGTTGGCATCTCTGTTACCATCTCCTCCCTTCTACTTTGCCCGTCCACCCGCGCCCTCCTCCCTTGGAATTCACTGAGATAATTAAGCGTCCACTGCATATTAGATAGCCTCCGCGTGCGACCTGTACCCTTCCTTCCTTCATCAATTGTACCATGGAGGCTCTTGCATCGTTCTTTCCATACCCCCCACGCCACCGCCACAATTTCCTCCATTTCTCCTGGCTCTAGTTCCATGTGTAGCTTTCGGAGAAGCTCTCTTGTTTCCAATATTTCCCCTCCTTTTAGCATCGCGCCCCATCCCATATTTTTCCAAATCTCTTTGACTGCTGCACAGAAGAACAGAACATGTGATGTCGTAGCTTTCTTCGTCCGGCACACACTGCACATTTCTGACCCCGGTACATGATGCCTTACTAAATTGGCCTCCGTAGCCAAGATATCCCATGCTACTTTCCACCAAAAAATCTTCACTTTCGGAGGTACATTCAACTTCCATACCTTGTTCCATTCTTGTTCCTGCGGTGTCCCATCTGATACTGACTCTCCCTGCATCCTCTTTGCCCCTTCCTCTTTTGCTTGCCAATATCCCGTCTTGACTGAATATTTCCCTTTAACTCCCGGTTTCCAGAATACTGAGTCTTGCTCCTCCCGTCCTCCTATTGGCGTGTTCAGGATGGCCGTAACCTCGAAGGGATAGAAAGCCTGTGTCACTAAATTCTCATTCCATTCCTCCCTTTCGTTGATGAACCGGCTTACCGCTGAGCCACTCGCCACTCTTGATAGTATCCTTCCTCCTGCTAGGCCTTGCACCCATCTGTCCTTAAAGATGCCCACGGATTCGCCATTCCCTATCCTCTAGAATAAGCCCGAGTCCAGTAGGTCTTTGCTCCACTGTAGCGATCTCCAAATAAAGGATGGATTACTCCCTAATTCCGCCTCCATCACCCCTGTATGCTTAAAGTACCTAGCTTTCAAGACCCTGCTTATCAAAGCTTCCGGCTTTTCCATAATTCTCCAAATTTGCTTGGCCAAAAGGGCTTTGTTAAAAGTGACCATGTCTCGGAACGCCATACCCCCCGCTTTCTTTGGCTCACCGAGTATCTCCCAACGCTTCCAATGCATTTTCTTTCCACTCTCTTTAAGTCCCCACCAGAAATCCGCCACCAGCTTTTCTATTTCTTTACAAATAGTGGTCGGCACCCTAAAACACGACATAGCGTATGTGGGAACCGCTTGTAAAATAGCTTTAATTAAGACTTCTCGGCCCCCTTCCGAAAACTGCCCCGTCCTCCATCCTTCGATTTTCTTTGCCACCCTGTCTCTCAAGTAACCAAACTGGATTCGCTTCGCTTTCATAGAGAAAGTAGGTAGCCCTAGATATAACTCATGACCACTTGTCATTTGTATTCCCAGTGCTTCCTTAATAGCCTTGCTGTTTTCCTTCTTCGTCATCGGGCTAAATGTTATAGCCGACTTCTCATAATTCACCATTTGCCCTGATATTTCTTCATATTTCCTGAGAACCTCTTTGATCTTTACATGCTCCGTACCACTTGCTTTAAAAAACAGTAGACTATCGTCCGCAAAAAATAAATGGGTAATAGAAGGTGCCCCTCTTGCCACTTTGATCCCATGCACTCCTCCTTGCCTTGCTTCATTTTCTAACATCGTTGATAATCCCTGAGCGCATAGTACAAATAGAAAGGGCGACAACGGATCCCCTTGCCTTAGTCCCCTCGTTGGGTTGAGATTACCCATGACTCTCTCATTTACTCTAAAGGCATACCGTATTGTTCTTATGCAGTGCATCAGCAAACTTATTGTTCTTGTTCGGAAACCCATTCGTCCCAGAATCTCTTCAACATATGTCCATTCCACCCGATCATACGCTTTGCTCATATCTAATTTTAATGCAGCGTATCCCTCTCGACTTTTGTTGTTTCGAAGCCAGTGCATACACTCATACCCCACTATAATGTTGTCCGATATCAGTCTTCCGGGAGTGAAGGCACTCTGATTGTCGTCGACTATTCGCCCCAGAATCCTCTTCATCCTATTCGTGATTGTACGTGCCAATATCCTATATATCACATTGCTTAGGCTAATTGGCCTGAAATCCGACACCATCTCGGGATCCTTCTTTTTTGGGATTAATGTCACCCATGTTTCATTCCACGAAGTCAAGTCCCCCCCCCCCCCCTCATTTAACACTTTCAGCACTTCCTTGGTAACATCCTCTCCAACCACTTCCCATGATTTTTGGTAGAAACCTGCCGAGAAGCCGTCTGGCCCCGGGGCCTTGAGGGGGTTTAATTGAAATACTGCTTCCTTGACTTCTTTCATCGTATAGGGCAGCTCAAGATACTCATTCATACTCTCTGTTACCACCCGCTCCACCCTTTCCAATGCTTCTCTAATGCTTTCTACATCCGGCTGCCCCGATTGGAATATGCCTTGGAAATAATCTGTTATTGTTTTCTCTATTCCTCTTTGATCCGTATGCCAATTACCATCTTGGTCCTTCAACCCTTTTAGTGCATTTGTCCATTTTCTTTGGCTAGCTTTCCGATGAAATACCGTAGTGTTGCGATCCCCATCCTTTAGCCAAGAAATTCTAGCTCTCTGTTGCCATTTCATACTCTCTAGTGATTGCATATGTTCCAATTTCCTCTCCAGAGTATTAATTCTGTCCATGTCCAACTCCTTATCCTCCTGGTTTAACAGCTCATTTAGATTCCCTTGGCATATTTGTATCTTCCTTTTAATATCCCCCACCTGTTCATACGCCCAATTTGCCATATGCTTGCTGCATGCTTTCAACTTGTCCATCACATCCCTTTCTGGGCCTCCTCTTACTTGGTCTCTTGCATTCCACCCCTGTCTCACCATCTCCCCATACCCCTCTTCTAGTACCCATGCTCTCTCAAATCTGAACACATGCTGTCTCCTCGTCTTCACCATATCCTCTCTCCCCCCAATGGTGAGTTTAACCGGCATATGATCAGATTCGTAGAAGTCCAGGTTCCTTACCTCCCAATACTGCATTAAATCAAGCCAAGCATCGTTGGCCACAAATCTGTCCAATTTCTCCTTGATAGCACTACTTCCTTTCCTCCGATTTGTCCACGTGAAAAAAGGCCCTTTTGCCTCCAAATTCCTTAATCCCATCTCTCCGAGTACATCCCTAAAATCATTCATCTGCACAATTGGCCTTTGTCTATCACTATCACCACCCACCTTTTCGTCTAAATAAAGTATTTCATTGAAATCCCCCCTATCACCCAAGGCAGATTGTTTTCCACATACGATTGCTTGATTTTCCTCATCAAATCCCAAGAGTGCTTTCGTTGCTGCACATTAGGAGCCCCGTAAAATCCGGTGAACCTCCATCTCTTATTGTCACAACCAATTAAGCAATCAACACGTCCACACGAGTACGAAAGCAAAGAAACATCCATTGATTCATTCCCCAAAAGTACAATTCCACCACTTGCACCTTGTGCATCATAACCATAACATAAATTAAAATTTAAAACAGACTTCCACATACTACATTGATTTACTGGTAATTTAGTTTCTATTAGGAACAAAAGATCCGGGCGATGATCAGCTACTAGCTGCTGCAAATATTGGAACGCTCGCTTACCCCCGAGTCCACGAGCATTCCAGACCATGGCTATCATTTCTGGTGGCGGTGCTGAGCCGTATCAGTCACCGCCTCCATGAGTTTCGCCTCATGCTCCTCCTCACTCTTTGTTTTCTTCGCCTTTCCCGTCTCTCGTTCATCTCCCTGCCCCTTGCCTACCTCCTCCTCTCCTTCCGCCCTTCCATTTACCAGTCGTCCTCTTTTCTTAGGTGGTTGGTTCAGCTTCTTCTGCTCCTCCCCTTTGGTCGCACTCCCCTTCGCACTCCCCTGTTTCATTGTGCCTGTCCCCAACACTACCTTTCTAAGGGTCGGTGTTGGTATCATTTCGCCATATCCACTTCCTTCCCCAGGTTGCCAAACCGCCGTGTTCTGGGTAGCCCCTGTCTTTCCAAAGCTAGTCTGACCACTGATGTTCATCTCACCCCCAAATGTTGGGAATGAGTTCAAATACGCAAAGTATCTCGCACTATTCGAGAGACTGAAGAATTCATCCTCCCCTGTATTGAGTGGTTCTGTTAAGAACTGGTTCGTATTAAAGGGCTTAGTTGTTACCTCTTTCGGGGGTGCACTCCCTTTCTTGGCTACCTGCATTGGTGTCGCTCCCAGCTTTGGAGTCATCGATGTCTGAGCACCTTTTGCCTTCTCTTGTTCCCCCGACCCCTTAGTATTTTGTTGTTTCCTTCGTCCAATACCCTTCAGACGTGCCCACTCAAAGTCTTCTTGCTTTGGCCCCTTTTGCATATCTGCCTTCAACCACACCGGATAATTCACCTCCCTTTCGCCCTGTATTTCTCCTTCTTCAAAGATAATGGGGCATTCCTTCTCCATGTGTGTCATAATACCGCATAGGCTACAGTACTCAACCAGCTTCTCATACCTAAACAGAATGATGCGGTTCTCTCCAAAGGCAGTGATCGACGTGCCTCGTGCTATTGGTTGGGTTATGTCCACCATCACCCTCACTCTGAGGCATCTGCCCCAGGTCGCCTCTCCCACTGGTTTGTCAACTTCAAGCACCTCCCCCACATTGCTACCCAAACGTCTTCCGACCTCTGGATTCATAGAGTTTAAGGGTAGCCCGTGGAGCTGGATCCAGAATGGGGCCTTCCTAAACTCCATCGTAGCTGGACATTCTCTGCCTGTTAGTTTGGCCAACAGGAGGGTCGTTCCCTTCAGGTTCCATGGTTGCTTATAGTATGCCTTATTGCACTCCACGGCCTCCTCAAACTGCAGGACAAACAGGCCCTCGCCCACTTGAGAGACTTTCAATGGTGTCTCTATGTTCCAGATCCTCGTCATTGCCCTGCACAGCTCGACCGGGCCCATGGTTTTCCGCACCGTGAAACGACCGAACAGGATGCTCTGTGGCTTCGTCAGTTCTCCTTCCGGCACATCCACCTCTTCCTCATTGGGGTGTGCTATGGAAACCTTGCTCATTCTATCATTCAGATTTTCCCCCATTTCTCTCCTCACCCTCAGCCTTACTACTATCAATCGAATGTAAAACTCAAACACTGCTTCACAGATTTGTGAATAACTGGGCCCCAATCTCTGGGTATTTATATCCATCTTCACCACCCTAATCCGCCAATCCCATAAGAGTTGGACTTACAAGGGAGATTGTACTCGATGTCTTATTTCAAAATCCTACAAGAAGATCCAGAGACGCTGCCTCGGCGGCAGCAATCCGGCGCCACAATGATGATCCCCCTTTGGCGTGCAAGCCCTAGCCTTCAATGCTCTTTGATTTCCAAATCGCACTCTCTCACGGTGAAATCGCACATACTACCGCGCGTGGTGCGCGTCCATGGTGTAAGTGATTGAATGAGGGAATACATAAATGAGGGTGAATTACTATTCTATCATGTTTAGCCACCCTATAAATATGATAATTCTTATGGTATGAATTGAAGTTCAAAGGAGATTATTGATTTTAATCAACCATGGCTTCTTACAACTTGGTCAATTTCATTTTTTTCACGTTGACACTCTTCATTCTGTTGGAATCTCATCAATGTAAGTATTGTCTACCACGTAGAATTTTTTATATTTATTATAATTGTAATTGATTATCTCCACATAAATTTTTTATAATTTATATATGGTCAATTTGAATATCAGAAATGACCCGTAATGAATTATATATGATGTGTTTTCTTTCTGATTATTTGTTATGCATACAATCGAATTTCACACACGAAGCATCAAGACTAATGTGTTTTCTTTTTTATTATTTGATATGTATACAATCGAATTTCACACACGAAGCAACTTCTTGATGTTAATTTATATTGTGTTTACTAATTTATTTGTGTGTGGAAATTGTGAATAGGTTGGAGTAGCAAGAATGCAACAATTAACAATGAGGAGAAAATATATTTAAATGCTTGCAAGCATACAAAGGGAAAACAATGTGTGCTTTTTGAGGAATGTTGGTGTTGTATGGCGCCAGCAAAAATGGGGCAGTGTTGGGTAAATGAAGCACAATGTCGAGGTGGTGGTTGTCCATGTTCTGGACCTGGTTGTTAATTAATTAAGTCCATAACTTAAATTAAGTATTTATATATGTTGTGTTGCTCTCTGCTTTTTTAGAAAGAAATTAAGACTTTCGATTTTTTAAAGTAAGAGCGACAGTAGTAAAGAAGGTCATCCACACAATTTGTATGCTCGTCCCAAACTAATTGAATAGCACATGTGCGATTGTAATATAATTTACAAAGGAGGCCGGTGCGGTGCGTGCGATTTAGTGTGTACAAGCAAGGACAAAGATGTTGTTATCGCAACAAAAATATCACAATTAATCTTGATTTTATGGATATATCGATATTGTAAAAAATATTCTGAGCACTTAATATTTTGAACAAATTTTTCAGAATATTTTTTGACATGTAGTACACTCTCGATTTTGTATTGATAATATTAATTTTGGTCGTGTAGTAACACTATATTGGTCATGTAGTAAAGTAGTTATTTGCAACTGGCAAATTTGTTAAGTGGTTCGAATCATACTTTTATACCCACTTCATCATTTGATATTTTTCAAAATATAGGACAAAAATCACTTTTTTATTCCCTACTCAAATTTTAGTTACAACATTTTTTTAAAAATCATTTCACATTCATTTCAACTCCAAAATGGGTAAATAAGATATCGAGTCGAAACTCACTTCGAAGCACATTTTCCAACCGTCCCCCCCCCCCCCCTACATGAATGAAAATTGATACAAACACCATAAGATTTTAATGATATAAATCAATGTTAAAAACTTGCATAGGATAGATAGGTGTCATCCTTTCAACCTTCCCTTGTGACACACTTACTTTAGTAAAAAATGTGGAGAATTCACACAATTTTTTCCCTTTATGTATCATTATCTAGCTATCTCTCTACGAAATTATCATAAATTTGACGCGACGAGAAATATCGAATTTCGCACACAAAGCAACTTCTTGATGATAATTTATACTTTTGCGTTTACTATGTATGAAATTTGTGAATATATAGGTTGGAGCAGCAAGAATGGGGAGAAAATATATTTAAATGCTTGCAAGCATACAAAGGGTAAACAATGTGTACCTTTTGATGAATGTTGGTTTTTTATGGCGACAGTAAAATTCAGCAAGTGTTGGGTAAATGAAGAACAATTTGTGTAATATGTATTTTTGAACAGCAGCTAGCAATTATGAATCCATTGTTGCCGTAAAAATAAATAAAACTAGGTAATTGTAAAATCATACACAGGTAATTATATATTAGGTCCGGCGGTTAAACATGAAATTCTTGGTTAAGAAGTTATTTATATCCACCTTTTCCATGAACTTCTCTTCTTCCTCCCTACTTCCCAAGTAAAGTGCAAGTTGAAGGTCCTCATTTTCGAAACTGAGTTGTTCCTGCAATATCTCTACTGATGAAATGGCCGCTGACACGCTGCACCACTGCACATGAAGGCTTCCAAGTGTTTGTATTTCTGATGGGATCCTTTCCAAATTGTCTAGAAAAAAAAGGTGAAGCTTCTCTAGCATTGGGAAGCAATCCGAGCTTTCTGCGCTCCACTTTATCAGATCTACATACCCAATCTCCAACACTTTAAGACGAGGGAATGCTCCCTCCACACAATCCCACTCGCCTCCCACCACCGCATTATTATATAGTTTGAGGACTTGAAGATGAGGCAACCAAACCCCAAATTTGTTTATGTCTTCCCAATGAACACCACAATTGCTTAAAGACAACTTCCTCAGCGAACTCGGCAATGTCAAACTCTCCAAAAATTCATCCCTTTTTGGTTCTCTAAAATAGCAGTAGAGTGATTGAAGTTTATGCAAGTGGGCGAGATCAAAATAGCACTTTTTCAGACATTCATACCGTAGACCCAATTTCTTGATGTTTGAGATTCTCCTACAAACTTCCTCAGTAAAGCTCAAGTCCATTACATGTGAAAGTGTATGTAGGTTTGGCAAAAGAGCTTCATCTTCTTCACTTTGAGGAGGATGTGGTAGAATGACCCTACGGAATTGAAGATGCCTAAATTGTCTCATATACCATATCTCCGATGGTGCTTTCAATTCATCTTTTGGAAAGATTAATGTATGCACATTCCAGAGTAGGGATACTGATGAAGGGAGCTTGAAATTCCCAAGCCATGAACTACATGCAAGATACTGCAAGTTAACATGTTGAAAAATTACTTCAGGGGAATAATTATTAGCAAGACTCAACACCTTCAACAACCGAAATTCCAAATTATAATTTAAAGGCAATGCACCCTTCAATTCAGATTCAGAAAAGAATGTACGCGCGAGTGATGTTGATGGGCATTCAGAAGGGAACTGATTACCACGAAACACAATGCGACGTACTTCGTTGATGCCTGCTGGAAACTCATGCTCACTCACCCTTTTAAAAATCTGCTCTCTCTCACCTATCTTTAAACATACTTCTCTCACAAGATCATGCACCTTACAAAATTTAATTCTTCCATTCCACTTCCAACTATCAGCTAAAATTAGATTTCTATCAACCAGATCCTTTACGTAATCAGCTGCAACCTCTTCCATTGTTAGGCCTTCTTTTGATTTCAAAAATCCCTCAGCAACAAGGAGATTGATAAGTGTGGAGACCTTAATCTCCTCATCTTCTTCAAAAACTCCCATGTAAAGAAAACATGGCTTTAAATGGGTCGGTAAGTGATTATAACTCAATGATAATATATTGAAGCAGTGTTCATCATTTTCATATATTAAAATTGAGTTTAAATCTCTTGCGATATTCTCCCAATATTCACGGGTGTTTCCGTAATTTCGAAGAAGTCCCCCTATTACAACAATCGATAGGGGAAGTCCTTTGCATTCTCTTACAATCTCCTTACCAATTTCTTCAAGCTCAGGTGGACAACCTTCTTCTAGAAACACATTTCCACAAAACAACTCCCAACTTTGATCCTCATCAAGAAAATCCATCTCAAATGATGATGAGCTAAGAGGAGTAGCTACACTCGATATCCTAGTAGTTATAACAACTCGACTTCTTTCATCGTTATTCGGAAAGAAATTTTGTATCCTACCCCAAGCTTCAACACTCCACATATCATCTAACACAATTAAGTATCTTCTACCCCACAAAGTTTGGTATAACATTAGTCCTAATTGATGATCTTCACTCTCTAAATCCGTTTCATAGTCAAGTGTTCCAATGCTCTTATTAAGGTCTGTATCTTTTATGCAAGACAGAAGTTGAGATAAAAGATTGTTCAGACTATATTCCTGAGATACAGTGATCCAAGCACGAATATCAAAGCTCTCGACAATAAGTAAATGATCATAAACACATTTGGCTAAAGTAGTCTTACCAATTCCCCCCATACCCACGATCGGGACGATTTGAAGACCGGGTTGGTGTCCAGTAAGCCTTTCCATGATTTGAATCACCTTTTCATCAAACCCGACCACAAAACTGTTGTTTGTAGTGGTAAGGTGTTTTGATGAAGGTGCAGGGGAGAATGAATCATCTTTAACATTGATTGTCCCTTGAAACTGCATCACCATATCCTTGAGAGAATTCATGTGTTGGATTTGTGTTTGTAGATCAAGAAACAGAGAAGTAGTTGATCTAGTGGGCCTTGCACAAAAGCTCCTTCCAAACTGGGAATCTAATTCCACAAGTGGAATAAGAGGAAGAATTTTGTTGACGACATGAGATTCAATTACATCTTCAACGTTATGAGTTATAGATGCAATTTGCCTTTCCAAAACTTCGTCTTCTTCTTCTCTGTTACCTCCATGGAAATCGCGAGTCTCCATAAAATGTAGCAAGAAATTGATAATTTGGTGAAGTGATTGGAAGTGTTCGTGGTCAAAAAGAGTAGAGACTCGAGGATGAATTTGGATGTTGTTCAAAGTGGTTGTAAGAGAGCGTAGAGATGCATAAGCTGCCATGGATCTCTAAAACTCCAAGAATCTGAAAAGAGTTTTTGTGGTTTTGATGAAGACGGTGAGTTTGTGTGGTTTGGATGAAGATGATAATTATATGGTGAGTTTGTGTGGTTAATTTAGACACAAGTATACAAAGTTAGAGTGGTAGGACCCACGTCTGTTCTGTTAATTAGCTAAGGATAAAAAATTCATCGAGTGAGAGATTACCATTTTGGCCCGCATTCGTTCTCGGTGCATCTGGTGATCTTTGCTAAAAAGAAGACATTTCCTGCACTTTTTAACCTTTACCGGCAAGTAAATTGGAATGCTATCTCATTTTTACTTACTATGTGGTCCTTTGCTTGCTTTTGAAATGAAAAAAAAACAGTACAGAATTCTGCTGAATTAACAAAAAAAAAAAAACATCGTAAATATTTTCAGAAATTGTTGCAGCAATTGAACTATGTTTACTATTGAATTATTTTTAAAGAAAAATATATTGTATTGGATCATCACTGAATTGTCATCCCATAAATCTTTAAAAACTAAAATATTAATTTAATTATTTTCGTCGGAGGTTGTTGGGGTAGAACAACTTAAAATTATCCGAAAATGTACTATAGATGTGTGGTCTAAAATTTGGTGGAATGTAATCCCGATAAAGGTATCGACTCATTCGTAGAGAGTGTTTCGTGGGAGATTAGCAACATTGGACACCATATACGAAAAAGAGATCTTGGTGGACAACGGTGACGCGCGGTTCATGCTATATTTGCTCTTCTACTTATGATTCTGCTAACGTCTATTTTTCTAGTGTTCAGGGACGATTGACATTTGGTTATTCATTTGGTCATGGTTGGACAACTCACTGATCTATTCGCCTGTCTTGCTCATTTCAAAGAATTCGTATCACTTGGCATCTACAAGAGCGCATTCGTTAATTTGACAATGTAGGGACGGACCCAAAAACAAAGGTTAGGGGGGGTAAAAAAAATTAATAATCTAAAATACTAACATGTATAATTATAATATTTATGTATATTATATTTATAGTAAAATACATTAATGTTAGTACATAAGTAACAAGGTTTTCAAACACATCAATATGTTTTTAATCGACCAACTAATTTTATATATGTACATATATATACAAGTACACACATATATATTAAAAAGATAACATTGAATTAATATATTGTTGCATTGTGTCCAATATTTATAATTGAAAAAATCAACACTCATATTATTAAAAAATGAATACTTTATTTATTTTATTTAATGTAATATAAAATTAAAGGAATTAACAAATTAAACAATCAATAATTTTTTAAGGGACTATATTTTTTTATTTATATAATACTACTACATGAGTTAATTGTAAATGTATTTAAAAAATACTAAATAATACAAAAGTGATCTTTTTTTTTTATCAATAATAGTCTCAAACAAATAAAAAATACTACTCGTATAATTCTTTTGAGATTAATTTTATAATTAAAATACTTACAAAATAATCACTTTTATATATAATAATTAAAAGTGTAAACATTTTTAGACAACTTATACAATAAATTTACTACTAAAATAATTTATTAAATTGGTTCGATTTTTTTTTTTAATTTAATATATCACTAATTTTACTTAATTTTAAATAATATACTAAAAATATTAAATTAAATTTAATATATATTATATGTATAAAAGGGGGTGGGCAGAGTGAGCATATTCCAACTTCGCCCACTATCTCGTATTATGTAATAATATAACCAATCTAACAGCTGGAACAAGGTAAAGGACACCATTACAGAAATAAATAATTCAAAGTAGAAAGGCTTTTAAAAAAAATATATATAAAAATGAAGAATGCGACAAATTCATTTCAGCCCCAACACTAGAGAGTCAAATGGGACAACGGCAATATTACTACATCACAAACAATATAACTATACACTCTCCGTTTTAAACCCATTAAAGTTAGTTGGAGTTATAAATTGATAAATAATAAGACGGTGTTAGTTTAAAGGAGGAGATGATAATTGAGACAGAGATGCTGTATTAAAAAAACATGTATGACCCTAAAACCTACCCTTTATATTATTGACCAAGACTCCCTTTACATTATTTGGAGCGGATTTTATATATATAGAGCAGATATGTTGTACTCCTTAACCATTTTTTTAACAGATTTTAAGAAATATCTTCACCTTGAAAACTAAGAAAATGTGATAAAGTAAAAAAGTATTAATATCCTTTTAACATTATTAAAGTGATAAAATAAATGTATTGTGTAAGAAATGTAATGACAAGGTAAATAAGTGAGAATTTTGATGGTGAGAATTGTTAGAAACCATTTTTTTTAAGGGAAATAAACTTTCTTTTTTAGTGTGTAAAAAATAATGCGTGCCAAACAAAAAAAGAAGTGGAAAAAATAATATGGGACAAATGAAGTATTAAAATGATATAAAGTTGTGAAAAGTGATAAAAAGATAAATGTAGAAAAAGACATGAAAGTGAAGGTAAATAGATAGTGAAATGTTGAAAACCAATTTTGTATGATATGGTGTATATATACAAGGTTTATTTTTTTTATATTGCTTAAAGTACCAAAAAGAAAAAGATGTATTCTCTCTGTTTCAGTGAAACTATCCAACTTTTATTTTTAGTCTGTTCTAATGAAAGATATATATAAATTTTTTTGACAAATCATTTTCTTTCATATTTCATTATTTTTTTTTCTTTCAATCCCATCACCTAATTCATTTATTTAATTTATTATATTTTTTAACCTTCGTACTCAAAGTAAATGAATAACTTTCACCGGAATAATGGGAGTATCATGTTAAATTGCTTTATTAAAGAGGTGCATGGGATTGTGGCTTCTATTAAAATTTAGACCTAAATTAAGGGCTATGATACTTAATGTGACGGGTGTGGTTCCATTTTCAAATGGCTTGAACTTAAATACACTCGAGTGTATAAGGTGCACTTGAGTTGATCGTTGATCGATCAACGACCGTTGACTCAATGTTGATCGATTAACTTTTAATTTTCTTTTCTAAAAAGGGTAAGTCACTCTAATTAAAAAGTGCAATACATTTTTTAATGAAAAATGTAAGTCATAATAACTAAAAAATGACACAATATTTATTAAAAAGAACAAGTCAGTATAATTAAAAAGTGCAACACAATATTTATTAAAAAGTACAAGTCAGTATAACTAAAAAGTGCAACACAATATTAATGAAAAGTGCAACACAACATTATTAAAAAGTGCAAGTCAGTATCACAAATTTTTAATAAAAAGTGTAAGTCAATATAACTGAAAAGTGCAACACAATATTAATGAAAAGTGTAAGTTATTATAACTAAAAAGTGCAACACTATATTATTAAAAAGTGCAAGTCAGTATCACAATTTTTAAATGAATATGTAAGTTAGTATAACTGAAAAGTGCAACACAATATTAATGAAAATTGTAGGTTATTATAACTGAAAAGTGCAACACAATATTATTAAAAAGTGTAAGTCATTATAAATGAAAATATTATTGTAAAGTGTAAGACACTACAATTAAAAAGTGCAACATCATATATATATAACTAGAAGGTGCAATATAACATTACCAAAAAGTGTAAGATAATATAACTGAAAATATTTATTAAAAAGTGTAAGTTACGACAATTAAAAAGTGCTATAAAAAAACCAAAAAATAATAATAATAAAAGTCAACGATCAGCGTTGACCGATCAACGGTTAACTTAAGTGCACATTGTACACTAGAGTATACACAAGATCAACTCTTTCCAAATATGTCATTTAAACATTTTCCATTTTTTACGGAAAATTTTCAAAACCTACCCCCAAAAAAAGAAACCTAAACTGACATAAGCACGATTAAAAAAAAAATTACTTACTTCGTTTCATAATTACTTTCATACTTTTTTAAGACGTCACACAATTACTTTCACACTTTTAAAATGAAAAACTCTTTAGGGCATGTTTATTTTGAAATTACGGAGTATGTAGGATGGGGGAGATGGGGATGGGAAAATCCTGGATGGAGAAATTCAGATGAATAGTTATTGTGTATGTTTATTTTGGGATGTTGAGTAGGATGAGATATAACTTTATGTCAAATCAATTGTATAAGAGTGTGTGATGTTGTATTATTTTATATAATTTATGTCAAATCAATTAGTAAGAGTGGGTGATGTTATACTATTATAATAATAGAATATATAGATATGGATTATATTTTTTTTAATCCATTAAGTTACCACAATTTTGAATTTAGTCCATCATGTTACCACTTTTTGAATTTAGTCCATTAAGTTTCGATTTATTTTGATTTTGATCCAGTTACCTGCTACAACAGGTTTCACAGGTCATTTTCTAAAACACACCCCATAAAATGATATACACACCCCAAATGTTAAACACACCACACTAAAATTTAAAAATTATTTTTTATTACTATATATACCCCCAACTATTTTCTATTTAATAAATTGCCAAAAATAATTAAATTTAAAAAAATAAGAATTCAAATTAATATGAAAAATATAAATAAAACCTATAAAAAATCGTCCAAATCTTCAAAATTTAAACAAAGCTAAAAAAAAATTAATTGATTTAAATAGTTTTGAAAATTTAGTTGATTTTTTACTATTTTTAAATTTTATTTAGCCTTATTTTCGACATTTTTTATACAAGTTAGAACGCAAATAAAACATTAATAAAGAAATGGAGTTTTAAATTTTTTTTAAAATATTTCTTTTATATTACATGAACCTACTAACACCCCATAAATTTTATATACACTCCAAATGTTAAACATAAAAATTCAAAAATCTAATATAGTTAAATAAAATCATAAAAACATTTAATAAATTGTCAAAAATAAGAATTTAAATTAATATGAAAAATATAAATAAAACCTATAAAAAATAGTTAAATCTTCAAAAATTTAATAAAGCTAAAAAAATCTTAACTAAATTAAAAAATAAGGCTAAATAAAATTTAAAAATAGTAGAAAATCAATTAAATCTTCAAAACTAATTAAATTAATTATTTTAGCTTTGTTTAATTTTTAAAGATTTAGGCGATTTTTTATAGGTTTTATTTATATTTTTTATATTAATTTGAATTCTTATTTTTTTAATTTAATTATTTTTGATAATTTATTAAATAGAAAATAGATGGGGGTGTATATAGTAATAAAAAATAATTTTTAAATTTTAGTGTGGTGTGTTTAATATTTGGGTTGTGTATAACATTTTATCATTTTATGGGGTGTGTTTTAAAAAATGACTTGTTAAACCTGCTATAGCAGGTAACAGGACCAAAATCAAAATAAATTGAAACTTAATGGACTAAATTCAAAAAGTGGAAACCTGATGGACTAAATTCAAAATTGTGGTAACTTAATGGACTAAAAAAATATAATCCCATATAGATATTTTTAGGGGTGGATTTAATTGGATGTTGAAATCCGGATGTGAAATCCCGAACTAGAACAAGACGGGGGACGTTACGTTCCACGTCCGGACGTGTGAGTCCCAAAACAAACATGCCCTTATATACTCCACCCTCACAATATCCTCAAATTTACACAAAATGCCATTAATTATTTTTTCTCCACACATACACAAAAGTCAACTCATTTCTTTACTTTATACATAGAAATTTATAAAATTACCCCCCAAAATCCCCACACTTTTATTATTTCGTGTGTCATTTCACATGTGAAAATAATCATAGGACGGAGGGAGTAAATATTTTTTAGTCCAATAACTTGAACTGATTTTAAATTTGGTCCAAACAAGGAATTCATTTTCGGGTTACTACTACTTCAATCGATTAGCAGAACAACCCGGCTCAAGAGCTCAAGAACGAGAAAGCAGGGATTGAAGAAATGGCGTACGTGAAGAAAGATCTAATCACCTGCAAGCGCTGGAAGAAATTACAATATTTCTATTTGTTTTTCGCCGCTTTGGGTTGTGGGGCAACCTTCCTAGACCTAGTGCGCTACCATTATTCCTTCTCTTTCCAATGTCTGATTGGTATAAACAACAGATCTTGCAGAGCAGAGCCTATCGATCGTGCACAGGTCTCTTCTAAGGAGTGGCTGGCAGATTTCGAAAGGGCGGTGGTATCAGGGACTCTTCGATACTGGATCCATGAGATCCAAGAAAACACGAATATAAAATATTTGTGTATTGTTGGATTTATTTAAAATAATAAAATAATTGTTAAGTTTTAATTATAATTTTTGACAATTTTAATATTTCTTTTTTATTTGGGAGTTTTATTATTTTAAAGATAAATTTATATTTATTTGAGTAAGTTGATTGATTTTTGATTCGGGTGGAATTTACACACTTTAGATGCACATGTGAAGCTCATTTTGATGTTGATTCCATTTATTTATGGATTGATTATCATTGTTTTGGTCGAAATAAGAGAAAGGTAGTGTTTTGTCGATTTTTGTAGGTAAAACGATAGAATTTGGGAGCAAAACACCTACCACAAGTTATTGTATCGGAAAGAGGAGTGAACCATTGGATCCGGCTCGAAAAAATGGAGTGGAATAGCAAAAAGAATCGAGTCGATCGGAGGTCGGAAGCTCAAGATACGGACGGACGAAGTTGGAGGACGAAAACGAAGGACGAAGCCAATACGAAAGTTTGGCCCGGCCGGGCCACATTACCCGCCCGGACGGGCGGTAAAATGCTGGAATTTGGCCAAGTTACGAAGGCTTGGCCCGGTCGGGCCACATTACCCGCCCGGCCGGGCAGTCGCGTGCCCGATTTTGCCAGTTTACGAAGTATTGGCCCGGTCGGGTGGCACCACTCGCCCGGCCAGGCGGCCGAACAAGCCAACGCACGCCCCACTTACGAAACTTTGGCCCGGCCGGGCCACATCACCCTCCCGGCCGGGCGACTCACCCCCTGTTTCAAGATTTCTCGGCCAACACTCCCGCCCGGCCGGGCCAACCCATTTTCGGTGCCAAACTTGTATTTTCTCCATTTTCAAGGACCAACTTGCAATTCTTACACCCAAACCCTACCCCAACACTATAAATACCTTCATTCTTAAATTCAAAACCATCTTACCTCTCCCTCAAGAAGTCTTACACACAATCACACACATTTGGAGGTTTTCATCATCTACTTCTTCAATTCTTCATCAAATCAAGCAAGGAGGCCACCATTAGCTTTGGAATTTGATTCCTCACCATACAATAGTATAAGCTTTCTTTTCTCTTCACTTTTTATTGCTTTTATCTTAGTTTTACTTGTAGTTGGATTATGTTGTTGATTGGCTATAAATGGTTGTAAGGCTTTGTAAATATTTGGATTGAAGTTTATGAATTAATTTCTTGCTTTTAATGGTGGTTGTCTCTTATTTGTATGCTTAATTTTCATTTGGAAGCATGTTATTATTGGCCATGATAATGTGTTTAATCTATTGTTAATTGGGTTAGTATTGAGAGATTTGTCCCATTAATCGTATGCAAGCATGCAACCCGGTATTATTATGATCTCGAGAGAGGATTAGTTATCGGGAGGGAATTGAATGATCTTTAAGGCTATATTAGGTGGTGTGATGTTTGTAATGTAGAGATACGAACTTAGGTCGCATGCTCCTTTGGATTAGTTGTATCGAGAGATTGATTAATTCTTTTTTAGTGGTCAATTCTATAAGAGGACAACCTTAATTGCCATTTGAATGAGTTACCAATCATAGATGGATATCTAAATGTTGCAAATGCCTTGGAACCTACTTTCTCATTTTTTAGTTCACCCGTATTTCCCTCATTTCTTTGATTTGCATGATATTTGATCGATTTCTATAGTACTCTTTTATTGTTTATTCGTGACAATTGGTAGGCAATTTTAGGGTAATTCACCATTCACTTTATCGATCACGTCTATTTAGAATTCAATCGACAAACTCCACTTTTATCACTACACCTCCTCGTGGGATCGACCTCGTACTTACTTCGCTACAATATATATACCGTATACTTGCGGTCGTGTATTTTAGAGTTGCTAAATACGTGAATCAATTTTGTAATTTTTTTTCCTGTTTGGATAAGTTAATTGAGTTTTCTAATAGGAGTAATTAATTAGATAAGTTAATTGATTTTTTTAAGTAATTAATTGAGTTAGGAGTAAATTTATTTGATTTTTATTTTTTTTCATAGTATAATTTTATGATTCTATGAAAAGTTATTCTTCTGATTTTTTTAAAATTTATTTAGTATTTTAATTAATATTTATAATTTTTCTGAACTAATAAATATAAATAAATTTTTAATTGATATAAAAAGATAAAAAATCTCACATATTACAAAAATGTAAAAAAAATTAATATCACATGTGTGTTGACCTGTTTGGTGATCTGCTATTATAGATTAAATGACAATTTTTAAAATTTGAGCATACTTATTGAAACAAAATCAAAATGTGTAATTTAATTTGGACCAAATTCAAAATTAATCCAACTTATTAAACTAAAAAATCTTTAATCCCGAAATAAAATAAAAGAGTTGAGTTTTAATATTAACTCGTGGCTACTAAGACCAAAAATACAATAATCTATTTACTCAAAAGTAAGGACCAAAAATGCAATTTTTCTAGCTCACTTGATATTTTTTCCATGAATATTACAGTAATGAGGGTACGTACATTATTATTCTATCACGTTTAGCCACTCTAAATACCATAATCCTTATGGTATGAAGTTCATAATTTAGAGATTATTTGATTTTAATCAATCACGTCTTCTTACAACTTGGCCAATTTCATTGTTTTCACGTTGACACTCTCCGTCCTTTTAGGATCTCATCAATGTAAGTATTGTGGATTTAATTTGTTTTTCTTAATTCTCTTATATATTTCGATGAAATTTTAATTTGTAACGCGCGTGTTGTAATATATATATATATATATTATATATATATAAATTCATAATCAGTTTTAGTCGTGTATTTAATTTGTTACTTTTATTATAATTTTAATCCTTTTTGAGTACTCATTTGAAAAAAGTAAAAACATACAACACTAAAATTAGGGAATTAATTGAATCACCGGTTCAAAGAATGGTGTTCCACATTTTATTCTACTATATGGATGATTAACATGTGTTATATTAAAAAATAATCAACGTCCTATAATATTTGGAGCGACACGTGTTAAAGATCCAGTAAAGTGGAACACCAAGTGGATCAGATTAATCAAACCGTAAAACTAGGCCCAAAAAGGAAAATTTAGAAAAAAGTTAAATACAAGAACAAAATTCTAGTCCCTTAAATTTTTACTTCTTTCAATATTTTCGGTTCAAAAGGATCAAATTTGACACTAGAAGGACCAAAATTGAAAATTTCAAAACATTCAAGATTAAAATTGGAAATCGGCTAAGTTACATGACGATTTTTTTATACTATTAACTCACGATTTGTATTGTATTTTACTTTTTTATGAATAGGTTATGAAGATGGGAGCATTAATAAGGTGAAAATACATTTAAATTGTTGCAAGCATACAACACAGGTTCAAATTGTGTAGGTCATGTTGAATGTTGGTGTTGTAAAGCGCCAGTTATATTTGACAATTCTTATTTAACTGAAGCTGACTGTCACGCTGCTGGTTGTCCTTAATTTTCATGTCTTAATTTCTTACAATAAACTTTTTCTTATAAATGTTATTCCTTTATTTAAATAAATAAATTGTTTATGTTATTATATATATTGCTCTCTGCGACCCTGCCTTATTGAATAAAATTAGGTGATTTAATTAGTATATATGTACAAGCATACATAATAAATATGATCAAAACTGGCTAGATCGGCATTACAAGCAAAAGGTTGAGTCTCTATCTTAAGTAAATCAGGTTTATTGTGAAATTGGATTCATATTGTAATTTGGATTTGTTGGGGTTCGATTCAAATCAGAAATAAGGACAAATTTATTTGAAGAAAATTCTAAATTCAAAAATAAAATCAAACAACATTAATGAACACAAAGATTTTATAAGCTGGTTCGATCAAATTATCTATGTCCACAGGAGAAGAAAACACTTCCCACAAGATACAATCACACTTGATACAGAACACTTGATACAGAACAAGACAACAAGATAGAGGGATTCCTTTCTCAAGAGTTTTTTTTTGTTGAGCTCATTGCCAACTGCAGATATGCATCATCATCATCATGAAATGTATTTTATCAAATAAGACAAAGAAAAAAGTTGAGATATAAGGGTTACAAAAGTCAAATCTAAATTACATTATTTAGTTGGATTACAAAAATACATGAGGTAATTGTTGGTGATAAAGTCAAGATTTCATGAATATGTAATCTAAAATTACTCTTTTTTATTGTCCTCTCTTAAAAGAGCATAGAAATATGTAATATGAGTGATGACAATTAATATAATATAAATGAATCGATTCTACGTCAGCTTAAAAGTTCAGATTTTTAGAAGAGATTTTATTTTTCATGGTATCAGCGCTCACGTCCTGATCAATTCAAATCTCGTTGAAATCAATCTCACTCATACTAAATTAATGTCACACATCAAGTTCGAACTTGTAGATGAAATGAAAAATGAATAGATTTGGCACCTCTCTAAAAGTTCACTTTATTAAATGAGATTGATGAAATCTTTCCATGGGTAATGCCATGAATATTACAGGGTAGATTACTGTTATATCATGTATACCCATCCTATAAATATGACAATCCTTGTGGTATTAATTGTTCATAAGATATTATTGATTTAAATCAATCATGTCTTCTTACAATTTGGCTAGTTTCATTCGCTTCTCGTTGACACTCTTCATCGTGTTAGAATCTCATCAATGTAAGTATTGTCTACCACATAGAATTGTTTATATTTATTATAATTGTAATTGAACTGATTCTCTTAATTTTATTTGTGTGAATTAGGCACACTAAAAAAATGTGGAAATTCACACAATTTTTTTCTTCATTATCTCTTTTCCGAAATTCACATAAAATTGACGCGACGAGAAATACCGAATTTCGCACCCAAAGCAACTTCTTGATGATAATTTATATTGTATTTACTAATTTATTTGTGTATGCCATTTGTGAATATATAGGTTGGAGCAGCAAGAATGCAACAATTAACAATGAGGAGAAAATATATTTAAATGCTTGCAAGCATATAAAGGGAAAAGAATGTCAATTTTTTGATGATTGCTGGTGTTGTTTGGCACCAGTATTATTCGACAAGTGTTGGATAAGTGAAGAACAATGTCATGCTGCTGGTTGTCCATGTTCTGGACCTGGTTGTCCACCCCCCTCTCCTAATTAATATCTTACAATAAACTTTTCTTATATATGTAATCCTTAATTTAAATAAAAAAATTATGTTATATTGCTCTTTGTGTTAAGCGTTATATATGTTTATTCAGACCGGATTAAACGGACTGGTCCGATTAGCTCCAAAAAATACAGGGTCATGGTTCATAAATCGTAGATCGGTTTAAAATCAATTTGGCCATGGCCATTAAATGATTAAATTTTAAAATGTGGTTCATAATCTAGTTCAACCCAATCAACTGCCTATTACTGTAATACATACCATAAGCCGTGAGGGTGGGTCCGCCAATAACCACTCCTCATTTAGTAGGACTCGGTCTAATTTGCTCTTACATGATTCGTCCGCCCCGTACCACGTATAAGTTTGGCCATACAGAGGGTAGTCCATGAGATTGGCGTCTTTGATAAACATATCGAATTCCTCCATTTCTTTCTTGTTGTAATGACCGGATTGACCAAATTTCTCTTTAAGGTCTCTGGCCGCGTTGAAATACCCTGCCACACATATGAGCTTGTCTTTATTTTGCTCTACCACCAGAGCCGGCAATTAGTGACCGATCTGATGGGCCGGCCCGGCCAACCTGAAGGTCAGTATGGATTGGGCTCTAACATTACATGCCCATATAGATCCGGGCCTATTTAGCCCGACCCGATGGGCCCGTTAGGACTAATGGGCTAGGCTGATTTTGGTCCAATGGCCCATGGGCGGCCTGTTTGCCCGATCAATTTTTTTTTTAGACAAATAAAAAATTAAAATTAGTAAAGTACTTTATACTTAAATATTATTGTGTTTTTAATTTTATTTTAACTTTAAAATTTGAACTTATAAATTATTTATAATTCTATTTGAAGTTTTTATAAAGTGTAATGTTATACTAGTTATGGTCGTTTATGAATCATGTATAATTAATATATTAGTAATGTATATTTTAAATTATAATTATTTGTATAAATAAAAAATATATATGAGTACGTGTATGACCAATACATAATAAGGTTTATATATACAGAGCATGATTTTTGCTAGAAATATTAAAAATTCTCTCATTGGGTGGGACTTGTCGTGTACATTAATGCGATAATGGTTATAGTCATTTATAAATTATATGCGTAGTTACAAGTTAGTATATAATTTTTGCAAGAAACATATTTTTTTAAATATGTAATGGGCTGGGCTCCAAATTTAAAGGCCCGACCAGTTCATGGGCCGGCCCAGCCTAGGCCATGAGCATTACTTAGCCCGTTGGGCTGGGCCGGGCGGCCCGAATTGCCAGCTCTATCTACCATCAATCCCAAAGTATCCCACAATATTCTTTTCTCTCGAGGGTTGCACGGAGAGTAGACGTTTATGAGGCATAGATCAACCAAGTCTTTCGAGCGGGTACATTGACAACTAGAAGGCCAGTTGTGTGCCAAGAACTTACACACTGCAAATAACCCGCATCCCAAAAGGTAGCGATGGCTCCCGAACAGCCTTCGGATGGGCAGCACACCCACCCACATTTCTTGTTTCCCCAAATTCCCCTACTTGTTTTGACATCTATCATATCCATCTTAGTCTCCTGCATAAATTAATCATACTTCTTTTTTCTGTTGATCAGTTCCTTAACCTCACTTTTTTTAACACCACTTTCCAATCCTCTAACATTATAACTTAAGAGACGCATTAAGAAATTTGTAGAGCACCATACTGAGAATATGACCAGGGAAGAGTCATACCTTCGAAACAATAAAATTATTTTTGGTCAGGTAAGAATGAGGCCAAATCATTTTCGATCCAGTAATTTAAAAATGGTCCTTTTTATTGCAGAAATTGCCCTTGTCCATTAAATAGTTAACATAATCAGTAAGTTGTTGAAATTGAAGGGAAAACACTTCAAGGGCATAATTTTTTAAGGAAAATGACTTGTTAGCCCTATAGCACATCCTATAAGCCTATGTTTGATAGCAAAAACTAATTAGCCCTATAGCACATCCTATCACTATTCCTCACCATCCAACTCTTCAATCAACCTGAAATTGTAAATTGTTGGGGGTGAGCATGCAAGCACACCTAGTGGCATTATATATAAGAGTGAGGGAAGAGGACTTTTAAAGAAGATAAATGGATTTATTCGGTTACTTCTATGAATTAATTTACAAATTTTATAATGCAGTTGTTACACATTTCGAAACAGTTTGTGTAGGTTCATTGGCCACTAAAGGAGGGAGTTACAGAAATTAACTTTTAATTAAATTGTATAGTGAATAAGGATTTTATTTTATTTAATTATAGTTTATTTAAAATAATTAATATTAGTAAAGGGTGAAGAAAATACTTGGTATTACATTTTTTGTTAAGCTCATTGTGAACTGTAGATTCATCATCATTATGTATTTTATGGAATAAGACAACGTCTCCCAAAACTAAGAAAAAAGTTGAGATACAAGGGGTACAAAAGTCCTCTCTTAAAAGAGCATAGAAATATGTAATATGAGTGATGGAAATTAATATAATATAAATAATCTATTCTACGTCTGTTTAAAACTTCAGATTTTTAGAAGAGATTTAATTTTTCATGGTATTAGTGCTGACATACATGAATTCAAATCTCACTGAAACCACTCATACTAAATTAATGTCACACATTAAGTTCGAACTTTTATATGATAAGCAAAAATTGATTTCGGACCTCTAACTCTTAGGGCATGTTTGGTTTGATGGAAAATGTGGGAAATACTTTTTTATCCCACTTTTTCCATTAAAGCCCGAGAATTTATTTGGGCCCGAGTCAATTTTCCCATTTTTTCCCACATTTGCATGATTATTAATCTTAGGTGAGAGGGTGAGTTTATTTTTCCATCAATCCAAACATACAAATTATTTCAATATTTTAATTTGTGAACAGTGCAATCTCACTCAATTTAATCCTAATATAATTATCCTATCTAACAAACCAAACTAGCCCTTAGAAGATATGAAATTAATTACTCCCTCCGTCCCGGAAGTGTTTACACCACAAAGTGGGCACACTTTTTAAGAAAAAAGTGTAATGAGTGGAGTGTTGAGGGGTAATTTTGTAAAGTTATATGAATAAAGTAAAAAGGTGATTGGAAAGAGAGTAAAAGTAATGGCATTTTGTGTAAATATATATGTGAATATTGTGAGGGTGGGGTTTATGAATAAGTTTCCTTTTATGGGTGTGCAAACAATTGTGGGACGGACAAATAAGGTAAGTGTGCAAACAGTTGTGGGACGGAGGGAGTAATTGATTTCACACATCTCTAAAAGTTCAATATTAAATGTGATCGACGAAATCTTTCCATGGGAAATGCCATGAATATTACATAAATGAGGGTTGATTACTGTTATATCATGTTTAGCCATTCTATAAATATGAAAATCCTTATGCTATGAAGTTCATAAGAGATCAATCATGTCTTCTTACAACTTGGCTAGGTTCATTATTTTCTCGTTGACACTCTTCATCCTGCTAGAATCTCATCAATGTAAGTATTGTCTACCACATAGAATTATTTATATTATTATAATTGTAATTGAACTAGTTAATTCTCTTCATTTTATTCGTGTGAATTAGGCACAATTTTTTTCTTCATTATCTCTCTCCGAAATTCACATAAAATAGACGAGACGAGAAATATCGAATTTCGTACCCAAAGAAACATCTTGATGATAATTTATATTGTATTTACTAATTTATTTATGTATGAAATTTGTGAATATATAGGTTGGAGCAGCAAGAATGCAACAAATATCAATAATGAGGAGAAAATATATTTAAATGGTTGCAAGCATATAAAGGGAAGACAATGTGTAATTTTTTATGATTGTTGGTGTTGTATGGCGCCAGTATTATTGAACAAGTGTTGGATAAATGAAGAACAATGTCTAGCTGGTGGTTGCCCATGTTCTGGACATGGTTGTCCACCCCCCTCTCCTAATTAATATCTTACAATTAACTTTTTCTTAAATATGTAATCCTTAATTTAATTAAAAAAATTATGTAATATTGCTCTTTGTGTTAAGCTGCATATATGTTTATCCGGGCCGGGTTAAACAGGACTGGCCCAGTTAGCCCTAAATAATGTGGCGTTAATGTTCATAAATTGTAGATCCGTTTAAATTCAGGCTTTTTTGGTCATTTGATTTGGGTCATTTGGCCATGGTCAATAAATGATTAAAATTTAAAAAGAAGCTCATAATCTAGTGGGGGAATTTTAGAAATGACTTAGTCAAACTGCTACTTATCAAAAATGGTCTTACTTATACAAAATATACAAAAATGCCCTTATTTTACTTCATGGGAAAATTTCACTTTTAGTCCTGTAGAAATTATCCAAAATCACTTTTGGTCCAAATGTTTCAAAATGGTCCTGTTTATTGTTGATTTGGTCCTATATGTTAGTTTTTGGATGTAAACCGTTATTTTTTTTAATGAAAACCGTTAGTTGAACAAAATATATTTAAAAAAAGTAATTGTAATTTAAAAAATACAAAAAAAAAAAATTAAAACTAATACTGTAATAAATTTAGCTCTTTCAAACAAAAAGAACCAAATCAGTGGATTTGGCTAAAAAAAATTATTTCTAATAGTTTTGAATTCATAAACAATCTTGTGAGAAATCCGGCTACGAAATCTGGATCCCTCCAAAAAAATCGTCAATCTAGCTTCGCTTTAGTGCTAGGAATCAAAGCCCTTGTATGCCAATTTCAATATCTCCTTCATCTTTAATTTGCAACCGTTCTTAAGTGTGTTTTCTAATTTGTTATGTTTTTGTTTGGGAGTGCGGTTGGCAGCATGGGGTGACATGGGATGGTGCTGGTGGTGACGGGGTTGGCTGTGAGATTTTGGTGCGGTTTTTTGAGGAAAAATCATGGTTTGTGAGTAATTTTTATTTTTTAGCGTGGAACTGTTGGCGAATGAAGTAGGGGAAATAACAGGTTTGGAATAGTGTTCAGATTTGTGTAGAGGAAGGGAGGTGGGTGGTCAGTAAGTCGCCGGAAATTTCTGCCGCAAGGGAATGTTTGAGAAGGGTGAGTCACGTGGGTGGTGATTGAATTTTTAATATATAAATTTTACTTAATTTAAATTGTGTATAATAAATATATAAAAAAACAAAGCCTTATAGTTAACTGCGCGTGAAGCTAACGCGTACTATTCAGTTAACATTTGGCTGAATTTTTTTATGGGACCAAAATTGATTGAAAAAAGACAAATCGTGAGAGAAAATTCTCACACGGACCAAAATGCAATTTACCCCTTATATCTCGGTTGTTGCCATAATTTACAAATAATATAATTTTAATTTTATAGTAAATTAAATAATTAATATCACACCTCAAATTCAAAATTTTAGATGATCTGACAAAATGAATTAACTACACACCTCTAACTTTTAGATGAGATAAAAAAAATGAATTGATTTCATTGTTCTAAAAGTTCAAACTTTTAAATGAGGTGAAATTTTTGAACGGGTAATGCAATGAATATTACATAAATGAGGGTAGATTATTGTTATACTCCCTCTCTGTCCTATAATAACTTTCACACATTCTTTTTTCGAAACGTTTCACAATAACTTTCACACCCTTAATTAAAATAGAAAACTCTTTACAATATCAACAATTTTACACAAAATGTCATTACTTTTGGGTCAACACAAGCACACAAATCACCTCGTTTTCTTACTTCATGCATAAAGGTTTACAAAATTATCCTTCAAAACCCTAGTCATTATTACCCTTACTTAATATGTGTAATCATTTACACACCCTAGTCATTATTACACTTACTTAATATGTGTAATCACTTACACATGAAAGTTATTATTAAACTTACTTAATATTTTTGCCATGAGGGTAGATTGATTGATGTTCTATCATGTTTAGCCATCATATAAATATGATAAGCCTTATGGGATGAAGTTCATAACTAGAGATTATTTAATTTTTAATCAATCATGTCTTCTTACAACTTGGCCAGTTTCGTTCTTTTCACGTTGACACTCTCCATCATGTTTGGATCTCATCAATGTAAGTATATATATACCACATAATTAATATCAAGTGATCGAAATCGTGGGCTTGATTTGTTTTTCCTAATTCTATTATATATTCCGATGAAATTTTAATTTTTAACGTGCTCTAATATATATAAATATGTCGTTCTTATTATATGAAATTCATATAGAGTTAATATCAATCATCATCTAACTTTGATCATGTTCAATTTTATGTATTTTAATTGTTACTTTTATAATTTTGATCCATTTTTACTCATTTGAAAAAAGTAAAAACATATAACATACAAGACTAAAATTAGTCCGATTTCAATTTTAGTGTTCCACATCTTATTCCACATGTGTTATAATTAAAAACAATCAACGTCTCATAATATTTCGGGCAGCACGTGTTAAAGATCGAACAGAGTGGATCAGATGAACAGACCGTCAAATTAGACCCAAAAGGGAAAAAAATTGGAAAAAGTAAAAAAAAAAACAGGAACAAAATTTTAGTCCGTAACTTCTTTCCATATTTTCAGTTCAAAGGGATCAAAGTTGACACTAGGAGGACCAAAATTGAAAACATACACGATTAAAATTGGACACACGGACTAAGTTACATGACAATTTTATTTTATTTGCATTATTAACTGACAATTTATATTGTATTTTACTTATTTGATAATAGGTTATGAGGATGGGAGCATTAATGAGGGGAAAATACATTTAGATGGTTGCAAGCGTACGACTGGTTCAGATTGTGTTGGTCATCCTCAATGTTGGTGTTGTAAAGCGCCAGTACTCTTTGACAATTGTTATTTAACTGAAGCTGACTGTCACGCTGCTGGTTGTCCTTAATTTTCATGACTTAATTTCTAATTACAATAAACTTTGTCTTATTATATATGTTTTTTTTTTTTTTTTTTTTTTTTTTTGAACAGCAAAATGGTAATATATTATCGAGTACCAGAGGTACTCAAAAGGGCAATCAGAGTTACAATTATAAAATGACGCCAAAACTAATCTAAGCATAACCAAGCCTATCACTTAGAGTTTCTTACAACAAAGTCTAGGGTTGCAACACCAATCCTGAAACGAATAGTGGTTAACACCATTAAATTGTAGGGAAAATAGACTCCACACTTTAGCTCGAATCTCCTCAAAAATCTTTTCCGGGGCAACATTCTCACTTTTGAAGATTCTACGATTTCTAGATTTCCACAGAAACCATAGAGTACCTGACCAAATGCACTCCAAGACATGTTTCCTTCTCTTGCAGCCCAAGATGCCAATGTGTTGTAATAGGTGCAAAGCTGGTTTGGGGTGACAAGGCATGGGGCAGCCAAGCCAAAGGTAGCACCGTGACCATATTTGATGAGAGACCATGCAGTCGAAGAAGAGGTGGTGAACATTTTCGTCAACTTGACCGCATAATCCGCAGCTGATGTCGTCGCCGTCGCCAAGTATTTTCCTCCTTTTCAAATTCATCCGGGTAGGGAGTCTATCACGGAGGATCTTCCATGCCAAACCTGACCACTTGGAGGGTGTCATGCTGTTCCAGATTTTGGGGAAGGCTTCATACGTCGCTTCGTCGAGGGTCGCCACATGCGGAATTGATGCGGCTTGGAAAGCATAAGCTGTTTTGGTAGAGAATATTCCATCACTGGATAGAGCCCATCTCCATGAATCAGAAACAAACTCCTGCAAATTAATGTTAGCAACAATAGCAGAAAGTTGTTCCAAAGAGTCTTGTTCCCAGGAGAGAAGAGCCCTCCTCCACTTAAAATCCCACTGCCAGAAACCATTTACCCAAACCCCCATTTCACTAATTTTAGAATTTTTATTATGACTAATGGAGAAGAGTCTAGGAAACATAACACATAATTTCGAATCACCTATCCAAATATCATTCCAAAATTGTGTATTAGAACCATTCCCCACCTTTCTACAAAGATTCGACTTAAACCAATTACTAGAAGAAGTAGAACAAAAAAGATCAATCATACCCCTCCACCAACTAGAAAAACGATTCACATTTGAGCCCCCAATATAATCAGAGGAACAATCAACACCATATTTGGATACGAGAATCCTCACCCATAGAGAGTTGGGTTCAACCCGTATCCTCCAAACCCATTTACTAAGCAAAGAAATATTAAAAAGATCAAGATTTTTGACACCTAATCCGCCGAGTGCTTTGGGCTTGCATATATCATCCCAGGCCACCCACGAGATTTTTCTCTCATCCGTACACCCTCCCCATAAGAAATTTCTTTGAATTTTGGTGAGCTCTCTCAAAAGTTTTTTAGGTATGCGGTATAGGGATAGATAATAGATGGGCACCGAAGTTAGAACAGCGTTAAGCATGACGATTCTGCCTCCATTTAAATAAATAAATTGTTTGTCTTATATGTTGCTCTCTGCGACTCTGCCTTAATGAATAAATATTATTACTCTGCTAAGGAAAAAGTTGAGATACAATGGTTAAGAAAGTCAATCTAAATTACATTATTTAGTTGGATTACAAAAGTGCAAGAGGTAATTGTTAATTGGTAATAAAGTCAAGATTTCATGAATATGTAATCTAAAATTACTCATTTTATTGTCCTCTCTTAAAAGAGCATAGAAATGTGTAATATGAGTGATGAAAATTAATATAAAATATAAATGAATTTATTCTACGTCTGTTTAAAAGTTCAGATTTTTAGAAGTGATTAAATTTTTCATGGTATTAGTGCACGCTCACATCCTAAATTCAAATCTCGCTGAAATCATTTTCACTCATACTAAATTAATGTCACACATTAAGTTCGAACTTTTAGATGATAAGCAAAAATGAATTGATTCCGGACCTCTAACTTTCATATGATATGAAAAATTAATTAATTGATTTCGCACCTCACTAAAAGTTCACTATTAAATGTGATCGATGAAATCTTTCCATTGGAAATTCCATATGAATATTAAATGAGGGTAGATTACTGTTATATCATGTTTAGCCATCCTATAAATATGATAATCCTTATGCTATGAAGTTCATAAGATATCAATCATGTCTTCTTACAACTTGGCTAGTTCTCGTTGACACTCTTCATCCTGCTAGAATCTCATCAATGTCTACCACATAGAATTATTTATATTTTTTATAATTGTAATTGAACTGGTTAATTCTCTTCATTTTATTTGTGTGAATTAGTCACAATTTTTTTCTTCATTATCTCTCTCTGAAATTCACATAAAATAGAAGAGACGAGAAATATCGAATTTCGCACCCAAAGAAACTTCTTGATGATAATTTATATTGTATTTACTAATTTATATATGAAATTCGTGAATATATAGGTTGGAGCAGCAAGAATGCAACAAATAACAATAATGAGGAGAAAATATATTTAAATGGTTGCAAGCATATAAAGGGAAAACAATGTGTAATTTTTTATGATTGTTGGTGTTGTATGGCGCCAGTATTATTAAACAAGTGTTGGATAAATGAAGAACAATGTCTAACTGATGGTTGTCCATGTTCTGGACCTGGTTGTCCACCCCACTCTACCTCTCTTAATTAATATCTTACAATAAACTTTTTCTTAAATATGTAATCCTTAATTTAAATAAATAAAATTATGTTATATTGCTCTTTCTGTTAAGCGGCATATATGTTTATCCTGGCCGGGTTAAACATGACTGGCCCGGTTAGCCCTAAATAATGCAGCGTTAATGTTCATAAATTGTAGATCCATTTAAATTCGGGCTTTTTTGGTCATTTAATTTCCCGGGTTCGATTCCCGGCTGGTGCAATTTCCGATTGCTATGATGAATATTGCGCCCGCTGCATTGGTTGGGTCCACTGCTTTCTCTGAATTACAGATTAAAATATTGGCGCCTCTGAGCTTTCTTTTATTTTAATCTTTTCTGATTAGTCCAATATTTTACAATTTATTTTATTTTGAGAAACAATATTACAACTGCTTGGAACTGATTTTTAGCAACTCATACATAAACCAATGTAAAATACTTGTTTAAAAACACAATCAATTTCAAAATTCAAGTTTTCTAGATTGAAGAATCATGCTACTACTTGTGAGCTTTTATAGTTGAAAGAACAAAATGTGCACTATCGAATAAGAGCGAAAAGCATACTTCGAAACTGTTGTGATGTAGGGGTGCTTATGGCCGGCCCATCCGTTGTTCCGACATATGAACATTACAGGAGCCTCCATAACTGCTGCAAAATTCATTCCAGCATGAAAATCTCCCTGCCAGTTATCTGAGTGTGTTAGAATATCTCTTCAATCAAAATAAAAATACGAAAAAATAACGTAATGATGAGGAATTGTACCTCACTTGTGCCACCATCCCCTGTGAATGCAACAACACATGCTTCCTTATTATCCATCTTAAGTGATATAATGCAGGTCACATGCATGATATAATTACATATAATACTCTCGTTAATGGATTATGCAAAGACGGACAACTTCAAGCTGCAATAGATGTTATTAATGAACTGCCTTCTAGAGGCCTGCAACCTGATGTTCGAACGTATACTATGATTGTTGGTTCGCTTTGTCGAGAAGGATCGATGGAGGAGGCAAAAGTTTTGATTGGGAAAATGGAGGAATGTGGTTGTGAACCAAATAGTTGCTTCTACAATGTTATTGTGCAGAGTTTGTTAAGGAGAAAGGAGGTTTTCGAAGCAATGGCATTCATGGAGGAAATGTGTGAGAGAGGGTTCTCGGCGGATGCCAGTACCATGTCCTTGTTAATTGAAGAGCTGTAATTATATTTGCACACTACCACTCCCTTCTATTTATTAGTATTATTCAGTTTTAAATTGGAATGCAATATTTGCTCTCCGGAGTTTTTTTTTTTTAATTAATAATAATAAGTTTTTGTCAAAAAATTGGGTGGATATATATATTTTAGACTTTCACAAAATTTGTGCAAATTAACACCAATTACTTCTAATATATTACAATGTTATATTCAAATAATGTATGGATTCATCGTGACGATTTCACACAAAAAAATTTCTAAGTTTTATTATCTGGACCAGTTTAAAAAATTATTAAAAATCCAGAACAAACAATTTTAGTTTTTTTGATGATCAATACCTACGATATTAGTTGCAGATGAAAGTATTCATGTATGTGTATGTATGCTTGAATATATACAGTGAAATATCAATTATCAGAATGATTAAATGAGTTGGTTTCTTGGTCTAGCGATTATATTTATTAATTATTAATGATGCTAAATTAGTCTGTTTGACAATTAAGTCTGACTTTTGCACAAATTAGAATTTTCAAAATTAGTGTGAGGACATACAGTAGTTTGCCAACACGTTACACGAGTCATCTCTAACGTATATGGGAAACATAAAATTTGTTTTAGAATCAGTTCCTAGTCTTGTTTGCATTTTTGGACTCTCTTGAACAGGAAACCCCCATTAGGGACCACCTTCCCGTTTTAGAGAAACAATTTCCATGGATTCTTGCATTCCTTACACCTGTGGTTGCCTTATTATAGGGATTGTCATCTCCTACATCGACAGTGACTAAATTAGTGGGGCAGGTTGTTTCGCCTTCGATGACATGCCCTTCATATGCTACCAAGACTGGATTGACTGTTGGTCCCTCCACGAGCCCTACCTCCACGTACAAACCCAGTAATTTTTTCGAAACATATGTGACCGTGTAAAAAAGGAGATTATTTTGCTATGTCGATTGATGACGCCACATACCAGACTGGGGTGAATTTAAGGATGTTGTGATTGGTTGTTTGCTCACTCCTCGTGGCAAGGCTCCGATCCCATATGTTGATCTAACTAAGCGAATCTCCGAGATTTGGTCCCTTCAAGGGGGCTCATTTGTTATTCCAATCAAAAAGGGTTTTCATGGTTATTTAATCCGAACTAGGCTCCGACTTCGATGGCTTAGATATGGGTCCGCTTAGTTGGTCTCTCACTTAAACTTTGGCAGTCCACGGTTATATCGACTACAACCTCTACGGTTGGCACATTTATTAAAATGGACGCTCACGCTAAAACAATGGTGCGATATGAAAGACTCTTGATTGATGTGGATATAAAACAACCGCTATTGGAGCAGCTGGTGTTGGAATGTGGGGAACTGACTGTGATTGTGCAGGTGCACTATGAGAGGCTCCTGGAGTACTGCAATCACAGTATGGTAATTGGACTCATGACTGTCCACTACAATAAGGGGCGGGCGCCACCACCCCTTGACTCAGGCAAACATGGTCGGAGTTCTTCTCGTCATAAAGGAAGAGTTCACTCGGATCCTCGACCGGCACGGACCCATGCAACCCCGAAGGATCCTACCTCAACTATTGGGGCCAATTCAGGCCCTCTAGTTCCTATAAGAAACTCATTCTCAGGCCTCTCTGACGATTATATATATGGATGAGTCTTCGGACAACTCCCAAGAGTTGGTGGCTAGGCTACTACTTTGTTGGAGTTGTCCGTTTACGATGATCTTGCTCTTACGATTATGCCCCACTCTAGGTATGAGGCAGGCGTAGCATGACAGCAACACCTGAAAAGCGTGATCAATGAATTAAAGAGGATCTCCTTTGAGACCTTCATTATAGATCCATCGACAGAGTTTGTACATGAGTTGGACCTTGTCACCTCGCACGAGGGACGATGGAGCGATGTTTTTGATCCACCTTGAGTCCTTTTTCCTTTGTCATTTTGAGTTTGGTGAGTTTTTACGAGTTTGCTTGTGATTGTTTTATAGGGGTATACCTTTTTCCTTGGTCTGGGATTTGTCCTTGAGGAGGGTTTTCCCAGGTAATGTTTTAATGGCGCCCTGGCCTCTTATTCGACTTGTGAACTTATGGCTCTAGGTATTTATTTTCTTTTTAATATAAAACATTTATTTTCCTTTCAATAAGGTAGTGTGTGAGGATTCGAACATTATATCGGATTCGGGAAAAAATAATTGTCCCTTAATTAAGTTGTTTGAATTTTGACTTTTGTTCCTCTAAGTTTATCGACTTTGAAATTAGTCTCTTATATCTATAAATTTTAAGATTTTAGTCCTTACTACCTACCATCAAAGGTAAACATCAGGGGCGCGATTTGTACAAACCCAATTCGGGGCTTGAGTTGCAGATATGCGATTTGAGACTTGATGTGCACGTAAACGTCAAAGCCAGCGATTTTCAGGTAATTACATAATTATTTACCTTTAATTGCAGGTAATAAGGACTAAAATCTTAAAATTTGTACAACTTAAAAGACAAAAAAATGTATTTTCCCTATCGTACATATTGCTTATGATTAGGGCTCACGCCCCATATCTTGGTTGTTGCCAAAAATTACGATTTATTGAATTTTTATGGTAAATTAAATAATTAATGTCACACCTCAAATTCAAAATTTTAGATGAGATGAAAAAATGAATTGACTACACACCTCTAACTTTTAGATGAGATGAAAAAATGAATTGATAACATTTCTCTAAAAGTACAAACTCTTAAATGAGATGAAATTTTACAACGGGTAATGCCATGAATATTACAGAAATGAGGGTAGATTACGGTTATACTCCCTCAATCCCATAATAACTTTCACACTTTTTTTATCGGGACGTTCTACAATAACTTTCACACCCTTAAAATAGAAAAGTATTTATAAACTTCACCCTTACAATATCCACAATTTTACACAAAATGTCATTATTTTGGATCAACACATGCACACAAATCAACTCTTTTCTTTGATTAATACATAAACGTTTACAAAATTATCCTTCAAAACCATAGTCATTATTACACTTACTTAATATGTGTAATCACTTACATATGAAAGTTATTATTACACTTACTTAATAATATTTTATCCCATGAAAAGTAATGAGGGTAGATTGATGTTCTATCATGTTTAGCCATCCTATAAATATGATATTCCTTATGGTATGAAGTTCATAATTAGAGATTATTTGATTTAAATCAATCATGGCTTCTTACAACTTGGTCAATTTCATTCTTTTCACATTGACACTCTCCATCCTGTTAGGATCTCACGAATGTAAGTATTTACTACCACACAATTAATATCAAGTGATGAAATGGTGGGTTTGATTTGTTTTTCCTAATTCTCGATCTCTTATATATTTCGATGAAATTTTAATTTGTAACGTGCTCTAATATATATATATATATATATATATATATATATATATATATATATATATATATATATATATATATATATCATTCTTATTATATGAAATTCATATAGAGTTATGATTGTTAGATCATGTCCAACTTTTGTATTTTGTTACTTTTATAATTTTGATCCTTTTTTTACTCGTTTGAAAAAATTAAAAACATACTAGACAAATTAGGGAAAAAATCAATAGTTACAATTTTAGTTATTTCACTATAATAAAAAAATAATTAAAGCCCTATAATATTTGGAGCGACAAGTACTGTTAAAGATTTAGTAGAGTGGTACAGATGAATCAAACCGTAAAATTAGACTAAAAGGGGAAAAAATGAAAAAAGTTAAAATACAAGAACAAAAATTTGATCCCGTAACTTTCTACTTCTTTCAATATTTTCGGTTCAAAGGGATTAAAGTTGACACTAGAAGGACTAAAATCGAAAACATACAAGATTTAAATTATTGGACATACAGACTAAGTTACATTATTTTTTTATTTTTTTTTTTTGCATTATCAAATCAGAATTTATATTGTATTTTATTTATTTGTGAATAGGTTATGAGGATGGGAGCATTAATGAGGTGAAAATACACTTAAATGGTTGCGCGCATTATACATCACAATGTGGAGGTCTTGCTGAATGTTGGTGTTGTAAAGCTCCAATAAAAATCTTTAACAGTTGTTATGCAACTGAAGCCATCTGTCACGCTGCTGGTTGTCCTGGACCTTAATTTTGAAGTCTTAATTTCTCACAATAAAATTTGTCTTACTATATATATATATGTAATTCCTTCATTTAAATAAATAAATTGTTTATTTTATATATATTGCTCTCTGCGACTCTGCCTCTCTCTCTTATATAAATAAAGTTTATTGGATTCATATTGTAATTTGGATCAGTTTTGGGGTTCGATTCAAAATTTCAAATCACATTAAATGAGTGATGAAAATTAATATAATATGAATGAATCTACTCTACTAAATTAATTTCACACATTAAGTTTGAACTTTTAGATGATAAGTAAAAATGAATTGATTCCGAACCTCTAACTTTTAGATGAGATGAAAAAATTAATTAATTGATTTCGCACCCCTCTAAAAGTTCACTATTAAATGAGCTAGATATATCAATGAAATCTTTCCATGGGAAATGCCATGAATATTACAGAAATGAGGGTAGATTACTGTTATATCATGTTTAGTCATCCTATAACTATGATAATCCTTTTGGTATGAAGTTCAAAGGAGATTATTGATTTTAATCAACTTGGTCAATTTTATCCTGTTGGAATCTCATCAATGTAAGTATGGTCTACCACAAAGAATTATTTATATTTTTTATAACAGTAATTGATTATCTTCACTAAATTTATTGAATCTCCCACAAATGTTACTGAAAATATCTCAAAACCCTCCATTTGATAGATATGTTGAGTTATATATGGTCTGTTTGAATATCTCAAATGATCCGCAATGAATTGTATATGATGTGTTTTCTGATTATTTAATATGCACACAATTGAATATCACACACGAAGCAACTTCTTGATGATATTGTTTACTAATTTATTTGTGTGTGGAATTTGTGAATATATAGGTTGGAGCAGCAAGAATGCAACAAATAACGTTAATGAGGAGAAAATATATTTGAATGCTTGCAAGCATACAAAGGGAAAACAATGTGTGATTTTTCAGGAATGTTGGTGTTGTGTGGCGGCAGCATTATTTGACAAGTGTTGGGTAAATGAAGAACAATGTCTAGCTGCTGGTTGTCCACCCCCCTCTACCTCTCTTAATTAATATGATCTTACAATAAACTTTTTCTTATATATATAATCCTTAATTTGAATTAAAAAAAATTATGTTATATTGCTCTTTGTGTTAATAGATGTTTATCCGAACCGAGTTAAACAGGGTTGGCCTGTTAGTCCTAAAAAAACTAATTTCCAAGAGTTTAAGACTAAGGAATGCTCCCTCCACACAATCCCATGTGGGTTCCACAACCGTATGCTGACGTAGTTTGAGGACTTGAAGATGAGGCAACGAAAGCCCAAATCTGTTTACGTCTTCCCAATGAATACCACAATTGCTTAAACACAACTTCCTCAGAGAACTCGGCAATGTCAAACTCTCCAAAAATCCATCTCTTTTTGGTTCTCTAAAAGAGCAGTAGAGTGATTGAAGTTTATGCAAGTGGTCGAGATTAAAGTAGCACTTTTTCTCACATTCTTCACTGTAGCCTACACCCAATTTCTTGATATTTGGGATTCTCTTACAAACTTTCTCAGTAAAGCTCAAGTCCACTACTCTAGAAAGTGTGTGTAGGTTTGGCAAAAGAGCTAATTCATCTTGTTTACTTGAAGGAGGATCTGGGAGATAGAGTATGAAGGATTGAAGATGCCTAAGTTGTCTCATATACCATATCTCCGATGGTGCTTGCAATTCATCTCTTCGAAAGATCAAGGTATGCACATTCCAGAGTAGGGATACTGATGAAGGAAGCTTGAGAGGATTCCCATACCATGATCTACATGCAAGATACCGCAAGTTAACATGTTGAAATATTACTTCAGGGGAACAAGTACGAGCAAGAATCAGCACCCTCAACAACCGAAATTCCAAAGTCAATGCATCCTCCAATATAGATACAGATAAGAATGTACGCGCGAGTGTGATGCTGATGGGCATTCTGAAGGGATACGATTACCTCGAAACACAATGCGACGTACTCCGTTGATTTCTACAGCTAGAATCTCATTCTCACTCGTCCTTTGAAAAATCTTCTCTCTCTCACCTATCTTTAAACATACTTCTCTCACAACATCATGCATCTTACAATATCCAATTCTTCCATCCCACCTCCAACTATCAACTAAAATTAGATTTCTATCAACCAAATCATTTAAGTAATCGGTTGCAACCTCTTCCATTGTTAGGCCATCTTTCGGTTTCAAAAACCCCTCAGCAACAAGGAGATTGATTAGTGTGGTGACACAAATCTTCTCATCTTCTCGGAAAACTCCCATGTAAAGAAAACATGGTTTTAAGTGGGCCGGCAAGTGATTATAACTCAATGATAATATATTCATGCAATGTCCATAATTTCCTGATATCAAAATTGAGTTTAAATATCTTGCAATATTCTCCCAATATTCACCCGTGCTTCTAGAATTTCGTAGAAGTCCCCCTATTACAACAATGGATAGGGGAAGTCCTTTGCACGCTCTTACAATATCCTTTCCAATATGTTCTAGTTCGGGTGGACGACTTTTTTCTAGAAACACATTTCCACAAAACAACTCCCAACTTTGATCCACATCAAGAAAATCCATCTCAAATGATGATGATGATGATAAGACGGTGTGAGTTTGTGTGGTTTACATAATTGAGACAGAGATGTATGACCCACCCTGCCCTTTACATATATAGAGCAGATATGTTGTACTCCTTAACCTCTTTTTGTACAGATTTTAATTTAATTTCACATAGAGACAAAATATTAATTTACATATTATATTCCTATCAATATGAAGATATTTTAAAAAAACCAGCAAAAAGAAAAAGACATATCATGTTGAATTAATTTATTAAAGTGGTGGGATTGTGGCTTCTATTAAAATTTAGACCTAAAGGGCTATGATACTTAGCTGAAATATTATTTGAAGCCCCAATTTCAAACATGCCATGTAAGCATTGTCCCTTTTTTCCGGAAATTTTTCAAAATTTACTGCAAAAAAAACACCTAAATTGACATAAACACCACTAAAATAAAAAATAATTTATTTTTAAGCTACAAGACTAAGTGTGGAAACTACCTAAGTTAAAGGATTGAGTTTTAATATTAACTCGTGGCTACTAAGACCAAAAATACATCGTGTGAGAGCATGCCTTCAGTAATTCGGAGAAATGTTTTTATTGGCCTGTAATTTAGAGGTGCAAATTAAGGACATTAATGTTTAAATTTTAGCAAATGTACATTTGTTTGTAATGACTAAATTGGGGGTGGAGAAATATATCAAAATTTGATATACCGAAAAATATAAGATGTGAGTTTAGAGGAGAAGATGATGGTTTATTAAAAGTTGTATCAACCAAGACTCCATTTACATTATTATTCCATACTCATCATAATTGGCCTCTTACCGACAGTATAGGATACCATATACTCCCTCCGTTTCAAATCAGTTTTCACACTGATATAAACACTAAAATAAAATATTCAACTTTATTAAAGTCATAAAAGTTACTGTGTAAGAAAAAGTAATGACGTAAAGGATAAACCAGTGAAAATTTTGAGGATAAGAATTGTGAGAAACTTCATTTTTTTTAAAGGTGAAAACTAATATAGGGACGAACTAAAAAGGAATGTGAAAACAGAGTTGGAACAGTGGGATATTTGATAGCTAATAAAAAAACTAATGGTGAAATTGTTTGATGGTATGTTGATTTGGTGCAGCTCCATCTGTAGAACAGAGTGATCACAATTGTTAATTGGTATTATTTGATTAAACATATCTTCCATACCGTCTGTATTAAAGTGCATTCAACCGTCTGTATTAAAGTGCATTGAAACTTTTTTTGTTTTGCTCTTGAAAATAGTTGAGAGATTTTTCCCTTCGTCCTTAAATATCATCATAATCTAATCTAATCAGTCTTTGCTATCAAACATGGCATAAGACTAAATTTGTGTAATATGCATTTTTTAAATAAATAAAGCTAGTTAATTGTAATCATAAACATGAAGTTCTTATTATATAAAGTTGAAATTCTTGGTTGAGAAGTTGTTTATATCCACCATTTCCATGAACTTCTCTTGTTCCTCCATATTTCTGAATTCAAGTAGAAGTTGAAGGTGGTCATTTTCGAGACTGAGTTGTTCCTCCAATATCTCCACCGATGAAACGGTCGCTGACACGCTGCACCACTGCACACGAAGGCTTCCAAGTGTTTGTATTTCTGATGGAATCCTCTCCAATTTGTCCAGACCAAAAAGCAGAAGCTTCTCTAGAACTGGGAAGCAATCCAAGCTTTCTGCACTCCACTTTATCAGATCTATATACATAATCTTCAAGACTTTAAGACGAGGGAATGCTCCCTCGACGCAATCCCACTCGCCTCCCACCACCGCATCGTTATATAATTTGAGGACTTGAAGATGAGGCAAACAAAGCCCAAATCTGTTTACGTCTTCCCAATCAACACCACACCCGTTTAAGGACAACTTCCTCAGCGAACTCGGCAACCTCAAACTCTCCAGAAATTCATCCCTTTTCGGTACTTCAAATTTGCAGTAGAGTGATTGAAGTTTACGCAAGTGGTCGAGATTAAAGAGACACTTTTTCTCACATTCTTCAGTGTAGACTATACCCAATTTCTTGATGTTTGGGATTCTCTTACAAACTTGCTCACTAAAGCTAAAGTCCACTACTTTTGAAAGTGTTTGTAGGTTTGGCAAAAGAGCTTCATTTTCTTCTTCCCTTGGAGGAGGATCAGGGAGATAGAGTCGTGTGTCGGATTGGAGATGCCTAAGTTGTCTCATATACCATATCTCCGATGGTACCTCCACTTGTTCATACTCTGTAAAGATCAATGTATGCATATTCCAAAGTAGGGATAATGATGAAGGAAGCTTGGGGTTCTCAATCTTTGAACTACATACAAGAGTCCGCAAGTTAACATGTTGAAAAATTACTTCAGGGGAATCATTACGAGCAACACTCAACACCCTCAACAACCGAAATTCCAAAGGCAATGCACCCTCCAATTCAGAATCAGATAAGAATGTACGCGCAAGTGATGCTGATGAGCATTCCGAAGGGATATGAGTACCACGAAACACAATTCGACGTACTCCGTTGATGCCTGCTGGAATCTCATGCTCACTCATCCTCTGGAAAATCTGTTCTTTCTCACTAATCTTTAAACATACTTCTCTCACAAGATCATGCATCTTACAATATTCAATTCTTCCATTCCACTTCCAACTATCAGCAAAAATCAGATTTCTATCAACCAGATCATTTAAGTAATCGGTTGCAACCTCTTCCATTGTTAGGCCTTCGTTTGGTTTCAAAAAACCCTCAGCAACAAGGAGTTCGATTAGTGTGGAGACACGAATCTTCTCATCTTCTCGAAAAACACCCATATAAAGAAAACATGGCTTTAAATGGGCGGGCAAGTGATTATAACTCAATGATAATATATTCAAGCAATGTCCATAATTTCCTGATATCAAAATCGAGTTTAAATCTCTTGCGAAATTCTTCCAATATTCACGTGTGCTTCTGGAATTTCGTAGAAGTCCCCCTATTACAACAATTGTTAGGGGGAGTCCTTTGCATTCTCTTACAATCTTCTTTCCAATTTTTTCTATTTCGGGTGGACAACCTTTTTCTAGAAACACATTTCCACAAAACAATTTCCAACTTTGATCCTCATCTAGAAAATCCATCTCAAAGGATGATGAGCTAAGAGGAGTAGCTACACTCCATATCCTAGTAGTTATAACAACTCGACTTCTATCACCACTATTCGGAAAGAAAATTTGTATCCTATCCCAAGCTTCAACACTCCACATATCATCTAACACAATTAAGTATCTTCTACCCCACAAAGTTTGGTATAACTTTAGTCCTAATTCATGATCTTCACTTTCTAAATCTGTTTCAAAATGAACTGCTCCTATGCTCTTATTGAGTTTTGTATCTTTTATGCAAGACAAAAGTTGAGATAAAAGATTTTTCAGACTATATTCCTGAGATACAGTAACCCAAGCACGAATATCAAAGCTCTCGACAATATATAAATTATCATAAACACATTTGGCTAAAGTAGTCTTACCAATTCCCCCCATACCCACAATGGGGACGATTTGAAGACCAGGTTGGTGTCCAGTAAGCCTTTCCATGATTTGAATCACCTTTTCATCAAATCCCACCACAAAATGTTTGTTTGTAGTGGTAAGGGGTTTTGATGAAGGTGCAGAGGAGAATAAATCATCTTTATAATTGATACTCCCTTGAAACTTCATCACCATTTTCTTGAGAGAAATCATGTCTTGAATTTGTGTTTCTAAATCAAGAAACAGAGCAGTAGTTGATCTAGTAGGCCTTGCACAAAAGCTCCTTGCAAACCGGGCATCTTTATCCACAAGTGGAACAAGAGGAAGAATTTCGTTGACGACATGAGATTCAATTACATCTTCAACCTCATGAGTTGTAGATGAAATTTGCCTCTCCAAAACTTCGTCTTCTTCTTCTCTGTTACCTCCACGAGAATCGCGACTCTCTATAAAATTTAGCAAGAAATTGATAATTTGGTGAAGTGATTGAATGTGTTTGTTGTCAAAAAAAGTAGAGACTCGAGGATGCATTTGGATGTTGTTCAAAGTAGTAAAAAGAGAACGTAGAGCTGCATAAGCTGCCATCTCTAAAACTCCAAGAATCTGAAAATAGTTTTTGTAGCTTTTTTTGTGGTTTTGATGAAGATGATAATATGGTGAGTTTGTGTGGTTTGGGTGAAGATGATAATATGGTGAGTCTGTGTGGTTAATTTAGACACAAGTATACAAAGTTAGAGTAGTGGGACCCACTCTCCGTTTACTTTATTAAAGAGGGTGGGATTGTGGCTTCTGTTCTGTTAATTAGCTAAGGAGATATTATTTGAACCCCCAATTCGGAAAAAAATTCATATTTTGCCCCAGAGAATGTGCCAACATTGATATGAACAGGACTAAAATTGAAAAAAAAAAAAACAGTTAACGGACAAAGTATAGAAACGACCTAAGTTAAAGGACTGAGTTTTTTTAATATTAACTCGTGGCGGCTAGGACCAAAAATACATCGAGTGAGAGATTACATTTAGTAAATATTGGGAAAAAAAAAAATTGGCCTGTCATTTAAGGGATGCAAATTGATTTGATTTCTTATTGTTTTGAAGTGCAAGTAGGATTTGAACAGTTGGTGAGTTAGTATTGAAATTTTTTAACTTAGGTAACTATTGTTCAGATTGGGAGCTGTAAATCGTGAATTTAGCTCCTTGATTTGTAGAATGGTGGATGAATGGATCTGTGAGAAAAGAGTGAGTCTATAGCAAAAGATAACGAGAGTGTGCTTCTAGAATGTCGAAGAATTCCCCCTATTACAACAATCGATAGGGGAAGTCTTTTGCATTCTCTTACAATCTTCTTTCCAATTTCTTCTAGTTTAGGTGGACAACCCTTTTCTAAAAACACATTTCTACAAAATAACTCCCAGCTTTGATCCTCGTTTAGAAAATCCACCTCAAATGATGAAGAGCTAAGAGGAGTAGCTACACTGGATATCCTAGTAGTTATTATAACTCGACTTCTATGATTATTATTTGGAAAGAAATTTTTTATCCTATACCAAGCTTCAATACTCCACATATCATCTAACACAATTAAGTATCTTCTGCCACACATAGTTTGGTATAACTTTTGTCCTAATTGATGATCCTCAACTTCTAAGTCTGTTTCAAAATCAACAGCTCCTATGCTCTTATTGATAGCAAATAAAACAGCTAATGGTAAAATTGTTTTCTTATTTTGGCAAATTAATCTTGTTTAAGTGTGCCTGGAAGAATATTAGTTTGTAATAGGGGAGATCAGAGGCTTTTTAATGACTTGATTGTTTTACAGCTCTTAATTAGCCATTGAGGTTAATTATTGTGTTTTATATAATGTTTCACAATTGATACTGATATAAATAGCTTTCGGGTTAAACAATTTATACTTTTCACCTTACTAATTGCTTACATATAATTATTGTTCGTACGGCAAAAACGCGTCTTCGAAAGAAACTAGTCAAAGGATTTGTAAACTTCTTACTTGCTGATGACAAGTAAGGGCATCTATCTTTATATTCACCTGGGCACGGAACTGAGAAAATGTGATGACGTAAGGGTATTGATGTTCTTCTAACTCACAATACATATGTTCAAAATATAAAAACTAAGACTATGTTTGTTTTGGAATTATGTAGGATGATGGAAGTTTCAAATGCAAAAATTCTGAATGGAGAAATTCAAATGAATAGTGATTGTGTGTGTTTGTGTTTGTTTTGAGATATTTCATGTACTCCGTATACAATATTTTATCATTATTTGGGAAAAGAATTGGTGTTTTCATGGCGTGTATTTTACTACTATTATAAAAAAAATCGTCAATATGATGATTCCCTAGATAACTTAAAAATGCATACAAAATCATTGAACAATTTAAATAAGGCACAAACCACCTTGTGTTCACTTATCTAAGGGTTGATGCAGGATACTTCGTCGCGCCTTTTGTAGCTGCCTGCAGTTTAATAACACGATTAGATCAAGTACTAAAACAACGTAAGAAATCGAGCAATCAAATCCATTCGGGACATAAGAAAGATCACCACAATTGGAGTCCTCATAGGAGTCTTGCAGTCTTTAGGTGTTGTTGAGCTTGTATCTTTCTTGATTAATTGGAATCAAATTAATTAAATCGTGCAATGACTTGGGAGATAATCTCTTCTTATCTATAAAGTCCACGACTGATTTTCTTGAGCTTTGAGTGACATTCTTGAGGTGAGGAATCACAGGTGTAGATGTCAATTTCCATGTTTTTCGTCTTCAATGAAGAAGGCCCTGATTTTTCTTGCTCATCAGTCATCACAGACAGTATATCCTCATTAGCAACAGAATTCTTCTGAATTACCAAAAAATTAATCACAGAAAATTTGCAACAAAATATGATTAAAGCCCTGATCTTTTGTTGCACATCACATATGGTATTTCCTTTTGAAAAAACTAGGTGTATTTGTAGACGAAAATGACTTATGCATGACTGACACGGATGAAAGTAGTCGATGCTGACTCTTACTCCGTAAGACATTATTGACCCAACTCTGGTAACGACCTTAGAAGCTATGGGCGCAAATGAGTATACATAACTTTTTACTGGACTCTAATGCAATAACTACAACAAAATAAAACTAAAGAAAACTAACCACAGAAATTTGCAACAATAAAAAATTATTCCCCTTCAGAACAAAAACAGAGTCAACATTTTCATAAAAACTAACACAAATTGTTCCCCCTGTTTCTCCATTTCCAGTTGTTGCAGCAATTGAACTATGTCTACTGTCATTAGCTTCATCAAATTCAGAATTCAGCAGTACAGTGTTGTTATAATCAACAACAGCTTCTTCAGATTCATCTTTTGCAGGAGATTCTTGATCAAGTAAAGCAGCAGCAGCAGCTTTCTGAGCAGCTATTCTCTTGTGATAATGCCGACCATTTCTCCCATGATAAGGGTTCATTCATAAACCTCCCAAATGAAATTGATTCACCAGCAACATGCATTGGGTTCCCCTGCATCACACTAAACTCCCAAATTTCACAAAAACAAAAAAAAAAAAACCCTTTTCAAGAATTTAATGGAAAACAGAAAATTATACAAAAAAATATAATCTTTGTTGTGATGTGCTTCTTTAATTTGTTTATTAATTTATTCTGGTTTATAGTAATGATTGTCTCTCCAGTGCTGGCCATGTCAATACTTCCCATCTGAAACGTCCGCCGCTTTTCTTAATCTGCCGATATTCCCTTGCATGCAGCGGCCGAATGCTTATGCATATACGCCATTATCGAATTATTCATCAATATTCAAACGCCTGTGACATTTTTTAACTCGTAGTCTTGTATATAATCAACCCAATAAACATCTCTTTAAGCCTAATAAATCATGTTTTGTGTCAACAGTGCATGACTAAAACGCGATAGGATAAGAATACACGTCAACACAATATCCCACAATACATTCTCTTTGCCTTTGACACCTTCTTTGTATCCTTTATTTTATTTTATTTGTCTTTTTTAAAATTATTCTCTAAATTATTTGGAACGTTGAACAATTAAGCATAAAAGATAAAAGATGAGATATTGAAGCGACATGAGTATTATTAACATGCTCACACGGATGAAGTGACGACAATAATACATGGAAAATGAAGGGGATTTATTTCAACAATCTGACAAGACTTATATGCCCATGTCAATTAAAACATCATCAAAATAGAATCAAGACACACTCTGAGAATACACCAAAACGCTTTCCTGCTATAACAGATAATGAACTAGAATTCAAGAAAGTCGAAGGCACACACCAGATTCCTCTGTATAAAAGTTTAGCCAGGGAGATTATTAAGTTAACAAAAGCTCCATCGAAAGTTGGCAAAAAAGAGCAATGAAGGAAATATTTCGTCAATGTCCAACTTAGGCAGGCATGAATTAACCCGTCAAAGCTGATGCTCCAGATATAATCTCAATCAACTCTGTAGTGATGGATGCTTGACGAGTTCTGAAAGTGGCCATAAAACCAATGACGCGGTTAGTATGAAGATTTAATGGATTTACAACAAAATGATAATTGAAACAAACACCTGGGCTTATTAGCTATTTGAAACAGCTTATAAGATGTTTAGGAGCTTATAAACTCTAAAGATGTGTTTGGTAAAAAAAGACGTTTAACTTATAAGATCTTAAATATGCCCTTTATAGCTTATAAGCTCCAAAAAAAAAGGTACCAACATCCCAACTCATTTTTCTAAAATCTTTTAATAAGCTATACTTAATAAAAAAAATTATTAAAAAATGTTTTTTAATAAACAAGAATCACCCACTCTCCAAGTTCTTTGATAATTTTCTAATATTTTTTTCCTCAAATTATCAAAGAACTTAAAAGTTTTATTAGTCAATAACTTTAACAACTTATACGCTACTTTAAAATGCATCTTATAGGCTCTTGAAACAACTTATAACATTAGCCTATAAGATGTTTAAAATAAGCTTAGCCAAATGGACTCAAAGAAGGATTAGTCATCCTTCTTGTCTTCCACCACCATCAGAAGTATAGCTTAGTTTTGATGCATAAACCAACTGGGAGGTGAATGTCTAAGGAGTAAGATGCGTGAGAGCAAATAAGAATGATAGTAATGATCGAGATAGTATGAAACCTGTTATAAGTAAGAGTGAGGCGATCAAGCACTTCTCCTGCATTCCTACTGGAGCTGTCCATTGCGGACATTCTAGCTCCCAGCTCACTGCAAGCATTTTCCAACACTGCGTTGAACAAAACCTGAAGAAACGCCAACATTTTATTTTATCAGACGACAGTTAGAAATTGATCCTAACGTAGATTTTTGAATCCAATATCCGAAGAAAGTCGGTTAATCATCAGTGAGAAAGGTAATACTTACACAAGAGAACTGGAACTCTGTGAGATTCTGAAGAATCTCTGACTTTGTTTCAGCTCCTTCAATTTCATAAGAATCCAAGTCCCCAAGTGTTCCTCCAATCTCAGCTTCTCTCTCAACAACCTATATCAACATCACATGGACAGGATGCAGCATTTTAATTATTTAGTATTTAATATCTAATCCTGTCATAAATTCAGAAGATGGATTAAATGACAACCTCTGGAGATAAGATAGTTGATATTGTGGGAATAAATTGGACCACAGATTGGAACTTGTTGTACACAATCCTCAATGCATCGAATTCTACATTTTTCAAGATGTCATCTGCAAGCACCGCAACCTGCAATGGCCAGTATAATTTGAGCAATATATAAAAAGAGATGCTTTAAAGATACTGAATCTGGAACATCAGCAGCATGAAGCAAAAAGATATTCAAATCAGGTCCAGAAAGTGGGAGGTGATAAAATCAGATCCACAATCCAGCTTTAGATGGTGAGTTTAACTAATCTAGAGAATTGCTAAAGGGCGTCTTTTTTAAATGTCAACAATATGAAACCAAGTGAACTGACCAACCATAACCAGCCTGTATGGGGATGGACTCTTTTAAAGTAAGTTGTTCCTAACGCAACCAATTTTTAAACAATGAGTCTATAATTGATAATCAATCAATCTTCGCATTTGAGGCAACATAAATTTAAATGTTACACAGTTAGACATTTTAAGGAGATCCTTTTAACTTTGGTTTTAAGAAAAAACCCAATTTAGTGAAACGATTAGTTACTACAACAGCATAGTCATATAAAGAATAGCATTTAAATTCCGTGAGACCATTTCATTTAGACCTGAACTAGAGAAATTTCAACACTCAACGTTTAGTATTCTATTGAGGTGGTGGGTTCAGTATCCTTTAAAACAAGCTATTACAGATACTACCTATTCATGAAAGGAAGAAACTATTTGCAGGTGTTGACAATAAGTCAAAAGCGATGCAAAGAAACCCTCAGGTTGGTTTATTTTCACATATTGTGAAGACAACTACTAAGAACAAGAGAAAACTGTATTGAAGAAATTGGAGTTTTACAAAATTTAGCATCAAAACAGATAAATGTAATGCATGCTAAAATCATATTTGAACAAAAAGAGCCAGTATTTTGTAAGAAAATAAGCCTGGAGAAAGGACAACCTGAGTATAGTTCAGAGGATTCTTCTGCACCTCAGTTATCGATAGTTCAATGTCTTTTCTCGAGTCTCGGACAAGTTGAGCCTTAGCCTTTTCTCCACAAATGACATATCTACTTTCTTTTTCAGGCCCTAGAACAACATAATTCATGGGTATTGGCCTTTCATCTTACTGATATGGGATGGGGAAAAAAAAAATAATGAGATAGTGAATGTACCAGCGCTCAACTTAAACATCCCCCTGCTTATCTTGACTGCAGTAGAATTAATTCCACCACAGAGACCTTTGTCTGAGGAAATTGTGACAATAATATTCTTCTTGACGTCAACACCTAATGCATTCAAGCACACGATCAGTAAGAACAGAAAGAGTCCATGTCTTCAATAAGGAAAGACACAAGTTAAAAACACATCAAGTCATCAATCACCATACTGTGAATAGGCTATAAGGAAACAGAGAACAGAGAGCATAACACAATAATAAAATTTACACAGAGGGTGAAGATCAGCATTCTTCACATAGATGCTGATCAAGCCAAGTGAACTAAACTCATTTTGATGTAGAAATAAAGCACGACCAACAACTTGCATATACATGTGAAAATTACTTTCTCAAGAGTTTCTTTGTTGAACTCATTCTATACAAAAACAGACATGCATATGATTATGAATTACAAAATCAAATGAAGAATAAGAGGTCAGCAGGATTAATCCGAATGATGAACTTAAAGACCACAATGAAGCTAAAAGCATGTGAAAGTAAACGTGTAACAGAGAGTGGAAGGAAGAAGTCCTGCACTCCTCCTGCAGAAACAGAGACACAACAAATATTATTTTTATGAACTTACTGGGAAGGTCGCCAAGAAGAGCAGTGAATGGCTGCCACAGGCCACGTGACTTTTCAGTTCTAATTTGAATAGCTCGAAGCTTTGAAGCTGCAACCATCTTCATAGCCTTTGTGATTTTCTGAATATTCTTAACACTCTTCATACGATTACGAACTGCAGATATGCATCATCATCATGAACTATGTATTTTACCAAATAAGACAAGATCAACCAAAACTAAGAAAGTTGAGATATAAGGGTTACAAAAGTCAATCTTACCAATTTGAGTCGAGATAGAACGAACTCCCAAGAAAACTTGCTCCCTGTTGGAAATTGGCATGTGCTTATTTATTTAGAGGTAAATAAAAAGAAAAAATAATAATATCGCAATAAAGATCACACATCACTTGACCACAGCAGAGAAAGTTCATGGACTGGAGTAAATTGATATAAATAAATATTAGTATGTCTGTAACACAAGATGAGAACGTTGCCCACCCGCAGGACACACAAATCCTTTAAACATGTATTCCTCATAAGTTTCCTTCGAAGACAGTACTAAGGAAGATCTTGTTTATCACTATCTAAATTGTTGCTCCCTCCATCAAAATCTACTAAACACAACGATTCTCCTAATAACCAAGCTTATTTATTCAAATATTTATAGATTTAATATTTTGCATACTTAAAAATATCTTCAAGATGTCTCTTGGTATAGCTTTTAGTTAATGTACACATAGATTCATACAGAAGGCAGTTAGTCAGTATGCAAAACCTGCCACTTATATGCATGTCATGCAGCAGATTTATAAGCATGTGTGTCCATTCCTCTAATGTCTTTTGACACAAAATAGGAAAAATTGATGAATGTAAATAATTGTTTATATTTCTTTTGCATAATAATGCTAACTAGTGAAATAGATTGATATTAAGATCAGAAATACATAAGCCAAGATTAAAAATATTCACCAGATGGCAGATAGGCTCTCCCACCTCAGCCCATTTAATTATTAAACAGCTAGAGATGCAAAAAGCATTCAAAAACACATGTAAGTCAAAAAAACATATCGAGAAAGTGTGCACCCCACTTAAATCCTGACCAGGAGTGAAAATTGGCATAATCATTACCATATTCAACAATAGAAAACCATAAGCAAACCAGGAAAAAGCAAAAAAGAGAAAATGAAACGGAATATAACGAAGTCAGAGCAAGGTGAAACGAAAAGAATCACGCTAGAAGAGGTGTGCATTGGTATCAAATTAATCGAATCTACATAGCTACCATCTCAATTACAAACATTTCCACTAAATTAGGCCATAAAAACAAGACCTGCACATTTTCGGTCATCGGTGATGAATCAACGAAGAAATCGAAACGCAACAGAACAATAAATAAAAGAAGCACACAAACACAGAAAAATGAAGGAAAAATGGAGAGGCCGAATCGTACTCGGAAGCGGCGACGGAGGAGCGGAGGAGATTGGCGGGGTGAGGAGAGATGAGGGGGGCAGCGATCCGCCTACCTTCGCGTCTGAGTGCAGCCATGGCCATTTCTTCTCTTCAATTCGATCTGAGAGTAAATTTACTGCTTCTGTTTGGAACGAGGAAAGCGAAATCTAGGGTTTCTTTAAACTGATCACAATGGCTGCTCTTCTGCGAGAGAGACGCTGAGTGGCAAGACCGATTGTATAGTGGATTAGTGGGGCTACGACGTCGTCTTGACAAGAAGGAAATTTCTCTTGAGTCCCTTTAAAATATGAAAATACGTTTTGGGATGTAAAGTTTAGGAATATTGATCATTTTAGTACAGACCCGCATAATACTCAAGATTGTAATTAAAAAAAATATATATATATATATATATTTAGATTATATTGTCTTCATTGATTTTTTTAATTTTTTACAAGTTAGTATACTAATGAAAAGGAATTTATTGTACATAGTTATATTAAATTAAAATTGTAAGTTAATAGAACAAAAAAGGTTATTTAAATATGAATTATTTTACAAATATGGAAAACATTATTTGATTCATATGTTTTTTTTAAGAATTGACAAGAAAGATAAAGAGTAATGTGAGAAGTTGGCAAGCAATTACAGTAACTGTACGAATGAATTTTTTTAAAAAAATGTATCATTTGCAGAAAAATTGATTATATTACTTATGTATAAATAAATAAATTGACTATGTTACTTATGTATAAATCAAAAAATATGAAATTCAAGCATATGAAATGACATGATATCAAATCTCTCTAAACTAGGAGTAGGTTTCAAATACATCCAAATCACTCTCAAGAATTAGTTCAAAATGTGCATGATGAATTTCATATTCACAACATTAATCGCCTTCAAAAGTTGTAAATATGTCTCCAAATTCTCCAATCAAAATGCAATTTAAAAACAAGGGTATGTTTGTTTTAGGATTTAGGTGTTTGAGAAAGTTATGGCTCTAAAATATTGGAATTTAATTTATTTATTTTTTTGATGAAAAGTAAAAGTATATGTTTGTTTTGAAATTTGATAGGGTGAATTAATTTGATAGGAGTATTTAAAAATGATTGATATTAATTTATTATATTACAACTTCTATTGAGTTATAGGAGTAATGATTAATGATTGTTTATAGTGTATAAAGTGGGTTATATTTATGTTTATAGGTAATTTTAGGTGTCTATTGAGTGTGAAATTTGAAGTTCAAATTTGAAACCTCTAACTCGTATTTAACGGAGATCGCAAAGTTCTGAACCAATTTTAAAAAGAAAAGCTTAACGTGGAACGACGAAAGTATATACTTTAAATTCACTCTTTTGTTTCAAGTGGCCTAACCTATATCAACAACGATGAACGATTTTTGTTGTGTAGCATCCATTGTGAAGGGTGATCGATTCAATTTGAGTCGATGCCCAAAAAATAAACTTAAGCGAGTACAAGATAAAACCATTTGAGTCGATGCTCAAAAAATGAACTTAAGTGAGTACAAGATTAAAAAGAATCCGTATGTGTTGGAAGCCGAACGAAACCTAACAATTGCATTTGTTGTGGAAAAATTGGGTAAAACAATTACATTCTCATGTATATACAAATCAACAATATAGAGGTCATTTTTGTTATATTCACCGAGATCAAAAGCTTTTGTGGTAATGGTGTCCTGTCATTGAACAGTGAATGACATACTTGAAGGAAGCCATTCCCCAGCATCTTTGTCGTTCCTTCCATAAGTATCTCTTTCAATCCGGAGGTCTTACGAATCTTCTCATATCTTTTGACACGAAGTCCTAAATATTAGGATTGAATAGAGGCATTTGAATGATTCGTCGGAGATTAGAGACGTGATAAAACAGAGGATGCATTTTATGCTCGGTGAATGAATCAGTGATCACTTACCAGATCTTCTCAAGGACACAGATTACATAATTTGGGGGGCAAATCCACTGTCCTCCACAAGTGTACCTTCGAGGTGGCTTGATCTTCCCTGCAAACTTGTGAGTGTCAATTTTTTTGCAACTTCTGGCATCGTCTCAGCCTTGTGCAAAGAAATAGCCTCACTACACACAGCAATGAATTTTTAGTCAGCTATCAGATGTCTTGGTAATAAATTTCTGCACCAGCTAATATCAAGAATCCTCTTGTTTTTACATTTTCGATTTTGGTAAAAAAACATACAGGACTAAAAATTGGACACCGAAAGGACCAACTGTTCTTCATCAAGAACACCAAACCTATGTTGTATCCGCTTTTGTATGATTATCTGGACATGGCTTTATCAAACGTTTACAAACACCATCATCAAAAAAAGTAAATACATACAGGACCAAAATGTATGTGTAACAAAATATACTAGATACAAATGTCAAATTCATGTAGGTGCAATAGGAGATTGAAAAACTTAAATGAATCCTCCAGGTGACTATATTTTTTATGAAAAAATATTCAATTCTTCTTTATAACCGATCTAGACTGGACATATACCTGAATTTCTAAATATCCAAGGTGATGGCCAGGTATTCTTTGAATCAGATTCAGACGCTTGAGCCCAAAAATTCTCTAGGATTTCAACATTTGATGAACAAAAATCACCAATAATCTTTACACGAACACAAGCCATTTCGGAAGTGATGGAAGCGGCTGCTGTCACGAACTATAATTTCTTGATCCACGGTGCCCGAGACGTACTTCATAAACTCATGACAGTCTCCACAGATTCGAAGATTCTTGAAGATTCTGATCTTTCCATGGCTGGCCTTGTTTATGAGAGCAAACCCTAAAGCCAACCTTTCACTGTGATTAGAAAGATTGTCAACTTTTTCCTTGCCCGATACATTATGAAGCGCATACTTCACATTAGGCACATACCCTTCTTCAGCAATTCTCTGCCCCAATTCCTCCAGCTTTTGATGGATATTCGATAGCTTTGGATGTGATGCATCTTGAGATAAGAAAACATGAACTTGAGCATCAATTTCGACCCAGCTGCACCCAGGTTCCTTTTTTATGCCTTTACTGGACATCAATGCTCTAACCTTAGAGACATCATTCCACCTCTTTTGGCTAGCATAGAGATTAGATAACAAAATGTAGGTTGAATCTGTTTCTGGATTGAGTTGAAAAAGATTTGTAGCTGCTTTTTCACCCAATTCGACATTTCCATGGAGTTTACAAGCACCGAGAACGTTCTCCCAGATCAAAGCATTTGGAGTTAGCTCCATATTCTCAACAAGACTTTCAACCTCGTCTAATTTCCCAGCTCGACCAAGTATATCAACCAAGCAAGCGTAGTGCTCAATACTAGGAGTGATTCCATACGATTCACTCATTGAGTAAAAATGCTTTTTTCCTTCTTCAACTAATCCAATGTGGCTGCATGCAGAAAGGATCCCGACAAATGTAACTTCATCAGGCAATACTCCTTCATTTATCATTTTTCTAAATGCTTGAAGAGCCTTATCGCCTTCCCCGTGTTGAGAATATCCGTTTATAATCGTGTTCCACATAACAGTGTCACGTGATTCCATCCCATTGAACAAACTTTCTGCATCGTTAATATATCCACATTTCCCATACATATCGACCAATGCACTGGATACAAACATGTCAGAGAAGAGGCCAGATTTAATAGCGAAAGAATGCAACTGTCGCCCACTCTCAAGGCTTGCAATCCCAGAGCAACCCCTCAAACAACTAGCAACAGTGAACTCATTAGGTATAACACCTTCTCTCCGCATCTCATTGAAGCAATGAGCAGCTTTTTCCCCCTGATTAGACTGTGAATAACCCGAAATAATAACTGTCCAAGAGAAAACATCTTTCTCATCTAAGCTGTTAAAAATAGCTTCCACATCCTCCATGCTACCGCACTTGGCATACATGTCAATTAGAGCAGTTCCAACATAAACATCACCGACAAAGTTATCTTTAACTATGTGTGCATGTACTTGTTTCCCAAACTCAATATTCAACAGGCTCGAACAAGACCTCAGAATGCTAATAAATGTATAAATGTTGGGCCTAAAACCATCGGTTAGCATCTGCTTGAAAATTCTGGTTCCTTGATCAAAACTTTCATCATCGTGGAACCCAGATAAAAGGGCATTCCAAGAAATTACATCCCTATTAGTCATTTTATTGAATAGATGATGCCCATCAGATATTGATCCAAGTTTCATATACATAGCAGTTAATGCATTACTGACCAAATCATCAGATTCAAAACCAAATTTGTGTGCACAGGCATGGATGCTTCTACCATATTGAAGATCACCCAAATCAGTGGCAGCACTAACAAGACTGGAAAGAGTAAACTGGTTAGGTCTCATACCAGAATGCCTCATCAAGTTGAACAACTTGGCTGCTTCTTCCTTTGAACCTTCATGATCAAGGACACTGATAATCGAACTCCATGCAACTATATCGGGATCTTTCATCATCTTAAACACTTTAAGTGCATCATTAGCTACTCCACATTTTGAGTACATATTAACCAAGCTACATCTTACAAAATCATCAAGTTCACCCCCAATCTTGATCGCAGTTGAATGGATTGCCTGTCCAGTTCTTAAAGCACCAGAGCTAGCAATTCCTTTTAAAACAATTGACAACGTGTAATTACTGAACCTCGTTTCTGGCTCAGTCATTCTGCAAAACAATCGTAAGACAGCCTCTCCATTTCCCACCTGTGCATAACCATTGAGTAAAGTATTCCACAGAACAGCATTTTTCTCCGGCATCATACTAAAAACAACATCTGCATATTCCATCTCCCCACTTTTGGAGTAAAGGTCGATTAAAGATGACCCGATATAAACATCTGAAAGAATTCCAATCTTAACCACTTCTGCATGCACTTGCTTCCCAAAATCTAAATCTGCGGAGAGTGAGCAACCCTTTAAAACAGTGGCTAAAGTAAACTCATTTGGCCTCACATCCTCCCTCCTCATTTCACAGAACAAATCAACACTTTGCATTCCCCGCCCTTGAGCCACAAAACCTGATATCAAAGCAGTCCATGAAACCACATCTTTCACCGGCATTTGCTCAAATACATGGCGACAAACTTCTAACGCCCCACATTTTGCGTAGAAATTAATCAGAGAAACCCACAGGTGCGCATCAGGCTCAGTCCCGCTTCTAATTATACAACCATGAATCACTTTACCTTCTCTAAGACGAAATTCAGAGGAACAATCCCTCAGCATTCCAGAATACCATTTCAGCCTACTTTTTCCACTCACACTTACCCAGTCCCCTCCCGAGCTTCTACTCCTTCCAACTCCCCTGTTATCTGAAACCTCCAAAGAAGAATTGCGTGGTATCGTTTTTGAGTTCCGTCTGCAACTGAACTCCCAACTGGGCTTTTCCGAAACTCTCAGAGCAGAAGTAGAAAGGGACGAACGGAAGCTGGACGACTGAAAGAAGTGGTTTTCATTCCGGCAAAACGTCGAACACCTTCCGGGCACTCCACAGATAGTTGATAATATACTTTGAATAACAGTTTGGGGTGGGTTACGCATTTGTAGAGGAGCAAAATCGCATCCCATTAGGTCTGTAAAGCGATAATGCAGAATTCTATTTCATGCCACTAGTTGATACGGCTGTGTGGCGGCAGCTGGCGTAGGTTGCGGTTTACGTTTGAACTTTCTTGAGCTTTTCAAACCATTTTTTAGGTTCCAAAAATCGATTATATTGGGTCAAAAAATATCAGCCTTAAAAATTAAGGTCGATTAAAAATATATATTATTATAATTATGTTATTTTTAATGCTTGCAATTATATAATAATTATAATAGTATTATTTTGTTCTTAAAGCAGTGTTAATTACCCGACTTAAAAAAAAATAAAAATTACCCGACTTATACATTTTTTTTTTGCCTTTGAGATGTAAAATAAAATTATAACTATATTATTATTATAAATCAAATACTCCGTATATGTTTTGTATGAAGTTGATTTTATGACATTTGTTTTATTATGGAGTACTATTTATATGAATTTAAATAGTGATATTTTAAATTTATAAAAATAAATGTGTATATGTATAAAAAAAAATAGGTCTAATTCATCAAACTATCATCTTTCGATAAATTATACTCCAATCCTTTTTTTTTATACATAAACTACCGATTTATTTTTTCGGTCAAATTTCTCTTAATTTTTAACTTGTGTGATATTTTAAGGGGTATTTTTATTAAATATTATACACTTATACTATGTTGGTAGGTGTTAGAAATTTTATATTTATAATTGAGATAGTTATATATTATATGGATGAATTTATATCGTTGTTTGTTTGCCCAATTTATCAAATACAACAATATTGTCTGATGCGGCCTAAAAATGTCACCTAATAAGGAGTCGACACGTGTATGAATGATGGGATTAAGAGGAAAGGATTGAATCATCTAGTGTTCTCTGAATAAAGAATCCTCTTTAGAGGTCTCTCTGGAGGGAGCTCCGTCTGGAGAGGAGTATCAGAAAAAAGCAGTCTTAACATGAAGTCGTGGGTCGTAAATATAGGAGACCTCCGCCATTTCCGGACCAGACTTGATAAAAGGAAGTTCTTATCCTCCTTTATTGGAGGAAACCAAGTCTACTAGGAGAGAGTGTCGCCGAGTCTTCAGGGAGTGGAGAGAAAGGAGGACTTCGTCCACTCAGCAGGGCCGAGTCTTATGGGCAGCTCCGAAATAAGAGGAAGGCTTGACTTCCTCTCCAGAAAGTATCTCTATAAATAGGTAAATTCGAGGAGATTTCCAGGTTAGACACTCATATACTAAAAACTTGATATACTAAATACGAAACACTTTTCTAAGACTCTTTGAGAACTATTCTGATATATCAAGGATCTTGAGATCCTTGGAAGATATTGATAAGCCCTATACTGACTTAGGCATCGGAGTGTCCACACCGGACCCCCCTCCGGTGTGTTCTTTGCAGGTTCTTGAAGATTTGGAGGAAAGGCAGCATACTTGGAGTGATTGTACGTGTTCGAAGAGTGGGATATCCAATCCGGAGGACACGTAATCCTCTCGTGCAAATTTTGGCACATAAACTGGCGCCGTCTGTGGGAAAGAGTTGAAAGATTTTCTCACGAGTTTCTACCTGTTCGAGCAAATGGATGGCGGAAACAAAACATCTACTTCTGGAAAGAAGAACCTTTCAGGGGAAAATTCCCCCTTGCCAACTGATCCCCCGCCAAGGGGAGGCCGGGGGAAAGATCCAGTCCATACTCCTTCTGGATCAAATCAGCCATTGGCACCTACTCCAGGTTTGGGTGACGAAAGTCATCCCCTACCGGTCGGGGAGGGAATAACAGGGAACCTTGAAGCCCCAGAGTTCCAGACCGCAGATCCTCAGCGAGAGGATATTCCAGACTCAGGGCCACTCCTGATCTCTCCTGATCAATTGAACGCCCTCATCAAGCAAGCTGTAGAGAAAGCCTTTGCAGATCAAAGAGACCGGATTTCCAGGGCTGCACCAGGGAATCTGGAGGTACCGGCCCCGAGACCCCAGGATGAAGCACCTGGAACCTCCCAAGTGTTGTCCAAGGAAATGGGGATGCGGGCAGAGGAAGATGATAAGGTGCCCTCGCGAGCGGAAAGAAGTATTCCCCTTCGGAGTACAAGAAGGAATGCAGATCTAGCACCCCGAGGGACAGAACCCCTTGAGACAGAAGAAAGTACGGATGATACCTACAGAGGGCCGGTTAGCGACCAATTATTGGCCCTACAGAAAGAGATGAGAGATATGAGGAAGCAAATGAGCAACCGAACCAGTAGATCCGCTCACGCCTCTGGATGCCAGTTCTCCCCTAACATATTACAAGATGAACTACCATTCAATTTCAAGCCCCTTAATTTTGAATATGATGGTACGGCAGACCCGTACGAACACCTAGTAAGGTTCGAGAATGTTGCATTACTACACCGCTATGGAGAGGGAATAAAGTGCAGGGTATTCCTAACTACCCTAGCAAAAGCCGCACAACAATGGTTCACTCAGTTGGAACCCAATACAATCCGATCCTGGGAAGAATTCAGTGAGCTCTTCCTTCATCAATTTGCTAGTGCCCGGAGACAACCGAGGGCCACTTTGACCCTCTTTAATTTGAGACAGGGAGAGGGTGAGAGCTTAAGAGCTTTTCTCCGGAGGTTTAACCAAGCAGCTCTAGAGGTCCCTACAGCCTCTCCGGAGGTGAAAATCAACGCTCTTACTAACGGATTGCGTGATGGAGACTTCTTCTCCTCCTTAGCTAAGAAGCCGGTTAAGAACTTTGATGAATTGCTGCATAGGGCAGAAAAGTACCTCACTCTGGAGGAAGTCCGAAAAGCAAAGAGATTGGATGTTAGGCCACAAGATCGAGAGAGGAGAAGAGAAAGGGAAGGCCCCTCCAGACGACTTAGTCCAGAGGTCCCTCGGACCTCTGGATCAGCAAGAGATAGCAACCCCTCCGGAGGTCCCCGGTCTGGCCCTCGCGGGAGGTTTGAGAAATACACACCCTTGAGAATTGAACCTGCCGAAGTTCTGGAGGTATCAGGAGATCATCCAGACTTGAAATTCCCATATTCCAGAAGTCGAGGACCTCAGAAACCCAAGTCTGATCGATTTTGCCGATTTCACAATGAATATGGGCATGATACAAATCAGTGTTACCACCTGAAAGACGAGATTGAGAGGATGATCCAAGCGGGCCATCTAAAAGAATTTATATTTAGAGATAGGCAGGGCCCTCAAGGGCAGAAATGAAAAGAGCATGAAAGAAAACCAAAAGAGAAGGAAACCAGAGAGGCGGCTGAGGATATGCCCCCTCCACCACCAAAGAGAGGAGTAATCCACATGATTGTGGGAGGGCCAGCAGATGGAGATTCCTTCCGCAAGAGAAAGCAGAATGTCCGAGCTCTAAAAGCAGAGCAAGGAAGCCAGTTAAGAGAAGTGGGGCGTATGACGGAGACGCCCAATATCCGATTTGGGCCGGAGGATGTGAAGGGGGTTAAGGAAGACCACAACGATGCTCTGGTGATCACTACCGACATAGCTGGATTCGATGTTGCTCGAATCTTCGTAGATACGGGGAGTTCGGCTGACATTATGTTTTTCGAATGTTTCAAGAGAATGGAGCTGAGTGTGAAGTTGCGCCCTGTAGATACCTCTCTGTATGGTTTCTCCGGAGGTGCTATCCAACCTTTGGGATCGGTAATGTTACAGGTAGAATTGGGGGACGCTCCAGCCCGGAAAGTCCACTTGGTGGAGTTCCTTATTGTAGACATCCCCTCATCATACAATGTTGTGATGGGACGACCTAGCTTGAACCTCTTTCAGGCAATCATCTCTACATTTCATATGAAAATGAAATTCCCTACAGCCACAGGGGTGGGAGAAGTAAGAGGAGACCAGTACCAAGCACGGAAATGCTATGCAGAGTCTGTGAAGATGGCGGATAGAGCCCTGACTAAGGGCCTGGAGCGGACGAGAGGAGATGACCCTGAGGTCAAGAGGAAGAAAGTAGAGGGAGCAACACCTGAACAGGTGAATGTTAAAACAGACGAGGAACTGATGAGTGTGGAGCTCTTCCCAGGGAAACTCGGCTTTGTTACTAAGATAGGTACCCAACTGGGACCTGAACTCACAGAGAAGGTAATATTTACATTACGTCGAAATTCCGATATATTTGCATTTTCTCCAGCTGACATGACAGGAGTCCCTCCGGAGATAGCAATACATTGCCTTAATGTTAATCCAAAGGCAAGGCTCGTGAAACAGAAACTACGAAATTTTGGGATTGAGAAGAATAACATTGTGAAAGAAGAAGTCGAGAAGCTATTGAAAGCAGGGCATGTGGTGGAAGTCCAATTCCCAGAATGGCTCTCCAATGCCGTGCTAGTGCCTAAAGGGGGAGGAAAGTGGAGAATGTGCATCGATTTCAGGGACCTCAACAATGCATGCCCCAAAGACCACTATCCGCTACCAAGGATAGACCAGTTAGTAGATGCAACTTCAGGCTTCGAGCTGCTAAGCATGATGGATGCATACCAAGGATACCACCAGATCCAACTGAACCCTGCAGATGTCTCCAAAGTGTGCTTCATAGCAGCCTGCGGAACGTTCGGATATGTTCGGATGCCATTTGGATTAATCAATGTCGGAGCAACATATCAAAGGATGGTCGATGCTGTCTTTCGAAGGCAGCTGGGAAGGAACATGTAGATATATGTAGATGATATGCTGGCTAAGAGTGTGAAAGCAGATCAACATGTGGAGGATCTGGAGGAAATTTTCCAAGTAATTCGAGAGAACGGCATCAAGTTGAACCCAGCCAAATGCTCTTTTGGAGTAAAATCAGGGAAATTCCTCGGATACATGGTCACTCAAAGAGGTATAGAAGTGAATCCAGCCAAGGTGAAGGTTGTACTGGACATGCGGCCACCAAGAAATATAAAGGAGCTCCAGACACTCAATGGGAGGGTTACAGCATTGAGCAGATTCATAGCCAGGTCTGCTGAGAAGAGTCATCCCTTCTTTAAAATTCTTAAGAAAGGGACCAAGTTTGAATGGAGCGAAACGTGCCAAAAGGCCTTTGAAGACCTGAAGCATCATTTGTCTCAGTTGCCGAAGCTGACGAAGCCTTCTCCAGGAGATACCCTCATTTTGTATCTCTCCGTAGGGGAATTCTCACTAAGCACCGCCTTAATCAAAGAAGAGGGATCTCTGCAGCACCCTATTTATTATGTCAGTAAGGTCATTCAAGGAGCCGAAAATCGATACTCAGAAATTGAGAAGGCTGCTCTGGCCGTGGTAGTTACAGCGCGAAGGCTGCGCCCATATTTCCTTTCTTACAAAATACTGGTCCGCATTAATTACTTGTTGAAACAGGTTATAGGGCGAGCAGACCTCTCTGGAAGGATGGTGAAGTGGGCGATCGAGCTCCAAGAATATGACGTGGATTTCGAGCCACGGAAGGCTATAAAAGCCCAAGCTTTGTCAGATTTCATCCAAGAGTCGACCAAACCAGAGGAAGTCGAGGGATGGAAGGTGTATGTAGATGGCTCAGTGACCCTGAGCGGATGTGGAGCAGGGATTGTGCTAACAGGCCCTCGAGGAGAGGACCTACAATTTGCAGTGAGGTTTCAATTCATGACCTCAAATAATGGAGCAGAGTACGAAGCTTTGATCAGAGGAATGGAGATGGCATTAGAGTTGGGAGCTCCAAAGGTAACTCTATACTCAGACTCCCAATTAGTTGTTCAGCAGGTGAATGGTGAATATGTAGCCAAAGATAGCAGGATGGCTGCCTATCTGGAACGAGCCAAAGAAGTGATGGGCAAGTTCCAAGAGTGCGAGGTAGTCCAGATACCTCGAGAGAAGAACATGCAGGCGGATAGTCTCTCCAAACTCGCTAGCTCCACAGAGTTTGATGGACAAGGGACAGTAACTTTAGTAGTTGCAGAAAGAGAGACTCTGGAGAACCCCATTGGCTCCATTGAAGAGGAAGATGACTGGAGAAGAGCTATATGGACGGAACTCACCAAGGGAGCAGATGCCCCTACCACCAGAGAGACCCGAGCCCTTCGGATTAAATATTGTATTATCGGAGGGCACTTATACAAGAAATCATTCACACACCCATATTTGAGGTGTGTATCAACTCGAGAAGCTATGTACACACTCAAAGAGATCCACGAAGGTGATGCAGCCAGTCATGAAGGATACAAAGCAGTGGTGAAGAAAGTTTTAAGGGCTGGATTATATTGGCCCTCCATGACAAAAGACGCTAGAGAATTTGTGAGAAAATGTGTCAAGTGTCAGAAAAATGGTCCATTGATAAGGACCCCTGCGGAAGAGATGGGAGCGATGCACTCTCCCTGTCCCTTTGCTAAGTGGGAAATCGACTTGGTAGGACCCTTCCCTCCAGCCTCCGGAGGGAGAAAATTTCTGATAGTAGCAGTAGACTATTTTAGCAAATGGGTGGAAGCTGCTCCTCTGGCTACGATAGATGAAGAAAATGTGATTAAATTGTTGAAAAAATAAATTTGTTGTAGGTTCGGAGTACCCAGAATATTGGTCTCTGATAATGGAACACAGTTTAACGGCGAAAACGTGCGAGGATGGTGTGCAAGACTGAACATAATACAGAGATTCACCTCTGTAGCTCATCCTCAAGCTAACGGACAAGTGGAGGTTACTAATCGAACAATAGTAGATGGAATTCGAACAAGGCTGACAAAGATAGGAGGAGGATGGGTGAACGAGTTAGATAATGTATTATGGTCATATAGAACTAGTCCGAAGACAGCAACTGGAGAGTCCCCATTTCAGCTGGTCTACGGAGCTACGGCGGTGATACCTCCAGAGGCCGTGTTACGATCGCACCGAGTTGCCCAATTTGAAGAGCATCAGAATGAAAGATTGATGAGAGAGGCTCTAGATTTGATGGAAGAAGAAAGAGAGATGGTTAGGGTACGTGCTGAAAGATATAAGAGTGGAATTAAAGTTGCATATGACCGAAGGGTGATCCCGAGGTCCTTCAGAGCGGGGGACCTGGTGCTGAGAAGAGCGGACGCCCTGAAGAATACAGGAAAGCTGGAGCCCAACTGGGAGGGACCTTATAAAATCACACAGGTGCTGAAAGGAGGAGCATATAGACTGCAGAGTATGGAAGGGGTCGACATAGCTAGACCCTGGAACGTTTGCCATTTGAAGAGATTCTTTATTTGAAGACAGTGTAAGGTCTTGAGACCATCTATGACTTTTGTTTTGTGATTTTTTGCATTGATTCATATTTTGCTTGATGTATTTTGTGGCTTCACCGGAGCTCTTTTTTCCTCTCTACGGGTTTCCCCTTTGGGGTTTTTCCGTAAAGAGGTTTTTAATGAGACCGGCGTAGGTTATCTATGGCCTATGTTGAAAATTGACAATAAAGCAATGAAGTCTTATCCCTTTTTTAAGAAAGAATTATTCAGAATTATTGTGTCTTGATTATCTTTCTCATATTTGAACATGCGATGTATGAATATAACAATAACGAGTGTGAGAAACGCTCAGAGGCCTAGAGGCCGAGGTGCTTCAGAGAGCCCTCATTTTACTTGAGACCCAAGTGGGTTATTGAAATGAGAAGATTTTATGAATTAAAATCTTTTAAGAATAAGAGTGAGAGACACTCAGAGGCCTAGAGGCCGAGGTGCTCCAGAGAGCCCTCACTTTACTTGAGACCCAAGTGGGTTACTAAAATGAGAAGATTTTATGAATTAAAATCTTTTAAGAATAAGAGTGAGAGACACTCAGAGGCCTAGAGGCCGAGGTGCTCCAGAGAGCCCTCACTTTACTTGAGACCCAAGTGGGTTACTGAAATAAGAAGATTTTATGAATTAAAATCTTTTAAGAATAAGAGTGAGAGACACTCAGAGGCCTAGAGGCCGAGGTGCTCCAGAGAGCCCTCACTTTACTTGAGGCCCAAGGGGGTTACTGAAATGAGAAGATTTTATGAATTAAAATCTGTTAAGAATAAGAGTGAGAGACACTCAGAGGCCTAGAGGCCGAGGTGCTCCAGAGAGCCCTCACTTTACTTGAGACCCAAGTGGGTTACTGAAATAAGAAGATTTTATGAATTAAAATCTTTTAAGAATAAGAGTGAGAAACACTCAGAGGCCTAGAGGCCGAGGTGCTCCAGAGAGCCCTCATCTTAGTTGAAACCCAAGAGGGTTAATTGATGAAAGGAGAAGATTTTTGCGAATCAAAGTCTTTCAAGTACAAGAAAGTGAAAAGAAAGAGAAAGACGTAGAAGCTTAGAAAACCGAAGCCCTCCAGAAAGCCCTCACCATGCTTGAGAACTACAAAGACTATATGATGAAGAAGACATGTTTTATGATCCAGGAGTCAAGAGAAGAGGGAGGATGACCTCCCACAACCAAGTCACCTGAAATCAAAAACAAAAACTGTACAGCCAAGAAGTGATTTCAACATAGCCTACAAGACCAACAAAAAGGGGGGGAAGAGAACACACCTCCAACACATTCCTTGTTGGTCTTGTAAGCTACCCATGCAAGAAAGAAAAAGAAAAAGACAACAAAACATGCAACATCAAGCTAATGCGATTACTACGAAAAGCCCCCACATATCCAGGAGTGTGGGGTCCCCTATAAAGTATGGAGAGCAAATATTATGAGCAGAAAATAAAGAGTGTAGCAAAACAAGAGAAAAGTAAATTGTTTGTGGTGATCATAAATATGAAATTTAAACTGCTTTTTCAGCAGCAGCTTCCTCAGCAACAGTCCCCTCGACCTCAACTCCTTCAGCTCCTCCAGCAGCGCCCTCCTCCTCAGCAACATGGTTGCTAGATCCTCCGCCCTCCTCTGGACCCGCTGTACCTCCCCTGGTATCGGCAACGCCAGTCCCTCCATCTACTGCGGTTGTCATGGCTGGAGCGGAGTCATAAGGATAAATCAGACGCTCCAGAGGCTTTAGCTCAGCCATACCTATCTTGACAGCCTGCAGCTTGGCGATGGCCTGGCCCATTCCGGGTAGCCACCAAGGACTATCGGGGCTCTCCTTAGGATCCCCCAAGAATTTTGGAGGAGTAGCAAGACGATCCAAATGGAACTCGCGAGAGTAAGTTCCATCAAACCCCGGGGCTGAATGCTCGGCGACGGCATTGTTGAAGCCGTGGTCGATGAAGTGAGGGATATGCGGCCCCATGGCACAGAGGAAGCTCGAGCTCTTTAGGAAGCTGGACAGCCACTGAGTATGAAGAGTTTCCAAGAACTCTTGACCCAAAGAGGAAGTGAACAGGGACTTAATGCAAGCCTGCACTCCGACATCTGGCAGCTCGCGCTCCATCCGCTCCACCTCCTGCACCAGGTACTTAATCCTGGCTGCATCCTGCTTGCTTTGAGTCTGTAAGAGAGACAACTCCTCAGATAGAGCTTGAGCTCGCTTATGGGCTTTATCTTTCTCCGTGGTGATACCCTTGAGGGTTGACTAGAAAGAGGACGCTTCAGCCCGGAGAAGTTCAAGCTCAGCCACCATCTCAACGCCTTGGTCGAGTATCTTAGCATAGGTAAGACCAAACTACAAAGGAAAAAGAAATAACACTTGAGGATATGAAGAAGGCAGAGATTATGAAAATGGAAAATACCAGAAAATACCTCAGAAAGAAGATGAGCGCCATGGATCAGTCGATCCTCAGGAAGGGGCGTGTCGGATAACTCAGCATCCGGAGGAGCAGGACATCGGTCAATAAGGCGATGGAAAGGCTCGTATACAGTAGAAGGAGGAGTTCCCCTATCAGCACGGGTAGCTTTCCCCTTCTTCTTCTTAGAGGTGCCACAGTCAGAAAAGAAAGCATTGGCAGTGGAACGGGTTCTTTTGGCAACTGAACCTGGGACCTGAGTAGAAGAACTAGGGAGAGGAGGAATTTTTGAAGAACCCTCTGGAGCCGGAGTCTTTGCAGAGCTCTCGAGAGCGGGAGACGGAGGAGCCTTTGGAGGATCTTCTGGAGCGGATAACACATGGGTCTTCACTATGCTGAGAGCAGGGGCATCTCGGGAGATATGAGTTAACCAACTCATGGCTACAGATAATCAAGAAAATTCCCACAACTCAGAAAACAGCCACACGCAAGAAATAAAATACAGCAATAGAAGATTTTTTACCATCTCGAGAATCTAAAGGAAAATCTTGAGGACAAAAGCCGAAGTGGGAGAGGATGCGAGGATTTTTGCAAATGCCAATAATATCGAAATAGTCGTGCAAACGGATGTGAGTATTGAGATTGCTCATAATAGTGTGATTGGAAACAGAGTAAGCTTTCAGAGGAGGAGGAATTACTCCTGGATTGTGGAATAACCAATCCCCGTGAGGAAATGGCCAATCAGTGGGGCTTGTAGCAAAAAAATAATAATCTCGCCAAGATGAGTCTTCTTCATGGAGTTTTTTCAGGAATTTACAAACACGGGACCTTCGCCCACTAACATAGAAAAAACCATCATTCACCTTACAAGAATGTTGGCTCAGAAATAGTTCGGCAGACGGGTCACCCCCATTCCCTTTCACCAAGATGAAAAAACCTATCATGGTGCGGATAGCATTCGGAGTAAACTGGTTAAGAGGGATCTGCATGCGGGTTGATATGGCAGCCAAATAAGGATGGATCGGAAATCGTAGTCCTGCCCTAAGATGTGCTTCGAAAAAAGCAAGAGTTCGAGGCTGGGAGATATCTGGGCGTTCATTTGAGCGAGGAGCGCGAAAGGCGTACTCCGACGGAAAACCATAGGCATGAGCAAGGTTAACTAGGTGAGTATGGTCGATTTGGGAAGCAAGGGAAATCCTATTCTCTGGACTCCCCATCAGAGAGGGAGTCACTTCAGAGGAGTTTTGGCTAGCGGCTTCCGGCGGAGAGAGAGGGTTTGACATCGATTTACAGTGCTAATAAAAGAAGAAAAGAAGGATAGCTGGGTTACCTTGAGTGGAAGGACTATGGAATCAGGCGAGGCGGTTGGCGACGGCGGAAACTCGGGATGAAGAACACCGGAGAAGAAAGATGAAGACGATGATAAATTTTTGGGAAGAATGAAATTTGAAAAGTGAAGAGAGGAAAAGGGGGTGGTTGCGTGAAGTAAATGAGGAGAGATAGTGGGAAGAATCGAGGATTTTCCTCGGGAGGATAACAAAGGGGAGAGAAAAGTGATCGCGTGGAGCCCACGCGCGGAAGCCGAAAAGTCTCCCAGAATTGGAGGCGGGAAAAGCCTTTGGAGAAGGACATGTTTTGAAACTTCCTCTCCGAAGCAGGAACAATACACGTCTCTCCAGAAAGACCTTTGTACTAAGTTCTAGGAAATTTTTCTACTCTCATAAAAGATGTCTCCCTTTTACGAGAGTAGGGGGGAGTAGATGATGCGGCCTAAAAATGTCACCTAATAAGGAGTCGACATGTGTATGAATGATGGGATTAAGAGGAAAGGATTGAATCATCTAGTGTTCTCTGAATAAAGAATCCTCTCTAGAGGTCTCTCTGGAGGGAGCTCCGTCTGGAGAGGAGTATCAGAAAGAAGTAGTCTTAACATGAAGTCGTGGGCCGTAAATATAGGAGACCTCCGCCATTTCCGGACCAGACTTGATAAAAGGAAGTTCTTATCCTCCTTTATTGGAGGAAACCAAGTCTACTAGGAGAGAGTGTCGCCGAGTCTTCAGGGAGTGGAGAGAAAGGAGGACTTCGTCCACTCAGCAGGGCCGAGTCTTATGGGCAGCTCCGAAATAAGAGGAAGGCTTGACTTCCTCTCCAGAAAGTATCTCTATAAATAGGTAAATTCGAGGAGATTTCCAGGTTAGACACTCATATACTAAAAACTTGATATACTAAATACGAAACACTTTTCTAAGACTCTTTGAGAACTATTCTGATATATCAAGGATCTTGAGATCCTTGGAAGATATTGATAAGCCCTATACTGACTTAGGCATCGGAGTGTCCACACCGGACCCCCCTCCGGTGTGTTCTTTGCAGGTTCTTGAAAATTTGGAGGAAAGGCAGCATACTTGGAGTGATTGTACGTGTTCGAAGAGTGGGATATCCAATCCGGAGGACACGTAATCCTCTCGTGCAAATTTTGGCACATCATTGTCTATAAAAAATTAATGAGAAATTTATTGTTTTGTACAGAAAAAGTAAAAATAAAATAGTTGTAGTGAAATGGAGAAAATAATATATAAAATAATGGCACCCTAAACATAAATAATTTATATAACTAGATTGATTTTTTTTTTTTTTTTTTTGAGTAATGGAAGAAATAGAATTGACCAAAGTGGACTTCCAAACAATAAGATATTTTTACTTCCGTCAAAATTCATGGATTTGGACATATCATAGGAAATCTATATTACTATTATTGATATCTTGAAAATATAAAATTAAATATTTAGATTTGGACATACCATAAGAAATCTATAAAATTGGAACAATAAACTCAAATAATCTCGTTGTGAGTAAAAATAAAATAATTATTTTTATAAAAGAAAATAAACATATTTTTTTTTACATAAATAAAGAAAATGAACATATTTTTTATTTTTATGGACGGAATACTATAAAACCATTAACGAATACTATTGCAAATTTTTGACTTAAATTTATTATTGTAAATTAAAATTTAATTACATAAAATCTAATTTTATGGTAGTTATGTACATATTTGATTGTATAAACAAATTTGACTAAATAGAAATCCCAAGAAAATATATTTATTACTCCACTATCTTAACAACTTTTATAAACCGAAATAGTAGAGGCTTTTGGTTTATAAAACCCAGAACTCGAAAAATCAAACCTAAATTAATACTCCACCATTCCCATTTTCAAAACAAGAGAAAAGACCCCCAAAGCGATATGGCATCGTCGGAAAAACGATGCCTATACGAAGTCCTCGGCGTCAGCCGCGACTGCACCGCCGATGAAATCCGATCGGCCTACAAGCGCCTCGCCCTCCAGCGCCACCCTGACAAGCTCGTCAGGAGCGGCGTCCCTGAAGCCGAAGCCACTGCTGCTTTCCAAGAGCTCTCCAATGCTTACGAGGTCCTATCCGACGCGCACGAGCGAGCCTGGTACGACTCGCACCGTAACCAAATCCTTTTCTCCTCCACCACCGCTGCAACCGATTCCTCCAGTTTCGTCCCCGATTTGTTTTCCTTCTTCTCGAAATCGGTTTATTCAGGGTATTCGGACACCGGCCGGGGGTTTTATAAGGTTTATGGAGATTTGTTCGCTAAGATTTACGCCAATGAACTGAGCTTCGTGAAGAAATTAGGGTTGCCGCTGCCGAAGGAGGCTCCGGTCATGGGCAATTTGGAGAGTCCTTATGCTCAGGCAAGCACTTTCGTTACCCTTGGTCTTGTTTTTTTATTGAAACGTTGGTTAAATGTGAAATTGAGAAGTGTTTTAAGCTGAAACTGGCAAAATATGCATGTTAGAGATATTCATGTGTCAGTTAATATTTGCATGTTTAATTTCGTATTGGTTGCACGTTGTATTTTATTTTTTAACAATAAATTCCAAAAGATGAACCCCTAAGCTGAAAGAATATGCATATTAGCAAAGGGATTGATGGGGCTAGTCAACATTTGTGATTAAAGATATCGTGAAGGACGTCTAATGAGTTGGATGTGTAGTGCAATCTCGAGAAGGTTATTTGAAATTGCCTTATTCACTTTCCCTTAGTTGAAGTCATAGTTACTAGAGAGGTGCATGTGAGGCACAGGGGGTGCGAATGTCAGTGCCTCTACGGGCAAGAGACGGCAATGTCACAGAGGCGTGTGCCTTATGTGCCTTTTTCCATTGCCTCTTACACACCTTCTGTACATCAGTGTTTTTTCCCACCCCCAAAACATGTTTAAGTTCAATTATATATATCTTTATATATCTTAGATAAGTATGTATCTAGTTTGTAAGTAATAGTGAAAAGTAGACTAAATCAAATGATTAATAGAATGCTATCATTATATGACATAAATGTATTTTTTATTTTATTTAAAGGCTTAAGGCCTTGTGCATACCTGAGGAACCCATTGCGACTCAGTGTGCCTTGTGCCTCTGACAACAATGGGTGAAGTGATATTAAGTGTGATGCTGTAACTCCACTCGGTATGGAAAATACATACCTTCGAGAACTCACCATGTCATCATTGCTATGAAATCAAAGTTATGGATTGAACTAAACTCAAGATCTTACTGTCACCAAGGTCAAGGTGTATTACTTTATTTAGGAAACCATTGGAACCATTCCTTGTGCCAAGTGTAACAGTGAGGTTTGGAACTCAAGGTTTGGCCATTTGCAACTTCCTCGAGTAGATGTTGCTAACTCTCAATTTAGGTTTGAACATTGAAATTTTCACATATTGTGTTTGTTGCATCGTCAGTTTCCTTTTACTGAAATTGATAAGTGAAAGATTGGCATTTGTTGAAGTAGAAAAACACAGGTGTAAATGAAAATTTAACAAAATTTGTAGTATCTTAGGACTGTTCACAGGATGCACCAATATTTACTGCACAGCATATGTGGTGCCAATCAAGTATCCTTTTAGTCTTGGGTGTGGGTGTCCCGGTGTGGATGTTTGTGGGGGGTGGGGGGGGGGGGGTGAGAGTTTGAAATATTGAGGGGGAAAGGAAGCTATTTTGACCATGATTGTGCTAAACTAATGTCTTAGTGTGTCAGAGAATAGGATAGGCTTCTATTTTAGTTTCTAGTGAAGTTAATTGCTGTGTGATTTCGTTTCCATGCCTTTTGCAAAGTGTTTCTTTTTGAGCTTTTAGACTTCAGAGAATCTTAAAGTTGTCAATTTTTTTTCTATATTTGGACTTTATAGCAACTTCAATTGTCTTAATTAGCTGTCTTTGATTTGCCTCCTTTAGTAAGTTGACTAAGTTCAGTTCTCTTGAATCTCTTAATACTTCAAAAGTGTATCAAGGTGGCAGCATCCACAACTAACAAAAAAGGTCTACAAAATAATGCTGGATAAACTCGAAAGAAAATATACGAGATAAGTGTATATGTGGCTTAATCCATTATCCAAGAAATCACATATTGGTCATGCTTTGGGGAGCTTTCACAAGCATGTATGTCATATTTTCAAAAGATTTTGGGTGAAAATGGGTTAAAGTATAAGTTAAGTTCCTTACAATTAGAAGCTTCTGGGAGGTTAAATCTTATATTTATTTGTTTTGTAGCTGATGTTTATTTTACAATTCTGCTAACATGTTTCAATTTGGTAACGAAGGAATATTAAAAAACATCAGCACGGCTATTTGGAGCTTATTTGATTATGCATTTCTTAGTCAACTTTTTTCACAGTCCCTTACTTAGTTACTTCCATAATCAAGAAATTCAGATTTAATCAATTGTTGGTTATTTGTAGAGATTTGATGAAATTGCAATGTGACCACACCAGTCTATGCGATCAATTTTTTTTAAAATGATTGAATATCTTGTTATATTTAATAGTATATTTTTAAATGCAGGTCACAGCATTTTATAACTACTGGTTAGGGTTTGTGACAGTACTGGAGTTCTTTTGGGTAGACCAATATGATGCTATGGCAGGAGTAAACAGAAAGTCGAGGAGGGTAATGGAAGAGGAGAACAAGAAGTTGAGGAAAAAAGCAAGGAGGGAGTATAATGAGACAGTGAGGGGACTGGCAGAGTTCGTGAAGAAGAGGGATAAAAGAGTAATTGATATGCAGATAAAAAGGACTGAAGAGATAGAGAGGAAGAAAGAGGAGGAGAAACAGAGAAAGAAAGAGTTGGAGAGACAGAAAGCAGAGCAGGCAAAAACTTACGAGGAGCCTGAGTGGGCCAAGGTAGAAGAAGCTGAGGAGGATGAGCCAGACTGGGAGGTGGAGGAAAAGAGACAGGAGTTTTATTGTGTAGTCTGTAGCAAGAAGTTCAAGAGTGATAAGCAATGGAAAAACCATGAGCAGTCTAAGAAGCACAAAGAGAAGGTGGCTGAACTGAAGGATGCCTTTGATGAGGAAGATAGAGAATATGGAGCAACAGAAGAGATTGAAAGGGACGCAGAAGAAGAAAAGGAGGTTGATGAAAATGGGGTTGATTACCTGTCAGCAGATGATGGGATAAATGAGTTACAGGAGAAATTCAAGGGCAGTTTTGGTACTCAACAAGATGACAGTGACGATGAAAAGAATTTGTCTAGCAATGTAAATAAGTTTGCTGCTGCTGAAGGGTTGGGATCAGATGATGACGAGGCAAGTATTCTTGAAGCTATGTTGTCTGGGCATAAGAGTAGGAACAAAGTTGGGAATCAGCCTAAGGCACCAGCCAACAAAGTTCAAGTGGAGATCGATAGTGATGATGGGATAAATGAGTTACAGGATGACAGTGACGATGGAAAGAATGCGTCTAGCGATGCAAATGAGTTTGCTGCTGCTGAAGGGTTGGGATTAGATGATGACGAGACAAGTATTCTTGAAGCTATGTTGTCTGGGCGTAAGAGTAGGAACAAAGTTGGGAATCAGCCCAAGGCTCCAGCCAACAAAGTTCAAGTGGAGATCGATAGTGATGAATTGGAGTTTATGGAGTACAATGACACAAAGGTCTCACGGAGGAACAGGGGAGGCAGGAGGCGAAGAGGTAGAAAACAAGAAGGAGCGGAAACAATGGCAGCTGATGTGGCTGAGAGAAATGATAAGGCTGAGGAACATGATGAACGAGATGTTGATGTTGATGTTGGAGAGTCAAGTTCACATCCTTTACCAGAATCTGACACTAAGAAAAGAACTGATGATACTACAGAGAAGAAGAATAATAAGCATCCACATGTATCTACAAACAAGAAAAATACACAAAAGAAGGAAAATGCTTCCAAGTCAAAGGCTGCATCTAAAGGAAGAAAGCAAAAGGTACTTTGTCATTTTAATTGTTTTATTTCAAAAAAAATTAAACATATTTTGATTTCTCTCTGTTATATACCTATGCTAATAAATAGACATGTCAGCCAATGAAATTGGATGCATCAGTCAGTCATTACAATTTACTACAATCGTTATGTGTAATAGTGTATAAAATTAATTCATGTATTTCGAAGATGAGCTTGTTAGGAGGCTAAAGTTCCTTTATTTCAATATTGTGTACCACTCAGTGGATTATTATAATTTATACCAGAGTCTTCAATTCTTTTCTCAACTTTGGGTTTAAAATGATTTCTCTGATTTCCTTGATATTCAGGTGGCAACATATGATTCTGACAACTTGTGCGAAAAATGTGGAGAACAATTTGAATCAAGGTATTTCCTAATGTTAGTCTGCGAGATAATTCCTCTTCTCACTTGTCTATTTTGTTCTTACCTCTTTGAATCCTTGCCTAACTTGTCACAGGAATAAACTTCACAAACACTTGGGAGATACTGGTCACGCTTCACTTAAATCTCGATGATGTTCTGATTTTTGAGCAATAACAAAGCTTTTATCTGCCACTTGAGTGCATTGCTACTTAAGCTTCGCTATCGTTGATATCAACCGCTCCTGCACTGCGTGGATTGACATTTCAGCTGCCTTATTCACCTCATTGACCATTGCCTATTGTAGGAGTGAAACTCCAAGCCAATTAGAACTTAGAAGGTATTTCTTATTTGCCATTATTAAATCTGAGTGCAAACTAGAGCTTCGAAGTTAGGAGCTTCCGTTACCAAATTTTGTATTTTTGAACAAGATTTTTACCTCAAGAGTTGTATTGTATACGCACCTCAAGTTTAAGTTCTGAAAATATTCTTTATTCTAATAGTAAAATTGGGGTACATGATCAAAATTACAAAAATCATGTGAACTTAGTATGATTCCTATATTGTTTAATTTTGTATCTTAATGTCTTAATAAATTTCGAGTGTTAATTAGTCGTATTTTTTAATATTTAACACATGCGGCTTCTATTATTATTATTTTATTTTGGATTTTCACATATCAATAATCCCACTAAAAATATGTTCAATTGTGCATTAGGCAGAATTTAAATACTAAACTCGTGCGCCATCAAATCAAAGATGTCTTTTCGACAACATAATTATTGTTATTAACATAATCCAAATTCAATAATTTCAAATATTGTGAATAAAGTAATTAGAGAATGAGTGGTACATAAGAGTTGTGTGAATTGGATAGAGTACAATCATAATGTACGATTCATTCTTTATTTCAGACATTTATCGGTTGGGTGTTTATGTTTTGACCTAGAAGAAGAATCTTGTCTGAAAGAAAAAGAAGAAGATGAAATCTATTACACAAGATTATTTGGTCCATGTGTTATCAAGATCAGTAATGGTACACAATTGGGACAACTCATGTTACATCGCAATCTAATTATTAAATTGGTTGAATTTCAAACTTCACACCATAAATGTAATAAATATGAATAGTTCTGGCATTGAAAACGATATACACTGACAACTTATTTTAAATTATTATCAAATTGATGCTTCACAAATTATTTTAAAATATATACTCACAAATTAGTCACACCATCATTATCAAATTGTCCAACATTATTTTGAAATATGTACTGACAAATTAATCAGATTATAATTATTTGATGCATGATTGTTACATACAAGGAAATACGATATTATAGGAACAAAATATGACAATACAATGTCAAAATGTGTTAGCACAAGAACAACAACGTACAAAAGCATTATTATTTTTTTGAACAAATTTACGACCAAATTTTTTAAAGTAGCACAAACTTTATAGTAACATATTTTTGGTCTTATTATAGTAATATACTTTGATTTACAACATTATAATATTTTTTGTCTTGCGAGCTATCAACAAATTTGTATAGATAGTAATAATTAAAAATCATGTGATAGATGATTGATAATGTATTACAAATTGTATTTGAAAAAAGTAAAATGAGTGTATTATTATAGATATAGTAAAACCTATATAAATTAATAAACATTTTAAAATAGTAGTAATTTTTTGTGGTCTCGACTTAGTTTAGTTCAAGAATTTATCAATTTCAATAAAATAATTTTTTTTAAAAATCCATATAATAAATCAGTGGTTCCATCCATATCATAAATTAAAATTACAAAAATAACTAAGACAATTTAGTAAAATAAGAATTAATCTAATCTTAATTATTTCTTGTTAAAACTCAAATCTACCTAGAGTTAATCTCTAACTTTACTTTAGTTCTTGTGGTGTTCTCAAATCACACCAAAAAGCCGAAAAGACACTCTTTAAATATAAACTAATGCCTCTCTAAATTTTGGTCCCAACCGTATTAATATATTTAGAATATAATGTACCCATAAAGAAGAATATGATAGTACTTTGAAAGATATATATATTCCAATTAGTGGCCCTCAAAGGATGAAACATGTGACCATACTTACAAATGGCCGGTTTAACGAGGACCACCTTAATATTTTGTTTTCACACCCAACATTATTTTGTTCGACTAGTATTGGATAAGATGACGAAGTATAATTTGAACAAGACACATTAATATCTAGAAAAGATGAATGTTAATTTGTGATTCAATGAAATCGTCTCATACAAGTTTTTGTTTATGAATTATTTGGGAAATATTTATTCAAGCAAACTCTATATTTGGTTCATAGCAAAAATATTTTATTGCAGGCTCATTCAGTTACGTACTTAATTTCGTTAAACAACTTGATGAATGTGACTAAATATGCGAGAAATAAAAAATGCAAGGGGTCAAAAGTGACAAAATGAGAAACTAAATTTGAAAAAGAAATTGACTTAAAAGGATAAAATTAAAATGAAATTAAGCTAATCATTGATTAATATATGTGCATGATGAGGTTGAGAGGTTCCACATATAAAGTTGCACATCTAATTCAAATCACCAATTAATTTGAACGGTTTGCCAAAATTTGGAATCAAAATGGAATCAGCTTAATATCGATTTCAATTACGGTTTGTGAACAACGGATTAGGTTACAAATCACTAGTTGGCCCAGTTTTTTTCCTTAAAAAAAAAAAAAAAAACTTATTTTTGTTCTTTTTTAACTCGAATGGTAGGAATTAAGGTATTAAGTTTGTACGCATATGATAAATATATACCTGATTTTTTAAAATTTTAAAAAAAATGGTGGTTTAACCGTTGCCTTTTCGATTCAATCAACGGTTTTTTCACCCCTGAAACTGAAATCTCGTATACATAAATGTTTCAGTTCATTTCCATATATCTTTTTATAGAAATTGATTGTATACTTCGTTGCTGGTGAAACCCTTTTTTACAA